>CM041740.1:583745-1183745 GCA_023373885.1 Hestina assimilis
GTTTTTTCCACTATTTAATGGATGTTATTATAGATATAAACCTTCCTCTTCAATCACTCTGTCTATTAAAAAACACCGCATCCGTTGCGTAGTTTTAAAGATTTAAGCATACATAGGGACAGAGAAAGCGACTTTGTTTTATACTATGTAGTCATATTCATCTCATTCTTTTGTCGATTTACTAAAGTTTCACTTCTATAGTGTGTGAATCGCACACACAAGTTTTTTTATTAGGATTCATTTATACAACCAGGTATAACGCATTTTTTCACAATTTTTCTAAGAAGATGCAATTAAAAAATCTTTGAAGAGCCCGATCTATGATTTGAAAATTTGACGTTACTATAGTAACCAAAATAACGCCAATTTGTTGGTAAATTTTGAACTGTGTTGTCAGAATAGTAATAATATTTCCTTTATTTAAAGTCATTTAACCGAAAATGGTGTATTTAAAGGCTTATTTTATTATAATCAAAACTAATAATTTTAGTAACAATTGTTATTAATTATAAAAGACATTCGTTAAACCACAAAATATATAAATATATTCGGAAGATGTATAATTACCATGTAATCAAATAATTTTTTGTAAGGGCAACCTGTGGGAAAGGGACACGGCTACCATTTTGTGTGTCTCGTTCTTAAACATATTTTCGTTTTTGTGTGAAGTATTGAATATTGAACTTAAGCGTCTAGCAATAAAGTATGAATTTATTTAACATTAAATGACAAGTGATTTTTCTTGTTTTTATAATAATTCTATGAGCTTATACGTTGCAACGAGATACTACAAGTTTTGTAAACGCACATTTAGGGGTTGGTAACGTTTGGATTGAATGAAAAAATATAAGTCGTACCAAATAACAGAAATACTTAAAATAATCGAAAAAAAAAACGAAAACAATATTGAAACAGGTAAAAATAAAATAAATAAATTTATAAAATACTTTTTATTTTCAGTACAAAATGCTCAGAAATTACAATAAAAAAATAATAAACGCTGGTGGGGTCCGGAAACATAGACAGGGACCCAAACCTGAAAACATGCTTATATGATCAATACAGAAATCTGCTCTACGAGGCCTCTGGCGTATTGTTTTAAAAAGTACAAATAAACAGATTAGTATTATCCTCGAAAACTCTTCTTATCAATCCGAATTGCCTTACACCTGGGTTAAAATAGCCACTCAGTTGCCGCCCCTGGTGCTTGTGCGATCAATGCTTCGGCGATCCCGCGACGTTCCACTATGGCGCTAGACGGGACCTTGGGGTTTTAGTGGGTATGGGGGCCAGGTCCTATAAAGACCATTGCACATGGCCTCGAGTCCCAAACTCCCCGCGCCACTTTTACCATCTGTCCAGGCGCGAGGATGCGTAAATGCATTTCCCGAGTAAATTAAAAAAAAAAAGCCACTAGTTTTTTTAAAAATTCTAAAATAACCTTGTGTGTGTAAAACTTAACGCAAACCCATATATCACATAATTATACAAAACTATAATTTATTAATTAGTTTCCTTATGAGTACATTCATTTGATGGAGTTTTTATTAGAAGAATAACTTTTAGACCTGAATACATTTATCAGCATCAAACAGCATTTACGTCGATGATTTTGGACATACTTATGGGCAAGGTATGCTTAAGCATGCATAAGCACGCGTAAGCATGCTTCAGCATCTATAAGCATGCGTACGCATCCTTTAGCACACTTTGATTGCTGTTTAGTATCGTCACGTGTTGATTACGTGGAGTGCAGCCAGAGGATGCAAAGAATACAAAAATACTTAAAGTAATTTGTTAGTTTAAAGCTAGAAGGTAAAATTATAACTAATTATCCCACGTGATTATCGATCGATGTTAGATCAAGTAATGTTCGCACCGCCTACCTTACAGAGGTTACCTTCGATTGTTGCCAATGCCATTGCGTCGATGCTGCGCTTGCATTTCGTGTCGTCGATGCCGTGGACATTTTGATTGTCCAAAAATTGGATGTCGTGAGTTTTTAGGGCGATGTTAAGGCGGTTTATGAAGGTTGGCTTTGCGTAACGTGTTATATCGACATTTACAGTTACACTTATAAACATTTAAAAAAAAAAATGCGAAACGCGAATCGATGCTGAAATGAGAATTGATACGTAAGCATCGTCATACAAAATAGCTATTTCTATAGAGATAATGCCGATTGATGCTGCTATATGTAAATCAGGCCCAATTCTGCAATGTTTCATTCCCCACAAAGGCATTTTCGAATGAGGTGTGTCATCATAAATAATACATAAATCAAGGTCTACTAAAAATAAAAATGGCGTGACTATGATTGTATTTCGATGTCTCTAACCTATCTTTTCCAAATGTTCTCCTGTTATCTTGATGTTATGGGCGGTTATTCTTTGTACCTCTCAGATAGTGTAGACATTAGTGTTCAAGCCCTTGCCGGATATTTTCTCGTCGATCCAGTAACGAAGCTGTGATACATCAACGTAAACACCAGGTGTTCCGTCATCACCACAGCCGATACCCCACGCTACGATACCGCTCTGCATGTAGCGATCTTTTTCGAGCTGTGAGATTAATAAGAAAAATTAGTATGTATTAATGCAAACTATTTCAATTATAATACTGATAATTCGATATGAAAATAAATGCCAATCTTCTTCTTTCTAGCATTATTCGCGGTATTTTTATCTATCCAGGGTCTGCTTATTACTCTTATTAGAGGATTTGACAGGTTACTAGTTTTTAAATAGAGCGATTGCCATCTGACCTCCGGAATCCTTAAGGGTGAACCAGTGGATAAGAGTAATTTACTTAATAAGAGTTAACGATTCTTATTAGATGTTGTTTGGTAATAACCGGGACCGGCAGCTTAACGTGCTGTCCGAGGCACGGTGGGGAGACCCACGAGGACAAACGCCCAGACCGAAACAGGTATTTGTAAGATCAATGCATGAATGATCCAATTCATAGAAGACCCAAGAACAGAATTAAAACTTCTACGGGAACAGGATCAAAAGAATAAAATTGTACAATGTGGGTGGGTGGCGGTGGCGACTTTCAAAAGATCTTGAAAATTTTATAATTCTTCGAACATTTCCATTTTGTCGTCGGTATGTGACGACCCCATCGCCCGCTGTTGGGATAACCTCTGTCACAACAGAGATTATTCCACCAGTGCAATCAGTCACACTGGTGGTAGGTCTTTGTTGCAAGAGGCCGGCTGGGTAGGTACCACCGCAGTGTCAAATATTCTGTCGCCAAATAGTAGTGTTTAGGCACTACTGTGTTCCGGTTTGAACGGCATTGTACGCTAGTGAAATTACTGGGCGAACGAGATTTAAGAACTAATATCTCGAGGTTGGCAACGCGTGAGTGGCACCTACTAATGGTGCTGCAAGCGCTCATAGGCTGCGGCAGCCACTTACCATCAGGTGGGCCGTATGCTTGTTTGCCAACTTCAACATAAAAAAAAAAAAATCCGTTACTAATAAATATATAACTCAATAGGACAGACGAGAGGCCAGCCCCCGTCTCCTTTGCACGTGTGTGAATGCAACATGAAGAAGGGACCGAGTCTATTGTTGTACCCACTCCCAGCACAAACTGCGAGCTTATTTGGAGGAGCAATAGGAATATGAAATATCTTCAAAAAGCATTCTTAATATTTAAAGCAGTTCATGCCATTCCACCGTTCCTTTCTTTCAAACTTACACATTTATAAAATTTGTGGGATAGTGGGATAAGTGGGATTTGTGATCGTACCTTAATAGGACAGACGAGAGGTGAGCCTCCGTCTCCCTTGCACGTGTCCTTGCCCTGCTCACCGCCTGCGCACATGAACGATGTATGCAACTCGAAAAGAGGACCGAGACGAGTCTTCCGCAGTGCTGTCCGGCATTGGCGATGCTCTACAACTGGTACCTCGACCTGATGAATAAAGATTAGGAGAAATTGTTAGACCAATAATTTTGCGATAAATCCAACTCCTGAAGCTATTTTTTATGTAACTAAATTGGCACCCAAGTAGTTGTCGTAGTCTATGAGCACTTACAACATCATTTGGACGACGACGAGCGGCGAGTGCAGTGGTAGTGAACCTGCCTTAAGCGACACAGGTAACGGGTTCGATTTCCGATCGGAGTATATGTTTGTACTGACCATACAGGCGTGCTTATCGGCCTGGGAGTATTAATCCTTGTACTTGTGTATGTTTCCGGACCCCCGACACAGGATATCCTAATGGAGGCCGTTAAGTGTGCAGCGTTTATTTATTTGCAGATGTCACTCCAGATAAATAATGATCTTTAATCGCCTTTGCCCAGTAGCTTCACTAGCTACAATACCGTTGAAACAGAGAGATAGTAATACAAAATACACTACTGTTTTGCAGTAGAATATCTGACAGTATATAGTCAGTGTCAGTCTCTTTAAGATATAACCTGTTTACCTAGTAACTGCCTACGACTTTGTTATAAAATAAAACACCACTTCAAAGTAAGGAACTGTATTGAAAGACCAAAATATATTTACATTAAAAATACTTATACTTTTAGCCGGGGTTCTGGCCAGCGCGATTCAGAAATGTTCAATGACTTTAATAATGCCATCTATTGACATATATACTCAAACATAACCAACTAACCTTCTTAAGTATGACCTGGTACCGGCCCTCCTTCCCGAACTTATCCTTTCCCCAGCCGGAAGCCAAGCACTTCACACCACCGGATACACGCCCGGCTGGTGATTGTGGTGATAGACACACGACGCCCACATTGGGCGCCATTTCCATTGAACTCGACAAGAATAGAATCGCAATGTCGTAGAACAGATTTCCTATAAAATTATGCACTAATATTTTGAAATTATAATTAAATGGTATAAATAATAAAGTGTTTCATGACATTCTGGTGTAATTGTCGATTCGAGTAACAGTATTATTACGTCATGATATCGTAGAAAAAGGATCTCATTCTCTTCTCCGCATAATATAGATTCCCTCTTTGAAGAAGTTTTTGTGAATGTCATATGCTCATTTGATTTAGCATGAAGGTCGTATAGTACCCGTCACGAGAAACCATGATTTAAAAGTGGATCCGCATAGATCTTGACGAAATAAAACGAAAAGTAGAAATAAAATTTTTCAATATAAAATGTTTTTTTTTTTTGCTTTTAATATATATTTATAGATTTTTAAAATCTATTTTAACTGATATATAAAAGTATTTTTACATAATTGTATTTGTATAAGTTAGATTGCAAGTAACGTAACAATAAAAAAAATCTTAATGGACTAGTCGTTTCTGTCGATGCGATGGTTGTGTTCTAACATGAACCAACGAATTACGGAATATGGCAATTACGGAATATGACATGAGCACTGTACGATGCTAAGCATCGCACATTAGGTAATGCAGTGTCAGCGTTTACGCCGGCCCGCGTTATTCCATTAGTTATAAGCTCAATTCACGTCTATTCGTGTTCGTTCGCGTGTCCTCATAACCATTTTACCATTTTTACAATTTTAGTAGTTAAGTTTAATTAAACCATTTTATCCTTAACTTCTATCTTTAAATAAATCCCTGTACGGCGACCATAACCCGTACATCTTGGTTCTTCGAGCAAAAATCGTAAGGCGGAACACGTGGTCTTTCGTGCCTTGAATCGTGGCAAGACCACCGCGAGTCAAAGTGTACACGTGTCAGTGTGA
Organism: Hestina assimilis; assembly: GCA_023373885.1. Classification (NCBI taxonomy): domain Eukaryota; kingdom Metazoa; phylum Arthropoda; class Insecta; order Lepidoptera; family Nymphalidae; genus Hestina; species Hestina assimilis. The sequence goes on from CM041740.1 coordinate 589,450, forward strand.
CTGTCTTAGGATTTACCAGTGCTTACCAATTAGAACTATAACCAGTGTTAGTGGATAACCAACTCCGATAACAACCAACAACCAACCCAGGATCGTACTTCAGGAGCAAACCAGGTCACCACGTTCCAGCCTCCAAGTAAGATCTTTCCATTTTACCACTTGAGCTGTTTTAACCATTAATGTCCTCAACCATGGAAGCCATTATAAACACCCAACACCAAATTATGTCCGCTATGGACACCCTCCTTACCAATTTTAGAAAAGATGGACCAGAACGCAAAACAGCTGTCTACATAGAAAAACGGTTAAACACGTTAGCTGCCTATTGGACAGAATTCCAAACCAACCATACGCGTTTTTGTGCGGAGTTTGACGATCCCAACAATGAATACTTTAGGGATCGTTATTACGGAAAAGCACAAAAATTTTACCAAGACATTAAAAAATTACCAATAACATCCCACGAGAAGTTACGAATTTTGTAAACACACATTCAGCGGCTAATTACATTTGGATCAAAAAAATAATAACGAAATAATTAAAAAATAGCCTAAACCCTTGTACCTAGAAACAATTTATCCTGATTTTTTTCACAGATGTTGTTTTTAAAACGTATAACTTTCTAAATTCAACCCTGAAGGTCGTGAAAAGGGTTTGAAAGTTGAAGGAGTTCGAATATTGGATGCCATATTTTGAAACTAAAATAGAAGCATGGAACCTGGTGAAACGAGGGGTGAAATGAGGGGTTATTTACGCGGGCGAAGCTACTGACAGAAGCTAATATATTATAGTTACCTTCGTTAAAATCTTGGTGGACTGCTACAGATGCAACGTCCCTGTCTTGATGAGGATAGATTTCTGCTCTTGTCTGTGTGTCCCATTCACCAGCTCGTACTCTAAGCGTCTTGCTGGTAGTTACGTAGTGGGCGGCTGTCAATACCGCACTGGGGTGGATAAGAGAACCACCTCCGACGTAAATGAGCTTTTTATCATTACTGTCTTCTTTAATGGGCTTAATCCTTGAAACGATGTAATCATAATAATTAGGTATAACATAAAAATCTTACAAAAGAATGGAATTCGTAAAGCCAATTTATGTTGTTATAGATAATAGGTTTCCAATGCAAAACGTAATGTACCTATGATGTATCGCGCGCGTTTTTAGGTTGCGGAGACTGCTTACCCTCAAGGGTACCGTATGATTGTTTGCCAACTGGCGAAATATACTCAGGGGTTATATTTTTAATTGTGTTCTTTTATGTGAAGTTTATTTCCATGAAAATCTATGAGACCGATGGTTCCCAACGGTTGATTGCGTGAGCGAGCCCATGGCGTCTCACTATAGCGCAGGCAGTAGTGGGTAGTACTTAGCTCTACTAGCGAGCGGGCAACGCTCACACTACTAGGTAGTGATGAGCGTTAATGGGTTTTAAAAAAAAGTGTATCCGCAAAGCATTTATTAATTTTATAATGCCCCTTACTACACAAACGTGCTTTGAAAATTTTTAAATTTACTAATTGAAAGTTTCTGAACGTTACATTATATTATAAAATTAAATTATATTTTATTTTAATAATACAGATTCCGGCATCGGGACGTGACGCGCCCCTCGCCCGCTGTTGGAATAGTCTATGTTACAGCAGAGATTATTATACCAGTGCAATCGTTCACACTGGTGGTAGGTCTTTTGTTGCAAGAGGTCGATTAGGTAGGTACCACCGCAGTATCAAATATTTTATCACAAAACAGTAGAGTCTTTGGAATTACTGGGCAAAAGAGATTTAAGAACCATCTGCAAATTGTGTTGCAAACGCTCATAGGCTACGGCGACCGCTTACCATCGCACTAGGTGGGCCGTGTGCTTGGTTGCCAACTAAGTAGCATAAAAAAGGTATATCTATTAATGTAAAAGTAGTTACAAATATAAAATAGCCCAGAAATAATATTACGAGTGACGCAGAACTTAAACTTGTGTAGGGTACGACATGTGACGTCGCTCCAACTCAAAGGGAGGATCCGCCGACCAAGCGTGATATTGCCTGGCGGGCTAAGCCTAACGACTTACGTCGGAAAGTTGTATATACAGTGTAGAAGCGTAGAAAACAACCAAACATATTTATATCCTCGTATTCGTGCTGATAACACAAAAAAAATACTCACTAGTAAACAGTATCACGTTATATTTGAAGGAGCTCAGATTATAGGAAGGACGGAACACGTGTGCCGGCAATGAGTTCCACTTTTTAGAAGTACGGAAAATAAAGGAATTGGCAAACTTCTTTATTCACGAAGGAATTGATGCCACAGTTGTTGGGATAACCTCTGTCACAACAGAGATTATTCCACCAGTGCAATCAGTCACACTGGTGGTAGGTCTTTGTTGCAAGAGGCCGGCTAGGTAGGTACCACCGCAGTATCCAATATTCTGCCGCCAAATAGTAGTACTTAGGCACTACTGTGTTCCGGTTTGAAGGGCATTGTACGCTAGTGAAATTACTGGGCGAACGAGATTTAAGAACTAATATCTCGAGGTTGGCAACGCGTGAGTGGCACCTACTAATGGTGCTGCAAGCGCTCATAGGCTGCGGCAGCCACTTACCATCAGGTGGGCTGTATGCTTGTTTGCCAACTTCTAACATAAAAAAAAAATAATAATAATAGTCGGTAACATCGGAGAATACGAAGTTCTTGTATGGAAAGGGGATGAACATGCTAATAACCAAAAATACTCACTTGAGAACAGCAACCATCCATGGGAATTCACCGAAGTTCGATTCGCCGTCTTCGTCCCCTGTTATACGGAACCCAATACCGTCTGGGTTCCTCCAACCGCAACCTTGACGCTGTAATTATAATAATTAAATTAGAGAAATCTTTAAAAACCTTTATTTTTTTTATTTTTAAGTTAAACTTTTACTACACGGCCTCCAATTTTTTTGTCTCTCTTTCACATGTCGGATCATAGCCGACTGCGGAGTCTTCGTTTGTTTTAATTTTTATGTATGTACGTTTGTTTGTTTATTTGAATTTTGTTCGCATGTATGTTTGCATGTAACGTACATTTTTTGGAACGAAGTTCCTTATCGCGCGTTGTGAAAGGGGGCTAGAAAAAATTCTTACGAAAAGTTGTCACGACACTTTTTGCTATAGTAAGCTATTGTAAGCTGTGCGGCGTCGCATGTTTCTCTGTCTGTCTCTCTCTCTCTCATAGAAAGCAAGCCAGATATTTTCATTTCTATTTCGCATTGAACAGTGTGGTGTCGCGACGATTATTTTTGTTGAGTGTATACAGGTTTTTTGTAAATAATAAATAATGTTAATAATAAAAAAATATTATTATAACTTTAAAAAATAAAATTTTATTACAATTCCTTCACTAATTAATCGAAAGGAACTTCGTTCCATCCGGGTGTCCTTTGACACCTCTCAAGTTTTATTTTCTTTTTCATTTAAATTTTAATGCCTAAAAATGTTACAGCTGTATGTTCTCAGTTCGATTCTATATTGTTTTGTTTATGAACCGATTTCCTTTCGTGAAAAATCCTTTTTGTGTGTTAATAGGGTTTCCGTTTGGTCGGATTTAAATTTCAAGAAAAATAATAATATTTGTGACGATGACGAATAATGTTTGTGACGACGTTGTGGCGCAGCGGTAGCGATCTTATCTTAAACGCCACAGGTCGCGGGTTCGATTTCTGCTCATCTAGGTTTTCCAGAATCGCTTGATTTATCTCACTAGGTTTAATTGAAAATGATAGCCGGTTGCGACACCATTGTATCGCTGCGGGTAGCTAGTTTGCTATTAGCCTCGGTGGTTGCGGGTTTTATTCCCGCTCGGGCAGATTTGACCTTCCAAATATCTGTTTCGGTCTGGGCGTTTGTCCTTGTGGGTTTCCCCGCCGTGCCTCGGAGAGCACGTTAAGCTGTCGGTCCCGGTTGCTATCATATAACATCTGATAATAAACGCTTATGCGCAGTAAATTGCGCTTACCCAATAAGTTACTGGTTCGCCCTTAGGGTTGCGCAGGTCAGATGGCAATCGCTCTGTGTAAAAACTAGGAACCCGTCAAATCCGGACAAGAGTAATAAGCAGACCCTGGGTAAATACTTGAATAATACCGGGAATAATGCTAGGAAGGAGAAAGAGATAATATAATACCTGAGGCTTGACAATGGGAGGTATAATGGGGTTAGTGGGATCTCTGACGTCAGGCAAAGTACAACAGATGTCTAAATATGGACATGCAGCATTGTTAAACCTGAAATAATAAGGAAAGACTCTTTAAAAGCCCCCATTCTATGGAAGTTGTAAAAATTTTGCACCCCTCCATCTAAATTTATAAATAAATAAATAAACGCTACACACTCAACGGCCCCTATTAGGATAGTTATATCCTGTGTTTGAGGTCCGGAACCTTCACAATGATAGGGACAAACACATCCAGACCGGAAAACATGACTGTATCAATACAAACTTCTGTCCCGAGCGGGAATCGAACCCGTGATTTGCGCTTAAGATTTTGCTACCCCTACATCACAAGGTCGTCGTGAAAATTTCGAATGGGATTTACAATTCTGGAAAATATTTTAGGTAGAAGAATTTCAAAAAAACTGTCCACGAAACACATTTTGGAGAAGATACGTTTAGTAATTTAAGCGATATAGAAGACTCTCTCACATTTTTTTCATCGATTCTAATTTGTTAATATTTAAGGTACTGAAGTTTCAGGCTGCGGAACTCTTTACCTACCACTGTGCGTATAGTTGAACGGCAAATGTTATCTTATTTTTATGTCATGGCAGTAATTGGCAAAAAACCATTTGGTCCGCGGTCCGCCTAATGGTAAGCAGTTACCGCAACCCTTGAATGTAATACTCAAAGTATTACTTAACCGGCGTCGGGATGTGACGACCCCATCGCCCGCTGTTGGGATAACCTCTGTCACAGCAGAGATTATTCCACCAGTGCAATCAGTCACACTGGTGGTAGGTCTTTTGTTGCAAGAGGCCGGCTAGGTAGGTACCACCGCAGTGTCCAATATTCTGCCGCCAAATAGTAGTGCTTAGGCACTACTGTGTTCCGGTTTGAAGGACACTGTACGCTAGTGAAATTACTGGGCGAACGAGATTTAAGAACTAATATCTCGAGGTTGGCAACGCGAGAGTGGCACCTACTAATGGTGCTGCAAGCGCTCATAGGCTGCGGCAGCCACTTACCATCAGGTGGGCCGTATGCTTGTTTGCCAACTTCTAACATAAAAAAAAAAAAAAATATTACATACGCATTGCCAATCCAAGAGATAGAAGGGGAAAGAATCACCAGAAATAATGGAGCAGTGGGGGTGGAAGGTTGGGCCTCCCTCACTCATAACAAGAAACGCAACAGTACCTAGTGACACTGTTACTTTGTGCAGATTTTCTGTGAGACTCCGATCTCGTCCCAAAGAGACTTTAAAAATGGAGAAGGTTCTTAAATCGTCAAAATATTTTTTATTTTTTAGACACCGTTGTGGCGTTGTGGGTAGGGAGTCTGCCTTAAGCCTCGACGGTTGCGGGTTCGATTCCCGCTCGGAGCAGATGTTTGTATTAATCGTACAGGCATGTTTTCCGGTCTGGTTGTGTTTGTCCTTGTCATTGTGAATGTTTCCGGACCCCGACACAGGATATAATTATCCTAGTGAGGGCCGTTGAGTGTGTAGCGTTTATTTATTTATTTATTTACGTATGTGACTTGATTACTCTGAGATTGCTAGATCGATTTGAATAATTCTCTTAACTTTCGAATTCATCACATTTTAATTTGGCCAGAATCTGATCATGGGATCTTTGAGAAATCGATGGAACTCTTTAAATGTAAAAGGTACACCAATTACAATTTAGAAATTTAAAAAAAAACATGTAGTGGTGTGGAACTTCTGATGATAATCACTGACGCACAAAAGCGCTATAGCGCACCGAGTTTGAGTGCGTCACTAGATAAGGTTATAAGCGGCCGTTTGGAGCAGTGAGAACGCATTCAATGTCCGACCGTCAGCTAAGACACATTGTGAATATTGTGAAGAAACTGATTATTATTGAGAATGAAAATATAGAAAACGGATAAGCGCAGTTAAGTCTTATTATTGTTCCCAATACGCACCTTATATCGATCACATTATGTCCATCTGTTATCACTGTACCATTTCCGTCACATAGATAGTGAGGAACGCACACGCCTGCATTTCCGTTATTGGTTTCACAATATTGGTGGCCACCAAGCGCTGTAAAGTAATTAATGGTTAATTGGAACGAAGTTCCTTATCGCGCGTTGTGAAAGGGGGCTAGACGGAAAAAATTCTTACGAAAAGTTGTCACGACACTTTTTGCTATAGTAAGCTATTGTAAGCTGTGCGGCGTCGCATGTTTCTCTGTCTGTCTCTCTCTCTCTTATAGAAAGCAAGCCAGATATTTTCATTTCTATTTCGCATTGAACAGTGTGGTGCCGCGACGATTATTTTTGTTGAGTGTATACAGGTTTTTGTAAATAATAAATAATGTTAATAATAAAAAAATATTATTATAACTTTAAAAAAATAAAATTTTATTACAATTCCTTCACTAATTAATCGAAAGGAACTTCGTTCCATCCGGGTGTCCTTTGACACCTCTCAAGTTTTTTTTATCTTTAATAGTTCGCCAAATAAGAAAATTTCTCGCTTCTAGTTTTAAAAACGGTGAACTTAAATACAAAATTTCAATCCCTTTATCACACCCTTAAGGTTTTTATTTCGAAAAATCGTTTCTTATTGCGCGTTTACGTTTTAAAAACAACACCTGTCAAATAATTCAGCTTTCTAGATCCAGGGGTTTAGGCTGGGCGTTTATAAAAAAAAATTAAAAAAAGTGCCTCGGAGAGCACGTCAACCTGTCGGTCCCGCTGTCGGTAGGATGAATCGCTCTGTGAAAACTAACTACATTTTAGATCTGGATAAGAGTAATGATAAATAAATATTGGGTACTGCTAGGAAGAAGAAGATGATGTATTACAACGATTAAAATAACTTACATGGTTCAGTGACTGGTGTAGAGGTCGTTGGAGTATCGCATGGACTGTGCCCAAAGATTTTTTTACGTATGCAACAATTATATTTACAATCGTGTGGCATTCCCCGTACTACCGTCAGGACAGCAACAAGTATTATTACTCTCAGCATCTGAAAATGATGGTTTTGATCACCAACTTCGGGCCACTAATAACTACACTAACGTGAGAAATTGGTTCTTATATCTCTTTTACCCAGTAATTTCACTAGCTACAGTGTCCCTTATACCGAAATACAGCAATGCCAAGCACACTACTGCTTTGCGGTAGAATATATGCCACTGCGGTGGTACCTACCTAGTCAACCTCTTAAAATAAGAGGCTTTACTTGTCTATAGCACACACCCTCACTCAGCCATAACTTTTCAACAGCCCTTGAACATAATCAATTACAGTACATACATACTTTTAATGTAACTAAACTTACTAGAAAATAAAACAATCAACAATTCAAATAAATTCAAAAATTCATTCTTTCATTTTCATTCATTCATTACATAATTGAATTATAAAGCCACTGAATATTGAACAAGTATTTTTCAAAATTATTATATCACGTGCAGTCACAGAAAGTATAGTGCCTTAAATGTAACTTGAACCAAAATGGCCACTTCTGTGCAGGTACAATAATGGACAAAAATGTTAGACAAAAATATTGATTTCGTCTTATTTAAATAATTATTTTATAAAGTGGGAAAACGGAATTAATATATTATATACTTATTATTTCTTCTAAATTCAATTAACTATTTATTTATTTTCGTTATTAATTACTTTAATAGAATAAAATAAAGAAATAGTATAGAAAAAAGGTACATTTTTAATCACTGTCAATTATTGGGATGACGCCTTATCTTCTCAAATAAAATTAAATATTTACAAATCAGATAAAATAAATTATATTTAAATTTAATATTTAATCATTTATTTTTAAAGAACTAAAAGAACCGTGAGCGAGTGTACTAATCGGGTCTAGCGTCGCCGCGTTGCTATAGGTACGCGGCCCCCTTCATACCGCATACGGTTGAGATCCAAAAACGTGTTACTGCGCAGGGTTCAAGTTACATTTAACAGACTATAAAACGCTACAATGAAGCAATTTAAAAATATTGAGGCTTACGAAGCCGCGGACACTGCCATTTTATAATAATTATGAGTGATATATTGATACAAAGATTTGATTGTTACCCTTCCAACATTCTCCCGGCGTAGGGATGTGACGACCCGCCCTCTTTTGGCATAACCTCTGTCACAGCAGAGATTATTCCACCAGTGCACTCAGTCACACTGGTGGTAGGTGTTTTGTTGCAAGAGGCCGGCTAGGTAGGTACCACCGCAGTGTCCAATATTCGGCCGCCAAATAGTAGTGCTCAGGCATTACCGTGTTCCGGTTTGAAGGGCACTGGTGAAATTACTGGGAAGAGGAGATTTAAGAACCAATCTCTCGAGGTTGGCAACGGGTGTGTGGCACCTAGTAATGGTGCTAGGCAGGACGAGAGGGGTTGCGCTACGGTTGATTACGCAAGCGAACCCGTAGCGTCCCACTATGACAAGCGGTGCGTTGGATTTTAGTGGGCATGGCTCGATAAGCGCGCGGTGAGTCCCACACTACCACTACCCAGTTGTGGTGCGCGTAAATGCGTTTCCCAACTTTAAAAAAAAAATCGAAAGCCATAATATATCTTGCTATAAAAATTCGGCATTTTTTAAATACATCTTATCTTTTTAGTCAGAAATGCGTATTTGCGGTCACTAAAAAGATAAAAAATAAAAAAGTTAGATTTTATGAAAGTGATAATTTTATATATAACTAGCGGGCCCGGCAGACGTTGTCCTGCCCCGAAAAAAATCTGGGACCCGATAGCAGTGCCCCAGCTGAGTATAATTGTGAAAAGAAGTGACACTGGTGAAAATTATTGAATTACTAATATCGCTATTAAAAAATTGGGGTTGATGGTAGAAGAATAAAAATTTTGGGTTATATGTATTTTTTAATACCACATTATAAAAAATAAAAATAAAAAATTTTGCCCTAAAAATGAAAAATAAAAATGTGGGGTCGACCACCCTTATCACTTAGGAGTATAAAAAATAGATGTTGACCGATTCTCATACCTACCCGGTATGCAAACAAAATTTCATCAAAATCGGTCAAACCGTTTCGGAGGAGTATGGGAACGAACATTGTGACACGAGAATTTTATATATTAGATAATAAAATGAAAATAAAAAGCATGCACGCGAAACACAAATATATTAAAGTAAAATAAAAATTAAAATAAATGAAGTCTCCGCGGCCGGCTATAATCCGACATGTTGAAGACAAACGAAAAATTTTATCAAAAATTTGAGGCGATATAATAAAAAATTCACTTAAAAAATATATAATAAATTTCACTTCATTACACCACAAAACCAAAAGTCAAAAAATAAAAGGTTTATTTTCTACAACAGAAGTCGGTGCTAAGATGAAAATTGCTACATAATATATCACCGATTTATACAATCACTACATAGTATAAAACAAAGTCGCTTTCTCTGTCTCTATATCCCTATGTATGCTTAAATCTTTAAAACTACGCAACGGATTTTGATGCGGTTTTTTTATAGATAGAGTGATTGAAGAGGAAGGTTTATATGTATAATAACTTCCATTAAATAGTGGAGAAATACTGTTATTTTGAGGTTTCTAATGTGATGTCGTGAATAAAAACGCGTGCGGGCCGCGGGCAGTAATGAATAAATCAAAACTACTGGATTGATTTTAATCATTTTTTCAGTAAATGACATAGGCTATATATTTTTACCCGTGCGAAGCAGGGGCGGGCCACTAGTACGAAATAAGATATTTATTTTTTGCTTTTAACGGACTTCAGACTAAAATATTATTTAAAAAAAGCAGTAATATTACTTGAATAATTACCTTTCCAATCGCTGTATCACTCAGGACTGAGAATCCCGGATACAAGAATGACCTTTTTATCATCATCATTATCATGGGTTTTTTTTTGTATCATTGTGGGTTTTCTGGAACCTATTTGGATTTTACAAGAAATATTAAATATTTTAAAACAACTGATAACAACTACTACACTTATTCAACCCGAACCGCACATGTCCAACGACGTCAAATAAACCAATGGTCTTATCTAAGCAACCTAAGTAAGGTTGAATTTTTTTTTTATGTTACAAGTTGGTAAGGTAGCGTACAGCCCACCTGATGGTAAGCGGCTGCCGTAGCCTATGAGTGCGCGCAACACAATTAGTAGGTGTCACTCACGCGTTGCCAACCTCGAGATATTGGTTCTTGAATCTCCTATGCCCAGTAATTTCAAAAGCCTACTGTGCCCTTCAAACCGGAACACAGTAATGCCTACTATTTGGGGGCACAATATTTGACACTGCTGTGGTACTTACTTAGCCGGCCTCTTACAACAAAAGACCTACCACCAGTGTGACTGTTTGCCTGGTGGAATAATCTCTGTTGTGACAGAGGTTATCCCAACAGCTGTGTATGGAGCGTTTTCGAACGTGATCTTATTGTCAGGGTCTTGTAGGACGTGTTTAGGACGCCTTACTTTAGTCGGCTTGTCAGGGCTCTAATAAGCTTTAACCTTTAAGCTCTCGAACTCCACCTGAGAGGGGAGTGGTGAAGATAACCAGCGCTGCTCAAGAATAGGTTCCCGTGACAGCATCAGCGGAACTTCTTCCTAAAATTACCTTCCTTCATAAAATTACTTTTTATTAATGTGTTTATGCTTAAGGAAAAAATAACTTTCTTTCATTCCTTACTTTTAACTTCCTCCTTCCATCACCCTCTCGCCCTTCCCTCTAACTCCCTTCCTTCTTTCTTTCTTTGCTTCCTTCCTCCCTACCTCCCTTTCACCTTCCCCCCCACTTTCCTCTTCCTCCCTCCCATCAGTCCTATCGCCTTCCCCCTTTCCTTCCTTCTTTCTTTCTTTGCTTCCTTCCTCCCTACCTCCCTTTCACCTTCCCCCTCACTTTCCTCTTCCTCCCTCCCATCAGTTCTATCGCCTTCCCCCCTCCCCCTTTCCTTCCTTCTTTCTTTCTTTGCTTCCTTCCTCCCTTTCACCTTCCCCCAACTTTCTTCTTCCTCCCTCCCCTCAGTCCTATCACCTTTCCCCTTCCCCCTTTCCTTCCTTCTTTCTTTCTTTGCTTCCTTCCTCCCTACCTCCCTTTCACCTTCCCCAACTTTCCTCTTCCTCCCTCCCCTCAGTCCTATCACCTTTCCCCCTCCCCTTTCCTTCCTTCTTTCTTTTTTTCCATGCTTCTTTCTATCTTTCTGTCTTATGAAGGAATTCAATGATTGGATCGTCTTCGTATCAGTGGGGGTAGAAATAAAATAAATGAATTTTTAAAATATTTCTTTATTTTCAGTAGAAAATTCTGAGGAATGTCAATTATTATTTATATATATTGAGTATTGTTTTAAAAAAGTACGAAAAAAACAGATCAGTATTATCAACGGAAATTCTTCTTATCAATCCGAATTGCCTATTGGGTTAATTTGGGCACTAGATTTTATAATATCATAGTAAAAATACCAAAATAAACATGCCATTTATGCCATTAAAAAAAATTATTAGTCAAGTGCGTTGTGGACCACAAATGTGGTTTTAAATCGCATAGTTCAAAAGTTAGAGGGGGACACAATTTTTAAGTTAACATTTCAACAACTATTGACTTAATCAAAAATATCAAAATCAAACCTCTTTATCATTTTGAAAGACCTATCCAATGACACCTCACACATTGTCACACGTTGCCATTTTTTTTTCACAGCTCTCAATTTTTATATATTTTAGGGTTTTGCTATATATGTATAGATAAAACCTGTTTTTGAGTAAAATGACTGTGACAAACAGATGGACGGAAAGACGGACATGACGAAATTATTAAGGTGCCATTTGGCTACGGAACCCTGACAATAGTGCCAATCTTTAAGATTTCAAATTTACGCAAACCAATCACATAATTATTAGAAAAATAACTTATTTATATGTTTGATTTCCCACAAAGCCATTTTCGGATTACATAAGATGTCCTATCATTAATAATACATATAAAACATAAATCAAAATCTATATAAAATAAAAATGTCGTAAGGCATAATTTTATTACGAGTTTTCTAAATTATCTTTTCCAAATGTTCTCCTGCGTTTTTCCAGTCTTGCAGATCTTAGATAGTGTAGACTTTAGGGTCCAAGCCCTTACCAGCTATTTTGTCGTCGACCCACTTACGAAGGTGTGATACATCGACGTATACACCAGGTGTACCGTCATCACCACATCCGATACCCCACGCTACGATACCGCTCTGCATGTAGCGATCTTTTTCGAACTGTAAGAAAAAGTTTCAAAATTTTATATTATTAACAGACTACAAAAAAGGAGAAGGTTCTCAATTTGACCTCTATTTTTGAAGTGAAACTTCTTTAGAATCCTGATTTCAAATCGTGCAACGGAAAGAACGACATGTAAGAGACACAAATACAAAAATGTGTAAAAAGAATGAGACAGAAATATACATACAATTTTATATAATCGATATCTCCTCTTTGCAAACAGTTTTATTCTGTTAAGGAATTTGTGGATTAATCACTTTAGCTTACCAATATATTAATTTGAATAATTGACGTCTAATCGACATTTAATGGCTCTTTTCTTGTATGCATGTTTTTCTTAATTTATAATAACTTAAATTGAATGTATTAATCATTTAAAATTTATATGAATTAATAATATTGTACGCCCAGAAAAGAGTAAAACTGTTGATTCAAATTATAAATGTAACAACTTATGTACAAACACAGTTTTAAACAATAAAAGATTATTATTATTATTATTATTGCGCCATGCTTTAGTGAGCCAGAGCGAGAGAGCAAATGTCGGTGTGTATGTATGTATATATATGTATGCGGCTGCGTATTACAGCTTTTTAGTAAGAAGTCAGCGTGGTGTGTTATTATTTAACAGTTTTTGTGAATATTTTTATAATATAATATATAATAATAATAATTTTTTGCTAGAAAGAGGATGCTTTAAGAGTGGTCCTATATCCAAGGTATCGAGATCTGATGCTGGGATCCCGGGAAATCGAGGGAATTCCTCAAAATGTAGGGCAAAAATTCTGTTTCTGAAGCCTTTATACATAATTTAGTTTGAATATTTGCGTATGGAGATTATCTTTATGATTTTTAAAGGGTAAAGTAAAATAATTTTTTGAACAAAAACAACGACTTCAACGTCCGTCGACTTCTGGTGAGTAAAACTTCGCCACCTTTGAAAAAAAAATTTTGGAATACCCCACACAAAAGGTGTCTGTGAATGTACCTCAATAGGACAGACGAGAGGTGAGCCTCCGTCTCCCTTGCACGTGTCCTTGCCTTGCTCACCGCCAGCGCACATGAAAGACGTATGCAACTCGAAGAAGTGTCCGAGGCGAGTCTTGCGCAGTGCTGTTTGGCATTTACGACGTTCAACAACCGGTACTTCAACCTAAAATATTAAATTTTGATGGATTGAATTTTGTGCACGATTAAGGCTGTATTTCCACCACAGATTTGCGAGGGAGTGTTCGTTGAAAACCAATATAATCATGCCGCAGCTTATGAGCGCTTGCAACACCATTAATAGGTGCCACTCGCGCGTTGCCAACCTCGAGATATTTGTTCCTCAATCTCTTTTGCCCAGTAATTTCACCAGCCTACAGTAGCCCAAACCGACACCGACAAAGAAATGACAAAGACACTAATAGCTTTACGGTAGAATATTTCACACTGCGTTGGTGCTACCTAGCCGGCCTCTTGCAACAAAAGACGTCCCGATGCCTTTAGCCTAACGTCAACCTAAAACAGGCAGGATGGGCCACAGCGCCAGCTAGCAAAGAGCCAGCTACACATCCTCTCACGGTACAGTGGCCTAGAATATCTCTGGTAAAAATGATCCTGGCTTCACAGCTTCATTACGTCGGACCGCTCAGCTACCTCACACTTATCAGGTGGAAAGGCAGTGTAAATGGTATTTTAACACCACAATTAGGTAATTTATGAAAGTACTTGATTGACGACCGTTTATTATTTTAGGCATTGTGCTCTTATCCAATGAGTTACTGCTTCGCCTCTAGGGTTGCGGAGATCAGATGGCAATCGCTCTGTATAAAAACTAGTAACCAGTCAAATCCGGATAAGAGTATAAGCAGTTACTGGTGAAATACCGGGATCTTTTAACACTTTAATATCTAACCAACTAACCTTCTTAAGAATGACTTGGTAACGACCTTCCTTCCCGAACCTGTCCTTCCCCCAACCGGAAGCAAGGCACTGCGTGCCGCCGGGTACTCGCACACCAGGAGGTGGAAGACACACCACGCCAACATTGGGCGCCAACTCCATTGGAGTCGCCAGGAATAGAACAGCAATGTCGTAGAATAGATTTCCTAAAAAATAAAAAAATCAATAAACGCTACACACTCAACGGCCCCCATTAGGATAGTTATATCCTGTGTCGGGGGTCCGAAAACATACACAATGTCAAGGACAAACACACCCAAACCGGAAAACATGCCTGTATGGTCAATACAAACATCTGCTCCGAGCGGGAATCGAAACCGCGACCTGTGGCGCTTAAAGCTGGTTGACTACCGCTGCGCCACAAGGTCGTCAATGTCAAGGTCGTCAAAATGGCACTTAGAATATGAATAAGTTCAATTTGGTATTAAAAATTACCAGTCAAGTGCGTTGTGGACCACGCACAGTTGAATCTAAAGGGTTCCGCAGCATGGTTATATAATAATATATATTATAATAACTTTATTTCGACCAACAATGGATCATATGTTGTTAGTAATACAAGTATCTTACGCCTATTTGTTAGTAATTTCTAAAACTTATTTAACCTAAGACAGGATTAATTTGTCAGCACGTGAATCCGATAGCAGTGGTTCACATACAAACAACTTCTATTAACAAATGCTCTCAGGACGCCACTTGAGCTGGAAAGAATCCTGCGCAACAACGATGTGCACCGCTTTCGCATAATGGTATAAAAACAGTCCACATACGCCTCGGCAAACATCCCCGATGCACTACAAAAACGAGGCATACCCATTAGCATCCTGAAAGCATTGTTATATTGTACACGCAGGGCGTTGTACTGTTTCCGCGTATAGTCTGCCCACAGGCTGCTAGGGTAAAATGTGGTGCAGTAAGCTCTGAAAAGCGTTATTTTGACTAGCATTGAGCAACGAGCAAACCTGCGAACAATCATATTTGCCCTAACAGACAAAGCCCTGCGTTCTCTCTCAATATCTGCATTGTCTTTCAAGTCATAGAATACTACATGGCCAAGATATTTAAAGCATTCAACTCTCTTTAGTGAAACCCCGTGTAACTTGATAGCAGGTACAATAGATGGAATCGATTTTCTCCTGGCCTGAAAGACCATGCATTCGCTTTTCTTACAGTTATAGACTAAGCCATGACGTTTGAAATAGTTCTCACAAAGACTTAGCAGTTTTGCTAACCCACAGACAGATGCACTCAGCAGAACCATATCGTTTGCGTAACTAATGTTATTAAGACAGACTCTGTCAATATGACATCCGACACGAGTGCTACTGAGCGTCAGTATTAGGGCATTCACATACAGATTAAACAACTTGGGTGAGGTCAGGCCACCCTGCCTCACCCCACATTCCAACCTGTAAGACCTTGAGTAGCTCTCTGACCATCGCACGACAGTAACCTGATTTTTATACCAAAACTTAAAAATCCTGTTGATCTCTTCAGGCATGCCAGTGAGTTTTAATTTCTGCCATAAGATATCGTAATTAAAATGCCTTGGATAAATCGAGAAAACAGGCGTAAATGGGTGATGGCAAGGTTATGAAGAATCTTAACGGTTTTAAAAATAATAACGAATTAAAACCGACCGCAAAAATGAGTTGGTAATTTCATAGTAATTATTAAAAGTAATATGAAAAACAAAGTTATGGCAAAAACTTATATATCTCTTAAATTTATAGACCTATCTTCTTCAAACCAAATGTGGATGAAAGTTCATGTGGTATTCTACAAGCTCAAATTTTTCCAGAATTTTAAATCCCATAGTTCAAAAGTTAGAGGGGGACACGATTTTTACGACTTTAGGAGCTAATATCTCAACAACTACTGGCTTAATGAAAAAACTCAAAATCAAACCTCCTTATCATTTTAAAAGAACTATCCAAAGATATCGCACACGTTGCCATACGTTGAAATTTTTTTCAATCGTCAGTTACATGTATGGACTGCTACCCTTAATTCATATATATATTAAGATTTTATTACAAAATCCTTGTGCGGTTCATCGAATACACCTAATTAGTAAATTTCGTATAGATAGAGTCAATGGTCTCTGAGTAAAATGCCTGTGACATACGGACGGACAGACGGACGGACGGACAGACGGACATGACGAAACTATAAGGGTTCCGTTTTAGCCATTTGGCTACGGAACCCTAAAAACCACTTGATTTTAATTGTAAAAAAATCCTAAATAATGTAGCGATATCTATTCCGTGATAATGGTGAAAACATTTCTCTTTCTGGAAAAATGTATGGTATTTACAGTAGCACGAGTGCCGCTCTAGGGTTTTTGCGAAAATTCAAATGATCAAAAAACTTTACGACTTAATATATATCTTTCTAAACTTTAAACGAGCAATTCTTGAATTTCGGAAACGACTCCAACGACCAATAAGGACCATCTCACAGGAAATCGGCATAATGTGACAGAGTACTATTGCATTTTGTGCGATGAGTGAGATCATCGGAGTTTCAATCTCCCACCCTTCCTTTTTGACTTCTCAACCCTTCCCTATACCTTGGTTTAGCAACGCGCATGCATACTTCAAGTATCGCGCGCTCATAGGTTGCCATGCCTCCTTACCATCAGGCGGACCGTATGCTCGTTTGTCAACTGTCATGGAATAAATAAAAATAAACCATCGTTTATTCAACCAAGTTTCGGTTATATTTACTTTGGCATCATAGTCCTTGTCGAAATTTTCGAAAGTGTTTGATGAGTCCTCTTATGGATAAACTAGCTGTGCCCTCGACTCCACACGCTTAATGTAGTTTTTTTATGATCCCATTGGAACTTAACATTTTTACGGGATAAAAATATATATTTAAAAGGCGTCGGGATGTGACGACCCCATCGCCCGCTGTTGGGATAACCTCTGTCACAACAGAGATTATTCCACCAGTGCAATCAGTCACACTGGTGGTAGGTCTTTGTTGCAAGAGGCCGGCTAGGTAGGTACCACCGCAGTGTCCAATATTCTGCCGCCAAATAGTAGTGCTTAGGCACTACTGTGTTCCGGTTTGAAGGGCATTGTACGCTAGTGAAATTACTGGGCGAACGAGATTTAAGAACTAATATCTCGAGGTTGGCAACGCGTGAGTGGCACCTACTACTGGTGCTGCAAGCGCTCATAGGCTACGGCAACCACTTACCATCAGGTGGGCCGTATGCTTGTTTGCCAACTTCTAACATAAAAAAAAAAATATATCCTATATGTCAATCCAAGCTATGTGTGTACCAAATTTCATCAAAACTTCCAACACCATCCAGTACTTTTAGCGTAAAAGAGTAACAAATATCCATCCATCTATCAAAGCTTTCACATTTAAAATATTACTTTTTTATGTTACAAGTTCACAAGCAAGCATACGTCCCACCTGATGGTAAGCGGTTACCGTAGCCTATGAGCAGTTGCAACACCATAAGTAGGTGTCACGCGTTGCCAACGTCGAGATATTGGTTCTTAAATCTCTTTTGCCCCGTAATTTCACTAGCTTACAGTACCCCTCATACCGGAACTCAGTAATGTCTAAGCACTACTGTTTGGCGGTAGAATACCTAGCCGGCCTCTTGCAACAAAAGAAGTGTGACTGATTGCACTGGTGGAATAATCTCTGCTGTGACAGAGATTATCTCAACAGCGGGCGATGGGGTCGTCATATCCCGACGCCGATAGTTAGACAGTTAGAAGTTAGATTATTTACATAAAACTTATTTTACCTTTGTTGAAGTCCTGGTGAACTACCACAGATGCGACGTCCTTGTCTTGATAAGGATAGATTTCTTTCGTTGTCTGTGTGTCCCATTCACCAGCTCGAACCTTAAGGGTCGTGCTGGAGCTAGTGGCTACGTAGTGGGCGGCTGTCAATACCGCACTGGGATGGATAAGGGATCCACCACCGACGTACACGTTCAGCTTTTGACCATCAGGTTCCTGCTCCTTGACTGGCTCTATCCTAGGGTCGATGTAATCAGTGCTTTACGTAAGATTAATAGGAAAATCTTTAAAGGTGATGGAATAATTCCAAATATTGGGTGTCTGGTCTTGTATGTATATTAATGGCTTACTAAAGGGCTACCAAAATTTCATTTCCAACTATTATAATGAGACCTCAAACTGGACAAAATAACAATTTATTAAAAGATAGTAAGCCATGCTTCTCTCCGCACACATGGGCCACCTCGTACAGGGAATTACCACCACAAGAAATTGGCGTAAAGTAACAGAGGATTTTTGCGTTCTCTGTTCTCATCCCTCGGGATGGCAACGCACATGTGATACTTCAAGTATCGCTAGCGTTCATAGGTTTAGTGACTGTTTACCATCAGGTGGACCGTATGATTGTTGGCCAACTGTCGTGAAATAAAAAAAAGATATTATGCTAATATCTTGGGTGTCTAAAAAACAGAGGTTTGTGCATTATTTGCCGATGTTCTAATTAGCACCAACGTCTGTTGTTATCGTTATTAGTTGTTGGCTTATTCAGCATAAAAGTAGAAATACTACTCTCACTCAGAATATCCACGTAAAGTACTAGTATGCGTACTGTCGCCCAAATTTTTGATCTTTCCTCTCCTATCATTTCTTTGTCAACTCTTTCCTTTTTTTCGTCAATTGTGATACTATTGGTAATGCAAGCGTCTGTAGATTACGGTGAGCACTTATGATCAGGTGAACCGTACGCTTGTTCACCAGTTTTGTGGTATTAAAATAGGCAATCACGGAGACTGCAGATAGAAGTGACAACTTTAAACTGGCATTTTTTAAAATTAATTATAGTATGAATAATTAAGTTTTTATAATTTGGAAACTGAAATATATGCACATCGAGTATACGCAACACCAGTCTGACGTTACACGTCACATGAAGCATGTCGGTGACGCGAATCCACACGTTTAGCCCCTATCAAAAATCACTTCAACAAGCGTAACATAAAACGTAAAAACTATTTAAGTAAATTTCTTTTTTAAAGCGAGGCTTTATTCATTCAATTAATTTTTTAACGACATTGTGGTGCAGCGGTAGTGAAACTGCTTTAAATGCCGTGGGTGCGATTCCCGCTCAGAGCAGATGTTTGTATTGACCATACATGCATGTGTTTCGATCTGGGTGTGTTTGTTGTTGTGTGTGTGACTCTCGACACAGGATATCACTATCCTAATTGTGCAGCGTTTATATATTATTTATTTCTAAGCAATATGCATAGCAAACATTTGCTGGCGGTGCGTGAAACGTGGCTAAAGCTTTGTGCATCTGTGCTAAAGAACTATGTGATACTTTAATCCACACAGTAATATTTTTACTGTGAATTTTTGAATAGACTCAGTGTGTTAATATGTGCTATAAGGACCATTTATTTATTTATTTATTCTTTATTGTACACCACAAAAAAAGAATGCAAAATTTATCAATAAAAGAAAAAAATGTACAACAGGCGGTCTTATCGCTTATCAGCGATTTCTTCCCATGCCTCGGAGAGCACATTAAGTTGTCGGTCCCAGCTGTTATCACATAATCGTTAACTCTTGATAGGTAATTTGCTCTTATCCAACGAGTGACCGGTTCGCCTTTAGGGTTGTATAAGTCAGATGGCAATCGCTCTGTGTAAGAACTAGTGTCCTGTCCGGATAAGAGTAATAAGCAGACCCTGGGTAAATACTGGGAATAATGCTAGGATGAAGAAAACTATGTATTTTATATTGTTGTTCTGATTAGTGAAAATGTTATTTATTTTAGGTTGAAAATTATTTAAATAATTATAATATTATCTTAATAAAATGAGGTCATGGGCGTTGCGAGGTACAAGCAAGGCTAATACTACCGGAGCTTTGCTAAATACTGAGAAATAAACGAATACATTGTACTTTGACGAATTTAACTAGTAACTTAAGAAGCGTCGGGATGTGACGACCCCATCGCCCGCTGTTGGGATAATCTCTGTCAAAGCAGAGATTATTCCACCAGTGCAATCAGTCACACTGGTGGTAGGTCTTTTGTTGCAAGAGGCCGGCTAGGTAGGTACCACCGCAGTGTCAAATATTCAGTCGCCAAATAGTAGTGCTTAGGCATTACTGTGTTCCGGTTTGAAGGGCACTGTATGCTAGTGAAATTACTGGCCAGATGAGATTTAAGAACTAATATCTCGAGGTTGGCAACGCGTGAATGGCACCTACTATTGGTGCTGCAAGCGCTCATAGGCTACGGCAACCACTTTCCATCTGGTGGGCCGTATGCTTGTTTGCCAACTTGTGACATAAAAAAAAGGTAGTTCAATTCCCTAAGACCCTAAATTAGGATTTTGCCCTTCCCTAGGCCAAATGCTGGCTACGCCCATGTATAAGAACATACAAAGCATGTTAGTTTTTGGTGCCCAGAATTAAGAAAAGTGCGTTACAAACAATTTCTTATAATCGTGCTTATAACATAATAATACTCACTTAAGAATAGCGACCGTCCATGGGAATTCGCCGAATTTCGATTCGCCATCTTTATCCCCTGTTATACGGAACCCAACGCCGTCAGGGTTCCTCCAGCCGCAGCCCTTGCGCTGTAAAAAGTATAGTACCAAGTTATTGGTTTGATTCACATATCGCGGGTTCGATTCGAACAGTGTCGTATAACATTCCGTGGACGTAACTTTCTCGAACCCGTGCTTCGCACTATATAAGCGGCCCGCTGCGTCGACTGATTCATTCAGTTTTGAGCAACGAGCGAAGAAACTACAAGTGAACATGTGCGATAATTAGTGACCTGGGCTATTAATCTGGACTACGATTGACCTGTGATATGGACCTGTGATTTGAACAGAACTTCATTCTGTTGTGTGATCTAGAAGATCCCAATAAAGTCTTATTTAGAACCGCCCGTAACAATATGTATAGGCCTTGTCCCCTGATTTTAAATAAACAAATAAAAAAAACATGATACCTCTGGTTGCACATTGGGTGGTGGTGTAATAGGGTCAGTTGGATCTCTCGTATCAGGCACAATACAGCACACGTCCATGTATGAGGGACATTTGTCATCCTTTACCCTGGAACCATAGTAAACAAAGGTCATAATAATTCTTATAAATCTACCAATTTTTTGTGGAATTACGATGAAGCCTTAAGTTATGACTAGCCCAGATCGATCAAAGAAGCACTACACGATATTTATTTAGTAGATGAGTGAAATGCTAGCTTCCAAGGTCCTACCCATTTTTACTGACTACTCCACCTCATGGTAAGTGGAAGTGGAGTCCACAGGTAGCTAATATTTTAGCAGAAGGCGAACTGCACTACCCACAAGATCCGCTCTTCACGCCACCTTTGAAGGACCCCAGGTTGTAAAAAGGAGGCGACACGTGTACCGGTAAGGAGTTTCATTTTTTTGACGCTTGACAAAGGCAGGAATTGGCAAACTTCTTTGATGCCAATGGAATCGTTGCCACAGTGAGTCGTTGCCACAAGGAAGTGGGAGGGAGGGATAAGGGAGAATAACCTCTAAACAGTCGCCGTGATATAGTCTGTAGTAAGCGCTGAGTGCGGCAATCTGACGACGCAGTTGTAGAGGTTCGAGGGTGTTACAGACCGCCATGCACTGCGCGTTGCTGTAACCGATCCAGGTCGTCAAGCAAGTACTTAGCAGAGCCATCCGATTTGTAATTACAGCGTCCATCAACGCTCATGAGACGCTCATAGTCAACTGCACACACTGATCGGAAAATGATCGGTGGGTTAAGCAACTTTAGGCGCGGTCAGTCACTGGATGGGTGATCGCATAGTGGTATTTCAACTGAGCGTCTCCGTGTTTCGGAGGGCACGAAAAGGGCGGTCCCGGCTGTTATCAATTTCACAATAGTCGGTACGTCAAGTCGTAGGCCTATGGGTGACCTGAACAACTCTGACACTAGGTTGGCCACTAACCATTCAATAAGAAGAAGCGTCCATTGAAATACACAAATATGGGGACTCCCTATATGTTTATATTTAATTAGTATTTGTTGTTGTTACGGACAGTGTGATACAGCCCTCTGGCAGACGGACAGACACACAGTGGAAGATTAGGGTTCCATTGACACCCTTTAGACTCTAAAAATTGTGGTAAATATTGTACCTTATGTCTATGACACCGACTCCATCTGTTATAACATTGTTCTCCGAATTACAGAGATAGTAGCGTACGCATTCTCCATCAGCTCCGTCGTCAGTTTTACACTTCACGTTTTCAGTATCTTGCGCTGGAAAGTAATTGTATTTTAATTCTTCTTCTTCGTAACACTATCCCGGTATTTTGCCCAGGATCTGCTTATTACTCTTATCCGGATTTGACGGGTTACTAGTTTTTAGCGAGCGATTGCCATCTGACCTCCGAAACCATGTTTATTTATTACTAGCCGACAGACGTTGTCCTGTTTTAACGACGTATACTAAATTCGAATTGGTATAATTAATAACATTCAATACAGTTGTCAAAGATTGAGTGCAAGAAAAAGATTTTATTTCACACACCTTGTATGAAGAAGAAATATTGTGCAAATAATTTTATTTTACGCATGTAACTCATATAATAAGAATTTTGATGAAGTATCTTCTATTTGCCTTTACAATAATTTAAGAAACAGATAAAAATATCCTTGTTAAAACTAGCATCCGAGTAAGTCCTTTTGATATTTTTTTTTTTTTTTATTAATTTTGTAGATTTCAATTTCATTATTTTTTACTTTTGCCCTGTCTAATTATCCTATGTGTTATTCTTATTTGTGTAAACTTTAATTATTATTGTTTATTATTATGTAATTATTACTATAAGAACATAAAAACAACTGTATGTTTCCCTTAAAAAAAAAACTTGAGAGGTGTCTAGGGACACCCGGATGTAACGAAGTTCCTTTCGATTAATTAGTAAAGGAATTGTAATTTTTTTTTAAAGTTATAATAATATTTTTTTAATTTATTATTTATTATGTACAAAAAACAAATAAACAAAAATAATCGTCGCGACACCACACTGTTCAAAACAAATAGAAAGACGAAACGAAAATAACTGGCTTGCTTTCTATGAGAGAGAGACAGACAGAGAAACACGCGCACGCCGCACGGCTTACAACTACAGCAAAAAGTGTCGTGACAACTTTTCGTAAGAATTTTTCCGTGTAGCCCCTTTCACAACGCGCGATAAGGAACTTCGTTCCAAAAATAAAAATAAAAGTGTGTTTATTATTCTAATGCTTTATGATATACAATATTCTTAGTTTTTTTTTTCTTGTGCGTATATAAATAGTTTTGTTGGCATTCCGACACGGGAAAAGCTGACATATAACGGGCCATGTGAAAAATGGTTACGTTAAAAAAGTTTATATTGTTCAAAGCTTGAGTTTGACGACGTTGTGGTGCAGCGGTAGCGAACCTGCCTTAAACGCCACAGGTCGCAGGTTCGATTCCCGCTCGAAGCATATGTATGTATTAATCATGCAAGCATATTTTCCGGTCTGGGTGTATTTGTCCCTGTCATTGTGAATGTTTCCGGACCCCGACACACTGCCGTTCTCCTTAGGGCCACTCATCACGGACGCACAGATACCCCACTCTGCACATCCACGGCCCGAGGGTGAGCCCTATTTATATAGCCCCGGGTTTATATATCCCCCTTACCTAACCCTTGGGTTGGCAGAATGCAATACTTCAACTATCGCGCGCCTTCATAGGTTGCGGTAATAACTTACCATAAGGTTGACCGCATGCTTTTTGCCTATTGTAAATGTGGCATTAAAAACATACAACCCTAAATTTTCACCCTTCTACTATCAACCCCTATTTTTAATAGCGATATTAGTAATTCAATAATTTTCACCGGTGCGGTGTCACTTCTGTTCACAATTAGACTCAGGTAGGGGGCCCTGCTGTCGGGTCCCAGATTTTTTTTCGGGGCACGAGAACGTCTTCCGGGTCCGCTAGTTAAATATAGAAACTCACGTGGTTTTGTCACTGGTGGTACTAAAGTCGAAGCTTTTTGCTGATCAGTGCTTGGTTTGCCGAAGATCTCCTCAATAACGGAATCCAAGTCGCCGGATTTCATCAGCGTGTCCTGGGGAGCTGCTGATGCAAGCGCCAGGAACCCAAGACAACATATTATAGTTTTTTGCATCTGAAAATAAAATTGTTGTCTTCAATATTATAACATACTTTTTTTTTATGTTAGAAGTTGGCAAACAAGCATACGGCCCACCTGATGGTAAGTGGCTGCCGCAGCCTATGAGCGCTTGCAGCACCATTAGTAGGTGCCACTCGCGCGTTGCCAACCTCGAGATATTAGTTCTTAAATCTCGTTCGCCCAGTAATTTCACTAGCGTACAATGCCCTTCAAACCGGAACACAGTAGTGCCTAAGCACTACTATTTGGCGGCAGAATATTGGACACTGCGGTGGTACCTACCTAGCCGGCCTCTTGCAACAAAAGACCTACCACCAGTGTGACTGATTGCACTGGTGGAATAATCTCTGCTGTGACAGAGGTTATCCCAACAGCGGGCGATGGGGTCGTCACATCCCGACGCCGGTACTAGCGGCCCGCTTCGGCTTCGCACGGGTATAAAATATATAGCCTATGTCATTAACTGAAAAAATGATTAAAATCGATCCTACTGGATTTATTCATTACTGCCCGTGGCCCGCACGCGTTCAATGTAACTATTTACGACATCACATTAGAAACCTCAAAAAATAAATTTCTCCCTATTTTTTACATATAAACCTTTCTCTTCAATCACTCTATCTACTAAAAAAAACTGCATCAAAATCCGTTGCGTAGTTTTAAAAATTTAAGCATATATAGGGACAGAGAAAGCGGCTTTGTTTTATACTATGTAGTGATGTTGGCACATGACGAAGTATAAAACCTATTTAATACGTCGGATTAGAAAGACAATATTTGAAAGGGATGTCATTCTAACGAAGCGTTACATTGATGGTTACTTCAATATTTCAACATACAGAAAATTATTGTCGTACCGCATATAAAACGACGAATCATTGAAATCCGACGTAGTAGTTACAGTGATGTGCAATTTATTGTGTTATCTAGTAAAGGGATTAAAAGCATTGTTGGTTACAATAAGTTGTTCATAATGTTAACCTACTTGGATGAAATTCATAAAGGCTTATGGCTACCCTTAGCTTAGTTTGATTCCAAATGCATACTGTTAAAACCACAAGTATGATTTTATATTTCAAATTAAATCCTCTTCTTATATATATTTCCCGGTATTAGACGGGTTACTAGTTTTTACACAAAGCGATTGGCATCTGACCTCCGCAACCCAAGGGTTAACCAGTCGACGCGCCGGGCCGCTTGTATAACGCGGAACACGGGTTCGAGAGAGCTCCGTCCACGGAACGCTATTCTACATGTTTCGATAATACATCTTTCTCGAACCCGCATGACGGTCGAAGAAATAAACATAATATATATAATATATAATGATGAAAAGGTTCTCCGTAACATTATTATAAGCGAAGTAAAATATTAGCACATAAGGCACCGACTTACACTTTTTAGTTTTGAAATTGGTATTGTTTTTATAAAAATCTATCATTTGAGTGACTAATAAATACCATTGAATAGTCACATGAAAACGGAAATATACAATTTCTGTTATGTGGATCACATATTTAAAACCGAAAATTACTGAAACGATTTTTATGAAAGTTCTATTAGACCAACACGAAAATATGTCCTTTCAAATAAAAAAAAGAAACTTTAAAAGCGGATGGCTGACGTAAAAAACATAGCTTCCAAAAATATCATCCCCTAAAGTATCATCCTTAGGGGTGGTTATTTTTTATATTGAAGTGGGAGCAGACGAAAGGCATAACCTTTAAAAAAAAAGAATTTATCCGAATCGGTTCAGAAATGTCGGAGTTCTGAGGTAATAAAAAAGCAAAAAGCAAAATATAAAATTTTCCTAGAGATTTAATTTTGTTTTTTAATTTTGAAGTCGGTAGTTTTTTTCTGTTACGAATAATACTTTAATAGTAATGTTATAAAACTAAATGAAAATTCATAAAAAACCGTACACAAACTAAAATGACACTGTCCACGTTAACAAAAATGTTCATAACATGAAATATACTGGGCCAAACTATGTTAAATTTCTACGGGACCAAATGGCAATTATTCCGCATCAAACTAAAGAAGAATTACGAAAAACGGATCAAATTTCAGCGTAATCAGTATTCATACATAAAACACCAGTCAAGTTTAGAAACTTCTCTTTTTTATGTCAAACGGGCAGGAGGCTCACCTGATGTTAAGCGATTACCGCCGCCCATGAACATCTGCAACACCATAAGGCATGCAGGTGCGTTGCCGATCTTTTTTTAGAATACAACTGGTTATACGCTGGCTGATCTCGAAACGCAGCTTGCTTCACTTCACTAGTTTTTCACCAACGGTCATAGCCAGGTAATAGCCAACCAGGCGGACATTTTTTAAGCCAAACCATTTTTAACCTTTTTTAAAAAGTTGATTAAAAATAAAACGGAATTAATAAAACTACTCTTTTTTGAAACTCTAAAATTTCGGTCGTGAAGTATTTTTTTTATCTCCACCCTAATTCGTCACGGTAATAATATATAGGTAATAATTAGTTACGTAACTGAAAATAATTACTAGTCAAGTGCGTTTTCGATCACGCACAGTAGAAATTAAATATATTGTGCTCGCTTAAAAATCTTGTTCTTCTTAGCATTATTCCCGGTATTTTATTTACCCAGGTTCTGCTTATTACTCTTATCCGGATTTGACAGGTTACTAGTTTTTACACGGAGCGATTGCCATCTGACCGCAACCATAAGGGTGAAACATTAACACATTGGATAAGATCAATTTACTTATCAAGTAACGATTATTATCAGATGTTATGATAATAACCGGGACCGACAGCTTAACGTGCTCTTCGAGGCACGGTGGGGAGACCCACACGGATAAACGCTCAAACCGAAATATAAGATATTTTAACAAACATCTGCCCGAGCGGTATCAAACCCAGACTCGCTACCCACAACGCCACAACGGTGTCTAATGGTATAATAACGGTGGCTTAAAAGTCAATAATAACAAAATTATAATAAAACAAAGTTTGATAAAGACTGACCATTTATAACCACGTGCAAAAAAAGTTTGTCGTAGTGTAGGTAATTGTTAAACTAATTGCACGTCAATTTTTTAGGGTACCGTCGTCGACCTCAAGTCGTCATTTTTAGGCGCCCGGACGTGACGAACCCATCGCCAGCTGTTGAGATAATCTCTGTCACAGCAGACATTATTCCACCAGTGCAATCAGTCACACCGGTAGGTCTTTTGTTGCAAGAAGCTGGTTAGGTAGCTACCACAGTGTCAAATATTCTACCGCAAAGCAGTAGTGTCTTTAGACATTACTGTGTTCCGGTTTGAAGGGCTGTAGGCTAGTGAAATTACTGGGCAAAGGAGATTTAAGATCAATATCTCTCGTTGGTAACGCCCTCCCTCCCGATGACGTCCCAAGTCTAGGCTCGACCTCGCAGGAGGGGCCCTTGGGACGGATTCAACTTGTGCCCCGCGTGGCAGTCCATCTTTACCGGCCGAGGTCTCCAGACCCGGCCCCCACCGGTGACGCTGTCAAGGCCACTAGGGCCAACAGCAATGGACACTCGAAAAAAAAAAAAAAAAAAAGTTGGTAACGCTTGACTGGCACCTAATGGTGCTAGCGCTCATAGGTTACGGCAACCACTTACCATCAGGTGGGACGTATGCTTACTTGCCAACTTAATAACGAAAGAAAATGGTAAAACTAAAATTTGTTGTTATAGCGGCATCAGAAATACATCTTCTGTGAAAATTTCAACTGCCTAACTATCACAGTTCATGAGATACAGCCTGATGCCTGATGGACTTACCCTTAGTAATAGGGTCCCGTTTTACCCTTTAGGTACGGAGCCCCATGTAAAAATCGTCATTTTATTGCAGTTTTTATAGATAATGTTACGAAACTCTTCGTGCACGAGTCCGACTCGCACATGGCCGGTTTTTTTTTACTTATTCAAGGTTAAATAAATAATATCGTAAGATTTATTTGTATTTATATAGCTACTGTATGACAATTGACGTTATGATCTCATGATTTTAAATTTGTTTTCATACTTCATGACGGTTGGCAAACAAGCAAACACCGCAACCTACAAACATGCGTGATACTTGACGCGGTATCGCATGCACGTTGCCAACCCTAGGGATAGGAGGGAAAGAATGAGACGGGAAAGAGGAAAGGGTACAGAAGGGGAAGATTCACACTAAAAATGAACGTAAATGGAGAACATTTATATAGGGATGAAGAAGTGACAAAAATATAAATCTATAATCGATATTGAAGTATCGATTATTATTGAGTAAAAATTATCGTTTGTCGACATTTTTGATAAAAGTATGTATGTAACAGTATGTAGCTAAGAACCTGCACTTGAACTTGTACTTAGTCATTTGACGACGTTTGGACACAGCGGTAGCGAACCTGCCTTCAGCACCACGGGTTCGATACAGGCTGTATATGTTTTCCGGTCTGGGTGTGACCCCTGACACAGGATATAATTATTAGGATAGTGGAGAGCCGTTAAGTGTGTTTAAAAGAAAAATTAATTTATTGGACACTAGCTGTGCCCGCGGCTCCACTCGCGTGTGTAGTTTTTTGATGATCCCACGGGAACCCAACATTTTCGTGGTCAAAAGTACCTACAATGTTAATCCAGGTAATAAGCTATGTGTGTACCAATTTCATCTAAGTCTGTCCAGTAGTTTTTTTTTTTTCACATTCATAATATTAGTTAGATTAAGACAGTTAGATTTACGTGGTGACCTTTTTATTTAATGTAAAAAAACTCAAAGTCCAAGAGTTTACAATTTGATAGACAAAAATAACTATCGATAAATATAAAAATCGATAGATTATTTTCTCATCCCTATTTTAATATCGCATTTCTCGGCCAAACAACTTATATTGTAAACCGATTGACGTATTATAATAGTACTAGCGGCCCGCTCCGGCTTCGCACGGGTATAAAATACATAGCCTATGTCATTCACTGAAAAAATGATTAAAATCGATCTAGTAGTTTTGATTTATTCCTTACTGCCCGTGGCCCGCACGCGTTAAATGTAATTATGTACGAAATCACATTAGAAACCTCAAATTTTTTTCTCCACTATCATATAAACCTTCCTCTTCAATCACTCTATCTATTAAAAACCGCATCAAAATCCGTTGCGTAGTTTTAAAGATTTAAGCATACATAGAGACAGAGAAAACGACTTTGTTTTATACTATGTAGTGATATTGTGAGATAACCTTAAGCCTTTGTCGTTTATTCTTGTTGATAAAATATAAATAAAAATCTGTAAGTATATTGAAATAGCTTATGACAACTTAGCACCCACTTGACCGGTTTGCTTGACCTTCGTCATAAAATTGCTCGTCTCCTCGAACTTATGAACATATTTAATCAAGTTTATATTTATATTTTGACGCAAATAAGCAATACCATGTC
Source organism: Hestina assimilis (assembly GCA_023373885.1). Classification (NCBI taxonomy): domain Eukaryota; kingdom Metazoa; phylum Arthropoda; class Insecta; order Lepidoptera; family Nymphalidae; genus Hestina; species Hestina assimilis. Next base: position 619,459 of record CM041740.1, read on the forward strand.
AATCCACACGAATGTCATTTCGATAAAAACGCGTTTGAAAATTTTGAACAACTTGCTTTATTATGAATTTCTTTTAATGCATTGGTCAAGATTTTGGCAATTTTAGATTTATGTAAGTTATTTTACTTATTTTCACAAAAAATAAGTATACAAACTGCATATTTCTTATATAATATAACCAAAAACGTAACAACATAATACATAAATGGCTTTTTAGAAGTTTTAAAGCTTAAAACCCTACAAATATTAAAGATAAATGTTCTTCAACCATTTACCAACACTTCTGCATATATAACTCAGTTTTTTCAATTTTGTGGGTTGACATGGTATTTCTTATTTGCCTCCATTTGTATAATATAATATTATAAACTTTTATAGTAGTAATTTTCGGTAGTAGAGCCATGCATTTCCAGCACAAATGGGCCCAGAGAAGTACTACCCTCTCACAGAAAATCGGCGTCAAGTAACAGTATCATTAGGTACTGTTGCGTTTCGTGCGATGAGTGTGAGCGCCGGAGGCCCAATCTGCCACCCCTCTAATCCCTTCCTTCTCTTTCCTTGAGGTTGGCAACGCGGGTGGCAAGCTTTAATAGATTACCATTTTCCTCCTATCACAAATGGGCCGGCTCGATCTGGGGAAGTACTACCCCCTTACAGAAAATGGGTGTTAAGAACTGTTGCGTCACACCACCGTGCATCAGAGAGCACGCTAAACTTCTCCCGGTTATTAACATAACATCTGATAATAATCGTTAGCTCTTGATACGTAATTTGTTGTGATCCAATGAGTTAATAGTTCGCTCGTAATGTTGTGGAGGTCAGATGGCAATCGCTCTGTGCAAAAACTAGTAACCCGTCAAATCCGGGAAGTAGGAATAACGCTACACACTCAACGGCCCCCATTAGGATAGTGATATCCTGTGTCGGGGTCCGGAAACACATACAAGGACAAGGACAAATACACGCAGACCGGAAAATATGCTTGCATGGTCAACATATACTCTGAGCGGAAAGTTGGATTTTTGTAAATAAAATAATAAACACTTCACACTTGAACGATTTTTTTTAACATGTCAGTAACAATATCACGGTCGCATTCCACACCACGGGTCGTCCCCGCTTGAGGAAACGCTTGCTCAGGTTTTTCTCATGACATAATAAAAACATTGTGGTTTTTCATCTGCCTTCAATAATGAAGGTTCTCAAGTCGGTTGGATTTTTTTTGGAACGAAGTTCTATAGTGCGTTACATTCTGAGCGAATGAGAGTTAGTCCTACAAAAAAGTGTAATAACCCTTTCTTTGACACTAGGGGTCTTTCTAACCCCACTATCCTAACATTATAAACACTAATATTATAAATGTGAAAGTTTGAATGGATGGGTGGGATGTTTGTTACTCTTTAACTCAAAAAATTGTCAAAAAAATTTTAAAAAAAATTGTCAAAAAAAAATTAAAAAAAAATTGTCAAAAATAAAAATTTGTCAAAAAAATTGGATTAGACCCCCGAACATATAGGGTATGACAAATAAATTTTGACCGATTCTCAGACCTGCCCGATATGCACAGAAAATTTCATAAAAATCGGTCGGAGCCGTTTCGGATGTGTTTGGTAACAAACACCGCGACACGAGAATTCTATATATTAGATATTTTATAGACAGCGAAAAGAACTTCATTCCTTATGTTATATTTTTTATTCATGTTTGTTATCCCAGAAATACTTGATTTGTAAACCGAATTTAGACAAATCTGTTTCGTTTGAACCTAACTTTTCGATTGTTCGTATTGACAGTACACATTGGGCCGTAGCGTAGTAGGTACTGGGTCAGTGTATTGGGCCAACGTGAGACCTACCTGGTATGTTGGTAGTTGGCGACAACACTGGCCAGCCAATCCAATCCCAAATATTGGCCGTAGAAAGAGAAAGAAGATAGAAGGATCATTAGATAAAAACTGCGTGCCAATATTTTACCTATTTTATGTGTGAGTAATGTCAAATTACCTATGTAAACATATATAATTATATCCATTTTTTTTACTCCTATTAGTCCTACGAGCAACAGACTAAGACAACAATATCTTCTTTGTAATAACGTTACAAGAGCGGCAACATAGTATGGCTCCGTCCATGAGATTCTTAGTCTTAGATCTTGGCGCTTGGCCATACCAACGTTCACAAGATGGCGTCTTATTAAGTTTGTTATTATTAAAAATAACGAAAAAAAAAAAAGTTTATTTGAAACACAGCAGTAGTACAAAACAAAAACAAATACAAAAAATAAAAAACAATGAAAAAAATTCAACCAGAAAAGAACAAAAATTCCAAAAAACTTTTTAAAAATAAAAAACAAAAAAAGTGAGAGAGAAAAAATACATTTAATTATTGTTTGACTACCGTGCGGTGTCCCAAAATGAGGATTCAGCATTTTTCCGGCGTCGGGACTTGAAGATCCCCATCGCTCGCTGTTGGGATAATCTCTGTCACAGCAGAGATTATTGCAACAGTTTAATCAGTCACACTGGTGGTAGGTCTTTTATAGCAGGGGGCCTAGGTATCAATGCAGAGTCAAATATTCTACCGCAAAGCAGTAGTGTCTTTGGCATTACTGTGTTCCGGTTTGAAAGACACTGTAGGTTAGTGAAATTACTGGGCAGAGGAGATTTAAGAACAAATATCTCGAGGTTGGCAATGTATTTATGGTGCTGCAAGGGCTCATAGGCTACGGCAACCACTCACCATAAGGTGGGCCGTATGCTTGTTTGCCAACTTGTAACATAAAAAAGGTCTTTTGTAGCAGGAGGCCTAGGTATCAACGCAGTGTCAAATATTTTACCGCAAAGCAGTAGTGTCTTTGGCATTACTGTGTCTGGTCTGTGAAGATTTAAGAACCAATATCTCGAGGTTATGGTTGCGAGATTATGGTTATGGTTAGGATTCAAATGTCGTCCAATATATATTATGACGTATTTATACGTCATGCTGATAAAAAATCCGAATGTCAGAATTGAACTAGATTGATTTTGATATAAGAGTTAAAGGTAAGCCCCCTGGTTTAGTACCTTGACATAATGTATATTGCGGCCTTTAAATTTGAGGAAAACCACACCTAAATGAATATAACCGGAAAAAGAAATGACGTAAACCACAACAGTCTTTTAACTGGTTATAAAAATCGAATAATCGGCCATTTATAAAATATCAAATTACTAAATTAATAGATGTAGCGAATACTTAATTAAGGCGGCCTTGGCAACAGCATGATCTTTCCCATCACGTCGAAACGAATTCTTTAATAATTTCAATTTAATTATAATATTTTATTGATCCACGGAGTTATAAAATAAACGACTGCTTAGAAAAAAATATGGGTGCGTGCACTTATGTAAACGCGTCAGAAATTATTATTTAGTTATAAGTTATTATTATTATTAATTACAATTAAATAAATAAAAGGACCGGAGAAGGATAGTCAACAGTCAATAAAGCTCAGTTTAAATTTGAAAAATTAAATAAATAATAATTCTCACTTTCATTAAATTAAAACGGACGCAAATAAGCAATACCATGACAACCCACAAGAATGTCATTTCGAGAAAAACGCGTTTGGTAAATTTTGAACAACTTGCTTTATATGATTTTTTTTATATATCGGTCAAGTTTTTGGCAATTTCAAGATGTATGTAAGTTATTTTACTTATTTTCACATAAAATAAGCATACAAACAGCATATTTCGTATATAATATAAGCCAAAACGTTTAAAATAATACATAAATGGCATGATTAAAAAATGGCTCTTTTAGAAGTTTTAAAGCTTAAAACCCTACAAATATTAAAGAAAAATGTTCTTCAGCCATTTACCAACACTTCTGCATATATAACTCAGTTTTTTCAATTTTGTGGGTTGACATGGTATTGCTTATTTGCGTCCAAACACGTGTTGTTAATGGAGAAACTAGAGGCATGTGGATAAATATTATAAATATGAAAAGAGTGATCAGACGCGACGAGCGTGCCAACATGCGCGACTAATAGAGGTTCTATTTATATTTTGGTGGTTGGGGTTGGAGACTTAATGAGCAGTTCTGCAACCTGTAAATTTTGTGTGACGCTCATGCGCGCGCATCTTAAAATTTCACTCTCATCATTTTTTCATACCGTGCCTAAAGAAGTATAACTTCAAAAATTGTACGGTCGGGCGATCCTCGTTGAGGAATGAAGTTGAAGTTTATTCTTCAATTCTGAATGTAATTTCTGTATATTTCAATAGGTTATATAATAAATAGAGACAAGGACAGAGAGAGAGAGAGAACATCCGGCTGCGCACACACTTGTTTGTTTGCTCACTCATTTTGTTTGTAGTAAGCTCGATACACCCACGCACACTCACACAGCGTACGGCATTTTGTTACGTGACGCTTTCTAGTATATCGCACCACCCGTAAGCCGAATTAAAGAACTTTGTTGCAAAACTTCTTTTCTAATATTTATAGTCGACCACAATAATTAAACGCCGCTTGCATACAGATTGTGCTTGTTTACTACATTCGATCCCGCATCTAAATGGCAAAACTATTTCGATCAATCTATCTCCCACTCAAATCCCCCGATAAGGATGACAAGCCGACTAAAGTAAAGCGTCTTAAGCACGTCCTATAAGACCCTGACGATAAGATCATTAGACAATGCTCCATTCAAAGCATAGACACGCACACAACACCGTCATCACCGGCGAGGACGAGGCCTCTTGTTTCGCACGTCGCGACGCGTCACACCGTCGGATGAGTCCATCGACTAGAGAGACTCGGCAAGGGTTCGCAAGGTGCACGCCGGAGTCACCGCTGTGCGTACGAGCTACTAGATTCAAATTTGGCTCGTGTGAAAGCAAAATGAGTTACTGGAGAGTCAGTCCCGGCAACCGGGACGTGTGAAAACGCACTACGCAGTCTTCATTCGATTATGTCGCAAGCTCGTGACGCAGTTCGTTCAATAGAACGTTAGTATGTGAGAAGACCGTTCCCAAAACCCTTGGACCTAGAAAGCTGAATTTTTTCTCTGGTTACGTTTCAGCCTTAAGGGCTTGAAAAAAGGGTTAAAAGTTTGTATGGAAATCATATTTGCAACATGAAATTTTGTTTTTTGCTTTTAACATTTAGGCTTCGGGAAGGGACGACCCTTCGCCCGCTCTTGGGATAATCTCTGTCACAGCAAAACTTATTCCACCAGTGTAATCAAACACACTGGTGGTAGGTCCTTTGTTGTTAGAGGTTGGCTAGGTAGGGAGCACCGCAGTGTCAAATATTCTGCCGCCAAATAGTAGTGCTTAGGCATTACTGTGTTCCGGTTTGAAAGACACTATAGGTTAGTGAAATTACTGGGCAGAGAAGATTTAAGAACCGGTGGGCCCCTCGGGGCAAGCGCCGGGGCGTCGCGGTTGTATGCTTCGGCGACCCCGCGACGTCCCACTACGGCGCTAGATGAGACCTTGGAGTTTTAGTGGGTAGGGGAGCTCGGCTCCGAGTCCACACACCTCCTGCGCCATTGCACCCGTCCCGACGCTCGAGTGGTAAGCACCACCGCAGTGTCAAATTTAGGCTACGGCAACCGCTTACCATGAAGTGAGTTGTATGCTTGCCAACTAAGAAACATAAATTCTTTCTTACATGGGGTTCAAACTTTACTAAAATCGTTACTAAAGCGGATGAAGCCGCTGACCTAAGTTAGTTTTTCATATAATTCACACAATTTATTGACAATTTAACCTTGACCAATGACGTCATGACTCTAAAACATAATAATTCTAAAGCAATCGTAAACTTGTTACAAGGAAATACGAATAATAATAGATAAATAAATAGTTATAAACTGTGGTGATCAAAAACTTATTACTAATAAACTTTTACAGGTAGTAGAACTTTTATTGTAAGAGGCCGGTTAGGTAGGTGCAATGTCAGAGTCTACCGCAAAGCAGTTGTGTGTATTGTATTACTGTGTTTCGGTTTGATGGGCCCTGTACCTCGAGGTTGGCAACGCGTGAGTGACACCTCGGTCACAATTATAACAGTGGAAAACCCGCGATGAACCCATGACCACTAAACACATATACTCCACGAGTCATGACCCTGCTAAGTCAAACTCAAGGCTGTGATTGGTCAAGCGATTCAGGGCCACAAACAGTTATTATTATGTTTTTAAAATCAATTTTACGATCCTATGAATTATTAATTATATATTAATACTAGCTTCTGCCAGTGGCTTCGCTCGTGTGGATAACGATTTTAATACAGACTATGAAAACAACAAAGCCGTCACAGTCACAAAAATATCCTATGTGTTTGTGTATGTTATTGTATGAGTATTGTGTGTATGACTGTTCCAGAAGTCATTTTTGTAGTTTTAATCTTTATTTATCTATACAAAATAAATAAATAAAATTTAAGTGTCTGTTTGTTCCAAATTAACAGCTTTTCACTATGCTAATGCTAATGCATATGAAAGTATATACGGTAGTTACGAAAAAAAAAAACAATGTTTCGTTGAACCGATTTTAAGAGAAACATATGCTACTCACATTTTAGAAAAAGAATTAGAGCTCCATGCAATAAAGAAAAATCGACACCATTGAAAAAATTTCAAATCCGTTGTGGCGTTGTGGGTAGCGAGTCTGCCTTTACTTTCGACGGTTGCGGGTTCGATTCCCGCTCGGGCAGATGTTTGTTAAAATTTCTTTTTCGGTGTGGAGGCCTCGGAGAGCACGTTAAACTGTAGGTACCCATTGTTATCACATAACATCTGATAATAATCGTTAACTCTTGATAAGTAATTTGCTTATATCCAATGAGTTACTGTTTCGCCCTTGAGGTTATGGAGGTCAGATGGCAAACTGTCAAATCCGGGTAAGAGTAATAAGCAGACCCCGGGTAAATAAAATACCGGGAATCATGCTAGGACGAAGAAGCCATAAGGAAAAATCGGTACACCACGCCATTGGTGCCACTGGCATAACTAGTAGTGTTTATAGTATAAAAAAACCCAATCGTCACATTTCCAGAGTTGTTAATTACTACTCATCAAAATCGGTATATATAGTCAAAACAATATATAACATATGTACATACATATTGATAACTTATTTAAGGTCAGATTAATGACTTGTGGCTTGTACTTATATATAATTTTTTAAAATTAATGACTCAATATTTTCATTCCTTTCACCAGTGGTGAATTTACCAGCATGCTGAGTAGGTTTGAGATTAGGGCGGCAGATTTTTGGAGTGGCAAATTTGGGGGCCGAATTTTTTTTGTCTACATCGAAGAAATAAAAAGGTCGGTCAAATGACGGTCTTCTGATGTTTTACAGGTCTGATCTTCAACAAATTTGCCAATGACTTTCCCGTCTCAGTTGTCATTATACATTCCGTAATAAACTTCCGTTTTCTAGAGTAAAACAGCTAGTTCATCGCTCTCCAACCAGTAATAGGCCTTTTGTTGGGTTGTAAAAATAATCTAGGTCATGGCAATTAATAGAGGCAAGGCCTTGAAAATTTGTCAATTCGCCACTGCCTTTCACTATCCCATCACTATAAAAATTACACAGAAAACGAATTTTGGCTTTTAGATGCCATCGTCATAGTCAAAAATCAGCAAATTTCGGACCCCATAACTTTTACACCTTTGAGGTACAAACGATTTTAAAAGTGGTACAATCCGGTACAAGTTTGGTACAATCGTATGGTAGACATAAAAATTATTTATTCTACACTCGGTTGCTAACTTCACTGTAAATATTACACTTTAGTGCGGTATCGGGCCTTATCGACCTGACATTTTCGATTGCTAACTTCTCATTTTCTGTTTGGAGAATCCAGGAACGGGGCCAATGTTACAATGATTAATGACAATTTTAAAAAGTATAAATAACGTAATAAGTATAAATACGCCTTGACTAAGATAATAAAGCTTTACCACTCAGAGGTGTCGGGTCGAAAGGGCCTGCCAAGCAGCTGAAAGTCACTGTTCATTTTTACGCAGTGAACGTGTTAAAGGTAGGTATTTAAAACTACGCTACGTTACTACGTTTTAAAAATATTTTAATTAAAATAACATTAATTATGTACATAAAATTATAAGTGAGACTTAAAAGAACCTCGCGCGTAGAACTAGCGCATATAAGGTTTCGTACCACCTTAGAAATTATAAAACTAGCTTTGGTCAGCGACTTCGCCCGCGTGTAAAATTTCATCCCCTATTCCCTATTGTTATTTTACACCCTTGAGGGTAAAACTTTTACAAACTTTGAATGTCATATTTATTTATATCGAATCAAAAACCTAAAATATAAGTTTCAAGCTTCTAGCTCTAAAAATGATGATACTTCCATACAACCCCTTACAACACTTTCGCATTTATAATAGTGAGAAAATATCTATATACCTATAGAAATATTATAAAGGTCAAGAGTTTGTTTGTTTGGTCGCGCTTATCTCTAGAACTAATGGTCGGATTTGAAAAATTATTTTTGCTTTTGATAGTACATTTCATGAGGAAGGCTACAAGTGATACGATACATAGAAGCGTGACAATGACAAAGAAAGCGCGGGCGGACGATGCGATATTCAAAAAATAGCATGGTTTGATAGCATGATTACATGTAAATACTTCTTTGTACCCATACAAATCTCTTATTTTAATTAATAATTATACCATAACATCATTTTAAATTAAAATTTTTCTTTTCTTAATTATATTCACTAATGTATTATTATTTGTTGCTGGGATCTTAATGTTGAGATCTCAGTGAATTTATTGATGTTAACGTATTTCTTGGTTAATTTGTAACACCTGTAAAAAAGTAGGCACTGAGTAATTATGTTTAATTGGAATTTTGTTATTTGTTGTAAACTGTAATGTACTATTGGTTGGTGTTTTTTTTTTTTTTTTATAAACGCTACACACTCAACGGCCCCCATTAGGATATTGATATCCTGTGTCGGGGGTCCGGAAAAATACACAATGACAAGGACAAATAAGCTTGCATGGTCAATACAAACATATTATGCTCCGAGCGGGAATCGAACCCGCCACCTGTGGCGTTTAAGGCAGGTTCGCTACCGCTGCGGCACAACGTCTAAAAATAAAATAAATAAAATAAAAATTATCGAGTGGTTAGTGGCCAACCTAGTGTCAGAGTTGTTCAGATCGCCCGTATAGGCCTCTGACTTGACTTATCGACTGTTAAATTGATAACAGCCGGGACCGACTTTTTACGGGCCCTAAGCACGGAAACGCTCAGTTGAATTACCACTATGTGATCACACCATCGTGTGAGTGACCGCGCCTGAAGTAGCTTAACCGATCGTTACCGATCACTGGGTACATTTGGCTATGAGCGTGTCTATGTGTCGGTGATGCGATACGATGAGTTTGTGGAACGTTAAGTTAAGCCGTGCGGCGTGCGCGTGTTTTTCTCCCTCTCTCTCTCTCTCTCTCTCTCTCTCATAGAAAGCAAGCCAGTTATTTTCGTTTCGTCTTTCTATTTCGCATTGAACAGTGTAGTGTCGCGACGATTGTTGTTGAGTGTATACAGGTTTTTTGTACATAATAAGTTATAAATAAAAAAATATTATGATGTCTTAAACAAAATAAAAGTTTATTACAATTCCTTTACTAATTAATCGAAAGGAACTTCGTTCCATTCTGGTGTCCCTTAACACCTCTCAAGTTTTTTTACCGTTCATGAGATACAGCCCGCCGTTACACTAAAAGACAGATAGACATTGGAGGCATTACTAACAAAAGATATAACAATTCTAACGACAGCGTGAACTAAGTATGAGTGAAAAATAGGTAACTATTTTAGCCTCTTCACTCAAAAAATGCTGAAAGGATTTGAATAAAATTTTGCACACAAATAACTAATTGTTTGAATTAACGCATACAGTAAAAATGTAAGGCTAATTACAGATTATAAAGTAATATTCTATATTATTATATTACAAGTAAATACATTTTATGTTACAAGTTGGCAAACAAGCATACGGCCCATCCGATGGTAAGCGGTTGTCGTAGCCTATGAGCGCACGCAACACCATTAGTAGGTGTCACTCGCGCGTTGACAACGAGATATTGGTTCAAGAATCTCCCTTGCCCAGTAATTTCACTAGCCTACAGTACCCGTCAAACCGGAACACAGTAATGCCTAAGCACTATTTGGCGGCAGAATATTTGACACTGCGGTGGTACCTACCTAGCAGGCCTCTTGCAACAAAAGACGTACCACCAGTGCGACTAATATTGAGGATTTTTTTAATCTACATCAACATAGATAAATTTAGTTAATATTTCTTTTAAAGGTTATAAATTATATAAAGATTATTCTTTATATTTTTTGTGATACTATCATCAAGGTCTCCGGCTAACTCTTTATAGTATAAAACCTAATTACCCGCGTTGAACGCTTCTTAATAAAATTTGTGTTTATTTGGCCTAAAGTTTTGACTAAAGCGGTTGTTTTTGGAACGAAGTTCCTTATCGCGCGTTGTGAAAGGGGGCTAGACGGAAAAATTCTTACGAAAAGTTGTCACGACACTTTTGCTATAGTTGTAAGCCGTGCGGCGTGCGCGTGTTTCTCTGTCTGTCTCTCTCTCTCTTATAGAAAGCAAGCCAGATATTTTCATTTCTATTTCGCATTGAACAGTGTGGTGTCGCGACGATTATTTTTGTTGAGTGTATACACGTTTTTTGTAAATAATAAATAATGTTAATAATAAAAAAAATATTATTATAACTATAAAAAAATAAAATTTTATTACAATTCCTTCACTAATTAATCGAAAGGAACTTCGTTCCATCCGGGTGTCCCTTGACACCTCTCAAGTTTTTATTCTAATTGAAGCGTTTCGAACTATGTTTTATTATGTGCCTATTTATTTAATGCCGTTTTTGTTTATTGCACAGAACCCAAATTATTATTCTAAAATTAAAATGGCTTAATACTCCTTATAACATAAGCTGTCTGACAGTGAAAGTCCCGTTAAAATCGATGTCGTCGTTTCAGAGAACAGGCCAGACAGACAAACGGAAAAATAAATTTACCGGCGTCGGGATGTGACGACCCCATCGCCCGCTGTTGGGATAACCTCTGTCACAGCAGAGATTATTCCACCAGTGCAGTCAGTCACACTGGTGGTAGGTCTTTTGTTGCAAGAGGCCGGCTAGGTAGGTACCACCACAGTGTCAAATATTCTTCCGCCAAATAGTTGTGCTTAGGCATTACTGTGTTCCGGTTTGAAGGGCACTGTACGCTAGTGAAATTACTGGGCAGACGAGATTTAAGAACCAATATCTCAAGGTTGGCAACGCGTGAGTGGCACCTACTAATGGTTCTGCAAGCGCTCATAGGCTACGGTAACGACTTACCATCAGGTGGGCCGTATGCTTGTTTGCCAACTTTTAACATAAAAAAAAATATTTCAAATTGATTTTTTTATGTAATTAAGTACTGTATATACATTTAAAATTATGAAATGATTGGGCCCTAGAGTGTCAGTGCTATGCAATTTCTAAAAGAATACACCCTGACTCATTGGCTCCACAGGTAAATGGTAGATTTCCCCCCAAAGAATCCGTATTGAGACGGTAAATGGACGCAAATAAGCAATATCATGTCAACCCACACGAAAGTCATTTCGAGAAAAACACGTTTGAAAATTTTAAACAACTTGCTTTATATAATTTTTTTTAGTTATTTTACTTATTTTCAAAAAAAATAAGTATACAAACAGCATATTTCGTATGTAATATAACCCAAAACGTTTAACATAATACATAAATTGCATGATAAAAAAATGGCTTTTTTAGAAGTTTGACAGCTTAAAACCCTATAAATATTAAGGAAAAATGTTCTTCAGCCATTTGCAAACACTTCTGCATTAATAACTCAGTTTTTTCAATTTTGTGGGTTGACATGGTATTGTTTATTTGCGTCCAAATACAACTAGCATTCTAGCCACCATTCCCCGCAAACATGATATGTACAGTTATCATTATTTGTAAACACATTTAGTATTGAGTTATGAATAATTATTAAGATAACATTTGTAATAATTTCAATTTTTTTTATTACTTATTTTATTTAAACTTTTAACATATTTTGTAGCCTTTTTTACCATTGTATTAGCCTTGTAGTTGTTTTATTTGTTCCTTTTGTAACAATAACTTATTAGAAAGAAAGAAATGTTTATTCGGTACAAATTGATTATAATGTAATATATAAAATTCTCGTGTCACAATGTTCGTTCCCATACTCCTCCGAAACGGCTTGACCGATTCTTATGAATTTTTTATGCATATTCAGTAAGTCTGAGAATCGGCTACTATCTATTTTTCGAACCCCTAAGTGATAAGGGTGTCCATCCCAAAAATTTTTTTATTTTTGTATAAAATTTTAATTTTTATTTTTTGTTATGTGGCATTGAAAAATACATACGACCCTTAATTTGCACTTTGTTATCACCAACCCCTGCTTTTTAATAGCCATATTAATCAATCAAAAACTTTAATCGGGTAGAGGGCGCTGCTATCGGGTCGCAGATTTTTTCGGGGCAGGACAACATCTGCCGGGCCCGCTATTTAATATATAAAAAATTCAAATAAATTGCGGCTGTGGAATGAACTCCCTGCTGAGATTTTCCCAATACCCTACAGTATGGTTTTCTTCAAGGGAAAGTTGAAAAAGTTTTTAAGGGGTCGGCAACGCGCATGCGATACCTCTGTGGTTGCGTCCATAGGCTACTTTGACCGCTTACCATCAGGCGTGCGCTTGTTTGCCACCATCGTGGTATGAAAAAAAAAACACAATACAGAGTAGTCATGATTCACGATTAAAAAAATCAAACCCATACTACTTAATAAATAACTTATTATCTATATACCTACTTAAAAGTTAAAAATAATTAGCAAAAGATATAAATCTAAGTAAATATAATAAAAACAATCTTATAACCTGTCTTTATAGTTATTTTATTTGAATTACGATTCTGTAATTGTCTAAAGCATTATTGTAGCTTGTAAGTTTTATTAGACACTAACGGGCCCGGCAGACGTCCTGCCCCGAAAAAAATGTACGACCCGAGTCTAGAAGTGACACCGGTGAATGTTGTTGAATTACTAATATGGCTATTAAAAAATAGGGGTTGATGGTGGAACGGTGAAAAATAAAATTTAATATAAAAAAATTTGTTCAAAAAATAAAATAAAAATTTTTGGGGTGGACCACCCGTAACATTTAGGGGTATGAAAAATAGATAGGCCGATTCTCAGACCTACTGAATATGTATATAAAATTTCATAAAAATCGGTCAAACCGTTTCGGAGGAGTAACTAACATTGTGACACGAGAATTTTCTATATAAGATTAATCATTTAATTACACCATATTTTGTTTATACTCTTATACCCACTTTTAAAAAAACACACATTATTTATGTTTTTTACGTTAATTTATTTTGCTTGTTTGCATGTGTTTTTATCATTGATAAATAAGTCTATTCTATTTTTAATATCTTTGTTGGTAATATTATAAATAAAATATCACAGGTTAAATTAGGCATTTAAAACCACTGACCTTTGTTTGGGATGTAATTATTCTAGCATAATACACTACAAACTCGACCAACGGCACTAGAGCGACTGACTTATTTAATTTCGCATACTCGATACTGTGAAACGAAGATTGCTTTGTAGATTTTATAATATTTTTCCTCATACACAAGGTCCGGTTTCTTAATAGTCAATAATGGACGCTATTTTGATAAAATATTAATAATTTATTTGATATATTTAATTATATTTTATTGTTGATTGACGTGTTGTTATAGTTGAATATTATTTTGTAAGTTCCGTAGCCAAATGGTAAAAATCGAACCATTATTAATTCGTCATGTCCGTCTGTATGTCACAGTCATTTTATACGGAAGCTATTGCCTCTATCTCAATGAAATTTAGTAAATAAATTTTGTATTTTGTATTTTTTCATTATGTCAGAGGGGCCAAACGGGCAGAAGGTTGACCTGATGATAAGCGATTACCGCCGCCCATGAACATCTGCAACACCAGAGGGCATGCAGGTGCGTTTCCGACCTTTTTAGCATACAACTGGTTATACGCTGGCTGACCTCGAAACGCGGCTGACGAACAGTCACTTCACGAGTTTTTCACCAACGTACGGTGGTAACTAACCAGGCGGATCTTTTTTTAGGCCCTACCACCATCAAATAGTAATAATAATAATAAATAATAATATTTATTGACAAAAATAGTAATACTAGCTTAGAGAATTACATTAGGTCTTAGGCTAGTTAGAATTATGATATTAGGTTATTATAAAATTAGTAAATACCTTGAGGACACCATGCCTTGGGAATGAGACAGTCACTCCAGGCTTTTCAGTAATTATAATATGTAAACTAATATCAGTTTAAAAAAAATACATATAAAAAAAGATAAAACCCCTGAGTTTGTTTCGCCGGTTCTTCTCAGGTAGAGGTTTAATTTTGGAGCCGGTGGTAGAATCTGACTTTCAACAAATAAGTGTAATGCTTTTTATGTTGAATAAAAATATTTGATATTTGATTTTTGATTTGACAATCACTCAAACTAGGCGATAGGCCTGTATCTTGAGGGTTACAATACAACTGGATGTCCGATATAGCCCGTGTACGTAACAATCTTATTAAGTCTAAGTTATTAATACTAGTACAAAATATTTTTAATGTTATTATATGAGTGTGTGTGTGTGTGTGTGTGTGTCTGTATTGTATGAGTGTGTGAGTTTCTGGATGAGTGTATGAGCGAATGGGAATATGAATAAAAACCATTATGGGCTGGGAAGAAATTTCAAAGAAGAAGTTCCATCTATTATGAAATCCTAAAATATAGAAAAATTAAGGGTAGCAGTCCATTTATGTAACTGAGGGTTGAAAAAAAATTTCAACGTATGGCAACGTGTGAGGTATCTTTGGATAGGTCTTTTAAAATGATAACGAGGTTTGATTTTGATTTTTTTTGATTAAGCCTGTAGTTGTTGAGATATTAGGTCTTAAAGTCATAAAAATTGTGTCCCCTCTAACTTTTGAACTATTATCGTACCCACTCCTAGTGCAAGCTTCGAGCTTATTTGGAGGGTTAATAGGAATATTAATAATTAATAATTAATAAAAAAAATTAAATAGAAACTTCAACCCCATTTATTTTGAAGAAGATAGGTCTACACATTTTAGAGATATATAAGTTTGTCCCATAACTTTGTTTTTCATATTATTTTTAATAATTGCTATGAAATTACCAACTTATATTTGCGGTCGATTTTAATTAGTATATAATCACTACATAGTATAAAACAAAGTCGCTTTCTCTGTCCCTATATTCCTATGTATGCTTAAATCTTTAAAACTACGCAACGGATTTTGATGCGGTTTTTTTTATAGATAGAGTGATTGAAGAGGAAGGTTTATATATATAATAACATCCATTAAATAGTGCGGAAATACTGTTATTTTTGTCAATAATTACATTTAACGCGTGCGGGCCACGGACAGGTCGGACAGTAATGAATAAAACAAAACTACTGGATCGATTTTAATATTTTTTTCGGTGAATGATATAGGCTATATATGTTATACCCGTGCGAAGCCGGAGCGGGCCGCTAGTATAGTATATAATCTTTATTACGACATTAAGAGGTTCCCGGTGCAATTTTTTCATCCCATAATTCAATAATAATCTAATAGCTTATATAATTATTCTTCGTCCTAGCATTATTCCCGGTATTTTATTCTACCCAGGGTCTGCTTATTACTCTTATCCGGATTTGACAAGTTACTAGTTTTTACACGGAGCGATTGCCATCTGAACTCCGCAACCCTAAGGACTAGCCAGTTACTCATTGGATAACGCCAAATTACTTATCAAGAGTTAACGATTATTATCAGATGTTATGTGATAACAACCGGTACCGACAGCTTAACGTGCTCTCCGAGAAACGATGGGGACACTCACAAGGACAACCGTTACGTCGAGACTAAAGGCAGACGCGCTACCCACAACGCCACAACGGTTTCCAATTACAACAATTATTAGTTTTAAAAAGTACTAAAATGTATATAGTATGTTATCCTTAATAGATAGACATCCGCCGTAGTAGACTTTTTGTAGAACTATATAAGATACAAAATTCCACCATAGATCATTTTGTTATATCTCAAGGGGTTCGCCGGCGAGGACGAGGTCCTTTGTTTCGCACGTCGCGTCGCGCTCACACCGTCGGGTGAGTCTATCGTATAGAATGCGCTCGGAGCGCTGCCTCCATCTCCGATGACGTCCACCGCCGTGGTTCGACTTCGCAGGAGGCACCCTAAGGACGGAATCAAATTTGAGCCTCCGTGAGGGCTGCCCCTTAATCACGGCTGAGTGTCTGTACTCGATGGTGATGCTGTCAAGGCCAGTAGGGCCAACAGCAATACACATTCCAAAAAAAAAAAAAAATCTCAAGGGGTTTGGGCAGCATTTTCGTTGAAAGCTTCCAGACGGCGTATTTCTTTCCGATATCTCCGACAAATATCGTTATAATTTATACCAATGTATACAAAAACTTGACAAATTATATACCAAAATCTCGTTCGAGAATTCCTTTATCCATTTGTGAAAACAGCGTGAAAATCGGGGCTGTAGTTTTTGAGCTTATCGCGACAACACAGACGTGACAGAGGACTTTGTTTTACAATATGTAATGTTATTTTAATATTTGCAAATGCTGGCTACGCGCAGGCCTGACATCAGAATATGCATTTCGGAGAATTTCTTCCACAAAACGCAGGTTTTCTTATGATTTTTTATTTTACAGCAAAGCACAAGATAAATAACACAACGCTTGGATTTGCACTAGTCTTCAGTTACAGACTACGTTTTCTATCCATTGAACCATATTTCTTAATGTTACTAAGTTGGCAAGCAAATATACGGCCCACCTGATGGTAAGCGGTTGCCGTAGCCTATCAGCGCGTGTAACACCATTAGTAGGTGCCACTCACGCGCTGCCAACCTCGAGATATAGGATCTTAAATCTCCTTTGCCCAGTAATTTCATTAGCCTACAGTGCCTTTCAAATCACACAGTAATGCCAAAGACACTGCTTTGCGGTAGAATATTTGACACTACACCTACCTAGCTCACCTCTTGCAACAAAAGACCTACCAATAAACATAGCAGTTAGGAGCGGGAATTACGCGAAACATATTTTATGATAACCCAACCTTGAACTTGTATTACGTATAAGTAAAATATTTATCATCCCTGATAAGACTTGAGAATAACTTTATTACCAGACACATGGCAAACCTCAGTCAGAAAAAAATCTACACTTAAGAGGATTGTTTAAGAGAAATATAAAGTTTTCTTTTTTGCTTTTTAGTTTATTTGTGATTGTGTTTATAATAGAAAAGTAATTATATTCAAATGCTAAGAACAGCTATAACGCTTGCCATTGTGGCACTAGTACAGACGTCACTATACGATGAAATAGACCCTGAGGTGCTTAATGAAATCTTTGGCGATAGAAATGAGAGTTCAACATTCACAGCACCGGTCAATACACCAAGTAAGAAATCAATTAATATTAATAATTATGAATTATTGCTTAGGCAGAAAATAAATTCATCCTGTTTTTATTTTAAGGCATATGGGGAAGAAGCCATGATTGCATTTCATTTTGATCAGGCGCTAATTGTACTTTAACACATCTCTTATTACGGTAATGGTGGTAGAATACGATTTTAATATAATTTTTTAAATATTAGGTATGGGAATAAATTAAGAATTTTCCACCAAATATGGGATGAAATGGTTTAATGTTTGTGCTCAAATTTTGGTAATAATGTCGTTTTTTACATCAGAACTCGGTCATTTATAAATCGATTTTTGATGTAAAACTTCTTTATGCACGCTTGACTTGGGGAGTAAGCTGGTGAATGCGTGACGAAAGAGTTACGAAAAGTGTGATCGGGCTAAGCGAACAGAAGAGGAGCAAGAGAGATCAGTGTGCGTATACATTTTCTTTCTCTATTCCAAAGCCAGTGCATGAATATATAGACCTCAGTCAGTAGTTCAGTTACGCGAACTGTGATTTCGTGATTATTTCGTAATGTCAACATGTACACGTATATATGTACATGTATATATTATACGCAGGGCTTTATTGTGGGGGCACGAGAGGGTACGCAATGGCCCTAAAGAAAATTTTGACAATTGAGACTTCTCTGTCACCATACCTACTGTAGCTGATAATGATACTTTTGTTTACCTTTGGCTATGTAGATTGACCACGAAAGCTCTTTTGTTATATTGTTTTTCATCTTAATATAAGTTCACGTTTTATTTCCAATGAAATTTTGTTTTAAATAATAAAATAATTTAGTTCAATTTTTTCCTCAAACCACAGTGGCTAGGAATGTGTTGTGTTGATTGTTTAAAAATTATGGACTTACAACTTTCAAAAATTAGCGTGCCCCAAAAACCAGTTACAAAAAGGGCTGGTTATATATACATAATTGTATAAACATAAATATATACATTTATATAGATGGAGCTACAGAAGTTTTTCTTCGATCGTATGATCTAAAGCAAACACGTTTTTTTAGCACAGTGTTAAATAGTCTACCGCCAAACAGTAGTGCATGGGCATTACTGTGTTCCGGTTTGAAGGGCACTGTAGGCTAGTGAAATTACTGAGCAGAGGAGATTTAAGAACCAATGTCTCGAGATTGGCAACGCCTGAGTGACACCTACACGCTCATAGACTACGGCAACCGCTTACCATCAGGTGGGCCGTATGCTCCTTGCCAACTTGTAGCATAATAAAATAACATTATGTTTTGTTACCAGTACAGACAACACCACAATACAATGAAATAGATCCAGCATTGCTTAATGAAATTTTCAAAAATATGAAAAAGACCACGACTACCCCACTTATAACACCAAGTAAGAAATTAATTAATTTTATAATCAATCCTTCTTCTTTCTAGCATTATTCCCGGTTATTTACCCAGGGTCTGCTTATACTCTTATCCTGATTTGACAGGTTACTATTTTTACACAGAGCGATTGCAATCTGACCTCTGCAACCCTAAGGGCGAAGGAGTTGGAGACCAAGCATTCGATCCGCTTGATGGTTAGCAGTCACGGCAAAGTATAAACGCACTCGATACTTGAAGTATCAAATGTGGGTTGCCAGCCCAAGGGATAGGAGGCAAGGAATGAGACGGAAAAAGGATGGGAACAGAGGGGGTATGAGATTCGGCCTACGGCACTCTCAGCCACAGGTCGCGTGTTAGATTCCCGCTCTGTGCAGATGTTTTTATGGGTGTATTTGTCCTTGTCATTGTGTATGTCAGACCCACGACACAGGATATAAGTATCCTAATGGGGGCTGTTGAGGTGTAGCGTTTATTTATTTATTTTCATAAAATACCTTTCAGCAACTGAAATCGAGAGATATGAAAAGTGTGAAACCAGTGATGGAATTGTAGGCGAATGCGTTCCTTACTACCTATGTGACTCTGCAGGCAAAGTGAAAACAGACGGAGTAGATCTGATAGACATAAGGTAATGTTATTTATTATATTATATATTTTGAAGGATATTTTTATGGAGCGCTTCGACGTTCGGCGTAGGCTTCGGCTCGCCAGTAGCGCTGTGCGGTGACTGTGCGGTGGACTGGGAAGGGAGATCGACTATCGGCTAAGCTTCGTGGGCCTGCGGCTCTCGGCTGACCGAGCTATATTTCTATGTTGCTTTATCTGTGCAACTTCACACAGCTACGTCACACACATACATTGACAGCGGTCACGGGAGCGAGACACCCACGCTCTCACTGTTGAAGGATTTTTTGGTTGAGCGCGTCGACGTCTGGCGTAGGTGTCTGCTCGTCTCTAGCGCTGCGCGGTGACTGTGCGAGGAAACGGGATGAGAGATCGATTATCGGCTATCTATCGGCGAAGCTTCGTGCGTCTGCGGCTCACCGCCGACCGAGCGCCATCTAGCTTTATCTGTGCAACTTCGTACAGCTACGTCACTCACGTACATTGACAGCTGTCACGGGAGCGAGACACGCACGCCCTCGCCTACGGTCTAGACAGTACTAACTACTTGAGAACACTAACTAATCGACGACTACAAATAACAAGACTTGCTTTTTATCATAGACGATATATTTAACAAATTAAATGTTGCTATTCCAATACTCACCTAAGTTATTTGACTGAACTAACTACTCGTGAACAAATCTGGGCATTAAGGGCACTGTACGCTAGTGAAATTACTGGGCAGAGGAGATTTATGAACTAATATCTCGAGGTTAGCAACACCTTAGTGGTACCTACTAATGGTGCTGCAAGCGCTAATAGGCTACAGCAACCACTTACCATTAGGTGGGCCGTATGCTTGTTTGCCAACTAGTAACATTTAAAAAAATTACGCCATTAATTAAATCATTACTTTTGTTTCAGGGTAAACAATGATGATTGCCCATCATATCTAGAAACTTGTTGTATTATGACTGACGTTAGAGACGCCCCCATCTCAGCCCTTAACACAACGCCAGAGGTATCGTTTTAAAACTAAGTAACTCAGTCTCTCTTTCTGTCTGTCGCGCTTTCACACCAAAATTACATAAGGACACAGGCTACTTTTTAATGCGAAAAATGTTACAAGGGATTGAAAGAGGGGGATGAAAAGCTGTATGGAAGTATCGCCATAAACAACAGCACCGATTTTCATGCTGTTTTCACCAAAAATCGACGAAATTTTTAGTGTATAACTTTTCAAGTTTTTGTATAAATTGGTTAAAATACGATGATATTTCTTGGAGGTGTCGGAAAAAAGCTGTCTGGGAGCTTTCAACGAAAACGCTACCTAAATCCTTTGAAATATAACAAAATGATGTATGGTGGAAATGTGTATCTCATATAGGTCTACAGAAAAGTCCGGGACGACATATCAGCATGGCCATAGCGAGGTAGGGGCAGGGGTTTATTGGTCAGGTGTCCCACTCTGGACCTTGTAAAATACTCAGAAATGGAAGAATATTGTTACGGGCTGGGGTTCGCGAATTTGAAAACAAATACCTGATGGCTCTAAATAAGACTTTATTGAGATCTAGATTACACAACAGAACTTCACAAATCGCAGGTCAATCACAGTCCAAAAGAATAGCCGAGGTCACTAATTATCGCACTTGTTCACTGGTATCACTTGTAGTTTCTTCGCTTGTTGCTCAGAAATGAATGGCAATGAATTCCACTTTTTAGAACTACGGCAAAGAAAAGTATGGGCAAACTTCTGTGTTCGCGAAAAAATTGGTGCCACAGTTAGTCGGTGACATCGGAGACCGGTACGCGTAGTTCTTGTATGGAAAGGGCCCTCCCCTTGGAGGGAGGTATGAGGGAGAATTATTCCTCTGAAGACTCGCCGTGATACAGTCGGTAGGGTGGTCATCTCACAACGCAATGATGGTTCTGAGTAACCAAATATCGTCATTAATTACAGCGTCAAGGTTGCGGTTGGAGGAATCCAGATGGTATTGGGTTCCGTATAATGGGTGACAAAGACGACGAATCGAAATTTGGCGAATTCCCGTGGATGGTTGCTATTCTTAAGTGAGTATTTTTTATAAAGAAGTAGGTTGCCTATACAACCTAAGGTTTTGTATGTTTGTTACCTGATTACTCGAAGGGTCGGCTCGACCGATTTGAGTAATTCTTTTTTGTTTGAAAAGTATCATTCTGAGGTAGTCCCAATGTAATCTGGTATGGATCGGGTTTTTTTTTTACGTTACTAAGTTGGCAAGCAAGCATACGGCTTACATAATGGTAAGTGGTTGCCGTAGCTAATGAGAACTTGCAACACCATCAGTAAGCGCCACTCACGCGTTGCTAACCTCGGAATATTGGGTCTTAAATCTCCTTCATTAATTCCGGTATTTTGACCAGAGTTTGACCTCCGCAACCCTAAAGGCGACCAAATAACTCATTGGGTAAGAGCAAATTATCTATTAAGATTTAACGATTATTATCAGATGTTATGACGACAGTTTAACGTGTTCTCCGAGGTATGTTGGCAAAACCCACGAGGACAAACGCCCTGACCGAGACGGATAACATCAAGACAAATATCTGGCCCAAGCGTTCGAAAAAGATCGCTACATGCAGAGCGGTATCGTAGCGTGGGGTATCGGATGTGGTGATAACGGAACACCTGGTGTTTACGTGGATGTATCACATCTTCGTGACTGGATCGACGAGAAAATGGCCGGCGAGGGATTGGACACTAAAGTCTATACTATCTAAGGGCCTGCGCTGGTAGCTACAGGAAATGCCTACTGGATGTTTGGAATTGATTTTCATCTTTTATAAAGGCTTTTTAGAAATGATAAAAAATCGAAATACATTTTTATAATTCAAAATCAAGAATCTTTTATTTTATAATAGCGTTTGAATAACTAAATAATTTCCACTCCTCCTCAAGATGTTTACCACCATACACACACACAGCAGAAGTTGGACTGCTACCCTTAGTTTTTATATATTTTATGAGTTCATGACAAAATCGTGTAGCGGATCATAGAATACACCTTTTTACTAAATTTCGTATAGACAGAGCCAATGGTGTCCGAGTAAAATAACTGTGATATACAGACGGACAGACGGACATAAAGAAATTATAAGGCTTCATTTTTGCCATTTGGCTACGGAACCCTAAAATGATTAAATGTTTCCTACAGTTTCATAAAACCACACACAGTTTTTGTGCTTGGGAAGCAGGGCTCTGCTATTGGAAAGAAATGGTTTTTTTTTTTATGTTACAAGTTGGCAAAGAAGGATACGGCCCACCTGATGGTAACTGGTTGCCGTAGCCTATGAGCGCTTGCAGCACCATTAGTAGGTGCCACTCACGCGTTCTTAGCCTCGAGATATTAGTTCTAACATCTCCTCTGCCCAGTAATTTCACTAGCCTATAGTGCCCTTCAAACCGGAACACAGTAATGCCTAAGCACTACTATTTGGCGGCAGAATATTTGACGTACCACCAGTGTGGCTGATTGCACTGGTGGAATAATCTCTGCTGTGACAGAGGTTATCCCAACAGCGGGCGGTGGGGTCGTCACATGCCGACGCCGGTGAGTGGCACCTACTAATGGTGCTGCAAGCGCTGCACCATTAGTAATGGGGGCAAACGGGCAACGGGCTCACCTGATGTTAAGCGATCACCGCCGCCCATGAACATCTGCAACACCAGAAGGCATGCAGGCGCGTTGCCGACCTTTAAGGAAAGATAAAATTGCCCTCCCCAGAATTCGGAGGGCAGCCTGGTCATCCATGCTCAGGTGGAGTTTGTCCTAAGCATGGACGCCCAGAGAGGGATTCTCCACCGCGGACGCTGGTGGTACCCTCCTGGGGTACACAAACCGAATTCTGCACGTCCATAGAGGGGGAGGGGGTTAAGTAGGCCTCCGGAACTCTCATTCACCGTACGAAACGCCGGTTCACTTTACGCCGGTTTTCTGTGAGAGAGTGGTGCTTCTCCGGGCGTGCCGGCCCAATTCGGCTGCACAGAAAGAGCTGTGCAGCGTGGCACTAACACTAGTAAAAATAGTTCCAGAGAATAATAGTGTATAAAAATTTGTTTCAACTGGCAGCCCTGGGCGCTAACTTACTGCCAGAGCAATTATTATTGTTATGATATTATTAATATAAACAAAACTGTATCAATAAAAAACCCTACTGATAGTGTCAGTAGTTATTTGCAAGTTGAGGATACTGAACGCAAAGCGGATAGAAGGTATTTATTTAATATTTAAATGTTTTTATCGAAGTGACTACTTTTTTGGCGCCCGCACAAACATTTTTCAGTAGTAAGTTCGGCTGATCCGTAGAAAGAGAAAGAAGACAGAAGAAAGAAGAAGGCAATATTTTACGTATTTTTTACCATTTCTTTCCATTTGAAAGAAGTTAGTAGGAAAATATTTGCTGCAAAGCACATTACGACGACTTAGGCATTTTCATTTTTAGTTGCATTATTAATTGGCAATTGTATTTTAAAATAATTGTAATTTTATTTTATTTCAAATTCATATTATATAATTTTCCAATTTATATTAATGAATCACTAAAATTATTTATTTTATTTAAAAATTTTAGTATCTTAGATTGTTTATTTTAATTTATACCTAATTTGTACAGTAAATACCAAATGAGTCTCTGTTACTTGAAATAAAGTATTTTTATTTTATTTTATTTTTTTAAAATTAGGTTAGCACGATCTCTTCTTCTTACTATTTTCGATTATGTTGATGCAAGCTATTTATCCTTAACCGAGAAGCTTGAGCGTCTTCAATACCTTGCTATACGATTCATATTTGGCTTGCGCAAATATGATCACATATCCGAGTTCCGTCAAAAACTCAAGTGGCTCCCTATACAACGTCGCCGGGATGCGCATGTTCTTTTTCTATTGTACTGTGTATTGTTTAACCCTAAAACTCCAATTTATCTATAAGAAAAATGCCTGTCCATATGTCTAAATTTTTAAAGAATTCCTTCGCTGTCAAAGCTGTGAATTTTTTTTTTTTTTAATCTTTATTTGTAAAGGGTTTGATCACAAATTGATCATGTCACCCTTATAGATACAAAATAACAATACAACATACACTTACAAACCTAATACTTATAAATTATTTTAAACAATTCTTTTTCTAATACCATCTATCACTAATTTATAAAGTCAAAGCTGTGAAATTGTGGAACGCACTTCCTTTGACCATAAAACAGTCCAACACGTTAGAAAATTTTAAGAAATCAGTAAAACATCACTATCTGCTTAATAATAATTCAGGATTTATTATATATGTACATATTATTAATAATACATATACTTATATTATCTTTGTAGTTAATATTAATTAATTGTTGTATAGAATATTTATTCATGTGTAATTATTTGTATCATTATTTATATCATTAATGTGTATAAATAAAAAAATGTGATGTCGTAAATAATTACATTTAACGCGTGCGGGCCACGGGCAGTAATGAATAAATCAAAACTAGTCGTTGGTTTGGCAATTAGGGGTTTCCTCCAAACGGAGTATTCTGGGAGGTTCGGGACGTTGACCACGGGGGCCGTAGTGGTGGCCTGAGGGACCGGGGCTGCCGCCTGAGGAGCCGGAGCTGTCGCGGCCCGTTTGGCGGGGATAGACCTAGCGGTGGCTCGGTGCCGCCGCGGAGCTTTGCTACGATCTCTGTAGCTCGCAGGATGTGCCTGCGTTCTGCGAAGGATGCAGCTGGGGGGATTCTCGGAGTCGGCGCCGACTGCGATGTGGCGATACAAATACAATAATATTAATACATTTTTTTAGGCTAACAACTAGTAAGGGTATTGTTAAGGTACTTTTTACGGTCGACCAATCAGCGCGATATTGATTCTGATAATACGATTTCTACTTAATGCTGATTGGTCGGCCCTCTCAGACCTTTCTCGACGTGTGGAGTAAGATCCGTCGGCATGCATATACAAGTACATAAACAAGTATGACTCTATGTACTATAACTTACTCTATGGGATCTTATATTTATTTACTGAAATTTTCTTAATCTTAATTATACACACAATAGTTTAAAATATTCACAAAAGTCGTAATATAACACTAAGTAACTTTTCTACATTCATATATAACTTATTTAAAATTAAAACTATTTCAATTTCTACTTATGCCTATTCGTAAAGTGAAAATCTTTATTCATCGTTTCAACATTTAACCATAAAATAATGATTTGTTTATTATATTTACATACGACGAGTGACGTAGCTAATTTTTTCTTTTTTTTATGTGAGAGGGGGCAAACGGGCAGGAGGCTCACCTGATGTAAAGCGATCACCGCCGCCCATGAACATCTGCAACACCAGAAGGCATGCAGGTGCGTTGCCGACCTTTAAGGAAAGAATACGGTCTTCTGTCGAAGGTTCCCAAGTCGTCGGTCGGAAAGACTGCCTAATACAAGTGTACTATCATCTTCAGATGCTGAGAGTAATAATACCACTCGCTGTTCTGGTGGTAGTACAGGCAGCACCACAACTCTATAAAGATTGTGAGAACATCAAGAAAATCTACCCGGGCGCAATTTGCAACCCAGCAGTCACTACACCACGTAAGAAATTTTTTTTTTCTTATGTTACAAGTTGGCAAACAAGCATACGGCCCACCTGATTGTGAGTGGCTGCCGTAGCCTATGAGCGCTTGCAGCACCATTAGTAGGTGCCACTCACGCATTGCCAACCTGGAGATGTTAGTTCTTAAATCTCCTCTGCCCAGTAATTTCACTAGCCTACAGTGCCCTTCAAACCGGAACACGATAATGCCTAAGCACTACTATTTGGCGGCAGAATATTTGACACTGTGGTGGTACCTACCTAGCCGGCCTCTTACAACAAAAGACCTACCACCAGTGTGACTGATTGCACTGGTGGAATAATCTCTGCTGTGACAGAGGCTATCCCAACAGCGGGCGATGGCGTCCCGACGTCGGGGAATATCAATCTAATATATAAAATTCTCATATCGTGGTGCTTGTTATCAAACCCTTCTGAAACGGCTCGATCGATTTTAGAGAATATTCCACCAGTGTAATCAGTCACAATGGTGATAGGTATTTTGTTGTAAGAGGCCGGCTAGGTAGCTACCACCACAGTGTCAAATATTCTACCGCAAAGTAGTAGTGTTTTTTGCATTACTGTGTTTTTATTAAAAGGGCACTGTAGGCTAGTGAAATTACTGGGCAGAGGAGATTTAAGAACTAATATCTCGAGGTTGTCAACGCGTGAGTGGCACCTACTAATGGTGCAAGCGCTCATAGGCTACGGCAACCGCTTACCATCAGGAGGGTCGTATGCTTGTTTGCCAACTTAGTAATAAAACGTATTAAAGAATAGATGATAATTTCGTATTTTTTAAATAATATATAGTTTTGTATTTCTTCGCATTATATTCTTAGCAATACCCTTTGTTAGTGACAGACACTGCTTTAACACAAGAAGAGAAGATGAACTTGTGACACCAAGTTTTCGGCTTCATAAAGTGAATATGGCCTTTTTCAAGGTATTCGCTTCTATAATAAAATTCCACAGACAATTTTGAATCTGCCACTTTTGAAATTTAAATCTTATATTAAACATTGTCTAGTTAATAAAACTTACTATTCCCTTAACGAATATATAGCAGATAATGTGGCATGCAATAAATAAAAATGTAATGTGATTATATTTGATAAGAGTAACTGTAGAGTTTCTTGCAGTTTCATCTCTGCAGAATCGGCGGTAGCTTAGACAGACATAACAGATACTTTAGACTTGATTCAAAAGTGCTTAAAAGCGTATTTGCATAAACAATATTTTGAGTTTAAGTTTGTATCAATTTCTTTTCAGCGACTGTAAAGAGCGTCACTGGAGCGACTTGTGATACTGACAAAGGAACTAAGGGCGTATGCGTTTATTACAATCAATGTAATAACGGTGAATATAATATAGGCGGAGGAGGTATGATTGAACCCAAGTAAGTTTTTATTGAATACTAGCTGTACCCGCCACTTCGTCCGCGTGGAATAGTGTCTTTGTAAATGTTACAACATAATAACTAAAACAACTCTATTTTCGCAAACTTATAAAAATCACATAAACCTTTATGTAGAAATATTAATGAAATAAAAATATTAACTTTGAAAATATTTTATTTTATAAAGCAGACATCTTTTTTCCTTCTTAGAGAGAGAACGCAGTGACATACGAACACTAATATTTAAAATACATTTTCGAGTGGTTAGTGGCCAACCTAGTGTCAGAGTTGTTCAGGTCGTCCGTATAGGCCTCTGACCTGACTTATCGACGGTCGGCAAATTGTCAACAGCCGGGACCGATTTTTTACGTGCCCTCCGAAGCACGCTGGGTTGAAACACCACTATGCGATCACCCATCTAGTGACTGACCGCGCCTAATGTTGCTTAACCTACCGATCGTTTACCGATCAGTAGATGCACTCGGCTATTAGCATCTCGATTTTAAGTTCATCTGTTTGTAACCAAGTCTATGCTTATTATTTCAGGTCTAACAATGACGCATGCCCGGAAACAGGATTTGTCTGCTGTAACGTGCCTCAACTCCAAAACCAAACTGGTGTCACCACACCACCCCCTAACTTCACCGATCCACCCTCCAACCATACCACAGCAACCGCTAACTTCGAGCCAAAGGTAATTAAAACATACCGCTAGGCATTTATTGGAAGAGGCCGGTTAGGTAGGTGGGGAGTAGTGTATTGTGCAATACTGTGTTTCGATTTGAGAGCCACTTTAGCTAGTGATATTACTGGGCAATTTTCGAGAACCAATATCTCGAAGACGGCAACGCGTTGACACCTAGAAATGAATGAAAGAAAGAAAGAACAAGTTTATTGGAAACACAGCTGAGTACAATTAAAACAAAAAAATACAAATATAAAAAAAAAAACAAATAATAATAATAATGAACAACAAAAAAAAAGAAAAAATAAGTTTAAAAAAAGTAAACATAAGCTATTAAAAATAAAATACTACCGTGCTGTGTTCCAAAATGGCTACCATTCAGCATTTGTAGCCATTACGTGTGTCGGGCAGTGACAAATTAATATTATAATATTACTAGCGGGCCCGGCAGACGTTGTCCTGCCCCGATGAAAATCTGGGACCCTCTACCCGAGTCTAGAAGTGACACCGGTGAAAGTTGTTGATACTAATATGGCTATTAAAGAAATAGAGGTTGACGGTAGAAGGTTGAAAATTTAGGGTCATATGTATCTTTCAATGCGACATAATAAAAAAATATTAAAAAATAAAATAAAAAATTTTGGGGTGGACATCCCTTATCACTTAGGGGTTTGAAAAATAAATAGTAGCCGATTCTCAGACTTATTGAATATGCATTAAAAATTTCATAAGAATCAGTCAAGCCGTTTCGGAGGAGTATGGGAACGAACATTGTGACACGAGAATTTTATATATTAGAAGATGTACTTTAAACAGCGTTGCAACTGAATAATCATTTTAATTTATATTTCTTACGTTAGTAATCCGCGCGCCACGTCAACGGAAGGACGTGCGCATTGCACAATATTACATAATAAAAATTATCAATAATACGCAGTGTTTGATGATACATAATATACTTTATATGATAAAAATATAAATGGTGTTGCAAGTGCTCATAGGCTACAGCAAAGAGATTTAAAGATAGATACAACAGAGCGACTCTCAAAAGAAATGTCATAGAAAAGCTGTGATTCCAAACATCAGTGATCTCAGCTACGTTCCTTTCGTTGGTGTGGAATGATTTTCAAAATAAATATTCATGGGTTTTGAGTGAGGATTCATTTTTTTTTTTTTTATGTTAGAAGTTGGCAAACAAGCATACGGCTTTCCTGATGGTAAGTGGCTGCCGCAGCCTATGAGCGCTTGCAGCACCATTAGTAGGTGACACTCGCGCGTTGCCAACCTCGAGATATTAGTTCTTAAATCTCGTTCGCCCAGTAATTTCACTAGCGTACAATGCCCTTCAAACCGGAACAGAGTAGTGCCTAAGCACTACTATTTGGCGGCAGAATATTGGACACTGCGGTGGTAACCTAGCCGGCCTCTTGCAACAAAAGACCTACCACCAGTGTGACTGATTGCACTGGTGGAATAATCTCTGTCGTGACAGAGGTTATTCCAACAGCGGGCGATGGGGTCGTCACATCCCGACGCCTTAGAAAATGCTTTTTTTCTTGTGTGTTGAGGCAATGAAAACTCCGATTCGAGAATATATGATTCTTCCTGACATATTTTGGCGAATATTAACTAGCAAACAAAACTAAAGCGATTTCAGTAAATATTATTCGTATGTCATCATTATGTATCATCACGCTACACACTCAACGGCCCCCATTAGGATAATTATATCCTGTGTCGGGGGTCCGGAAACATTCACAATGACAAGGACAAACACAACCAGACCGGAAAACATGCCTGTACGATGAATACAAACATCTGCTCCGAGCGGGAATCGAACCCGCAACCGTCGAGGCTTAAGGCAGACTCGCTACCCACAACGCCACAACGGTGTCAAAAATTTCCATTATTTTTATTGGAAATTATGATTTCCAAAAAACACGATATACCAAAAAAAGAAAATACCCAGCAAAGCTCAGTCATGCAGGTACTTCGACGACGTTGTGGCACAACGGTAGCGAAACTGCCTTAAACGCCACAGGTCGAGGCTTCGATTCCCACTCGGAGCATAATATGTTTGTATTAACCATGCAAGCATATTTTCCGGTCTGGGTGTATTTGTCCTTGTCATTGTGAATGTTTTCGGACCCCCGACACAGGATAATACTATCCTAATGGGGGCCGTTGAGTGTGAAGCGTTTATTATCTCTACTTTCCGGATTTGACGGGTTACTAGTTTTTACCCAGAGCGATTGCCATCTGACCTCCACAACATTACGAGCGAACCATTAACTCATTGGATCACAACAAATTACGTATCGTGACGTGGCGTTTATTTTTTTTTATTCTATGACTCTAAACAACAAAACACTACAACTACGAATATTTTTATATAAATAATATTTAACAGAATGAAGTATCCATCTTATGCCTTTCAGCGTTTAGGCTGCGGTTGGAGCAACCCTAGTGGCGTTGCAGCCCGTAAGACGGGTGACAGAGATGGCGAATCGAAATTCGGCGAATTTCCCTGGATGGTTGGCATTTTTTAGTAAGTATTTTTTTATGTCATGGCGGTTGCCAACAAGCCGCTTCGCCTGATGGTAAGCAGCCACCGCAACCTATGAATGCGCGCGATGGTTGAAGTATCACATGCGGTTTTCCAAACCAAGAGATAGGAAAGATCCTAAGTCACAGAGAAGCACAATGACGACATTAACATATTTGCCTTAAGCGCCATACAAGCATGTGTTCTGGTCTGCGTATCTTTGTCCTTGTCCTTGTGTATGTTTCCGGACCCCCAGCACAGGGGGTCACACATATCACTATCCTAATGGAGGCTGTTGAGTGTGTAATATTGTTTTGCCAGAGTAGCACATATTAATGTTCCCTCATTCTTACAACCTGGGGTCCTTCAAACGAGGCGTGAAGAGGCACCTTGCTGGTAGGCAGGGCGAGGATGGCTAGTACAGTTCGCCTTCTGCAACCATATTAGCCACCTTCGCGTGTGGACTCCATTTCCACTTACCATCAGGTGGAGTGGAGTTATTTGCCCTCCGGTGTTTATATATATTATATATATATATTTGGATATTTTGAGAGGGTTGGAGTTTATCCGCGTTTGAAAAATATAATTCAAAAAATATACATTTTTTTTTTGTGTTTTTTCCAAACGTTCTATATTACCAATTATTCCACAATTACAGCGCAGAGTTTATCGAACCGAAAATATCCGATAAGTCAGCCAAGCTCGTCTGTAGTGGCAGTCTTATCCACGTTAAGGCAGTTCTTACAGCTGCCCACTACGTGGCCTCCATCCAGAAATTAAAGGTGCGAGCTGGTGAATGGGACACAGAGATATTACAAGAAAGTTTTCCTTATCAAGAAAGGAACGTTGCATCAATGGTGGTCCATGACAAGTTTGACGAAGGTGAATATTTTTTATTGAATGCTTTGTGAATTATTAAAATAAAATTTTTAGTCAGAATGGACCCTTCATTCTGGCAGTGAGCTGTGGTTTGATCAGCTCACTAGTGGTGGTGGTCGTAGAAGTAGAATTTCACCACCGAACATCGCAACAAAACATAAATTCCATCCTTACCACCTCGATGTCTGGAAATCCACAATAGCCGTGAAACTCTTTGGAATCAACTTTCGCCGGCGATCCGGTTCCTTATAGTTCGGCAATGCACCTGCATGTCTTCTGGTGTTGCAGATATTCATAGACAGCGGGGATCGGTTAACATCAAGGGAGCCTCCTGCCCGTTTGCCCCGTCTTATATATAAAAAAAACTAAAACCACGAGGAATTTACCCAGGGTCTTATACGAATTTGAAAGATTACTTGTTTTTACACAGAGCGATTGAAATTTGACCTCAATAACGCTAAGGGAGAACCAGTAACTCATTGGATGAGAACAGTTAGTTATAGTACCTTAAATGTAACTTGAACCAAAATGGCCGCTTCTGGGCAGGTACAATAATGGACAAAAATGTTAGACAAAAATATTGGTTTCGTCTTATTTAAATCGATTTTTATAAAGTGGGAAAACGGAATTAAGTATATAATATGCTTATATTTCTTATAAATTCAATTAATTATTTATTTATTATCGTTATTAATTACTTAAATAGAATAAACAAATAAATAGTATAGAAAAAGATACTTATATATATAAAAAAAAAGTTAATGTACATTATTAATAGTGAGACAGACTTCTTTTTAATTCAGAGAATTAGTTATATTATTTTATTTTAAAAAATAACTAAACGTCAAATACCGTCCTTCTCTCCCGTCTCCTTAAAGTTGATTGTGTTCGAGGCATTATCTTGAAATAAATGTTAACACACTTGACAAAACTAATTTATATTTTAATTAAATTTTTAATAATTTATTATTAAAGAACTAAAACAACCGTGAGTGAGTGTACTAAACGCGGGCCTCTTCATACCGGATACGGTTGAGACCCAAAAACGTGTTACTGCGCATGGTTCAACTTACATTTAACAGACTATATTTACTTATCAAGAGATAACGATTATTAGTAGATGTTATGATGACAACCGGGACCGAGAATTTAACGTCCTCTCCGATGCACGGTGAAGAGACCCACAAAGTCAAACGCCGTAGACATATATTCATAAGATCAATACGATATCAATCCGCCCCGAGCGGGAATCGAACCCGCGACCGTCGAGACTAAAGGCAAGCTCGCTAATAACACGCCACAACAGTCGTGTCAATCGCTGGTGGCTATAGTTTATATTTCCGAAAAACCGGTCCTACAATATCTAATACCTTTAAACGAGCAATTCTTGTATATATAATTGGGATCTCGGAAACGGCTCCACCAATTATCATGAAATTTAGTATGCAGGGGTTCTCGAGGGCCATAAATCGATCTAGCTAGGATTTATTTTTAGAAAATGTGGTTTTGTCCATGTTTTCAGGTAATGAAAACTCCATT
Organism: Hestina assimilis; assembly: GCA_023373885.1. Taxonomy (NCBI): domain Eukaryota; kingdom Metazoa; phylum Arthropoda; class Insecta; order Lepidoptera; family Nymphalidae; genus Hestina; species Hestina assimilis. The sequence continues at coordinate 652,765 of CM041740.1, forward strand.
TCGAGAATATATGACTCTATATCTATTGGCATGTAATAATACTAATATTTGATTTAACGACCCAGCAAGTCAACTAACAAGATAAACTAAAGCTACTTCAGTAGATGGCGTTTTAAAATATTATTCATATTTCATCATTATGTAATTCGTATTAAAATAATTACAATTTCCAAAAACAGGATTTTCCAAAAATAAAAAAAATATACGGAGCAAAGCTCGGTCACCCAGGGACTAGGTAATAACACGACACAATCGTCCTCAAAATAATACAAATTAATAAGTTTTTGTTTTTAATTTTACAGTTGATCTCCACTACGACGTTGCGATTCTATTCTTGGAGTCTCCAATGGATGTGGCACCCAATGTGGGCGTAGTGTGTCTCCGACCACCAAACGAGCGCGTACCCAGAGATACGCGGTGCCTCGTTTCCAGCTGGAAAAAAGACCGGCAAAATGGCCGTAACACATACATACTTAAGAAGGTGATATCTATATATATAAAAATGAAGCCCTATATCCCTTGGTCACGCCTTCACGCGTGAACGGTTGGACCGATTTCACTTTATTTTTGTTGTGTTTGTTATTGTCAGAAGGTTCTTATGACAGAAAAAATTTAATAAACCGCGTGTCACGTTGTTTGTTCCCGATGGACACCTAAACTACTGACCCAATTTTAATAAAATCTTACACACTATGTGCAGTTTCATCCAACTTGAAAGATAGGATAATTTATATCTCAATTTATAATGGAAATATTATTTGTTTATTAACAAAAGTTCATGATTATCTCTGTTAGTTTAATAAGATTCTAAGAGATGGCGGTATAAGGCAATTCGTTGACTGGGTTGAGTAAGTATCCAATAGATGGCGCCACGTTAAAAGTACATTATAAATAAATTCAGAAGGCTTCGTTTGTAATTGTCAAAACAAGGTTTGTATGGAATCGACGGGTAGGGAAGTTCGTATGGAAAAAATTGTATTACTTAATGTTTGTATACAGGTAGATAGTTTACAAGTGGAAGAACCCAGAACGGAATTAAAACTCCAAAGGTATCGGGATAGACGGAACAATTTACTATGCACCCGAACGAAGTCGGGGCGAGTTGCTAGTTGCTAAATAAATATTACATATAAAAGTTATTGAATGCTTGCATTTTAAGGTTGTCAGGTTTACGTATAAAAAAAAACTGGTAGGGCTTTTATAGCGCGAGGTCGGCTACGTAGGTGCCACCGCAGTGTCAATTATTTTACCGTAAAGCAGTATGTGTTTCGATTTAAAGGGCACTTAGAGCAGCGCAACAGTACCTACTGATGCTGTTACTGAGCTCCGATTTTCGGCTAGAATGTAAAGTAGCTTCTCCCGACGAACCGTCCATAGGTAATAGGAGGCGCATGGCTTTACTACTGATGAAATAAAGAACGTTATTTTTGAAAATTTTAATCCTACAGGTCGAGTTAACGGTAGTCAGCTTTCAAAAATGCCAAAAAAGGTTGCGCGAGAGCGGTCTCGGAGCCTATTTCGATCTGCACCCGTCGTTCATGTGCGCTAAGAGCGAGCCCGGCAAGGATACATACAAAGGAGAGGGTGGCGCCCCTCTCGTTTGTCCTATTGAGGTACGATAATAAATTAAATAATGGTGTAGCGACATCTATACGGGACATAACGTAACGCGAGAGAAAGACAAGATTATCACAAATCTCTCATCAAGTTACAACGACTCTTACATGGTATACTACTCAACGATATTAAGGTTACAGTCCTAAATCGCGCTATCAGAGTTTTTCGTAGTCGTAAACTATGTATAGAACTTCCGAACGTAAGTCGTTGGTCTTCGGCCTGCCAGCTAATATCACACGCCTGGTCGGAGGATCCTCCCGCTGTGTTGAGATATATTTCATACGTCGTACTTCCACAGTGGTGACCCCGGCGTGATTTTCACCTCCTCATTAGTGAACCCATCAGAACATCCACTCAACGGTCGCGGGTTCGATTCCCGTTTCGGGCATAAGTTTATTCTAAATATTTCCTTATGGGTCTCCCCACCATGCCTTGGAGAGCACGTTCCCGGTTGTTATCTTAACATTAGATAATAATCATTAACTCTTGATAGATAATTTGGTCAGGATTGCGGAAGTCAGATGGCAATCCCGATAAAAGTACAAACAGACCCTGAGTAAATATTGGGAATAATAGTGGGAAGAAAATGCTCAATTTGTCGTCATTAAAATTATTAAAATATTTGTAATGTATTGTCTTACAGTCCACCAAAGATCGCTACATGCAGAGTGGTATCGTATCGTGGGGTAGAGGTGAAACAGTTCCAGGAGTTTACGCTGATGTCTCTTATCTCCGTGAATGGATCGACAACCAAATAGCCGGCAAGGGCTTGCAATCAACGGTTTACACCATCTAAGAGAAAACTCCTTGAAGCTGAAATATAGCTGAAGAAACCTTAATACCATAATTATTACTGTAATAATAAAAATATTTTTGAAATGATAATAAATTTAGTCCAACTTGCTAAAGCATATTTTATTTCCTTACCTCGGTGTAAAATAATACGTCATGTAGCAAGGATTATTCTTACATATTCGTGGTGTATGGCATAGTTTTGTGTGACTATTGTTGTGTTAAAAAAGCAAGGCGCTGACAGAGTTGTGGCCTAGAACTGGGAAGCGAAGCGTCGGACGTCCAGCGGCGAGATGGGTGGACGATATCGCCAAGGTTATGGGTCGTCCTGGATGAGGCGGGCACAGGACGCAGCAGTGGGTGAAGTCAGGCTGTGAATGATGATGATTGTTTAACAATAGTATCTTAAAGAAAATCGGTGTAGAGTATCAGTAGGTACTGTTGTGTTTCGTACGATGAGTTAGATCGTCGAAACCCCAGTCTTCCACGACCTCTGTTCCTTTTGTCCCTTCTCACTCCTTCCCTACTATCTCTTGGGTTGCCAACGCACTTTTTTTTTTTTTATGTTTGAAGTTGGCAAACAAGCATATGGCCCACCTGATGGTAAGTGGTTGCCGTAGCCTATGAGCGCTTGCAGCACCATTAGTAGGTGCCACTCACGCGTTGCCAACCTCGAGATATTAGTTCTTAAATCTCGTCCGCCCAATAATTTCACTAGCGTACAGTGCCCTTCAAACCGGAACACAGTAGTGCTTAAGCACTACTATTTGGCGGCAGAATATTAGACACTGCGGTGGTACCTACCTAGCCGGCCTCTTGCAACAAAAGACCTACCACATAGCATATATTTCGCGTTCATAGATTGCGTTGACTGCTTAGCATCTGGCGGAACTTGGAACTCCGTTATATCATCATACATAAGTTAAACAGGTTCCATAGGTGAGGACTTATTGCAAGAGATCAGCTAGGTAGGTATAAACTCTAGTCAGATACTCTACCGCAAATCAGTAATGTGTTTCGCAATTTGCATTATTGTATTTCGGTTTGAGAGGCATGTAACTTGTGAAATTATTGGCCAAAGGATATTTAAGAACCAATGTCTAGAGGTAATGCACAAGTCACACCTACAAATGAATGTTGTTGCAAGCGCTCACAGACTACGACAACCGCTTACCAGTATGGGCTGCTTAGTTGCCAAATTATTCTCATAAAAAAGGTCAGTCGACAATTTCGAATTTTTTCAGTCATAGTATATTTGGTGATAGTGAAGGGATCACAAGGTTCACGTAAAAGTGCAGGGCATATCCTTTGCTGAAGGGGACGACGAAATGATAGAAACAGCAGTGAAAAATTTGCTCTAGATAGCTCAATCCAGAGACGACTGGACGATTAGATGAGGCCTCCATCCGTAGAGGGTTCTTGCAAAGACCTGACTGACTTATGTTGATAAGCCCAGCCTAAACTCTTTGGCCTAGAGAACTGCATTTTTATACATGTTGTTTTTAAAACGTAATCGTGCACTATTCGTTAAGGAGCGATTATAACATGGAACTACCTGTCTGCTTAATTTCAACCCAACCCGTTAAGGAGCTGTTATAACATGGAACTATCTGTGTGCTTAATTTCAACCCAATCTGTTAAGGAACTATAATAACATGGAGCTATCTGTGTGCTAAATTTCAACTCAATCCGTTAAGGAACTATTATAACATGGAACTATCTGTGTGCTAAATTTCAACCCAATCTGTCAAAGAGCAATTATAACATGGAGCTACCTGTGTGCTAAATTTCAACCCAATCTGTTAAAGAACTATTATAGCATGGAGCTATCTGTGTGCTAAATTTCAACCCAATCAGTTAAGGAACGATTATTGCATGTAGCTATCTGTGTGCTAAATTTCAATCCAATCTGTCAAAGAGCAATTATAACATGGAGCTACCTGTGTGCTAAATTTCAACCCAATCTGTTAAAGAACTATTATAGCATGGAGCTATCTGTGTGCTAAATTTCAACGCAATCAGTTAAGGAACGATTATTGCATGGAGCTATCTGTGTGCTAAATTATAACCCAATCTTTTAAGCGTGTTTAGCAATAAACATCTATATTAGCGTACATAAATGATAAAATTTTATACAAAATTAATTATTTTAAAAATAGCATAAGAAATAAGAAAATAAGGTTTTTTAAAAAAATTTATTATGTTTTCAAATATCTGTGGAATTTGCTGTTAGGGTACTTTATAGCCCTAACAGCTTTCAGATGGTGTAGACCTTAGAGTCCAAGCCCAACCCGGCTATTTTGTCGTCGATCCACACACGTACGTGTGATACATCAGTGTAAGTTCCAGGAGGACTGTCTGTCTCACCGCAGTTAATACCCCACGATGTTATACCGCTCTGTATGTAACGATGTTTTCCGAACTGTAATAAAAGTGAATATTTTTTTTAATTAAAACATAATGCATAAATTTAAGGGGCCGGCGAGGTACCACCACAGTGTCAGATATTCTCCCGTAAAACAGATTACTGTTTCGTTTTGAGAGACACTTTAGATAGTGAAGTTACTGGGCAAAGAAGACATAAGAACCAATATTGGTCGTTGTCATCGCGCGAGTGATACCTACTAATGGTGTTGCGAGTGTTTATATGCTGCGACAACCGCTTACCACCATGTCCTATGCTTGTCTACCAACTAAGGCTCATAATAAAAGTATTTAATTCCAGAAAATATATACGTCCTGTTTTTGAACTTCAAAGCGTCAATTGAAGAAAAAATCTTGTATATATACATATATAATCGGTATCTAACGATTTTGTATGAAATTTAGTATGCCGGGGTTTTCTGGGCCGATAAATCGATCTAGCTATGATTACCTTATTAAAAAATGTCCCTTTATCCCTGTTTTCAGGCAATGAAAACTCCAGTTTGAGAATATACGAATCTTCCTGATATATATGGGAACGTAATAATACTGCGACCCAGCAAGTCAAATAGAAAAATAAGCTAAGGCTACTTCAGTAGATTGCGTTGTATAATATTGCTCATATTTCATTACAAATATTCTGCCGCCAAATAGTAGTACTTAGGCATTACTGTGTTCCGGTTTGCAGGGCACTATACGCTAGTGAAATTACTGGGCAGAGGAGATTTATGAACCAATGGCTCGAGGTTGGCAATGCGTGAGCGGCACCTATTAATGGTGCTGCAAGCGCTCGTAGGCTACGGCAACCACTTAACATCAGGTGGGCCGTATGCTTGTTTGCCAACTTGTAACATTAAAAAAAAAAACTATTATAATGTATTATAATGTAATTCGTATCAACATACTTATAAGATACAAAAAACAAGGTTTACGAAATAATAAAAAAAAAACCGAGCAACGCTCGATAAGATCCTAATAATAAATCATCATAGACTTAGTATATTCTATAGACAGGGTCTTCAATACATACAGAGAGGGACTTCACATAGAGAAATGTCAAAAGTTCATTGGTGCTCCTTCATAAAAAAATCAAGCCTCTAAAAATGACGATTCCTCAATACAACTTTTCATCCCCCCTTTCAAACACTTAATTAAAAAGTAATTTTAGTGTGTTCGCATTTATAATAATAGTAAGGATTTGTGAACGTACCTCAATGGGGCAGATAAGAGGGGAGCCTCCGCTTCCCTTGCAAGCATCTTTGCCGGGCTCGCCGCTAGCGCACATGAACGATTCGTGCAGTACGAAGTATGGTCCGAGACGAGACTTGCGCAATCTTTCTTGACATTGATGACGCTCTACAACTGGAAGCTCAACCTGAATAGTAATGATTTTGATCATAAAAACCATAATGACAAGGTTTTTTTATGACATGGCAGTTGTCAAACAGGCATATGGTCCGCTTGATGGCATTCACTTCTTCTTATCGAGAGGTTAGTGGCAAACCTTGTGTCAGAGTTGTTCAGGTCGCCCGTACGCCTCTGACTTGACTTATTGTTATCAAATTGTCAACAGCCGGGACAAACTTTTTACGTGCCCTCCGAAGCACGGAGACGCTCGGTTGCGACCACTGTGCGATCACCCATCTAGCGACTGACCGCGCCTAAAGTTGTTTACCCTACCAATCGTTTACCGATCAGTAGTTGCACTTGGCTACACAGCAGCAGCAAACACTACAATCTATGAACGCGCTTGATGTATCACATGAACTTTGCCAACCCAAGGGCGCTATCATCGCCCGTATGCTTGTTTGGCAACCGTCATAATCTAAAAAAAACAACAAACCTTTTTGATAATGCCTTTCCGTTTGTCCTTCGTCCAGCTGGAAGCGAGGCACCGCGTACCGCCAAGTACACGCTGGCCAGGTGGTGGCAGACAAACCACGCCCACATTGGGAGTCAGGTCCATTGGGGACTCCAAGAATAGAATCGCGATATCGTTGTACAGATAATCTAGAAAATTAAGCATTACAGTACAAACTACCTAACTACTAATAACAGCTAAATTACAAATGTTATCATCATTTAGCATTTAGCTTTTTTGGGAGCGAGCCTGACTTTAGCTTCGTTGATCGATGAAAAAATATATATCAGCTTGCTATGGCCCACGTGATGGTTAGCGGTTATCGTTGCCTACGAGTACTTGCAACACCATTAGTAGGTGTCACTCATGCGTTGCCCACCTCGAGATGTTGGTTCTTAAATCTCCTTTGCCCAGTAATTTCACTAACCTACATTGCCCTTCAAACCGGAACACAGTAATGCCTAAGCACTACTGCTTTGCGGTAGAGTATTTGACACTGTGGTGGTACCTAACTAGCCGGCCTCTTGCAACAAAAGACCTACCACCAGTGTGACTAATTGCACTGGTGGAATAATCTCTGCTATGCCAGAGATTATCCCAACAGCGGGCGATGGGGTCGTCACGTCCCCACGCCGGTAACAATTAACGAATATTCAATAAAAGTTATTCACCTTTGTGGAAGTTCTCGTGGACTACCTTAGATATAACATTCCGCTCTTGGTAAGAATCATCTTCTTCGTCTGAGTCTTTGTCCGATTCACCAGCTCGCACCTTAAGGTTCGGGATGGAGGCCACATTGTGGGCAGCTGTAAGTACTGCCCTAGGGTGGATCAGACTTCCACCACAGATGTACCTGGCTGGCTTGGAATCGCTTCCAAATTTCACTTCAATGTATTCTGCGCTGTTATGGAATAATTGGGACAAGTTGGTTATTGTATATCTTCTTCTTAGCATAAATTCTGGTATTTACCTAGGTTCTGCTTATACTCTCATCCATATATGACGGGTTACTATTTAGAGTTACGCAGCCAAATGGCAAATACAGAACCCTTATAATTTCGTCATGTCCGTCTATTCATCCGTCCGTATGTCACAGTCATTTTACTCGAAGACTATTGGCTCTATCTATACGAAATTTGGTAAATATGTGTGTTCTGTGAACCGCTACACAATTTTGTAATGAAATTCTAAATTATATAAAAATGAAGGATAGATGTTCATACATGTAACTGAAGGTTGATAAAAAAATTTCAACGTATGGCAACGTGGGATATATTTTTGAATAGGTTTTATAAAATGATATGAAGGTTTTACTTTGACATTTTTCAGTAGTTGTTGAGATATTAGCTCCTAAGGTCATAAAAATTGTGTCCCCTACCCTGTAACTTTGTACCCTGACCGTGCCTCGGAGAGCACATCAAGCTGTCGGTTCTGTTTGCTATCAATTATATCTGATAATAATCCAATGAGTTACTGGTTCGCCCTTAGGGTTATGGAGGTTAGATGGCAATAGTGTAAGCACTAGTAACCTGTCAAATCCGAGCAGGAGTAATCAGCAGACTCTGGGTAAATACTCGTATAATAGTGGAAATAATGCTAGGAACAATATAAGTTCCCGTAATCGTGCTGCCAACAATAATACTCACTAATAAACAGCAACTATCCAAGGGAATTCACCATTGTCACTTGTCGTACTGATTGCACTACTATTTGGGTTGCTCCAACCGCAGCCTTGATTCTGTAACGCATAAGATGTGTAGTTGTGACTCAGAAGCCATATTTATCTATACTAATATTACTAGCGACTAATATTACCCCGACTTCGTCCGGGTGCATAGTAAATTGTTCCATTTATCCCGTTACCGTGGGAGTTTTAATTCCGTTGTTGGTTCTTCCACTTATAAACTATCTACCTGTACCTTCCACTTATAAACATTAAGTAATACAATTTTTTCCATACGAACTTCCCTACCCGTCGATTCCATACAAATTGTTTTGACAATTACAAACGAAACAACAAAAATCCGATTTGGTACAGGCCTTCTCAATTTATTTTTAATGTACTTTTTACGTGGCGCCATCTATTGGATACTTACTCAACCCAGTCATCAAATTACCTTATACCGCCATCTCTTAGAATCTTACTAAACTAAAAAAGATAATCATGACCGTTTGTAAATAAACAAATAATATGCAATAGAATAATATTTCGATTATAAATTGAGATATAAATTATCCTATCTTTCAAGTTGTATGAAACTGCACACAGTGAGCAAGATTTTATTAAAATAGGCTCAGTAGTTTAGAAGTCCATCGCGGACAAACAATGTAGCATGTGATTTATATATATTAAAGATAAAGCAGAAAGATTTCTCAAACTGGACCGATTTGAAAAATTCTATCACTGTTGAGAAGCTACTCTATCTGTGTGAGATAGGGTCCTCAATGAAACTTCAATAATATAAGCCAAGTTGAAAAAAAAATGACCTTAAATATTCTTTACATCTCGTGCGCTGCGATGTGCGAAACTAATAATGATAGAACAATATAATACACAATTATTTTGCAAAATACATCATTAAATACAAAAAGTGTCTTGACAGGATATGCCTAACTATTATAGTTATGCCACAATAAGTTTTCTTTAGAAAAGACTCTTTATTATTGGACGCAAATGAGCAATACCATGTCAACCCACACGAATGTCATTTCGAGAAAAACGCGTTTGAAAATTTTTAACAACTTGCTTTATATGAATTTTTTTTAAGTATTGGTCAAGATTTTGGCAATTTCATATTTATGTAAGTCATTTTACTTATTTTCACAAAAATAAGTATACAAACTGCATTTTTTTTTAATGTAAGAGGGGACAAACGGGCAGGAGGCCCACCTGATGTTAAGCGATCACCGCCGCCCATGAACATCTGCAACACCAGAAGGCATGCAGGTGCGTTGCCAACCTTTAAGGAAAGAATACGCTCTTCTCTTGAAGATTCTCAAGTCGTATCGGTTATTTGTATATTTAGGTTAGTGCATGTTTCGGATATAATATAACCCAAAACGTTTAACATAATACATAAATTGCATGATTAAAAATGGCTTTTTAGAAGTTTTAAAGCTTAAAACCCTACAAATATTAAAGAAAAATGTTCTTCAGCCATTTACCAACACTTCTGCATATATAACTCAGTTTTTTCAATTTTGTGGTTTGACTTGGTATTGCTTATTTGCGTCCTATTATAAAAATAAATTACTTCATATTCACGTCTGTTTCAATACCTTTATATAACTTTTTCGTCGTCATAGATCAGGTCTACGGTGGAGCGAGCTTTCTCATGAGAAGCCTGTGTACTACCTTGAAGAGGTTGTATGCATTCGGAAATACAGACGCCGGAAGAGCATTACACTCCCTGGCCGTGCGCATTATGATTGAAGAACGAAAGCGCATAGTTCGAATATTGGGTATATCGACCAGATATGAGTGGTACCCCGCAGTGCGCCTGGTATCCCGGTAGTAAAGGGTATGGTGGTATGAGATTATAGAGTTCATCAGCACACTCCCCCAACTAGAGTCTATGGAGCATAGACAGACAAGCGACTTTAGGACGGTGACAAAGGCTACGCCGTGTGGTTTTAACCAGCTTTCTATGTAATTTTTACTGTGAACCTTATCACCGGGGTATAACGTTCAAAATCGCTTGCTACCCTATCTGTCTATTTGCTTGTTCGCGTGCGTTCTAGAAAGATGTGTTCTAGAAAAGTGTCGTATAACATTCCATCGACGAAACTTTCTCGAAAATCGGCTCGGGGCGTCGACTGAGGATTCAGTTCTGAGCAACGAGCCAAGAAACTACAAGTGAACAAATGTGATAATTAATGACCTCGGCTATTCTTTGGGACTACGATTGACCTGTGATTTTTGAAGTTCTATTGTGTGATCTAGAAGATCTCATTGAACTCTTATTTAGAGCAATCAGGTGTTTATTTCCAAGCCCGCAAACCCCAGCACGTAACATGATGATGTCTCACTCTAAAACTTTAGTATTTCGTATAATAATAATAATAATTCATATAATAACAATGTTAAAAATATTACCTTAAGCTGAGGCTCAAGAGATGGTGTGGTGAGGTTAGGGGGTGGTGTGGTGAGATTAGGGGATGGTGTGGTGCTGTCAGTAGTATCTCTAATATCAGGCACGACACAGCAAACCATGTCGTCTCTCAAGCATGGATTATTATTGTTTGATCTGAAAAAATATGCAAAAACTTTCATTTCATTCAAAGAAATTTAACAATCTTCATTGCACAAAGTATTTTTTTTTTAAAGAATGACACCTACAAAATGTGTTTTCGTCATCATCATGATCATCTTGAAAAAATGGTTAGTGGCAGTATATAATACTTAATAGCTCACCTTTTGTTGGTTTTTAACACATAACATCTGATAATAATCGTTAAATTGATAAGTACAGTGAGTTACTTGTTCACCCTTAGGATTGCGGAGGTCAGATGGCAATCGCTCTGAGGCGTTCGGATTTTTTTTTTTTAAACACTACCAACAGAATTATATGTAGTATGAACAGTACAATGTAAAACTTAAGTGCTAAATAAACATACAATTCCAATTATAGGTAGTTATAGCATGCATAATAAGTTAAAACAAGTCGTACGGAAGACATTAAGTTAAGTTACAATAGAATGCAAGTTATGGTTGGGTAAAAAGAAGAGTCATATTAACAAAAGTATTATAAAAAAATTGTTATCACTAATTTAAGAGGAAAAATACAGATACACTATTCATAATACAAAACGGTAGCTCAGGACACAGTAGGTATCTAACAAACAGAATCTGCTATTAGCTAATCAAGTAATTTTATTAACTTCTTTTTGAAATTAGTTGGTTTGTCGTTAAATATATCAATGGACGTATCCTTATTTAATTGATTAATTTTAGATACGCGTTTTCGAACGCAGTCGGGACTTTTGACAGAAAGCGATCCGCGCCAAAAAGTGAGAGGCGTCAAAAGAGAGTTTTAAAATTATAAATTGTGAGATATAGTTTGCTGGAATTGATATTGTTATTATTATTAATAATATTATTATTATTGAAATTCACATGTTTGGAAGAGGTAATAAAGATATGAAACCACTTCAGCTCTGTGTAAAAACTAGTAACCTGTCAAATCCGGATAAGAGTAATAAGCAGACCCTGGATACTCGTATATTACCGGGAATAATGCTAAGTAGAAGAAGCTCACCTTACGTCAATCAAGCCATTTCCGCCAATGTTATATGTACCCGAATCACATTGATAGTAAAATACGCAATGGCCTTTAATCCCTTTATCAGTCACACACTCGACGTAGGCTGGAAAGCGATTAATTATCTAATTCATTATTATTATGCTTAGCTATTAAAAACTTTAAAAATACTTATTAAAAAGCGAAAAAACGTAATATCAATATAACTTAAAATAAAATAAAGGTATTGCAGACGGGGACAAGCTGATCGATCAATTTGTAAACGGGTGATGGTATTTAAATAAATAATAAATAAACGGTACACACTCAACGGAATTTAAATGGAAATGCTTAAATTACGGGCAAATATTATATATTATGTTTTATTTCAGTGCTTGTCCCCGCCTGCAATATCTTTACAAACAATACTTTGATATTTATATCATAGTATTATTATTATTATTATTATTTTTTATGTTTCAAATTGGCAAACAAGCATACGGCCCACCTGATGGTAAGTGGGCGCCGTAGCTTATGAGCGCTTGCAGCACCATTAGTAGGCGCCACTCACGCGTTGCCAACCTCGAGATATTAGTTCTTAAATCTTCTCTGCCCAGTAATTTCACTAGCGTACAGTGCCCTTCAAACCGGAACACAGTAATGCCTAAGCACTACTATTTGGCGGCAGAATATTGGACACTGCGGTGGTACCTACCTAGCCGGCCTCTTGCAACAAAAGACCTACCACCAGTGTGACTGATTGCACTGGTGGAATAATCTCTGCTGTGACAGAGGTTATCCCAACAGCGGGCGATGGGGTCGTCACATCCCGACGCCGATATAGTAGTTATTATAGACATGTAGTTATTGTTTTTAGCTTTTTTTGTTTATTTTTAAATAATTGATAATAGATTATTTATGTATATGTATGTATAATAGGTGAAGACCTAAAGGACTTATAAATACCCAGTCTAAACCCAATAACCTAAAAGCCATTTTTTTGTTAAAAACAAACTTCAATCATCAATATCTCGAAAACTAAGCAATGTATTCTTACTTTTCGTCTTATTTTGTTGAGTTCTACAAGGAACTCTCACTCTCACAACTGAGACGAATGTAATGATACCTAAGTACGTATGTCTATTTTTTGTGACGCTCTACAGGCTAAACCCTTGGACGAATTTTGACTTACGCGGTAATTAGAATATAAACGGCAGAATATATGATAGAGCAAATTTAGATTTTCGCGTAAACTTGGATGTTTTACTACAATTCTAGGTCAACCGGAAGTACCCTATAAGTCGAAAACCTATATGGTAGTTCCCGTTGACCTAGTTATAGACAATACGAAACCCTTTGTGCGCAAGTCCGACTCGCATTTGGCCGGTTTTTAATACCACATTTCGATGTATATGGATTATTCAAATACGTAAGGACGGAGACGTCAGGAGGTGTTAGGTAGCCTTCCTCTAAACTCAAAAGCGTTACACTTCTACACTTCTCGGCAATTCTTCTTGCGTCATCGCGAGCAGACAGACAAACAGATACCATAAGTAATCATGTCTTACGTGATTCAGTGACTGTTGTTGTGACTGTTGTTGTGACTGTTGTTGTCGTCGTGGGGTTGCATTTCGTTTTGGGGAAGTATTTCTTGATTTGCGCACAATATGTTGCATTGAACTGTGGCGCTGCCGTTACTACGGCCAGAAGAAGTCCTAATTTTATCAGCAGCATCTGAAAACGGTGTCGGATTTATAAATTTTCAAGGTTGATAGTTTTTGAGGTAATCAAAGCTTAATCTTGTACGATTTATTATCTTTACTATATGGGTACAATGGAACACTCATCTTTTTATTTTTAAATAAACACTACACACTCAACGGCCCCCATTAGGATATTAATATCCTGTGTCGGGTCCGGAAGCATTCACAATGACAAGGACAAATAAACCCAGACCGGAAAATATGCTTGCATGGTCAATACAAAGATATCATGCTCCGAGCGGGAATCGAACCCGCGACCTGTGGCGTTTAAGGCAGGTTCGCTACGTCACGCCACAACGTCGTCGTCTTATCGAGTGGTCATATGGAAGTTTGCTACACGGAATGTACAATGACAGGTGATAGGTGAAAGTTATCGACAGATTTGTTGCAATTTTCTATCCGTAAAACACCAGAAAACTGTCACGCAGAAATGTTTTTGATTTCTACGAGGTAGCAAAAATTCAGTCTCCAAAAATCTGCCGCCCTAGACTCAAGCCTACTCAGCCTACTGGTAAATCCGCCACTGTGTGAAAAGTATGGTAAAGTTACTACATATTTACGTGACGCGTCGGGACGTGACGACCCCATCGCCCGCTGTTCGGATAACCTCTGCCACAGCAGAGATTATTGCAGGTAGGTCTTTTGTTGCAAGTATTCTGCCACCAAATAGTAGTGCTTAGGCATTACTGTGTTCCAGTTTGAAGGGCACTGTACGCTAGTGAAATAACTGGGCACAATTTAAGAACCAATACCTCGAGGTTGCCAACACGTGAGTGGCACCTACTAATGGTGTGCAAGCGCTCATAGGCTACGGCAACCACTTACCAGGTGGACCGTATACTTGTTTGCCAACTTGTAACATAAAAAAATAGTCCTAAGCACGTCCTGCAAGACTCTGACAATAGGATTACATTAGAAAATGCCCCTTACACAGCACAGACACGCACACAACACCGTGTTCGCCGGCGAAGACGAGGTTGTTTGTATCGCACACACCGTCGAGTGAGTCCATCCGTTTAAATTTGAAAAATTAAATAAATTTTCATTTTCATGAAACTAAAACACGTGTTGTGAATGTAGAAATTATAAACACGTGGATAAATATTATAGACTAGCGACCCGCCCCGACTTCGTCCGGGTGCATAGGAAATTGCTTATCCCGTTACCGTGGGAGTTTTAATTCCGTTCTTGGTTCTTTCACTTATAAACTATCTACCTGTATACAAACATTAAGTAATACATTTTTTCCATACGAACTTCCCTACCCGCCGATTCCATACAAACCTGGTATTAACTGTTAAAATCATATTTAATATTTTCTGTCATAAGAACCTTCTCCTGACAATAACAAACACAACAAAAAAAAAATAGTGAAATCGGTCCAGCCGTTCACGCGTGATGGCGTGACCAAGGGGTATAGGGATTCATTTTTATATACACAGAAGATATGAAATCAGTGATCACAGGCGACGGAGGAGTTTGGTAACAAACGCGACACGAGAGCTTTATATATTAAGTTCTTCTTCTACTTATTGAGTGGTTAGTGGCCAACCTAGTGTCAGAGTTGTTCAGGTCACCCATATAGGCTTCTGACTTGACTTATCGACTGTTGCCAAATTGTCAACAGCCGGGACCGACTTTTCACGTACCCTCCCAAGCACGGAGACGCTCAGTTGAAATATATGCGATCACCTATCTAGACTGACCGTGCCTAAACTTGCTCTACTGTACTCAGCTATGAGCGTCTCATATATTATATATATTACGTGCTGGGGCTCTACGTTGTTAATAATCAATTATTTTATAAGCATTGATTAAAATCTTATCTAAATTTATTTTTATTAACTCTTATTTTGGCGGCCATAGAAATACACAATCTATGAAAATTACATACAAGTGTAAGAAACTCACTCGTTATCACGGGTAAATTTAGTTTTTTATTTACTCGCGTCGTGTACCTTTATGTTTCTTATTGCACGGAACCTTAATTTTTTCTTAAAAAAATTAAGCCCTAAAGGCAGCAGGCAAAAATCCAAATTGTTTTTTATGTTAGTAACGTTTATTCTTTTATATGCTTATAAAAAAAATTATTTATCACTATCGGCCCGCTCCGGCTTCGCACGTGTATAAAATATATAGCCTATGTCATTCACTGAAGAAATGATTAAAATCGATCCAGTAGTTTTGATTTATTCATCGTGGCCCGCGCGCGTTAAATGTTATTATTTACGACATCACATTAGAAACCTCAAATTTTTTTTTCTCCACTATTTAATGGATGTTATTATACATATAAACCTTCCTTTTCAATCACTCTATCTATTAAAAACCGCATCAAAATCCGTTGCGTAGTTTTAAAGATTTAAGCATACATAGGGATATAGCGACAGAGAAAGCGACTTTGTTTTATACTATGTAGAGATAATATAATTACAAAAAGTATCTAAACCTTTTTTTATGTCAAACGGGCAGAAGGCTCACCCAATGTTAAGCGATTACAACCGCCCATGAACATCTGCAACACCAGAGGGCAGGTGCGTTGCCAATCCTTTTTTAGAATACAACTGTTATACGCTGTCTGACGAGCAGTCACTTCACGAGTTTATCACCAACGTATGGTGGTAACTAACGAGGCGGACCTTTTTTTTTAAGCCCTAAGACCAGCATATACATGTCTTAGAAATTCCAGGATATGCAGGTTTCCTTACGATGTTTTCCGATAAATTTGAAACACAAATTAATCACTTGAAAACTCAGAAGTTACCTTCGGTTACCTTGGGTTAAAGTCTACGTTTTCGATCCATTGAGCCATCTCGATTTAAAATAAATTTAAACTAAAAATATATAACTTATAATAAATATTACCTCGTTACCGCTTTGCGTTCAACGTCCTCAACTTGCAAATAGCTAATGACGTTATCTCTTGGGGTTTTCATTAATACAGTTTCATTTTATCATAATAGTATCGTAACAATAATAATTTATCCGCCACATAGATGTATAACATATAGAACCTCAGCTTCGAACAAATTCTCTCGCGAAACGTAGACCAAAAGACAACCAATGTGTGCGTGAGTACATTCGCTGACAATTATTAATTCATAAAATATTAATTAAAATTATAATTTAATAAATAAAAGTTTTTTTATCTCAAAAGCAAAATCGTCATCCTCGTCCCACTGACACACATCTTCATATTGCTTCTCCTCATTCCTCCACGCTAACTCCTTCCATATCCGAGCGCCTCACCTTTGATCACCTTTGGAATGCTCTCCCTCCTTCTTTGCGGAAATCGACAAGATAAAGAAATTAAGAGAAAGCTCGGTACTTAAACCGATTAAACGTGAATTTGAGCCGTTTAAATTTTACATTAAAGTCAGTTAAGTATGTTCACGCCTTCACAATATGGCATATACTCACTTGAGCACAATTTCAAGCCTCGCACTGGGGCCATGCTCAAGTGACGTCTGCTGCCGGCGTCTCCGTAACTTGGAGGTACCCGACTTTTCTGTAACGTGGCGATTATTAGACACGGGTTTGGAGCAGACTCTGCCGACCGCCGTCTTCCCCACCATCTACAATATAGGTGGTACCTTCAAAGAATGAATAGGTAAGCGCTTTCCACCTTAGACTATATCATCACTTCACATCAGGTGTGATAAAAGTCAAGCGCTTTCGTATACATAAAAAAATTACATATATTTAATATTATTGTATTTCTTTTGTTTTTATATTATTTTTTTATTAGTCCCCGCCATTCCTTCATTATTTTTTGCAACTTCCAAAGGTTGATAGAGAACACCTAGTGTGTTAAGCCTTTTGTACCTACATATGTGGTCAATAAAGAATAAATAAATTTAAAAAAAATAATTAATCGAGCCATACATACTTATCGGGGATTGTGATAACAGAGGTTATCACCACCGGGTAAGTTAGAGGTCAACATTCATTTAGCAGTCAACAGAACCGATAGGCTACATTCCCGTGAGTAATTAAAGTAATGATATAAAAATAGTGCGAAGGTTTCCGCATCTATAAAGTCACGTTTGTTATATTATGGTATTGTTTTTAAAGTGAATATATAACTAAATTTTTTTATGTTACAAATTGGCAAGCAAGCATACGGCCCACCTGATGGTAAGAGGTTGCCGTAGCCTATGGGCGCTTGCGGCATCATTAGTAGGTGCCACTGACGCTTTGCCAACCTCGAGATATTGGTTATTATGTCTCCTTTGCCCAGTAATTTCACTAGCCTACAGTGCCCTTCAAACCGGAACACAGTAATCCATTTTTTATGGTACAAGTTGGCAAGCAAGCATACGGCCCACCTGATGGTAAGAGGTTGCCGTAGCCTATAAGCGCTTGCGGCACCATTAGTAGGTGCCACTGACGCTTTGCCAACCTCGAGATATTGGTTATTATGTCTCCTTTGCCCAGTAATTTCACTAGCCTACAGTGCCCTTCAAACCGGAACACAGTAATGCATTTTTTTATGGTAAAAGTTGGCAAGCAAGCATACGGCCCACCTGATGGTAAGAGGTTGCCGTAGCCTATGAGCGCTTGCGGCACCATTAGTAGGTGCCACTGACGCTTTGCCAACCTCGAGATATTGGTTATTATGTCTCCTTTGCCCAGTAATTTCACTAGCCTACAGTGCCCTTCAAACCGGAACACAGTAATTCATTTTTTTATGGTACAAGTTGGCAAGCAAGCATACGACCCACCTGATGGTAAGAGGTTGCCGTAGCCTATGAGCGCTTGCGGCACCATTAGTAGGTGCCACTGACGCTTTGCCAACCTTGAGATATTGGTTATTATGTCTCCTTTGCCCAGTAATTTCACTAGCCTACAGTGCCCTTCAAACCGGAACACAGTAATCCATTTTTTTATGGTACAAGTTGGTAAACAAGCATACGGCCCACCTGATGGTAAGAGGTTGCCGTAGCCTATGAGCGCTTGCGGCACCATTAGTAGGTGCCACTGACGCTTTGCCAACCTCGAGATATTGGTTATTATGTCTCCTTTGCCCAGTAATTTCACTAGCCTACAGTGCCCTTCAAACCGGAACACAGTAATCCATTTTTTTATGGTACAAGTTGGCAAACAAGCATACGGCCCACCTAATGGTAAGTGGTGGTCGTAGCCTATGAGCGCTTGCAGTATCATTAGTAGGTGCCACTCACGCGTTGCCAACCTCGAGATATTGGTTCTTAAATCTCCTCTGCCCAGTAATTTCACTAGCGTAGTGCCCTTCAAACCGGAACACAGTAATGCCTAAGCACTACTATTTGGCGGCAGAATATTTGACACTGCGGTGGTACCTACCTAGCCGGCCTTTTACAACAAAAAACCTACCACCAGTATGACTGATTGCACTGGTGGAATAATCTCTGCTGTGACAGAGGTTATCCCAACAGCGGGCGATGGGGTCGTCACATACCGACGCCGGTTGATTGGCAGTTGAATATTTGACACTATGGTGGTACCTACCTAGCCAGCCTCTTGCGACGAACCTACCGCCAGTGAAGTTCTGTAAATATTTCAAGCATCTACCTCTTGCAGTAGAAGAAAACAATCACGTTTTTTGTATGAGAGCCCCCTTAAATATTTTATTGTTAAGGTTTCGTAACCAAATGGCAAAAAAGGAAACCTTATAATTTCGACATGTCAAAACCTATCTTTTTCAAAACAAATGTGGTTGAAAGTTCATTGGATGTTCTACAAACTCAAATTTTTATAGAATTTTATATCGCATAGTTCAAAAGTTAAAGGGGGACACAATTTTTATGATATTAGGAGATAATTTTATTTTTCATCTCTATATATATATACAATAATTATTTTAAAAGACCTATTTAAAGACACCTTATACTTTGCCCTACCCTGAAGGTTTTATTTCAACCATCAGTCATACCTTTCAAATTCGATAGTGATACATTACAGTGTTTTATTTGTTTAAATATATTCAATAGATTCAAGGGACTCGAACATATGACATTACATTGCAGAAATTTTATTTGCGAAGCGATGCAGGTTTTGTAAATCGTAAACGTCTTATCGTTCATCAGGAGAACCACAAAACCGGTATATTTGAATGTGAAGTTTGCTCTGAAGAATTCAAAACATTACAGAAGAAAAAATTGCATATCAAATCCGTTCATAAGCCAATGAAGTTTAGGAATAAATGTGGTTATTGCAACGAGACGTTTAAAGATTATCATCAGAAATTGAAACACTTGACTGTCGTTCATCAAGTTGAGCAAAAGTTTAAGTGTAATGCGTGTGATCGTATATATCGAAGCCGTAAATCGTTCAGAGTTCACACACAGAGAGACCATTTGATGCAAAGACCTCACAAATGTTCGGAATGCGATCAAATGCATGCAATGCATGTATGCACTAATACTCTTAATTTTTATTATTTCACAACAAACCCCCTGTACCGGTTCATAGAATACACCTATTTACCAAACTCCGTATTGATAGAGCCAATAGATTCAAAGTAAAATGACTGTGTTGCGGCGTGCCAGTCACTCGGGGAGCGGTGTAAGTGATGGTCCAACACCGACACTCCTCTCCCTCCGTGACCCTTCCGCGAATGGGCAGACGATAATATCGTGAGCGCCGGTCGTCTGCTCCCTGTTCCTGCAGCTCAGTGTAAATTAAACAACTGACTCCGTTTCAACTTCGAATAATCTTCGAAGGTCGGCTCGCTTCGGGTGTCTCCGTATAATACTCGGTTGTATTCGTCGAAAGAGCACACCTAGGTCGAATTTGAGGGCTCGGGCTACTGAGTTCGGCAATACCTTAACGAGAGCCGCGCAAAATCGACCGCTCTCGACTCTCATTTTTACTATGAGCCGACCTTCTTAGACCATTTTTCTTTCATTTATTTCAATCATATCTACACATATTATACATCGTTAGATTCCTTAGAAACTAACCTATCAAATAACATATAATTAATAACATAACAATCATCCAGTAATCAACAAGCGAGCGAAAACATACATTTTTGTAACTGTGTACGACTTACTATCTACCTTATTCATTCATTTCTTAACATAATTTGATTTATTTATACAATAATTATGCCTCGTACATTACAAATGATAGATATTCATACGTGTTACGCTATCCGAAATATTCTAAAATGTTATATAATATTTAATATAATTCTTTCCTTTTCCTTTATATCTTTATCTATTATATATTTATCTACTTAACATTTTACTTTTATACAAATACAAAACTTTCAATATAACTATGTTATGACTAGTGGGCGGGGCCTAGCGTTTGACAGGACATGGTAGCCTGCGGGTGCCCGTCTTGCCGACTCCGGTCGCGTCCATTTGTGGGCGGAGTTTATTGCTCGGCGCGATTCGAGCATTGTGCGGTGTCCGTGTCGCCGACTGCGACTGTTTCGCTCGATGACTTCATTTATTTGCCACGCTGCTAGCCGTGTTGCCGACAGCCTCCCCCTCGTGCGCAGCACCCATCTTCTGGTTCGGCAACTCGCTCGGCACCAATACCACGACTCTTGAACTGGGTCTTCTCAATACCCCTCCTCGGGTCTCGACATCGACGACCCTGGTCCGCCCATCTGGTCCCGGATATACATTCGCGATTTTTCCCCGCGGCCATGTGTAGCGCGGTAGAGTGGAGTCTACGATGAGCACGACGTCACCTATGCGCAGATCCGTAGCGCCGGTCCTCCCGTCGGTTCTTCTCGGTAGTAAGGTGGGCAGATATTCGCGTAGCCATCGTTGCCAGAAATGGTCGCTCAGTCTCTGCGCCGTCTTCCAAGTTTCTTTTCCTTTGAACTCGTGATCGGTGAAGACTCCGATCCTTGTTGCTCCGCAAGACCTCCCTATGAGAAAATGGTTCGGCGTTAATGCTTCTTCTTCTTGGTTATCTGTCAGGTTGGTCAGCGGTCGCGAGTTGACCATGTGCTCGGCTTCCAATAACAGCGTGAGCAGAACCTCTTCACGCGGATGCCTCTCCTTAAGTGTCGCGTTCAGCGCAGTCTTGATGGATCGAACCAGTCTCTCCCATGAGCCCCCCATACTAGGTGCTCCGGCTGGGATGAACTTCCAGCGTACGTCGATCTTCTCGGCTTCCGCGGTCAATTCTTCTTCTTTGAGAGCGAGCATGGCTTCTTTCAGCTCTCTGTTAGCCCCGACGAAGTTAGTGCCGTTGTCGCTGTAGATGGTCTGCGGCATTCCTCTTCTTGCTGCGAATCTTCGGAGTGCTATGATCATTGAGTCGGTCGATAGCGATGAGACCAACTCGATGTGTACTGCTCGTGTTGTCAAGCAGGTGAACAATGCTCCCCATCGCTTTTCGTGTCTTCTTGCCACTGTCACGCTCATAGGGCCGAAGTAGTCGACTCCAGTGCACGTGAAGGGTGGTGCACCGTGCCGAAGTCTCTCTGCAGGTAGATCGCCCATCGGTATATCTTCGGGTTTCGCTTTTCTGACTCTGCACCACTGGCACCGATGTTGTATCGTTCGGACTGCAGATCTTAATCCCAGGACGAGGAAACGCTGTCTCATCTCGTTCATAACAGTAGCGTGGTTCCCATGGTTGAACTTCTTATGATACTCGTCGATCAAAAGCCTCGTGATCTCGTTCTTACTGTGCAGTATAATCGGATTCTTGTAACTTATCGGTATTCCCTCTACTGCATTGATTCTTCCTCTGAGGCGTAGCAGTCCATCTTTTATTTCTACGTCGAGCTTCTTTAGCTTGCTGCTGTTCTCCAATGCCTTGCCTTTCTTTATACGTCGGATGTCTTCATGGAAGCTTTCTTCTTGGCTCCTTTGAAGCAACAATTTCTCTGCGTGCTTCAATAGGTCCGTTTCAATCGGAAGAAACGTCGTCGCCGGCGTATCTGCGTAGGTCCGTGACTGCATTGGCTTTTCTTTATTCTTATTTATTGTTTTATACGTGGGATCTTCTTTCTCGAGACGTCTGGATATGTAGACTGGATTCTTCTTTACTCTGCATAATTCGATGAATTGCAGAACCCTTGCTGTGGCTCGCCAGAGCCTTTTGTAACTGGAAAACCGGCTTGCATCTGGTAGTGACGTATCGCTGATCATAGTTACGACGGCTGCAGTTGCGACCGTTCTTTCTTCACCAGTCTTTTCTTTTCTGAAGCTTCTCGGGGCAGGCCAGTGACTTTCTTCTTTCTTAAGGAACTCGGGACCCGTGAACCATCTGTGTTCCCTGGTGAAGTTGTCGGGAACCTTGCGTGTGGCGTCATCTGCTGGGTTTTGCGACGTGGGAACCCATCTCCATTCCTGTGGCTTCGTCTGTTCTTCAATTTCGGCCAATCGATGTGCCACGAACGTTTTAAAGGTTCGAGGGTCTGATTTGATCCAGGACAATACGACGCTAGAATCCGTCCAGTAGGTCTTGTTCTTCACTTCTAGATCTAACTCGTGTATTACAGATTGAGCTAATCTGCTACCGAGGAGTGCTGCTTGCAGTTCGAGCCTTGGGATGGAGACCGGCTTTAGCGGAGAGACGCGAGCCTTTCCTGCTATCAAGCTCGTGTAGTGTGAGCCGTCTTCATTCCTGGTGCGCCAGTAGACTGCTGCCGCGAATGCCGTTTCACTCGCATCCGTGAACACGTGAAGCTCCCCCTCAGTGCTATGTGGAGCTATACATCGAGAGATGTGAAGATCCTTCAGGAGTTCTAAGTTCTTTCTATAGGACTTCCATGTATCGAAGTCGTCGTCTTCCACGGCGTCGTCCCACCCGGTTCCATTTCTCCATATCGCCTGCAGGAGCCTCTTTCCTTGTATGAGAACAGGCGATGCTAGCCCGAGAGGATCGAAGGTTGACATTACTGCACTGGTCACTTCTCTCTTCGTCGGTTTTCTTAGGTCTGTGATGACCTCTTCTGGCGTGTTGCGCAAGTTGGTTCTGAATCCCAGGCTGTCTCTTTCCGTTAGCCACCGTAATCCAAGCGTTTTCTCTTCGTTCTCGCTTCCCAGACTCACTTCCGCTCTTTGCTCGCCTTCTTTGGATTCGATGAGGTGGGGTTTGTTGCTAGCCCATCCTCGCAGCTCGAAGCCGGCCTTCTTGTGGATGAAGTCGACTTCTGAGGTTATCTTTTGCAGCTGACTTTCAGAGTGGAAGCTGTGCAGATAGTCATCCATGTAATGATTTCTATCTATCGCCTTCGCGGCCTCTGCATACTCCAGAGTGAAGTCGGCTGCGTTCTTATTCTTGACGAAGATGGCGGTGCTTGGTGAAGAGGATGCTCCGAATATAACAGAAGTCATTCTGTATACCTTGATTGGTTCATCTTGGTCGTTCCTCCATAGGAATCGCAGGGTGTCTCTATCTTCCGGCCGTATTCTGATCTGCAGAAACATCTCTTTGATGTCGGCTGCGACGGCTAAAGGTCCTTGTCGAAACCGCAATAGTACCCCGAAGAGCGATTTTAAAAGGTCTGGACCCGGTAAGAGAGCGTCGTTCAGACTTTTCCCCTGTGATTTGGCTGCTGCGTCGAACACGATTCTGATCTTTTTCTTCGTAGGATGAGTTACTGCAAAGTGAGGTAGGAACCATTTCCTGGTGGACTCGCTTTCTCTCGCTGCTTCTTCGGCGTATTCATTGTTTATCAAATGCTGTATCTGCCTATGGTATTCTATCTTCAGTTGAGGGTCTTTTTCCATCTTCTTCTCGATGCCTCTTAGTCGTCTCTCAGCAGACGCGTAGCTCTCTGGCATCCGCTCGTCTTCATTCTTCCACAGGAGGCCCACCTCGAATCGTCCATTCGGTAATCTGTGGCAGGTCTTTTCGAGCATGTCAATTGCCCTCCCTTCCAAATCGTTGGTAGGTCTCTTCGGCTGTACCCCCAGAGCTTCGATGGAAAAGTGTTCTCTGATGATTTCGTGCATCTTGTCTTCTGTTGAGATTGCGTGGAAGCAGGAATTGATGAAATTGACTTCATTGACACCCCTTGAGTCGAACCCGTGCAGCACCCAGCCTAAGCCTGTCAGTGAAGCAACTGGTTGTCCAGGTTTTCCCTTCTTCGTTTTTCTAGAGACAATCAACTCCCAATTGTCTTGTCCGATCAGGAGCTTCGGTGCTTCGGCTTCGTATTGCAGGACATTCTCTATCTTCTTCAAGTGGAGACAGTTATTTAGTCTCTCCCGGTCTAACGTCTGTGGTGATAGCTTCAATTCGTCTATGGTCCGCACTCTGCGAAGCGTCTTCTTTCTATACTCGTGCTCGCCCTTTATCTTCAGATTAATCGTCTGGGAGTCGTTCTTCTTCAATAGCTTTCCGCCGACCGTTTGCAGGATAAGCTGTCCTTCCTCTCCTTTGGCTCCAATCTTCGCTGCGGTCTGAGCATCCAGGAGAGATACGGTTGACCCCTCGTCGAGAAGCGCGAGTATCTTCTCGGACCCCTTAGGTCCGTAGACTTCCACCGGAAGTATCTTCAAGTAAGCCCTAGGTGAGCTAACAGTGTTTACTGGAGAGGCTATGTTGGTTGCCACTCCATGGGTTACATTCTTTTCTTCTGCTGGCCTTTCCTCCACGAGTCCCTCAGTTGACTTGTTTTCGTTGTGCAGGAGGCTATGGTGCCATCTCTTGCAGATCTTGCACGGAGGTTTCTTACAATTGTCCTTCCTGTGTCTGTTTTGGAGACATTTAAAACAGAGGCGATATTTCTTCGTTGTTTCCCATCGATCTTGTACTGACATCTTCCGAAATGGCTGGCATTCGTAGAGTACATGTTCGCCTTGGCAGTGAGGGCAGACTTTCTCTCTCGTGAAACTCGAAGCGGGTTGTCTCTCGGTTGTTGAGTAGGTCGTGTGACGCAGGTTCGTCCTCCTCGAACCTCTGTCTTCGGGTATCGCGAAGACTCCGCATTTGTCTGCTTCTTCGTTAAGAAACTTCGAAACCAGCTCCAGGTTTGAGTAGTCACAGCCTTCCGTCTTCGATGTGACATCGTACCATTTAAATCGAAGTATTGATGGGAGCTTATCGACGATCTGTTTCACCATTTCCGGTGAGTGAAGGTATTGTTGTTTCTTCAGGCCTTTTATTGCAGCGACGCTATTGTTTATTTGACTCGCAAAGATGCATATGTCTCTGGGATTCTCAGTAGTTCTCGACAGTGCTTTTATCTTCTCTAGTTCCGTTAGAACCAGGGCGTCTGGTCTGCCGTACCTCCTGCGAAGTGCTTGTATTACTTCGTCAGGCGACGCTTCAGAGTAAAGAAGACTTTTGATTGCCTCTCTGGCGTTTCCTTTGATGGCCTTTCTCAATCTCGCCATGTTCTGAGACCCTGTGAACATCGGTGCTGTATCTTCATACACAACTTTGAACGCTATCCACTCGCTGCTATTCCCATCGAAGAATGGTAGTTCATGAAGGTATTTCGGTGGTGGTGCTGGACCCTCTCTCGTTCCGATTGCCTTCTTCAGTGCTTCGGCAAGTATGTTAACTTCGATGGACCCGCGTTGCTCTTCTTGTGGTTTCAATGCTAGCGGCGCATCCTTGGCTGCTCCTTCATCTTCAATGATAGAAGTCTGGATCCAGTTGTTAATGTGTGTAGTCCTGTCTTCGGTGTCATCTTCTTCAACGGAGTCATCGTCCGATTCGCCTTGGGTTAATTCCAACCGAATCCGGGCGAGTTTAGCCGCTGCCTGAGCTTGTTCAAATTCGAAGCGCGCCAGCTCTTCTTTAGCCTTCAGTTGTCTTCGTCGCGCTGCGGAGCTCGTCGAGCGGTGACTCCTCCCAACAGGTACTAGTGTCATTTGCGATGCGGCCTTTCTGCGTTCCTGTTCAGCTGTTGCCGTTGATGTATCATTATTCGATCCAGATGTCGTAGCAGTCTTCGTATTTGATGCAGCTGTTGCTCCAGAAGCCAAGGTTGTAGCTTCTGATGTCGATGTCGTTCTTGTAGCGTCCGTAGCTGTCGTAGCTTCCGTGCTAGTTGTAGCACCCGTGCACGTCGTGGTACCCGTGCTTGTCGTAGCACCTGAGCTAATCGTAGCAGCCGAGCTCGTTGTCTGTGAGCCAGTTCTTGATCCCATCTCCGTGGACGTCTTCCTTTGTTCAGTGCGATCGCTGGGCACACCCTCTGTCGATGCTTGTATCGACGGCGATCGTACTCGTACGTCCTTCGCTGATCTGGTGATGGGCATCTTCGATGTTCTTCGCAGGATCCGGCTTCTCGAAGGACCAGCTGTTGCGGCGTGCCAGTCACTCGGGGAGCGGTGTAAGTGATGGTCCAACACCGACACTCCTCTCCCTCCGTGACCCTTCCGCGAATGGGCAGACGATAATATCGTGAGCGCCGGTCGTCTGCTCCCTGTTCCTGCAGCTCAGTGTAAATTAAACAACTGACTCCGTTTCAACTTCGAATAATCTTCGAAGGTCGGCTCGCTTCGGGTGTCTCCGTATAATACTCGGTTGTATTCGTCGAAAGAGCACACCTAGGTCGAATTTGAGGGCTCGGGCTACTGAGTTCGGCAATACCTTAACGAGAGCCGCGCAAAATCGACCGCTCTCGACTCTCATTTTTACTATGAGCCGACCTTCTTAGACCATTTTTCTTTCATTTATTTCAATCATATCTACACATATTATACATCGTTAGATTCCTTAGAAACTAACCTATCAAATAACATATAATTAATAACATAACAATCATCCATCAACAAGCGAGCGAAAACATACATTTTTGTAACTGTGTACGACTTACTATCTACCTTATTCATTCATTTCTTAACATAATTTGATTTATTTATACAATAATTATGCCTCCTACATTACAAATGATAGATATTCATACGTGTTACGCTATCCGAAATATTCTAAAATGTTATATAATATTTAATATAATTCTTTCCTTTTCCTTTATATCTTTATCTATTATATATTTATCTACTTAACATTTTACTTTTATACAAATACAAAACTTTCAATATAACTATGTTATGACTAGTGGGCGGGGCCTAGCGTTTGACAGGACATGGTAGCCTGCGGGTGCCCGTCTTGCCGACTCCGGTCGCGTCCATTTGTGGGCGGAGTTTATTGCTCGGCGCGATTCGAGCATTGTGCGGTGTCCGTGTCGCCGACTGCGACTGTTTCGCTCGATGACTTCATTTATTTGCCACGCTGCTAGCCGTGTTGCCGACAGACTGTGACAGACGGACATGACTTTAAAGGTTCCGTTTTTGCTATTTGGCTACGGAAGCCTAAAAATCGTAAGATGACGGATTTTTTTTTCGGAATGTGTATTGCTGTTGGCCCTACTGGCCTTGACAGCGTCACCGAGCGGGGCGATGACAGAAATAAAATACAATTCAATATGAAATAATTTATTCTAACTGGATTTAATATATTTATAAACAAAATTTAAACTAATAACATTAGAATTAAACCTACTTTAAAGTAGTTTAGGAAATAAAATAAACATTTAGTTTTTTTTTTATAGTGTCTATATCATAGAATTATAACACATAGAAGGATAGTCGCGCAAAACATAGACCATTCCATTGGAGCCAGATATGACAGTTAGCTACATATAGCTAAAAATAACTAGTGCGGTTTTGGGCATGTCAGGGAATTTACTAAGGGCTGTGCAACACATTGGCTGTGCCAACGACACACACACACCCATACTTAAAGACTGAGAAATACATGAATAAGAAGTATTTTGAACATTTTAACTAGCAACTATTGAAGAAACTAGTCATTTTTTCCCTCTCTGGAAACTAAATTAAAATTGTGCCCTTCTCCTGGGCCAAACGCCCATGTCCCGTTATATACTTTTCGCGGGGAAATTTGTTCGAAGCTGCGGTTCTGTGCGTTATAATTCTATGTGTTTATATGTCTTTGTAGGACATCGTAGGCCTGTTTTAAACCATGCAATACATAACATTCTTAAATGGAATCGCACTTTATAAAAAAATTACTTTTCACTTATAAAAAGTTTTTAATAATTATTTATAATTGATACATTCTGATGTATTTACATAATATAATAATTAGCTGCCCAAAATCATAAGGCTAAGCGTATGTCGTAGGCAGATAAAAAACATAGACGGAGGCGTACCATTAACTTTTAGTAACAATTCTATTTCGATCCAATTCAACTCTGACAGTAAACCGCTTCAGAGTTTATGTGTATCACTACATAGTATAAAACAAAGTCGCTTTCTCTGTCCCTGTGTATGCTTAAATCTTTAAAACTACGCAACGGATTTTGATGCGGTATTTTTAATAGATAGAGTGATTGAAGAGGAAGGTTTATATGTATAATAACATCCATTAAATAGTGGAGAAAAAATTGAGGTTTCTAATGTGATGTCGTAAATAATTACATTTAACGCGTGCGGGCCACGGGCAGTAATGAATAAATCAAAACTACTGGATCGATTTTAATCATTTTTAAGTGAATGATATAGGCTATATATTTTATACTCGTGCGAAGCGAACGGGCCGCTAGTGACATAAAAATATATCGCACCTTTAGAACGAAAACAACGTAACTTAAAAAGCATTTTTTTTAACAAAATAAGTTTTAAAATATTAACACCTGTACAGTCTTTCGTATATTATTTCTTGTTCGAATATATCTATGTTTGGACTATTCGTTTTAAGTCATTTTACGCTTATGACCAAATCTTCAAGTTTTTTTTAATTGCGATATATGTCATGATATTTTATAGCCGGTCAAGACTGTCAATTATGTAGGTAATTTGACATATCGCACACATAACGGTTTTGAAGTTATACTTCTTTTGGCGCGTTAGGGAAAAATTATGAGCGTTAATTTTTACGATGCGACACCCTGAAGTTAGCTATAGTCAAAATTTTTTTTGTTATATTGAAATAAACTTTATTGAACTAGATAATGCGTTATAATAAACCTTTCAATGTATTAAATACCTTTTTTCTATTGTTAGTGTCGTTTTTCCTACAAACGTAGAATAAGGCGAAAAATAAAATTATCGAAAAGACTTTTATCTTGTTACGCCAAAGAAGTATAACTTCTAACGCGTGTACATAAGTACACACACTTTTTTATTTTTAGCTAGTTTCATTCAATCTTCTTTCTCTTTCTACCTCTCAACATGCACTCAGCCTTATATTTCTTATGTATACAATTTATAAAAATGTTAAATTTCATTTCTATCTACGGTATATACCTCTATATATATATATATATATATATATATATAAAATATTCAATAGTCATTATCTACAGAATTATTAGTAAATGACCTCCGCAAGTAACAATATTCATCAGGGGTCAGCTACCTCACTGAAAATTGAACTACCTACTGGACCTTGTTAAATACTCAGAAATAGAAGATTATAATTTGATCAATTTAACGAATAACTATTGGAAAGAATTTGCTTTCACCTCCGCCAAATCCTGGCTACGGCCATGGCAATAACCTGCGGTGTGGATTGGTAACAAAAAGTAACATTCATTAACAAAAATGACTGAAAATATTATCGATTTCTTGTACGTTTTGATTATTAATTTTGGGAAACGTTGCTCCACTTAACCTACGGTGTGGGCACCATTACTCTCTTCTACCTCAAAGTTGCATATCCACTGACGCGGAGCGAGGCAGCGGAGCGGAGTGAAGAAGTATTGCGGAACGGGGTTGCGGACTGCGTCTGTACATAGACGCGAAGCGAAGCAGTGGAGTGGAGTTGCGGACTGCGTCTGTACATAGACGGGAAGCGAAGAAGGCGAGTGGAGTTGCGGACTGTGTCTGTCCATAGACGCGAAACGAAGCGGCGGAGTGGACCGAGCAAGTATTGCAGAGCGGAGTTGCGGTTAATTTTACTATCCCATCCCCCCGAGGCCAATAATTCCCGCTACCTCGCTACCTTGCACCGCTACGACGCGCCGCTTCAAAAAATGTATGAATTTTCGAGGAAATTAAATTCTTCCGGCGCCACCATTTAATGGTAGTTTCATTTTTAAATTTTACAAAGGTATTTATTTTTTGGTTAGGTTAGGTTCACGTTAGAACATGACCATTGCATTCATAATCTTTATAAAATTTCTTTATGATTGTTAGTTTACTTGAAATCTAATTTATACAAATACAATTACGTAAAAATACTTTTTCATGTCAATTAAAATAGATTTTAAATAATCTATAAATATAATTTAAAAAGTAAAAAAAAAATTGCGATTTTCAAGTATCGATATCTCGAAAACTAAGGGAGATATCGAAAAATGTTATTCTCACTTTTCGTTTTATCTCGTCGAGATCTATACAGATCCTTTTAAATCGTGCCGTATTTTTAAACTAGATCGCAAATCCTTGTCCACTGGAGTTGAGCGGAGATTAATATTTTTCCGTTTCTCCGCTCCGCAACTTCGCTTCGCTTCAGTGGACAGGCAGCTTTATGCGGAGGTCATTAATAATTATCTACAAGGTCAAAAAGCCTAATACTAAGTCATCATCAGCTCCTGGCGTCGTTGACACTCTCCGGCACTTTCACCTCGATGCCGTCCAGGTCTTTCGTCAGTATAACTTGACATCCCAGACGGGATGTGTCAGTCAAACCGTATGCTAAATCTAACATGTCTCGTTCTTCGTCACCTGCCTCTTCTGGTAATCTGGAATGTTAAAAAATAAGGCTAAGTTATCTTTTAATATATATATTTATATATCTTTTAATTCGTGACGATTGGCAAACAAGCATACTGTCCGCCTGATGGTAAACAGTCACCGCAAACTACGAATGCTTGCAATACATAGGCGTTGCCAACCCGGGGCTAGGAAGGAAGGGATGAAAATAGAAAAGGAACTGACAGAGGGGATTGGAGATTGGATTGGAAACGCAACCTACTGATACTGTTCCTTTACGCCGATTTTGTGGGTAGTACTTCCTCACTACAGCCGGACCATTTGTGCTAGAAAAAGCATGGCTCCACTACTACTAAAATCCAACCTGAGGGAAAGCAGGGAAGGGATGAGAAGGGAAAAAAGGAATGGATGGGAGATTGGGCCTTCGGTGCTCTCATTCATCAAACGAAACGCAACAGTACCTATTGATACTGTTCGTTTACGCCGATTTTGTGGGTAGTTCCTCAGTCGAACCAGACCATTTGTACGTAAACGAGTGGCCTGACTCTCCGTTTTTTATCTGGTATATTTCGGAGAGTGAGCGGAGATTTTGCATAAACTCATACCTCCTTCCCCGCTCCTTTACCGAAAAATTAGGCGCGGCGAGCAGTTTCACCCTTATGTCCTAGAGATTCCTCCTTTACGCACAAAGCGGTTTGCCTCTTCTTTCATTATGCGGACGGCTAAGGAGTGGAACTCTTTGCCGCTGTCAGTTTTTTTGGACCTCAATAACCTGGACATCTTTAAGGCCAGAGTGAACAGACATCTTCTAGATAAACGTGCTTCATCTTAGACCTCATTTTCGCCTTCCATCAAGCGAGCTCAATCTCGCTATCAAACGTAAGCCTATTTTATATTGAAATGTTTTGTTTGTCATGACGGTTGGCAAACAAGCATAAGGTCCGCCTGATGGTAAGCAGTCCCCGCAACCTATGAACGCGAGCGATACTTAAAGTATCATAAGCGCGTTGCCATCCCAAAGAGCGGGACAGGATGAGAAGGGAAAAAGGAAGGAAACAAGGGGGTGGGAGATTAGGCCTCCGGCGCTCTCACTCATCGCACGAAACGCAACAGTACCTACTGATACTGTTACTTGACGCCGATTTTCTGTGAGAGGGTAGTACTTCCCCGATCGAACCTTTGTGCTGGAACAAGTGTGGCTCTATTACTTTAATTACCTATCAAAATCCGCCTGCTTCAGTACAACATGACACGTGGAACAGGTGACTGTACCCTCACAGGCTCCGTAACCATCTATGTCGAGATCGTTATTGACAACCACATCCAGGAGGCTGTCACCGACCTTCCCAAAGGCTTCTATCTTCCGACCGTCGAAGAGGTGAAATGTTACTTTAACTCTGAAAACATTAATGATCTAATTATTATATTTTACAGGCGTCGGGATGTGACGACCCCATCGCCCGCTGTTGGGATAACCTCTGTCACAACAGAGATTATTCCACCAGTGCAATCAGTCACACTGGTGGTAGGTCTTTTGTTGCAAGAGGCCGGCTAGGTAGGTACCACCGCAGTGTCCAATATTCTGCCGCCAAATAGTAGTGCTTAGGCACTACTCTGTTCAGTTTGAAGGGCATTGTACGCTAGTGAAATTACTGGGCGAACGAGATTTAAGAACTAATATCTCGAGGTTGGCAACGCGCGAGTGGCACCTACTAATGGTGCTGCAAGCGCTCATAGGCTGCGGCAGCCACTTACCATCAGGTGGGCCGTATGCTTGTTTGCCAACTTCTAACATAAAAAAAAAAAAAAAAAAACCAGTTCCTGTCCAAATATTCATTAGCTCGCTGATCGGTAAAAGATCAAGTTAACAATCAAGTATCTCAAAGTATAAGAAAGAAGGGATCAAAGGAGGCTAGCAACCAGCACACCACAACGGTATGCTATAGGTATAAATGGACGCAAACAAGCAATACCATGTCAACCCACACAAAAGTTATTTCGAGAAAAACGCGTTTGAAAATTTTTAACAACTTGCTTTATATGAATTTTTTTAATGTATTGGTCAAGTTTTTGGCAATTTCAGATTTATGTAAGTTATTTTACTTATTTTCACAAAAATAAGTATACAAACTGCATATTTTGTATATAATATAACCCAAAACGTTTAAAAATAAATAAATTGCATGATTGAAAAAACTGCATTTTTAAAGCTTAAGACCATACAAATATTAAAGAAAATGTTCTCAGCCACTTACCAACACTTCTGCATATATAACTCAGTTTTTTCAATTTTGTGGGTTGACATGGTATTGCTTATTTGCATCCATTAATAATTATTATTTCAAACAATCTTATATTTGATAATATTAATTTTATCACTTAATCCTTATCTTAAAATGTTCACTTAAGATATTTTACCACTTCAATCAGTTATTCGTAACAAAACATTCATTGTTATCATTGTATTGATTATATAATTGTATAAAATTTTATGTCACCTTATTGGGACCAAACTATTGAACCAATTATGATGAAATTGGCCTGGGATTTAAAAAGGATATAACATACAGTCCTTCTTATCGAGTGGTTAGTGGACAACGTAGTGTCATAATTCTTGAGGTCGCCCATACAGGCCTCAGGACTTGACTTATTCGATTATTATCAAATTGATACCAGCGGGACCGACTTTTTAACCCTCCAAAGCATGAAAAAGCAGTTATATGCTAAATAGCAACCTATATAGGAAATAATGACTGTAAACCCTGAAGAGAGACCAACCGATAAGCCAAGGACTGACAGTGTGAACACCGGGTCCATTGTATTGTAGAGGGAGAAACTCCAAGCAGTTTCCAGAACTTGCGACATGGGTGTAGGTTAAGGAGGCTTTCTTTCAGATCAATTGCTCCCAAACGACTCCTCAGCTTCAGTAAACATGACCTCCGAATTTTAGTGAGCACCCTTACGGGGCACATATCACTAAATAAACACCTATTTGCAATCGGCGTAACGGACAGCCCATTGTGCAGGGGCTGCCTAAACGAGGCAGAGACGGTCACTCATGTAATCCTGGACTGTACAGGGGTGGCTGATCATCGGGCAAAACTCCTCAAAGATATGAGGTCGCTCCAAGAAGTCTGTGAACGTCCCAGGAAACTTCTGAACTTTTGGAAGGAGCTGGGCTGGTTGGAATAGACCAGCCAATCCCATACACAAAAAGGACCGAACTATGAGTCTAATTGTGGAAAAGGGAGCCCTACTAACAACTAACTAACTAACTAATTGCTCACCTTTGCATTGCTCCCTGGCCAATATTTGAAAGAAGCCTAGAGTTGCTTTAGATACTTGTTCTAAAATAGAACTCACTACAGCTCTGGACAATGTTATAGAGAGATTTTGTTAGTATATCTCTCACCTTTACTTCTATTGCATACAAATGAACTACTTAGCCATTTTTAGTTAGTTCAGTTGAAGAAAATGGTCTTCTCGTGTTTCTTTTACCTAATGAAATAATAATACCTTGAACCACTATGGCATCAACATTACAACAAACAGTTTTCTATGGTTTTTCCTATTCTATTCTCCGAGTCCCTAATCAGGTCAGCCCTAAACATATCCCAACTCAACTATATGAGCATACTCGATTCATAAACAGCATTTAAATATTGTTTTTATAACAATAAAAATAAAAAACATTCACCAAAATCAATAACCTCCTATTTTATGAATGTTATATTTAAATATTTTAGTGCGGGAATTTATATAGTCTATTTAGATAGCACAGATTTACGCTAATGAAAATGTGAATTACGGTCAACGCGATAAGACGAAGGTACTTACTTTTCATCCTTCAATGCTAGCTTAGTTGTCGATAGTGGTATTACACTTCTATAATTGCCGAAAGTCGTGACAACACCGTTATATGTACGTAAATATGAAGCTCTTGATATGGAGAAAGTTTTAAAAAGATTTCTATAGAACATTTTCACAGTGAAGTTTTAGGCGTCCTTCGTGTGACTATAACGGAAAAAAGTACATGAATTATTAAAAGCGTCCGCGACGGCCAAATTTTATGATAATAATGCTATTATGCTAACAGTACGATAGAAATTGAATAATTTTACCTGACCCTGAAAAAACATGCTAGGTTAGATAGCGATCCGCTTTACGTTACGTTTGTTCATCTGTCATGAATTATGATATGACATCAGAAATATGGAAAGTAGAGGTAAAAAGGACTGTCTCATATGAGAGAACAGCTTTAAAGTGTGCAATAAATAACACTTCCAAATACCTTCAGAATGACGCTAAGCAAGCAAGAAAAACCAAATTAATTTCGCTGTTTTTAATAGAGGGAAGTGTATAGGAATGTACAAAGAAGTGAAATAAACACTATTCTATATAAATGCCTTTTATTTTAATATAACCATTTTTTATATTATAACGACTTAGTGAGACATCAATTGAATAATTTTAATTGTTTTATAACTATTACGTGTACAAAGACACAGTGCTGCTGAAGCTCACAGAACAATCTGTACGATTTATGGTAACAGTGTTATTGATGATAGTAAATGTCAAAAATGGTTTCGAAAATTTTAAGATGGTGATTTTGATTTGAATGATAGACCATGCACTGGTAGGCCTCAGAAAATCAGTGACATCGAACTGCAAGAGCTACTAAAAACCCAAGATACTGCCCACTACCTTAGATTATTACAATAGTTGAATATTGTACAGTATCTCACGTGAGCGATAGTAACTATTGTATGAGAAATAAAAATCTACATCGAAATTAAAAACCTTTAACGGACACTTTTGAATACACATTATTGTTACCTTTACTCTCCATAATCTGAAGTTTTGTTTTCAACTTTTCACTAACACGAAATACCTACATAATTAACGATTTACAAAAACTTAATTCAATGTTTTATTGCACTTCTTTAAATTTGTATGTTATTAACATACAATTTCAAAAAATAAACCTAATTTATGAAATTGTTTTATTACAGAATTGTTAATATGAATAACGAAACGCTCCTAGCTGTCAAGTTGTCAACGCCTAGTCGCTAAACGATTACTAATGTCAAATCATCAAATGCTATTGTAATACTAAATAGTGTAATACTAATATTATTCTAGTTTTTACTATGGAATTACTAACATCATAAAAATCGGAGAATATAAGCAGAAATCTCTAATATTTTATATTTATTTCAATCAGTTAAAAGTTACGTTAAAATGTCTGACCGACTAAAAAGTACGAATAATATTTCCAATGAAGAAGTTATTGATGATCTAACAAAAAACTTAGAATTTGCATTACGTGCCGAAGATGAAAAAGAGATAATCTTAAGTTCTAATGAAAGTGCTGAAGACAATGCTACTTGCGGTTCTGTCGATCCAAACCCATTTGGTAAGCAATTTTCAAAGGCTGTCTTATTTAGTAATTTTTGAGTTTTTATTTATTTTGACGAAACTATGTATGTATGTAGATATGTCTACTAATATGAGAAATAAACGACGACACACTATATACTGACCTGTCCTTTGTTACCGACAAAATTACATTCCTTGATGCCCCTTTGTAAATACAGCACCAATGCAACGGAAAGAAGTTAGTCACAGAATACATGCTAACTTTGAAACAACCTAAAGAACATTCTTGGGAATAGAGAAAGGGCTCTTGGTGTATTCTAGTTGATGACCCACCCAATGATGTGAAACCAGGGACCTCTTCTTTGCCGGTGAAGACAATGTTGTGTGCATGTCTATGCTGTGTATATAAAGAGCTTTTTCTTTTTTTTATATCAGAGTCGACAAAAAAGGGCAGGAGACTCACCTAATGAGTTGCCGCCCATGGTCATATGCAATACCAGCGGCATGCAGATGCATAGAACTTTTACAATACAACTTGTGTATTCTGGCTGACCTCAAAACGTGGTTGAGCAGTGATTTCACAAACGTCCAGCAATAGCTAACTAGACAGCCCTTTTAAGACCTACCACCAGGTCTTGAACATGATTCATTTATGACTATTAATAAAATATATACGTTTCAGCCGACATTCCATTAAAAGATACTGAATTAGATGAAAAATATGAAGAATCTGATAAAGAGGTTAGTGACACGGATTCCATTGATGAACTTTCATTGAAAGATGCTGAAGTTGACTTAACCGATGACCAGAAAGCTGAAAGACAGACAATAGCCGAGGAGTTGAAAGTTTCTGGTAATAATGCCTTTAAAGCTGGTGAATATGAAAGGAGCATCGAGAAGTATACTGAAGGTAAATAAACACCGCACACACAACAACCCCCGTTAGGATAGAGATATCAGCAGTGTCAGCCACAGCGTCATCAAATATCTTAATAATAGTATATTTAATATAATAATAATTCCGACGTCGGATGTAACGACCCCATCGCCCACTGTTGGAATAACCTCTGTCAGAGCTGAGATTATTCCACCAATGGTGGTAAGTCTTTTGTTGCAAGAGGCCAACTAGGTAGGTACCACCGCAGTGCCAAATATTCTGCCGCCAAATAGTAGTACTTAGGCATTACTGTGTTCCGGTTTAAAGGGCACTGTAGGATAGTGAAATTACTGCACAGAGGAGATTTAAAAACCAATATCTCGAGGTTGGCAACGCGTGAGTGGCACCTACTAATGGTGTTGCAAGCACTCATAGGCTGCGGCGACCACATACCATCAGGTAGGCCGTATGCTTATTTGCCAACCTGTAACATAAATTTTTTAATTTCCTTTTCAGCATTAAGAATCTGTCCGCTGCAGTTTCCACAACAGCGAGCGATACTCTACTGTAACCGTAGCGCAGCTAAAATGAAGTTGGAACGTTATAAACATGCTATAAAAGACTGCACAAAATGTTTGGAATTAGATGACAAATATTTAAAGGCATATTACAGGTAAGTCTCAGGCAGTAGGCTAAGAAGGAACGGAATGGAAATAGGGGGGGGTGAGAGATTCTCTGGGATTCCTCTGGCGCTCCCACTCATAGCACAAAACGCAACAGTACTGTTACTTTACTGTGATTTTCTGTGAAAGGGTAGTTGCCCTTGACACCGTTATGGTGACGTGGGTAGCGAGTATGCCTTAGCCTCGACGGTTGCGGGTTCGATGTTTGCATTGATCTTAGAAATATCTTATTTCGGTCTGGGTGTTTGTCTGTGTGGGTCTCCCCAGAGTGCCTCGGAGAGTACATTAAGCTGTTGGTCTCGGTTCTTATCAGATAACATCTGATAATAATCATTAACTCTTGATAAGTAAATTGCTCTTAACCATAAGTTACCGGTTCGCCCATAAGGTTGCGAGGGTCAGATGGCAATCGCTCCGTGTAAAAACTAGTTACCTGTCAAATCCCGACAAGAGTAATAAGCAGACCCTGGGTAAATGCTCGTATAATACCGGAAATAATGCTTGGAAGGAGATCATGAGATAACCAGAAAATTGCAAAAATGCCAAGTTTTTTGTATGGGGATTATAACCGTTGTGGGTAGAGAGTCTGCCTTTAGCCTCGATGGTTGTGGGTTCGATTCCCGCTCGGAGCTGATGTTTGTATTAATCGTACAGGCATATTTTCTGGTCTGGGTGTGTTTGCCCTTGTCATTGTGAATGTTTCTGGACCCTCGACACAGGATATAATTATACTAATGGGGGCAGTTGAGTGTGTAGCGTTTATTATTATTATTTCATTTATAAAATACACATTCTCTTAAAATATTAACTTCACATAGTATGGTTGAGGAGATACAGTCAACGAACAGACGTACTGACAGACGTACTTAATAATCTTGGGTCCTTACCTAAAAATAAGAAAACTTAATGTGTGATACATTTTTTTAAATTATTTCCAGGCGAGCTCAGTCATATGAAGCGACGGAAAAACTGGACGAAAGTTTAGGAGACTATAAGAAAATTCTAGAACTAGATCCATCTCATAAGGAAGCACAAAGCGCTATGGTTCGTTTGCCGCCATTAATTGAAGAGAGAAATGAAAAATTAAAAACGGAAATGCTCGGGAAATTGAAAGATTTAGGGAACATGATCTTGAAACCATTCGGTCTTTCAACGTCAAACTTCAATTTGGAACAAGATCCGGATACCAAAGGCTACAAGATAAACTTCAAGCAATAGACAATTTTGTATATTTTTATGTATATTATAGGCTATGGTGTAACATTGTTATTATATTTGCTTGAAAATAATTTGTTTTATTTTCCGTCTTCATAAGATTCTTTAGGACTTTAAATATTATCAAATTAAAGTCGTCCGTAAAAATAAATTGGCAATTACACAGTTGTTCATATTAAAAATAATATGAAATAAAAAAGTTATGGAAAAATTGTTTTAAATTCATTTTTATATACTTTACCATTTCACTATAAAATTGTGTAGCGATTAACAGAATACACCTATCTACTAAATTTCGTAAAGATGGAATCTCCGGATAAAATGACTGTGACGACAGACTTGACGAAATTATAATCGTTTTTGTCATTTGGCCAGTGAAACCTAAAACTGTAAAAATTTTCTTTTTATATTACAAGTTGGCCAGCAAGCACTACTACATTGAATTATTGCACACAGCCTCAAAAATATTTTGCGTCATTATAAACGCACACTTACGGAAAACTATAACACATGTCAAATACACCCACACACATTGTCAATAAGTAAAATACATGAACATAACCGATTTTACGAGTGTAAGATAGAAAACGTAATGGCACCACTGTCGATAGTCTGTATCGAGAATTTGATTTCTTATATTATATTGATATATTCATAGCTGTAAAAGTACCGATTAAACGTCATGTAAATGCTTTCATATAAATTAAAATGAAATAAAATGAATGTGAAAATAAATTTACTATTAAAGAAATAATCATGCGATTTTCACGTAAAAAAGATACTTATAAAACGAAAATAAAGTATATTTACAGTATAATAATAAGAATCTACATGAGATTATTTTTTTATGTTACAAGTTGGCAAACAAGCATACGGCCCACCTGATGGTAAGTGGTTGCCGTAGCCTATGAGCGCTTGCAGTACCATTAGTAGGTGCCACTCACGCGTTGCCAACCTCGACATATTGGTTCTTAAAGCCCTTATATTATTCTTATAAGAAATCAGATGTAGAATGAATGATATTGAATAAATTACATGAAAACAATTGTAAAATAGTGTAAAGTAAATTAAAAAAACAATAAAAAACTGGTAAACTTTTTAAATACAATTAATAAAAAAACGCCAATGTAATAAATAAAAATGCACGATTCCTTAAAAGTGTTTTATTGCTTAAAATTAAATAACATTATTAGCTTTCTATTATAAAATATTTATTATTGCAATAATATGCACTTCATAAAATAATAACAACTTTCTAATGGTCCCATCATGAAAGATCTATTAACTTTTTTGCGTTGCAAGACATGCATAATTTGTTTATTATTATTGTTTCTGAGTTCTTTATACACTAACAAAACGTAATAGAAAATTATAATTTATAATTATACGTATACTAGTGTAAAATTTAAACATTTTTTTTTTCTCCAATGTTGGCTTTTAGTTGTGCCCTGTAGGCAACTTAATATTTTAACAATTTTTAAATGACAGCTGATTTTAGCGCCTTTTTGAAAATACGGACTGAATTTTAATAATCCCACATTTTTAAGTATTTTTATTTCTATCACTGGAATGGGTTGAGGTGCTATGGGTTGGCCTGGAGCGGTTCGGGTCAGCAGGGGTGAGAAAGGCTGAGGTGGCATGGGGTGGGATATGAAATTATGGTGCATATCCCACTATTAGTTTTTTGTTATTTATGCATGTATGTTTGTATATATGTTGTTTTTTTTATTTATATATTATTGTTACCGCTATAATTTTTGTAAATTTCGTTTATCTCCTATACTTCCATGTAACAAAACAATTTCTAATTTGCATATAGGAACATTTAGTTAAACATAAAAGTAAAATAGTGTTATAATATTTATAATGAAATACAAACATATGTATATTTTCCTCAATAAAATGTTTGTCATGTTTAATTTGTGATAAGAACCGCATAGTGATATCATTTCAACAAATATTACTTATTCTATATATAAAATATAGATAATGCGAACTTTATAGCTGTACGAGCTTGTGGCCGTGGTTTTCCCTGCGCGAAAAACTATTTTTAATTCAGCACCTCTAATTCAATATAGAAATAATTAGTTTTTTTTTAATGTGAACGGGGGAAAACGGGCAGGAGGCTCACCTGATGTTAAGCGATCACCGCCGCCCATGAACATCTGCAACACCAGAAGGCATGTAGGTGCGTTGCCAACCTTTAAGGAAAGAATACGCTCTTCGCTTGAAGGTTCCCAAGTCGGATCGGGTCGGAAAGACCGCCGGCGGAAGTTAATTCCAAGTTCCCCATACAATATTTCATCCCCTATCTCAAACCCTTTTTTATAATAAAAAAGTAGCTTATATCCTTTGCCATGGCTTAGTTTATATCTGTATAGAATTTTATCAAAATCAATTCAGTAAGTAAAATTTGACTGTTAAAGATACTAGTAGGCCCTCTATTTTAATTAAAAAAAAAAAATGTTTTCCATCCATTTTTTATTTTAAAATATCATAGTGGACCTTATATACATCCATAATTGTAATAAAAATATTCTTAAAACGATGTTAAAAACCCTTTGCCATTTTAATAATTTATAATTTATAATAGTGACAAACTAAATAACATTTTAGAATCAGAAATTATTCACTCCTCCATATAAAACCACTTAGTCTAAAAGCACCAGCATATTCCCAGTTAAAGATCCTCTCACCGGGACCCTCACCACCGGCACCAGCAATCACTATCAGCGGCATCAAGTGCTCTGCTGCTTGAGGTGGATGTGCATCCCTAGCCCCTGGTTGAGCATCCCACATGATCAGTTCTTGTTTCCTTTTATCATTACTTGACGTACAGGCTTTATTTAAGTATGCATCAAATTCTTCGTTAACAATATTCCCAGTATTACGAATGGTTCTGAATCCACGCATGTTATGATACGACATACCTGAACCTATAATTGCAATGCCGTCTTTACGAAATTCATATAAAACTTGTCCGAGATTATAATGCTGTTCTGGATCTTGACTTGATAAAACGGAGATTTGTACTATAGGTATATCGGCATTTGGATTTATAAGCATCATGGGTACAAAAACTCCATGATCCCATCCTCTTTTTGGGTCCAATTTAGACTCAATACCAGCTTTTTTTAAAGCTGTATGTATGCGTTCAGCTAATTCTGGGTCACCCGGTGCGTCATATCTATATTTGTATGTTTCTGGTGGGAAATTATAGTAGTCGAAATATAAATCGTGATGTTGAGCTGATGATATTGTAACTTTACTCTCCTCCCAATGAGCTGTTACAAGGACAATAGCTTTTACTTCCTTAAAATTGACATGCTTCTTAACTTCGTCACGAAGGAACTTTGTCAGTCCAATATGGTCCTTTTCGCCCAATAAAGGCATTGGTCCACCACCATGGTTTACAAATAAAGCTGGCGCAATAACCATTTTTTTAACACCACCACTGAAGTGTCGAATAATATTCATAGACAACAATGACATAAAAACTATAAAAGCGACTTGAATGAGAATTGTAAATGTGTTGAGAATGAGCATGTAGAACGTTTTTATACTTCGCTACAGATATAATATCATTATAATTGCGGTGACGGTTCCAAGACCTTCATTGCTGCGG
This sequence comes from Hestina assimilis, assembly GCA_023373885.1. Lineage (NCBI taxonomy): Eukaryota > Metazoa > Arthropoda > Insecta > Lepidoptera > Nymphalidae > Hestina > Hestina assimilis. Next base: position 695,838 of record CM041740.1, read on the forward strand.
TTATTAGGGCGCACGATATCTCGTCATGAATTAAATGCTTGATTTTTATTTCAATAATTAACACTGAATATAATATATAAAATATATAGTTTTGTTCTAATTTTTTAACAATCGCGAAAAACTAAAAATTATAAAGCCAGTTTATTATTTGTTTTGACATTTGATATTTGACAAATTTGAATTTTGTCATTCAGATATTCACATGCTCACCATAGAGTCCATAGACATACGATAACTTTCTTTTCTGATATTCTTCGATTCGAGTCTTTAGGCACTTAATTTTTGAACGTAATGAAATTCGTTGGATTAAGATGACGCTATTATTAGAGAGAGATAAATATATCAAATTCACTATTAAAAATGGCGTCGTTGTAAGTGGTTCATTTTGCACAAGATATTCTCAATTTCTCATTTTACTCACTCGAGACATGATGCACGTGGACCGTTGTATGCTTATAGATCCTTCGTTTCTAAGTTCTTCGAGCCAATACGTTCATTTCTCATTGATGTCGTTGTCTATCGGTTGGTCCCAATCCGTTACTCAGTGCCATATCTTTTTTATAATATGTTTCACTCGCGATGTGATGGCCGAGGGGAGTCCTAGTGGGTCGAAATGGAAGCTAGCCATCTTTAAGGTCGCTCGTTTCGCTGGTGACGTACTGTCGGTGATATCAGATGGTAATCTTGCTAAGTTGAGGTCGAATGTGGTGTATCCGTCTCCGGTTTTCATAAGCCCATTACTCATTCTATGTTCGTGCCGTCGCTTATGTTGATCGATCTGTTGTTACTGATAATTCGGCTCCATTGTCTCAATTCAAACTATGCTTATGTATGAATCGCACATCGTTCGCGATTTTTGATGCTTCTTCTGTAGTTTTAAAGCTTTTTGGGTAATCATCAATGTAATGATCACGTTCAATTGCTGTCGCAGCTTCTGGATATGTATTATTTATTTCTTCGCATTGAAGTTCTTTACGTGGATGCTGTAGCTGACGATGACGTAGCTCTGAATATAAACGATGTCATTCTATATTCGATCGGAGTGGCATCGCGGTCATCCTCGCGCCACAAGTAATGGAGTGTGTATTTATATTGTTCTTCCTGTTTTATCTTCACTTTCATGAACTTTTCTACTATATCGGCTGATACAGCAACGGGGTGCTGGCGAAATACCATCATGACCCCCGGTAGAGATTGCAGAAGGTCAGGGCCCGTTAGAAGCAAGACATTGAGTGATGTTCCTCTTGTTTTGGCGGCCACGTCGTTTACGATTCGAACGTCTCCCGATTTCATCAGATTTAAGACCGGGAAATGAGGTAATTACCACAGTCTTTTACCCATTACTTGCTTGGTGCTAATTCTGCGTATCTTTTTTGTACGAGTTCTCACATTTGTTCTATGAACTTATTTATCAATAGAGGATCCTTGTCTATTCTTTTCTCGATGTATTACAATACCGCGAAAATGACTGCCATACATCGCAGTCGTTTTCCACAACAATGGTGTTTCGTAGTGTTCCTCCGTCTTGCGTGTATTTTCTTCGAGCATGGAGAGCGCGTGGCGTTCAGGGTCGGTCGGTTCGATGTAGCTTTCAGTGATTCCAGGGCGAAGTAATGACGTACTACAATGTCTTTCATCGCTTCATATTTCGCAACTAAGTTATTTACGAAATGAGGTTGCTTTCCTAGAGTTCTTGTCCGCTCGCCCTGTAGGACCCATCCGAGGCGTGTGTGCCATGCGACCGGCTGGTTTTTCTTTCCCTTTCGTAGAAGTCGTTCGAAGCTATCTTGGCCATTTAAGATCTTTTATTTTTTTATATCAGAACTGTATTACACCATTAACCAGGCCATTCTGTACAAATATGCACTTTGTAAAACGTGAATAACCATTTTTACAACTACTTTTTAATGATCCCATCGTGCAAAATCTATCAACTCTTTTGTGTTCCAAGACATGCATATTTTTTTATTGTTTTTGGGTTCTCTATTACACTGACAAAATGTAACAAAAAATTATGATCATAATTATGTATTTATTATACACTATTCTGAAAAAGTTCAATTAAATTTTTATATCAATTTGAAATGGCAGCTGATTTTAACACTTTTTTCGGAAATACGGACAGTATTTTAATAATCCCACATTGTTTAAGTATTTTAATTTCTACCATTGGAATAGGTTGAGGTGCCTGGAGTGGTTTGGCAACGGCAGTCGGGGATGTTGTTTGTGATTGAGAAAGAGTGGAATGGCATGGGGTGGTATATGAAATGATGGTGGGTAGTTAAATAACTTCGTTCCTAACCCGTGTCCTGCAATAAGTTTTAGTTTTTTGTGTAATTATTTAAATTTGTTTTATTTATAACATACATGATGTTTGTTTCTATGTTTTTTTTTTTTATTTGTATATTTTATTACCGAAAACGACTTTAATTTTTTATATATTTCGTTTTTTCCTATTATTTTCAGTAACAAAAAATGTTTTCTAATTTATATTGGAATATTTAGTTGAACATAAAAGCTAAACTAGTGTAATAATTTTATAATTAAATGCAAATGTATGTATACTTTCGTCAATAAAATGTTTGTCACGTTTCAATTCTGATAAGAACCGTATACTGATATTTTTCCAACAAATTATTAGCTACTTATTCTAAGTATTGATAATGCAATGTACTTAATAGCTGTACTAGCTTATTGCCGTGGTTTCCCACACGTGAAAATCTATTTTTAGAGGGGAATCTTTACTGCAATTTAGAAATAATTAGTTACCTATACAATCTTTCATAAAAAAACAGCTTATATCCTTTGCCGAGGTTTAGTCTATCTCTGTATCAAATTTTATCAAAATCGGTTAAGTGGCTAAGGTGACAGATAGAGTTACTTTCACATCTATAATATTAGTAGGGCCTCTAAGCGACATATTTTAATGTAAAGAAAAAATAGTTTTTCTATTCGTCTTTTTATTTTAAAATATCATAGTGAAACCCTGATAAGATTTGCTTCCCTTTGCCAATTTAATAATTTATAATTAACTAGTGAAAAATTAAATAACATTTTCGTATTAGAAATTATTCACTCTTCCATATAAAACCACTATATCTAATAGCACCAACATATACCCAGTTAAAGATCTTATCACCGGGGCCCTCACCACCGGCACCAGCAATTACCATCAGCGGCATCAAGTGCTCTGCTCCATGCGGTGGATGTGCATCCCTAGCGCCTGGCTGAGTATCCCACATCATCAATTCTTGTTTCCTTTTATCATTGCTTGATGTACAGGCTTTATTTAAGTATGCATCAAATTCTTCGTTAACAATTTTTTCAGTATTACGAAGGGTTCTAAATCCATGCAGGTTATGATACGTCATACCTGAACCTATAATTGCAACACCGTCTTTACGAAATTCGTATAAAACTTGTCCGAGATTATAATGCTGTTCTGGATCTTGACTGGATAAAATGGACATTTGTACTATAGGTATATCGGCATTTGGATTTATAAGAATCATGGGTACAAAAACTCCATGATCCCATCCTCTTTTTGGGTCTAATTTAGACTCGATACCAGCTTTTTTTAAAGCTGTATATATTCGTTCAGCTAATTGTGGGTCACCTGGTGCATCATATTTATATTCGTACGCTTCTGGTGGGAAATTAATAGGGTAGTCGAAATATAAATCGTGATGTTCAGCGGATGATATTGTAACTTGACTTTCCTCCCAGTGAGCTGTAACGACGATAATAGCTTTTACTTCCTTAAAATTGACATGCTTCTTAACTTCGTCACGAAAGAACGTTATCAGTCCAATATGGTTCTTTTCACCCATTAAAGGCATTGCTCCACCTCCATGGTTTACAAATAAAGCTGGCGCAGTTACCATTTTTTTCACACTACCACTGAAATGTCGAATAATATTCAAAGACAACAATGATATAAAAACTATAAAAGTGACTTGAATGATGATTCTAAATGTGTTGAGAATGAGCATGTAGAACGTTTTAATACTTCGCTACAGATATAATATCATTATAATTGCGGTGACGGTTTCAAGGCCTCCATTGCTGTGGTTATCAGAGCGCACGATATCTCGTCATGAATTAAATGCTTGATTTTTTTCCAATAATTAACACTGAATACAATATATAAAATATATAGTTTTGGTTCTAATTTCTTAATAATCGCTAAAAACTAAAATTTATTTATTTATTTATTAATAAGGTACACCAACATTACAAATATTAGGCACTTGTATAAAAAAGAAACAAAAAGCATTTTAGTTCTGATATGAGGTGTACACAGCGTTTCCAAAAAAACAAAAACTTATTGTCTAACTGTTTGGTACAAATGAGAGATGAATAGCTAATAAGTAAACAAAAAAAGCTTAAATATAGTTAATTATGCCTTAAAAGTGAGCTTTTTATCAATAGTGATTCCTAAATCTCTAATAACATTGACTTCCCCAAGACATTCTTCATATATTGTGTAGCTCGCTGCATTGGTCTTATATATTTTTTTTAATAAAGCGAATGTAAAAACATTTTTCCGGTTTAATTTCATGTTATTAGGCTTACAGCAATGTTGAATTCCGTTCAGATCATCTTGAATCAATGTTGTATCAGTGTGAGATTGTACTGTTTGATAAATTTGATATCGTCAACAAAAAGTAGACCTTGACTATGACATAATATAACAACAAGAATAACAATGGTCCCAATGTGAACCTTGAGGGACTCCTGATTTAGCGTAGTATATAGTAGACTCATGGCCTCTTATAGAATCTGTTTGAGGACGTTTAATTAAATATGATTTTAACCAATTTAAGATAGAGCCATTTAAACCAATTAACTTCATATTATCAGGTAATGCCGTATGATTAACTGTGTCAAAAGCATTGCAGAAATCCGTGTAGATAGCGTCAACTTCCTGTCCAGCATCTACAGATCTAGAAATGTCGGTAACAAAAGAGACTAAATTAGTTTGAACTGAGTAGCCCCTCTTAAAGCCATGTTGATGAAGGGTCAAAATATTATTAATTATAGGGGACAAGCTAGAATAGATAAGGGACTGAAATATCTTAGTAAAACAAGATAAAATAGAAATTGGTCTGTAGTTTTTGATATCATTATGTGCTCCCTTTTTATGAATTGGAAAGATTCTAGCTTGTTTCCATTGTTGGGGAAATCTGCTGTCATTGAGAGATTGGTTGATGATGGCAGTTAATGGTTGACATAATTGGACTGAACAACGCTTTATAAACAAAGAGGGAATGTTGTCGGGACCTGCACCCTTAGATTAATCTAATGATTTTAAAAGCTTGTAAACCTCAGTTTCAGTGTATTGGAAATGTCCCGTATATTTATTTTGACATACGAAATGATCGTGACTGTCAATACGTTGGTCAGAATATACAGAAGAGAAATACTTAGCGAAAAGTTTAGCAATATCTGAGCCATTTTCAGCACTTATATTATCGAGGTGTACTAAAGAGGGAATGGAATGATTGCTAGGTTTTTTATCGAAAAATATCGGGCGAATTAATGACGTAGCGTGTCTTTCATCCCTTCATATTTCGTAACCATGTTATTTACCGATGTTATTATCCGAGAGGTGTGTTCGATGCGACCAGCTGCTTTTTCTTTCCCATGCGTACTTCATTAGCGACTAGTAGTTATCTTGGTCTATTAGGATCTTTTATTTTTTATATACAAGCTTTATTATACTATTAACTAGGCCATTCTGTACAAATATGAACTTTGTAAAACGTGAATAACTATTTTCTGAACTACTTTTTAATGGTCACATCATGCAAAATCTATTAACTCTTTTATGTTCCAAGACATGCTTTATTTATTTATTATTAGTGTTTTTTGGGTTCTCTATAACATAAATGGTTCTCTATAAATATAATGATAATTATGAATTTATTATACACTTTTTAAATGGCAGCTGATTTTAAGGCCTTCTTCAAAAATACGGACAGTATTTTAATAATCTCACATTTTTTAAGTATTTTTATTTCTATCGTTAGAATGGGGTTTTCATATATTTCGTTTTTTCTTCTTTTAAGTACCAAAAAAATGTTTTCTAATTTATACATAGGAACATATAGTTGTACAGAAAAGCTAAACTAGTGTAAGTATATGTATTTATAATTAAATACAAATGTATGTACATTTTCGTCAATAAAATGTTTGTCGTGATTCATTTGTGATAAGAACCGCATAGTGATATTGTTTCAACAAATTATTACCTACTTATTCTAAGTATAGATAGTGCAAACTTAATAGCTGTACTGGTTTCTGGCCGTGGCTTCCCCCACGTGGAAAATTATATTTAGAGTGGCACCTTCACTGCAAAATAGAAATAATAAGCTTCCCATAGAATCATTCATAAAAAGCAGCTTATACCCTTTGTTTATATTATATCTGTTTAAAACTTTATCAAAATCGCTTATATCGGGTATCATCGGCTAACGTGTGATTGCGACAGATAGACAGTTACTTTCAGATGATTTCAGATGATAATATTAATAGGGCCTCTAAACAAAATATTTTAATGTAAAAAAAAAAGCTTTTCCATCCGATTTTTATTGTAAAATATCATAGTGAACTCTATAAAGATACATTATTATTATAATAATATTCTTAAAATGATGTTAAAACCCTTTGCCATTTCAATAGCTTATAATTAAGTAGTGAAAAACTAAATAACATTTTCGAATCAGAAATTATTCACCCCTCCATATAAAGCTGCTTAATTTAACAACACCAGCATATTCCCAGTTAAAGATCCTCTCACCGGGACCCTCACCACCGGCACCAGCAATCACTATCAGCAACATCAAGTGCTCTGCTCCTTGAGGTGGATGTGCATCTCTAGCGCCTGGCTGAGTATCCCAAATCATCAGTTCTTGTTTGCTTTTATCATTGCTTGATGTACAGGCTTTATTTAAGTATGCATCGAATTCTTCGTTTACAATATTCCCAGTATTACCAATGGTTCTGAATCCACGCATGTTATGATACGACATACCTGAACCTATAATTGCAATGCCGTCTTTACGAAATTCATATAAAACTTGTCCGAGATTATAATGCTGTTCTGGATCTTGACTTGATAAAACGGAGATTTGTACAATAGGTACATCGGCATTTGGATTTATAAGCATCATGGGTACAAAAACTCCATGATCCCATCCTTTTTTTGGGTCCAATTTAGACTCAATACCAGCTTTTTTCAAAGCTGTATGTATGCGTTCAGCTAATTCTGGGTCACCCGGTGCGTCATATCTATATTTGTACGTTTCTGGTGGGAAATTATAGTAGGCGAAATATAAGTCGTGATGTTCAGCGGACGATATTGTAACTTGACTTTCCTCCCAGTGAGGTGTGACGAGAATAATCGCTTTTACTTCCTTAAAATTGACGTGATCCTTAACTTCATCACGAAGGAACGTTTTCAGTCCAATATGGTCATTTTTGCCCATTAAAGGCATTGGTCAACCTCCATGGTTTACAAATAAAGCTGGCGCAATAACCATTTTTGTCACACTACCACTGAAGTGTCGAATAATATTTATCGACAACAATAATATAAAAACGATAAAAGCGACTTGAATGAGGATTGAAAATGTGTTGAGAATGAGTATGTAGATCGTTTATATACTTCGCTACAGATATAACATCATTATAATTGCGGTGAGGATTTCAAGGCCTTCATTGCCTTGGATAGGTCGCACGATATCTCATCATGAATTAAATGTTTGTTTTTTTTCAATATTATATTTTAATATAATATATATTTTATGGTCTAATTTTTTAACATTGCTAAAAACTAAAAAGCCAGTTTATCCAATTATTTGTTTTGACATTTGATAATTGAACTTTGGCATTCACATTTCACTTATTCACTATTTTACATGATCAGTCCATATATTTCTTTTTGATTTCACTCTGTAGGCGCTTAATTTTTGAACGTAATGAAATTCGTGAGATAAAGATGGCGCTGTTGTTAGAGAGAGAAAAATATATAAAATTCACGATTAAAAATGGCGTCGTTGTGAGTTGTCCTTTTCGCACAAGATATTCTCATTTTATTACAACCAAAACAAGAATTAATGTTTACAGAAGTTTCAAAAATGCAGCCGTGTGTCGTTTTATAGCATTAACTTAAACATTACTTTCAATTAGTATAATTTATTAAATAGTGGGACAATGTATTATACTGGGCGAGGCGTTTCGATAAAAATCGTAAGAAAGAAAAATCGTATAAATTCTTCGTCCAGCCACATTATATGCGCGTTTTAGTGCAAAAAGTTATTTTACATAGTGAAAATGGACAAGAAAAATAAAAAAAAAACTGTGATTAAGCGTAAAAGTGATGATCCGGCTGAAGGTGATAAAAAGCAGAAAATGGTTCGCGCTAAAAATGACGACGAGAAAGACAAAGTGGAGGTGCAGGTGAACCAGGTGGTGGAAGTTCCGATAGAACAGGGTCAGCAAATAGTTCACACGGGCCAGTTAGTTGAAGGAAACTTTGAACAGCCCGTATTTGTTAACATGAAAGGGGAACCCGTACAACTTGGACCTAACACTGTCATTCTATATGAGCAGAGTGGGAATCCGTCTAATTTCGCGTTTGGCGGGATGTGGAGTATGGATTCCTCAGGAAGAATTGTCATGGCGGAAACGATTTACGATGTAAAGGGTGAACCGGAAGAAGAAGGCAGTACATTCGTTCAAAACGCCACAGAAGTAAATAATGTATGTTACTTTTATGTTTTGATATTTAATATTTTTTTGTATATATTTAAGAAATCTGAAGAAAATAGTTTTTATATTGTCTATGAATAACTGGCCGCTTCATACTAATTAACAGATTAAAAATGCCAATAGCTTTTCTGTTATCAAGTATGTCCAATGGCCTCTATTTATTAATTATTTGAAGAAGCTTTTACATCATAATATCAACATCAATTATTCCACCTCTATATATTATCTGTTCAGTCATCGCAAATACCACTGAAAACTCGCTGGAAAGCTATGTACAAGATTTCGTTTTCTTCAGTGACATATTTTTCTTTTTAAACAGAATTATAATATTAATAATAATAAACACTTAATGGAAAATTAGGATATTGATATCCTAGTCTGGGTACACACATTCACAAAGACAAACCCACCCACACGAGAAAACTTGCCTGTATGGTTAAAACTAACATCACCTACAAGCGGGAAACAAACCCACAACTTGTGGCACCCCTACAGCTGAACAGATTGTGATGAAATTTCTTTCAGATCAACTTATAAGGGTATTCTTACAAATAAAAGAATTTTTTATTTTTATTTATTTATTTATTTATTCAAACAAAATCAGCAGCATTTTACAACAAAGATTTACAATGTATCATAGTCTTAACATGAGCCAGATTAGATTTACATTATTTATTTTACAAATCGGTTGATGAATGTCAGAGTTATGATGGAAAAATCAACAAAATCAAGCCCCAAGTTGTGATGTGTTGTCTGCGCATAAGAGAACTAGAAGTCTGTCTGCTCTTAGTACGTTCTTTACTGTTATGATTACAAAGTATGTCTCTCTTTGGTAACATACCGAGGAGCCGTTTAATAATGAAAGTTCAAAAAATCTTATTCCAGCAGCCGGTTGAAGAAACTAGCAATACATATCAACAATTTGAACTGAGTAATAGCACGCAAGTCGAAGGACAGGAGTATGAAGTTGCGATTATAGAAAATCCTGGTGATGCATCAGATAGGTAACTTTTCTCCTTTCTTACTAATATTATAAGAGCGAAAGTAACTTTTGTCTGTCAAAACTACTGAACAACTTTTCATGCCGAAACTACTGAACCAATTTCAATGAATTTGCTACTTTTTAATGAAGTGAATGAAAAGTTGTATGGAATCTGCATTAGAGCTACAAGCTTGAAACTTATTTTTTAGGCTGTCGATTCAATATAAATAGGATATTCAAAGCTTTGCCCCAAAGTGTGAAAAATAACAATAAAAAAAGGCACTGTAGGCTAGTGAAATTACTGGGCAAAAGAGATTTAAGAACCAACGTCTCGATGTTGACAATGCGTTAGTGACACCTACTAATCAGCTGTGCCGTGTGCTTGCTTGCCAACTTAATAACATAAAAAAGTTATATATATATCTAATTGTTTGTTATTACATTACAGGAATGAGACGCAGGTGATAACGACAGAAGCTCAACTAGTATCGACGGGGGCCGGTGCTGTGCGGTGGCTGAATCAGAAATATGATTTCGTTGTGCGGAAATTACAACTAAATTATGGTAAATAAATGAATGCTACACACTCAACGGCACCCATTAGGATAGTTATATCTTGTGTTGGGGGTCCATAAAGGTCCGACAATCGGTCAACAGCTATTTTTCATACTCCTACTTGTTAAGGGTGGTCCACCCCAATTTTTTTGTATTTATATTTTTTTATGATGTGGTATTAAAAAATACATACAGCCCTTAAATTTTACCCTTCTACCAAAAACCTCTATTTTCACAAATGGACTCAGTTAGGGGCACTGCTATCAGGTCCCAGATTTTTTTATCGGGGCATAGACTCAGCGAGAAGGCGCTGCTATTGCGTTCCAAATTTTTTTCCAGTAAGGACAAAGTCTGCCAGGCCCGATAATAATAATATATTTATTTTACAGATGCAGGCGTCAAACTTTTACACTCCCAGTCGAGCTGTATCCAGTGTGTCTATCTCACGACTCCGAGTATGCAATTGGCTTTCAACGCTGTACCACAGTTCCTGTGCATTGAGACGGGTAACTTTTAGAAATGACCTTTAATTTAATATTATTATAATGCAATTTTGGGATGAAAACGACATTACTCAATAAGCAATTTTTTGGGAATCAACAAAATAAGTTTTAAAACTTTGACATTTTGAAATTAAATAATGCACAAACCCATTTCCAGGTATAGAGTTCAACAGCCCGATCCCAACAGTGGGTGGTACCACCAATCCCAGTGTCAAACACAACGTCACACTCTTCTTGGCTGAAGATGGTAACGGGAAATCGGTGATTGTCAGTGCAGGTAATAATTTTACTATAATTATCTCAATAGCTCAACGGTAGAAGGGCCGACTCCGCTCCGTTAATGCGAGAGTCGAGGGTTCGATCCTGTCTCCATTGGGCTATGGTCGAACCCACTCGTAGCGTAAGCTTCGAGCTTATTTTGAGGGGCAATAGGAATATTAGTAATACCTTGAAAAAAAAAAAATTTACGTGGTGGGGTTCAAAGAATTGAATTGATACATCTGATGGCTCTAAATTACCTTAATGAGATTGTTAGGGTCAAAGACCAGAACTTGAAAAATGACAAGTCAATCGTAGTTCAAAACAATAGCCGAGGTCACTAATTATCGCACTTGATCATACAAGTGATGTTGTAGTTTCTTCGCTCGTTGCTCAGGACTGAATGAAACTCAGTCGTCGCGCCGGGCTGCTTATATAGTGCGGGACACGTTCGAGAAAGTTCCGTCCACGGAATGTGATACGTCGCTTTTCGAGAACACATCCTTCTAGAACCTACGTGTTACGAAGGAAATAGACGGAGAGAGAGTTGCGAGCGATTTTGAACCTTGTGCCCCGGTGATAAGGTTCTCCGTAACATTATAATTAACTTTGTAATTTTTTTTTAATGACGGTTGTCAAACACGCATTCGGTCCGCCTAAGCAGTCACCGTTACCTATGAACGCGATACTTGAAGTATTATAAGAAGAGCGCGTGATATTTGTAGTATGATAGGAGGAGAGGGACGAGAAGGGAACAGGGAGGTGGGAGATTGGGCCTCCGGCGCTCTCACTCTTCACACCAAACAAAACAGTACTGATACTTTTACAGTATTCAATGAGAGGGTAGTACTTCCCCCCTCGAGCTGTGGCTCATTTGTGCTGGGAGCATAGCCTAATAATATTATAAATGCGAATATAACTGTGTATCTGACGGTATGTCACACTTTCACGCCTGTATGTATGCCTTTCTCCTTGTATGTGTATGGACCTCCAACACAGGATGTCACTATCTTAATGGTCGCCGTTCAGGGTGTAACATTTGGACGCAAATAAGCAATACCATGTCAACCTACAAAATTGAAAAAACTGAGTTGTATATGCAGAAGTGTTGGTAAATGGCTGAAGAACATTTTTCTTTAATATTTGTAGGGTTTTAAGCTTTAAAACTTCTAAAAAGGCCATTTTTTAATCATGCATCGACTCTCGCGTTAACGTAGCAAAGTCGGCCCATCTACCGTTGAGCTATTGAGGCTTCAAAGTAATGTAGCTTCAATTTATGTATTATGTTAAACGTTTTGGGTTATATTATATACGAAATATGCAGTTTGTATACTTATTTTTTTGTGATTTTTTTTTTTTTTTTTTTGTTTGTTTATCAGCAATCAGTTGCAAACTATGAGCAGATGTGTTCCTGGTATCTGTAATGTTCAAGGAGCTCCCCAGTAGGAGGCACCTCATCCCTCACCATCTGTCGCCAAGTCCCTGAATATCTTGGCGTTTCAGTCTTTTGACGTAGCTAACCCTTGCCATTGTGGCAGCTAAGACATTCGGATGATTTTCTAATCCTGTTTTGTATTTATTACCTGTCAGCTTTAACTCCTCCCTAACAGTTCTTATGTTTTTGTGAAAATAAGTAAAATAACTTACAATAAATTTTGAAATTGCCAAAAACTTGACCAATACATAAAAAAATCATATAAAGTTGTTCAAAATTTTCAAACGCGTTTTTCTCGAAATGACATTCGTGTGGGTTGACATGGTATTGCTTATGTAGGGACGTAATAATGAGGGAGACGACATGTTTCTTTGACGTCTTTATTGTGACTGTTACAGTATACAATAGTTGGTGGGAGGCATACACACTACACACTACACTTATTTGCGTTCATTTACCATTATTATTTTCAGGTATATCAACATTAATCGGTGAAGATCTGACTTGGCTCTTGGAGACGTTCAAGTCCTGTAATCCTGCGTGGAGGCAAGTTCGGTGTGTCGTCTGCGATCCCACCAAGAGTCAGCAGGTAACGCCTCTCATGGTTATTTTATTGTGACTTGTAATAAAAAAAAATTAATTAACTATTAAAAAAAAAAATTGCTAAAATTAGTCAGCGAGCACTGTCTGTCTGTTTTTCCGTCCGTCCGTCTGTCCGTTCAGATATGGCCCGCTGATAGAAAACAGAGTTTTAATAATACAGAAATACGGTTAGGGTAGGACTCTTTGAGTATGGAACCCTTAGCCCCTAGGGGTAAGTCCCTAAAGAAGCTCAAAGTTGATTCTAACTTTCGTATTAGAAACATTGAATATAATTGTTTGTTGCAAAACAGAAACATTGAATATAATTGTTTTTTTTTTTTTTTTTTTTTTTCTAGCATTATTACCGGTATTTACACAGGGTCTGCTTATACACTTATTCAGATTTGATAGGACAGGACATTGCGATTGCCACCTAACCTCATGATTTTATGATAACAACCGGGATCGGCAGCCTAACGTGCTCTCCGAAGCACGGTGGGGAGACTCACACGGACAAACGCCCAGACCGAAAAATATATTTATAACAAACATCTGTTCAGAGCGGTAATCGAACCAGCAACCGTCATGCAATCCACAACAAACGTTCGGTGCTAGTTGAGTTCATTTTGTAGCAGGAAGTTCGGAGCGCGTTTCCGTCGGCGCACGTGTCGTGCTCGGTGTGGCAAGCGTCGCGCGCCGCGGCCAAGCTCGCCACGGAGGGCGTGCGGCGCGACGACGAGCCCGCGCCCGCGCTGTCCGCCGACGACGTCGCCGCGCGCTGCAAGACGTACGCGCTGGCGCTGTTGCGCGGCGACCACACGCCCGCTCAGCTACAGGTATAACCCCGATACGACCAGGGAACCTTCTAGAGAAGAGCATATTCTTGCCCTGAAGATCGGCAACGCACCTGCATGCCATCTGGTGTTGCAGATGTTCATGGGTGGCGGTGATCGCCTTTACATAAAAACCACACTTGCACCTACACTTGCACATATACTTGCACCTATACTTGCACCTACATTTGCACCTATACTTGCACTTACATTTTCAAATACACTATAATGTATTGAACTCTTCCTAAGCGGTTAGTTTAATTTTCATGAAATTTTTTGTGGGTTTGAACAGGTTGATGGTGTATTCACAATTGGACCCAGAGATGTTGCTACAAATGATTTCAATTGACAAATTGCCAACCGTCGATAAGTCAAGTCCGAGGTCTACGGGCAACCTGAATAACTCTGACACTAGGTTGATCACTAACCATTCGATAAGAAAAAGAAAAAGAGAGATGTTCAATTAAAATGCCGGGCAGAAAAATGTTTGCCCGACTAAATCTAAACAAAATAAAAAATAAATCTAAACAATCAAACCTACATTTACATACATAGAAAATGTCTTTGGGAAAAAATAAAGGGCTTATCATATATATACAGAATAGCTTCACATTTCAGGTGCTAAAGCGAGGCATCATAGGTACTGGTGCCGGGACGCTGAGGTTGTGGGAGATCCTGACTAGGCCGGGGGGAGCTGTGGCTCGTCTGGACTCCTGGCTGGAACCAGATAACTACACCAACATACTGCACAAGGTATGGAGGGGACCTAGTGGGATCTTGGGAGTACCTAGAGGTACCTTGGGAAGACATAAGGGGGACCTTGGGAGGATATAAGGGGGACCTTGGGATAACCTAGGGGGATCTTGATACCTTGGGAAGACATAAGGGGGACCTTGGGAGGACATAAGAAGGAACTTGAGACAACCTAGGGGAAGTGTGGTACGACCATAAGGGAAACTTTGGGAGGACATAGGGGGACCTTGGGAGGACCTAGAGGGATCTTGGGAGGATATTTTTTGACTGCTTACCATCACGCTGTTCTTGATGTCATGAAAAAAATGTCAATTTCAGGGTCTGGAACGCTTAGTGTCCAAGTTCCATAGTCTCGTCCGGAGTCAGATGCAGCCGGACGAGTTCGTCTCGCTGTTCTTCAACGTTGCCAACCAATTGGAGGACGAGAGACGAAGCTTCGCCGTCAGTAAGCTTAGAGTGAGTGCTTTTATCTATACTACATATAATAAAATTGGAGTGTCTGTTTGTAATATTGAAATAACCGTTTTTACTACATGTATATGAATATACGGTACATACACAAAAATAACATTTTTTTTTTGTCTGTCTGTCTGTCTGTCTGTCTGTTCCGGTTAATCTCTGAAATGGCTGGACCGATTTTGACGGGACTTTTATTGGCAGGTAGCTGATGTAATAAGGAGTAACTTAGAATACTTTTATTTGAGATAAAGAATTAGAGTTCCGTGCAATAAAGAAAAAATGGTACATCACGTGAGCAGAGCCGCGGCCGCAGCTAGTTATAATCTTATATCATAATCGGCATAAATCACATACACAGTCATTCAAAAAGCAACAAAAGACGACGCGGATCACGGGTTCGATTCCCTCTCGGGACAGTGTTTCATTTTCTTAATGGATTTTGTTGGTAGGTAGGTCTTTTATTCTGAGAGGTCGGCTAGGTAGGTACCACCACTTTGGTAGGTATATACTGTGTTCCGGTTTGAAGGGCACTGTAGGCTAGTAAAGTTACTGGGCAGAGGAGATTTAAGTGCCAATATCTCTCGTTAGCAACGCGTTAGTGGCACCTACTGATGGTGCTCATAGGTTACGGCATCCTTGTCAACTTATTTACATTAAAATTGTATTATTTCAGGATACGGAGACACTGAAGCAGTCACCAACGGACACTATCACTCAGTACGCCTACAATCTGATGAGTCATCAGACGAAATTAGCACAGAAGTGTCTCGACGATAGAGCGGGAAGGTAATTTCTTCTTCCTAGCATTGATCCCGGTATATACAAAGGGATGAAAAGTTCTTTATTTCTAATAGGTACTATGCCTGTAATGTATTTTTCCTTTGTGTGAGAAAATAAATTAAAAAAATTATTAAAAAAATTTTAATTAATGAATTTAAAAATTTAGTAAATACCCGGGGTCTGCTTATTACTCTCACCAGGATTTGAGGTGGGATCAAAGGAATGAAAAGCTATTTATTTCTAATAATAGGTACTATGCCTGTAATGTATTTTTCCTTTGTGTGAGAAAATTAATTAAAAAAAAAAAAACATTAAAAAAAAATTCTATTTAATAAATTTTAAAATGTAATGAGTATTATGGAACATTATTAACTTACAAATTATTAATTTCTCCGGAGCCAATTCTAAAGTCACTACAAGGTAGTTACGGCCAGATGCTAGTATAGAAATTATATTTTAACTTTTTAAAGATTTGTTTTCGCGATAAAAAGTAGCCTATAACCATGTCTATGGTCCCATCTATATCTATGGTAAAATTCATTATAATTAGTTTAGCGGTTGGTTGCTATGATGACCATTGTGTTGGTAGCCTTTCTACGGTCATGGGTTCGATTCCCTCTCGGGGGATATATTTGTCTTAACATAAATATCTGTCTCGGTCTGGGCGTTTTGTCCTTGTGGGTCTCTCCACCGTGCCTCGGAGAGCACGGTAAGCTGTCGGTCCCGGTTGTTATGATAACATCTGATAATAATCGTTAACTCTTGATAGGTAATTTGCTCTTATCCAGTGAATTACTGGTTCACCATTTGGGTTGTGGAGGTTAGATCAACCCAGATCTTTTCTTTGTTATCGAGTGGTCAGTGGCCAACCTAGTGTCAGAGTTGTTCAGGTCGCCCGTATAGGCCTCTGACTTGACTTATCGACTGTTGTCAAAATGTCAACTCCGAAGCACAGGAACGCTCAGTTAAAATATCACAATGCGATTACCCATCCAGTGACTGACCGCGCCTAAAGTTGCTTAACCTACCGATCGTTTACCGATCAGTGGCTTCACTCGGCTATGAGCGTCTCAGTTAACCCAGATAATAAGCTATTTGTACTAAATGTTATTACAATCTGCTCAGCCATTGAGTGAAAAACATTTTTTTTTTTTTTTACATTGAGACATACAAACATGCAAACATTCAAACTAAATATTATAATAAAGATACTAAATATGTTTTCCGACAGGAGGCACAGTAGTGCAGCTATATGTAAATATGGGACCTCAACGCAGGAGTGTTCATGTCTCTTCAGCAAGGTGTTCCGGCTTCCCTGCAGGCATATCCTCATGCTGACCACGGAACTCAAGGTAATTGGGGGGGGTAGACCTGGTGGGTAGACCTTTTATTGCAAGAGGTCGAGTAGGTAGCACCGCAGTGTCAGATGTATTACCGATTTTTTATGTAACTAAGTTATGATGATAAGGCATTACTAATATTCCTATTGGCCCTCCAAATAAGCTCTAAGCTTGCGCTAGGAGTGGGTACGACAATAGTCCAAGGGGGTCAGGATCGAACCTGCGACTCTCGCGTTAACGGAGCGAAGTCGGCCCTTCTACCGTTCAGCTATTGACGCTTCAAGGCCGCCGAAGCGTCAAATATTCTACCGCAAAACAGTAGTGTCTATGGCATTACTGTCTTCCGGTTTGAAGGGTACTGTACCCACCTGATGGTAAGTGGTTGCCGTAGCCTATGAGCGCTTGCAGCACCATTAGTAGGGGCCACTGACGCGGTGCCAACGAGAGATATTGGTTCTTAAGTCTCCTCTGCCCAGTAACTTCACTACCCTACAGTGCCCTTCAAACCGGAACACAGTAATGCCATAGACACTACCATTTGGCGGTAGAATATTTGACACTACGGTGGTACCTACCTAGCCGGCCTCTTGCAACAAAAGACCTACCACCAGTGTGAATGATTGCACTGGTAGAATAATCTCTGCTATGGGCGATGGGGTCGTCACATCCCGACGCTGGGCTATGAATAAATGGTTCACCAATTGACATTTCAGCTTTCCCGCCAAAATTGATTTAGCACTAGCATTCCTTTTTTTAAACAAAAAGACCAAGGAATAAATTAAGTGGCTTATTTTTTATTATACATATAATTTTTTTTTCATTTCAAAGGTTAAAACTCATATACCCTTCGAGCCTCGGTGGACGGTCCAGCATTGTCTCTTCGGTTGCGAGGGGACGAGCAACGCCGCCGGCAACAACACTACCAGTGAGTATTCTATAACTACCTCAATATAAGTTGAACCATGCGCAGTAACACGTTTTTGGGTCTCAACCGTAAGCGGTATGAAGGGGGTTTAGTACACTCGCTCACGGTTGTTTTAGTTCTTTAAAGGTGTCATCCCAATAAGTGACGGTGATTAAAAATAATAAATAAATAAATAAACGCTACACACTCAACGGCCCCCATTAGGATAGTTATATCCTGTGTCGGGGGTCCGGAAACACATACAATGACAAGGACAAACACACCCAGACCGGAAAACATGCCTGTATGATCAATACAAACATCTGCTCCGAGCGGGAATCGAACCCGTGACCTGTGGCGTTTAAGGCAGGTTTGCTACTAAAAATGTACATTAACTATTATTTACTTTTATATACTATTTATATGTTTTATTCTATTTAAATAATTAATAATTATAATGAATAAATAATTAATTGTATTTAAAAGAAACAATATCTATATTATATACTTAATTCCGTTTTCCCACTTTATAAAAAATCTATTTAAATAAGACGAACGCAATATTTTTGTCTAACAATTTTGTCCACGATTGTACCTGCGCAAAAGCGGCCATTTTGGTTCATGTTAACTTGAGAGAACTATACTAATATAATAAACTTGAGAGGTGTCAAGGGACACCCGGATGGAACGAAGTTCCTTTCGATTAATTAGTGAAGGAATTGTAATAAAATTTTATTTTTTTAAGTTATAATAATATTTTTTTATTATTAACATTATTTATCATTTACAAAAAACCTGTATACACTCAACAAAAATAATCGTCACGACACCACACTGTTCAATGCGAAATAGAAATGAAAATATCTGGCTTGCTTTCTATGAGAGAGAGAGAGACAGACAGAGAAACATGCGACGCCGCACAGCTTACAATAGCTTACTATAGCAAAAGTGTCGTGACAACTTTTCGTAAGAATTTTTCCGTCTAGCCCCCTTTCACAACGCGCGATAAGGAACTTCGTTCCAATAAGTCTGAAAGCTTGTATGTTTGTATCTTCTTCTTCATCCTAGCATTATTCCCAGTATTTATTTACCCAGGGGCCACTTATTACTCTTATCCGGATTTGACAGGTTACTAGTTTTTACACGGAGCGATTGTCATCTGACCTCCGCAACCCTAAGGGCGAACCAGTAACTCATTGGATAAGAGCAATTTACTTATCAAGATTTAACGATTATTATCAGATATTATGACCCGGTTGTTATAACGTGCACTCCGAGGCACGGTGGGGAAACTCACACGGACAAACGCCCACTCGTAAACCGAATTTTTTAACAAACATATTTTCGAGCGGGAATCGAACCCGCAACCGTCGAGACTAAAGGCAGACTCGCTACCCACGACGCCACAACGGTGTCACTAGTGAGTGATCCTATTAATATCTTTAGGCGTCGGGATGTGACGACCCCATCGCCCGCTGTTGGGATAACCTCTGTCACAACAGAGATTATTCCACCAGTGCAATCAGTCACACTGGTGGTAGGTCTTTTGTTGCAAGAGGCCGGCTAGGTAGGTACCACCGCAGTGTCCAATATTCTGCCGCCAAATAGTAGTGCTTAGGCATTACTGTGTTCCGGTTTGAAGGGCACTGTACGCTAGTGAAATTACTGGGCGGACGAGATTTAAGAACTAATATCTCGAGGTTGGCAACGCGTGAGTGGCATCTGCTAATGGTGCTGCAAGCGCTCATAGGCTGCGGCAGCCACTTACCATCAGGTGGGCCGTATGCTTGTTTGCCAACTTCTAACATAAAAAAAAAAATATATATATATATATTATAAGTCTAAGTGTGTCTAATATTTTTTTTAAGAATATTAGCAAAGCTTTTTCAAGGCATTACTCCAAAATAAGCTCGAAGCTTGCGCTAGGAGTGGTGGGGAGGGGGTGGAGTTTGGCTCAGCCCTCCTACTGTTGAACTATTGAGGCTTCAAATATAATAATAAATATGTTTTCCAGCGAGCGGTGGTACCACCACCTTCATGGAGCAAGTGGTCGTCGAGTCGGACGGTCACAGGCAGACAATACAGCAACCACAACAGATACACCAGGTACAATACTCAATTATATAATCTATATACTAACAGACTTGCTTTGAGCCGAGACAGTCGCGGGTTCGATACCCGCTCGAGGATTTTTTTTTTGACGCTTGTCAAACAAGCATTCCGTCTGATGGTAAGCAGTCGCCGCAACCCAAGGTACATGAGGGACGGGATTAGAAGGAAAAGAATAGAGGGGGTGGGAGATTGGGCCTCCGGCGCTCCCACTCATCGCACGAAACGCAACAGTTCCTAATGATACTGTTACTTGACGCCGATTTTCTGTGAGAGGGTAGTCCTTCCCCGGTCGAGCCGGGCCATTTGTGCTGAGAGAAGTGTGGATTATATGGACGCAAATAAGCAATACCATGTCAACCCACACGAATGTCATTTCGAGAAAAACGCGTTTGAAAATTTTGAACAACTTGCTTTAAATGTTTTTTTTATGTATTGGTCCAGTTTTTGGCAATTTCAGATTTATTTAAGTTATTTTACTTATTTTCACAAGAAATAAGTATACAAACTGCATATTTCGTATATAATATAACCCAAAACGTTTAACATAACACATAAATTACATGATTAAAAATGGCTTTTTAGAAGTTTTAAAGCTTAAAACCCTACAAATATTAAAGAAAAATGTTCTTCAGCCATTTACCAACACTTCTGCATACATAACTCAGTTTTTTCAATTTTGTGGGTTGACATGGTATTGCTTATTTTCGTCCATATATTAATTCCAATTTTTTTTCAAAGGTGGGCGGAGTCAGGCAACAGCAATACGTATTGACGACACCGGGACAACCGGCCACGCCAGTTTCACAGGTAAAAATGATTAAAATCTAAATTAATTTATATAATAATAATATATATGACGACGTTGTGGCGCAGCGGTAGCGAACCTGCCTTAAACGCCACAGGTCGCGGGTTCGATTCCCGCTCGGAGCATAATATGTTTGTATTGAACATGCAAGCATATTTTCCGGTCTGGGTATATTTGTCCTTGTCATTGTGAATGTTTCCGGACCCCGACACAGGATATAACTATCCTAATGGGGGCCGTTGAGTGTGCAGCGTTTATTTATTTATTTATTTATTTATATCTAATAAAAAAGTCTTAGATGTATGCTCTCATACAAAACAAAACATAACACACACACAATAATTCGATTTTGGTGAAATTTTGCAGAGTTACTAAATTATACAGAGACAACCCTATTTAAAAATAAAAAAAAAATTAAAATTCATGCCGAGGTGGCTCAGTGGATAGAAAGATGTAGTCTTTGACCGAAGGTCATGGTTTCAAATCCGGACAAGTACCTCTGTGTTTTTCTCTGGGCTTTACGGTGAAGGAAAACATTCTTGGTAGTGATTCTGAGATATGTATATCCGCCAATCCGTACTGGAGCAGTGTGGTGGATTAATCTCTAAATCCTTCTCCTAGACAGGAGAGGGACTTTAACAGGTTATTACTGCACTTTCTACATTGCCGGATGCATGACATAGTCTAAAATAATGTATTGATGACCGTTGTGGCTCAGCGATATTGAACCTGCCAGTTAAAAAGGTCGCGGGTTCGATTCCCGTTCACATCACCATACAAGCATGTTCCCCTCTTATATTACAGATTATAACTATCCTAATGTCATTGAGTGTGTAACGTTTATTTATTATGTGCAGGTGATATTCTGCGGAGGAGGAGTGGGGGGCGTAGGGGGCGTTGGGGGCGGAGCGCCCGTCATCACCTCCGTGCTGCCCTCGGCGGCGCCGTTCTCACCCCCCACCACACGCTACACCACTAGACCATCATCACCACATACCGTCAACAACCACCTTACATTCGAAAATCTCGACCGGGGAAGTACTACCCTCTCACAGAAAACGGGCCCAATCTCCTCTCCTATCCCTCGGGTTGGCACCACGCATGTGATACTTCAAGTATCGCACGTTCATAGGTTGCAGTGACTGGTTACCATCAGACTGACCGAAGGCTTGTTTGCCAACCAATAAAAAAAATCTTACAAAAATTCTAATTTCCAATTAGATTTGTTTATTACAAGAAATCTTCTAAACTCTTAGGGTATAAACGCCTGTGCCTATTTTAAAAATTTTTAGGGTCCCGTATTTATACTGACTGGATTATACTTAATTATTATTACTCGAGTGCGACTCACGCTTGACTGGGGAAGGTTTATATTTCGTAGGGATTGCGTATTTTGTTATAGAAACACGTAAAAAATTAATAACATTTTAGCTAATTATAGAAATGTAAATAAATTCTTTTTTTCTTTAATTTTGATATGTTGTTTTATTTTTTTTTAATGTTGGTATTGGTACGGTTCGTTTTTATTGATGAATCGTTATTTTTGTTCGAATCGTGATGTGTATTTTTTTCGTTATTCACAAGGTAACACATATCACGGAACCGTAATGAATCGTTAGGGAGCCGTCCATCGCATGATTGACGAAAACAATAAATACACGTTATATCCAACCCTCCCTCGTGATATTTGATGATTTTTGTCCCCTTTCAAGTATCACGTGATCAATGAATGGTTCCTGGCAGAACCGTTTCTGGGTGTGAAGAATCGTTAAGCGTCAAATGAGACAATAATATAAAATAATTAAAAACTCATTTTGATATTGTTTTTTAACTTTACACAATTCACGCATTATGATTAATATAACTTTTCAAGCTATAGATATAAAGAAAACGACTTTAGATCAACAATGAATCGTGAGAAATGGAATGTGCGAACAAGAGAATCTTTCGCACGGTTTACTCGCGTCATCCAAAATGATTTATAATCAAATAAAATTATTAAAAGTAATATGAAAAACAAAGGTAGGGGAACAGCTTATATATCACTAAAATTTGTAGACCTATCTTCTAACCAAATGTTAATGTGCTACAAGCTCAAATATTTTCAGAATTTTAGATCCCATAGTTCCAATTGACACAAATTTATGACGGTTCATAAAATATACCTATTTAGTAAATTTCATATAGATAGAGCAAACGGTCTTTGAGTAAAATGACTGTGACATACGGACGGACGGACGGACAGACGGACATGACGAAACTATAAGGGTTCCGTTTTAGCCATTTGGCTACGGAACCTTAAAAATCAAAAATCACTTATAAAGACTAATGATCAATTAGATCTCAATAATAACGAATCGTTATTTAACGATTCAATTACGAATGTAAGAGTGAATTAAATTTTTAATAATAAGTATCTTGTGTCTTACGACGGGCGTAAAAATTTTCGTGATAAAAAGCAATAAAAGTACAGCTTTGTATAGTTTAATTAGTTTTAAATCTGTAAATAAATTTTATAATAAGAATTAAAAAATATAAGACTTTTAATATGTAAGCATACTACAACATGTTCTTGCGGGGGACAGGGCGAGGGTGGCTAACGCGGTTGCCTTCCGTAACTGCATCAGGTTGAACAGTCATTTGCCATCCTTTTCAAATAAAAAAACTTAGATAAGTATAAATGAATAATTATTATAAATTACTAATAATTAAAATGAGTTTAATATTAAAGCGACAGCATTTTCGAAGATTCCCGATTTATGATTGATTGTCGATTTGAAAGAAAATGTACAAGAAATCGTAAATGTTGACTGATGGTTTGTTTTAAATTTTTTTACCTCCAAATGGAATAATCTACCACAGATAATTAGCAATTTATCATTTTTACTGAATGACAGTTAGGCATAGATATATATGTTACATTAGATTGCGCGTCATCACAGAAAGTTTGAGAAATTGCAGCGCCATCTAACAAGTTGTTGGGAACTAAATAATACCATATGCGTATGGTACGCATGCGTCATAAAACCTTGAAATCAGTTGGTCAATTTCTTATCTTTATTCTTACTTTTATCTTTGTAAAGTTTTAGTTCGAACCACTTCATAGGTGGCGCTAGTTCATCAATTTCGGCCATGGTCCGTAACATGGGGCGGTCAAATAAAGTACAAAATTAACTCTTGGCGTTTAAAAAAAAAACGAAACTTCATAAGTGTCAGCTGTCAAAATTATCATCATAAAATATAAAAAAAAATGAACGTTGAAAATGCATGAATGAAAATGAATGTTGAAAAATAAAGGTCATATAATTATACAGATTTTGGTTTTAATTAAAGTCTGCTTGTATATTAGAAGTCTTTCTTAAAACGTAGTGTTAGATGTTATTTTTTTTTATTTCTTAAGTACTAATCGGTAAAGTTGGTTAATCCTATAATTTTAATATAGTGTATGTAACTTATTATTTAGATGTATTTAGAGTATTAAAGTTTTATAAATATTGTATGAAATAAATTTAAAAGTTGATAATTGTTTTTATTTATGAAAAACACCTACTCTGACCTTTTTTTAGATTATATTGACAAAAACATACGGTCTGCCTGATCGTAAGCAACCGTAATTTATGAACGCTTGTGATACTCGGAGTATAACATGCGTGTTGTCTACCCGAGGGACAGGAGAGAAGGGGACATAATTGGTGGGAGATTGGGCCTCCGACGCTCTCACTTTACGCTGGTTTTCTGTGACAGCGTAGCACTTGATACCCGATCGAGCCAGCCCATTTGTGCTATAAAACAGTATAGTAAACAGCTTTTTTTAATTAAAACCAAACGTAAGTTGTCAAAACGTAATTGTAAAATACAGAAAAACTGAACTTAATAGGTTGAAATGTTATAATTTTCGTAGTGAAACGAAAACATGCAATACTCCCGACCTACATACGTCCCCATTTTATGATGTCACGCTATGCAATGGCTTATTATATGAAATCAATACTTTGAAAAGTTTTTTATGTGTTGCAAGCTAAGACCCATTCGATGGTGTGATACATTTGTAGGTTTCACTCACGCGATGCCAACCTCTAGACATCTCCTTTGCCCTGTAATTTACTAGCCTACAGTGCCCTTTAGACTGAAACAGTAATGTCACTACTGCTTTGCGGTAGAATATTTGGACGCAAATAAGCAATACCATGTTGACCCACACGAATGTCATTTCGAGAAAAACGAGTTTGAAAATTTTGAACAACTTGCTTTTATATGATTTTTTAAATGTATTGGTCAAGTTTTTGGCAATATCAGATTTATGTAAGTTATTTTACTTATTTTCACAAAAATAAGTATACAAACTGCATATTTCGTATATAATATAACCCAAAACGTTTAAAAATGCATAAATTGCATGATTGAAAAAATGGCTTAAAACCCTACAAATATGAAAGAAAAATGTTCTACAGCCAACCAACACTTCTGCATGGTATTGCTTATTTGCGTCCATTTGACACTGCGGTGATACCTATCTGGCTGGCCTCTAGCAAAAAAACACATCGTTTTCATCAACCTATTTTGATATTTCTATAAGTCTGAATAGCTCTCCCATTTCTATATTAAGATTCATTCAAAATAATTCAGCTTTTTAGTTTAATTAACGTTGTGCCGTGTTGGTAGCGTGCCTGACCTTTTGTTTTTCGAAAAAGAAATCGTCACGTACCGAAATGGTGTGTGTCAGTGCGTGTGTGTGTATCAAGTCTACTATACGTAAATGAGTGCACAGACGGGTGCGCAATTATTTTTGTCCCTGTACCTTTTTATCAAATAACCTATTGAAATATACAGATTTCATTTCGAATTACACTCGGAGTAAAAAAAAAAAACCGTAAGGAACTTCGTTCCAGAACCCCGTCCCCAGACCGCGCCCTTTTTTTTTTCTTTTAAATCTTTTTCAATCAAAAATCAAAATCAAAATATTTAAGTTATTAAAACTATCGTGAGACATAATTAACTTAATGTAAAATTTAACTCACCCTGATGAAGGACCTCCGATGAGTCCGAAACTAGTCGGTACTTAAACCGATTGAACGTGAGTGTTAGTTGTTTAAATTTTACATTAAGTCAAAATATTTAATTCAAAATTTAGAGTTTTACACTTACGAGTATTAGTTGATAGTCAAATGCCACCGGCTCCAAAATTAAACCTCTACCTTCGAAGAACCGGCGAACATAGGCGTAGCGAGTTAGGAGAAAGAAGGGGCACCTGAACCACCCTGGACCTTGTAAAATGTAATTGCATTTAATATATTTTAAACTGTTTAACCAATTACTATTGGTGACAATGATCATTTTGCTCGCCTCTAGGCCTAAGTTAAGATTTTACCTTCCTCTAGTTCAAATCCTGAATAATAAAAAAAAATTGATTTTTTGCGTAAAAATGAAATTATATTAAAAATTTATTCCGATACCGGGAATCGAACCCGAGCCTCCTGGGTGAGAGCCAGGTATCCTAGCCACTAGACCATATCGGATGTAATTGTACAATTTCAAATAACGTTATACATACTCATATCTATCTATATTACATATCTATAAAATGGAAAAACTATTTATAAAAAAAACAATATTGCTTTGTAAATGAATTTATTATACAATAGTGGTGAAAAACAAAGTGAGAATCAATATAACTATGTGACTTACATATGTTATAATATTCTTGCGTAACCTTAAAACTTGTGTAGTAAGTACCTTTTGGTTAGACGAAGTCGATCTTATAAAAGGTGTCCATCACATTTTGGCGGAATTTTTTCGTGTCGAAGCTAATAGAAGGCTATTTACTATTTCATACAATGTAGATCCTAAGAATACAGGTGTATAAGCATAGGTGTAGCCGCGGGGAGGGCTTTTGCGGTTCAAAAGAATAAGGTCTAAAATATACAATTAATAATTGCTGGCAATTGACGATTAGACAATTTTCGAGTTTTGACATTTTGAACGAACGATCATTAAATTTTGATAAATTAATAAATTGCCGTGGAAATAGAGGAAAGTTATCCCCTGGTCGACGGTGGATAATAAACAACGCCCCTCCCTCGCTACGTCTTTATATAAAATTAATTAAAATAAGCAATTTTTATAGGGGTGGAATGGTACAATTTTTGATCTTAATGAAAATTATAAAAAAAGATTATTGATTTTTAGAATCCACGTTCTAAAACGTTGGATTTAACTAACTTCAGACGCAAAAATTGTACCTACATAATATTCAATAGTGCTTGTAAATTTAACTTGAGAATGTTTTGATTATACTTTTAGAAATCTTGTAAAATATAATTTAGTTCTTTGATGCGATCTTCGTAAGGTGCATTCGGTTTCTTCACCTGAAAAATAATTGAGACTAAGTTTTATTAATAATTCTTTATTTCTTTGAAATCCAACAGTGTTCAGTGGTTTTAGACGTGAAAGCGTGACATACAGACAGAGTTACCTTAGAGTTAATATATATATATATTTTTTAAATAATACTAGCAATGCTTTTTTTTTTAATAGCATTATTAATAGTCCTATTACCCCTCCAAATCTTGCGCTAGGAGTGGGTACGACAATAGCCCAAGGGGGTCAGGATCGAACATGCGACTCTCGCGTTAACGGAGCGAAGTCGGTCCTTCTACCGTTGAGCTATTGAGGCTTGAAATATTAGTAGAAATATTAAAAACAAAACGATTGAGATGGGTTCGTAGCGAACCTGCCTTTAATCTCGACAGTCATATCTTCTATTCTCATGTTATGAGTTACTGGTTCACCCTTAAGGTTGTAGACGTCAGATGGCAATCGCTCTATGTAAAAACTAGTAACCTGTCAAATCAGGGTAGAAGTATAAGCAGACCCGGGTAATCCGGGTATCGATTAATGTTATAAAAAAGAAGAGTAATACGGAATGAGCGTCGTCTTCAGATCTACGCAGCAGGATGAACTCGAAGATAAAATAGAGAACCTCCACGAAGCTGATGAATGATGCTCCGAGGAAGAGACCAGTCGCACCTCCAAAGGACACTGCACAAATATATATGACGACGATGTGGCGCAGCGGTAGCGAACCTGCCTTAAACGCCACAGGTCGCGGGTTCGATTTCCGCTCGGAGCATAATATGTTTGTATTGACCATGCAAGCATATTTTCCGGTCTGGGTGTATTTGTCCTTGTCATTGTGAATGTTTCCGGACCCCCGACACAGGATATTACTATCCTAATGGGGGCCGTTGAGTGTGTAGCGTTTATATATTTTGATCAGAGTGGGCAAACGATTGTGGCTGCTCATGAAGATCGGTAACAGCGGAGGACAC
Source organism: Hestina assimilis (assembly GCA_023373885.1). Classification (NCBI taxonomy): domain Eukaryota; kingdom Metazoa; phylum Arthropoda; class Insecta; order Lepidoptera; family Nymphalidae; genus Hestina; species Hestina assimilis. The sequence goes on from CM041740.1 coordinate 724,242, forward strand.
GACGTGCGTCACACACAGGTGCTAGGTCTTTTATTCCATCGCCCGCTGGTTCAATAATCTCTGTCACAGCTGAGATTTTTCCATCAGTCACACTGGTTGTAGGTCTTTTGTTGCAAGAGGCCGGCTAGGTAGGTACCACCGAAGTTTCAAATCTTCTGCCGCCAAACAGTATTGCTTAGGCATTACTGTGTTCCGGTTTGAAGGGCACTGTAGGCTAGTGAAATTACTGGGCAAAGGAGATTTATGTACCCAATATTTATATAATACTAATTGTGTTGCAAACTCTCAAAGGCTACGACGACCGCTTACCATGAGGTAGATGCTTTTTTTTTTTCAATGCAATGCTTTTTCAAGGCATTACTAATATTCCTATTACCCCTCCAAATAAACTCGAAGCTTGCGCTAGGAGTGGGTACGACAATAGCCCAATAGGGTCAGGATCGAACCCTCGACTCTCGCGTTAACGGAGCGAAGTCACCCCTTCTACCGTTGAGTAATTGAGGCTATTAAGTTTTTTTCAAGTTAGTAACATAAATAGTAGATTAGTTATACACTGTCTGCTGGCTTGCTTCAGTAAAGTGTACCAGTAGAATAAATAATAATAATAAATGAACACTACACACTCAACTCAATTATGATACTTATATCCTGTGTCGGGGGTCCGTAACAAACACAAACAATGACAAGGACAAACACACCCAAACCGGAAAACATGTGTGTATGGTAACCAACATCTGGCTCGAGCGGGAATCGAACCCACGACGCGAATACTATAAATGGAGAAGTCATCCCTAAATTACGTAACTTTAATTTCTTGACGCTGTTAAGGCCAGTAGGGCCTACAGCAATAAAAAAACAGTGTGCTTTAGACCACACGAGTGAAGTAAAACTTCTTTAGCTAAAATTAGTCGGCGAGTAAAGGCTTAATCTGTCCGTCCGTCCGTTGGTCCGTCCGTCCGTCGGTCGGTCTGTCTGAAATGAATGTATATATATGTCGCCGCGCCGATTCATCACTTAATTAAATAAGCATAGATAAGTCATAAAATTATTACATAAATTCTTATTGTGAATTTACTTCATTGACATTTATAATAAAAGCCATTTATTTAAGAATTAAAAAGAATTTAGATTAAAATTTGATCCTGGCAGCCTTTAATTGTATTTTCGAAAAATTATTAAAAATCGAAGCAATTTTGAAATATTGTTTTAAAATATGTTGTAACATTAATTTCCGTTGAACGCTTTATAAAGCAAATGATTTGTGTTGTGAAATCACTTTTGCTCGTGCCTCTCGACCACAAACTCTGTAAGTAGTCTGTATGGCACTTTTATTAAAAATTGTAATATTATTTTACTTGTTTTTCATTCCTAAAATTATCTTGTTTAAATATGTGTGAATTTAGTATCAAATTACCTTACTTAATCTCATAATAATTAAAATCAAAAGGTGATACGCAGCGTATTGCTATTATTGTGCTTAAAAGCATAGCAGAACCGATGACTTACATAGGTTTAGCGGTTCTCCATATTTATTTTAAATAACCTCACTTCTGGTATGCGACATATATAATATAAAAAATAGTATGTATATTTCTGTCTCATTCTTTACCAACTTCATCCTACACATTTTTGTAATTGTGTCTGTGGGAAAATCTCGCCCACCTTCTTAGTGGCACAGGCAGCAGCATCTTAGGCCCCGTGCGAAAGCGCATGCCCCGTGCGAGCATTCTTTTGTTTACGCATGACATTCGATATATATACGCTTAAGAGTTTTTGCATATTTTCCTGCTATATTTTCTTCTCCTCTTCGTAAATTAATGTGCCTTCTTGTGCTATATTCTTTATGCTTGTATGCTAATATACTGTAAAACTATTGTGTGATTATCTGTATACTTCTGATAAAAATGTGGACTTGAATATAAACATTACAACAGTAAGTGACTTTTATTTATAGTGATAGTGTTATTCATCCCACATGTCTCTTACTTGTCGTTTTTCCGTTGCATCCGGTTTAAAATCAAGGATTCTAAAGAAGTTTCATTTCAAAAATCCAAAAAAAAAAGTATAAAGTAAGTTTATAATTGTATGAAGCACATTACCAACAAGATCCTGCAAATGAAATACTATATATCTGGTGTATCGAGTCCGCGGTGCGCGTAGAGTGTACCTCACTGCTCCGCGAGACTGGAACGGACCTTTCTCCCTGCAGACATTAATCAATTTTTATCATTTACCCGACTTCTATTTCAAGAGGCTAGGTAGGTACCACTGCAGTGTCAGTACTACCGCAAAGCAGTATACTGTATCGGTTTGAAAGACACTGTAGCTAGTGAAGTTACTGGACAAAGGAGATTTAAGAACCTCTCGAGGTCGGCAACGCATGAGTGACACCTACTAATGGTGTTGCAAGCGCTCAGGCTACAACAACCGCTTACCATCAGGTATGCATTATGCGTGAATGCGAATAATTCTGTCGCAAAGCCTCTTTTAGAGTCAGCGTTCATGATATATAAAAAATATACATAAAACAATATAATAATTAAGATATAGGTACATAGGTATATAATGTTTGTCTTACTGTGACTTTAAAATCCCAAAATTCTTTTGGATGATAAAAAAAGCCGTTTTTATTGTTGTAAATCGACCTTTAGAACGAAAACGTCAGAAATAATAAAAATGAAAATTTAGTTATCAGCGTAGAATTACTTAAAACGAAATTATCGATGTAAAAATAGTCCAAACATAGCCATATTCGAGCGTTAATAACTGACATAAATAACTAAGAATACGAAAGATTGTTGATTGTCAATATTTATAAACTTACTAGCGGGCCCGGCAGACGTTGTCCTGCCCCGAAAAAATCTGGGATCCGATAGCAGCGCTCTCTACCCAGTGAAAGTTTTTGATTGACTAATAAGGCTATTAAAAAGCAGGGGTTGGTGATAAAAAGTGAAAATTTAGGGTCGTATGTATTTTTCAATGCCACATAATAAAAAATAAAAATAAAAACTTTTATCCAAAAATAAAAATAAAAATTTTTGGGGTCGACACCCCTTATCACTGAGGGTTTGAAAAATAGATAGTAGCCGATTCTCAGACTTACTGAATATGCATATAAAAATTCATAAGAATCGGTCAAGCCGTTTGGGAAGAGTATGGGAACGAACATTGTGACACGAGAATTTTATATATTAGATTTTGTTGATTCCCAAAAAAATGCTTTTTGAGTGTCGTCGTTTTCGAATCTCGTTTTGAAGGTTTTTTTATGTTATAAGTTGGCAAACAAGCATACGGGCCACCTGATGGTAAGTGGTTGCCTGTGCCTATGAGCGCTTGCAACACCATTACTAGATGCCACTCACGCGTTGCCAACCTCGAGATATTGGTTCTTAAATCTCCTCTGCCCAGTAATTTCACTAGCCTACCTTGCCCTTCAAACCGGAACACAGTAATGCCTAAGCACTACTATTTGTAGCAGGATATATGACACTGCGGTGGTACTTACCTAGCCGGCCTCTTGCAACAAAAGACCACCAGTGTGACAGGTGCGAAATATTGCTACACTTACCAAATCTGATCATCCTTAGACACTTCCCTGAAGACGGAATCGAGGCACTGCTGAGCACATGGACACTTGACGCCGTTGAATGTGGCGAGGCGGTGAGCATGTGCGCTGAGACACCTCATCCCCGTTACGGTACAGAATGGACCGCCTGGTGATTATTAATGTATATTCTATACCAATATGTTTGTTACGGTAGTAGAGCCATGCTTCTCTCAGCCCAAAAAAGTCGTCTCTACCGGGAAAGTACTACCCTCTCACAGAAAATCGGCGTCAAGTAACAGTATCATTAGGTACTGTTGCGTTTCGTGCGATGAGATGAGATGAGATGAGAGCACCGGAGGCCCAATCTCCCACGTCCTCTGTTCCCTTCCTTTTTTCCCTTCATCCCGTACCTCCTGTTCCTTGGGTTGGCAACGCGCACGTGATACTTCAAGTATCGCGCGCGTTTATAGGTTGCGGTGAGTGCTTACCGTCAGGCGGACCGTATATTTGCTTGCCAACCGTCAAGACATAAAAAAGTTATACAGCTGAAAAGTTTATTTGGTTAAACGCGCTTATCTCTAGTAACTATGAGTTGGTGGAACAACAACACAATTTTATTTTTTCCTAATTTTTTTAATGCTTTTTATTTACGAATTTAACAAACACACTAGTTGCCACTACGATTTTCGAAGGTTCTCGAAATGGAGGTGTCCAGATCTCTGGGATAGGTATCTCATATCGAATAAAAAAAATCGAAATCTGTTGGCGTGATATTGAATCATTAACGCAAATTTAAGACGTATATAGTTTTCTCATAGATGCCATTGTCAGACACACAGAAAGCTAGCTTTCAAATAAAAAAGAATCATCAAAATCGGTTCACCCTGTCGACAATTCTGAGGTAACAAACATAAAAATACAGTCGAATAGAGAACCTCCCCCTTTTTTGAACTGGGATAAAAATTAAAAAAAAACTTTACCATCATAGAAATAATAGAAAGGCTTGCATCCACACAGCTCCATGGAGAGACGACCTCTGCAGTCTTGCCGACAGGAGTTAGTACTGTATACCTAAAATTTGTATTGATTTATTGGTTTATTTAAAATAGTCATATCACTACATAGTATAAAACAAAGTCGCTTTCTCTGTCCCTATGTATGCTTAAATCTTTAAAACTACTCAACGGATTTTGATGCGGTTTTTTTTTGATAGATGAGTGATTGAAGAGGAAGGTTTATATGTATAATAAAAATAGTGGAGAAAAAAAATTGAGGTTTTTAATGTGATGTCATAAATAGTTACATTTACAGTAATGAATAAATCAAAACTACGAATCGATTTTAATCATTTTTTCAGTGAATGACATAGGCTATATATTTTATACCCAAAAGTGAAGCTGCTAGTAATATATATACACAAAAAGTATGTAGTATTAATATCTTAGATTGTTTATTTTAATTTATATCTTATAATTCACAGTAAATTCTAAATGAGTCTCTGTTACTTGAAATAAATGATTTTTATTTTTTATTTTATTTATTTTTAAAGGGAAAATTCCAAAAAGTAAAAAAAAATGCAAATTAAGGTTACTTTTGGTACATTTACCCATTAGTATGTATTTATGGCGGCAGTAGGTTGCCGCCCCAGACGGAGGCTGACGGCCTGGGTGCGTTCGCGCACCAAGGTGTATATATATATTTTATTTATGTATAGTATGTATTATTATGTATGTATGGCGGCAGTAGGTTGCCGCCACCGGTGGGCCCCTCGGGGCAAGCGCCGGGGCGTCGCGGTGGTATGCTTCAGCGACCCCGCGACGTCCCACTATGGCGCTAGATGGGACCTTGGAGTTTTAGTGGGTAGGGGAGCTCGGTTCCGAGTCCACACACCTCCTGCGCCATTGCACCCGTCCCGGCGCTCGAGTGCGTAACTGCATTTCTCCAAGTAAAAAAAAAAAAAAAAAAAAATTGTACATTTACCCATATCTCTGTGTGTCGCGTTGACTCGGACCTAATAGGGCCTAATTTTTATACACCAAATAGGGACTATAGACCTCTGATTCTGGTATAAACTTTAAATTTCCCATTCCTGAAAAAATCGGACAGACGGATAGGAGAGTGATCTTATCAGGGTTCATTTCTTTGACCGCTGTGATATTACAACATAATCACCTTTCTAGACGTCTTCATGGGTTCATCAGTGAACAGGCAATGTCTGGTGCGAGGTAGTAGCTCCCTCACTCCGCTTCCCGCTCGTGTCTCCATGGTGGTGAGCTCAGAGAAACGATTGAGTGATGGGTAGACGGTCGATGGTGTTAGCATTGTATTTGCTATTTCATATGGTGAGTGTACGAAGTACTGTCGAATTAAAATTCCATTTTTTTGGTAAAAGTTACTTGGTCCCTGGTACGAGAGACAAAAGAGCCCCATTCTCTCCCTAGCAAACGTATGTTTATCCCTCATACCAGGGACAAAAAGTGAACCTTTCATTATAGGAAAAAAAATCGTAATGCACCACGGGAGAAATGTAGAACATTGCCACCCGCGATTGTCAAAAAATCCGCGGGTGAGAATGTTTTACTTGTCTCTCTAGGTGCGTAATGTACTTAGTAAAACAAAATTGTAATTATAATTGGGTTGAAACGCAAATCATGCATTTACTTAACTCACCTTGTCATTAAAATTACAATAGCTTTTGATAGAATGAACCGATTTTAATGAAACAAACTAGCCCCGGTTTCTCGAACGTTGATCGAATTCATGTTAACTTTAGATACCAAATATAGAACGCTCATTGGTTAAAGATAATCGATGATCAACAGACGACTAATGAACGTTTTGTATTTGGTATGTTAAGTTGACATGAGTTTGATCAACGTTCGAGAAACCGGGGGTAAATGTTACTCGAGATTTTGATGTATAATTTTAGTCAAAACCTTGTTGCTTAGCAATGATGCGTGCACAATCAATCAGACATTACAAAATATAATAAAACGTATTTTATTAAAGATTATTACCAGTGACTTTTCAATAGATTATTAATATCTCTATTGCCCCTCAAAATAAGCTCGTAGCTGGCGCTAAGAGTGGGTACGACAATAGCTCAATGGGGTAAGGATCGATCCTGCAACGCTTGCGTTAACGGAGTCGACCGGAGCTATTGAGGCTTTTGTATTTATCTTTATAAATGGACGCAAATAAGCTATACCATGTCAACCCACACGAATGTCATTTCGAGAAAAACGCATTTGAAAATTTTGAACAACTTGCTTTATATGAATTTTTTTATGTATTGGTCAAGTTTTTGGGAATTTCAGATTTATGTAAGTTATGTTACATATCTTCACAAAAAATATGTATGCATATTTCGTATATAATATAACTCAAAACGTTTAACATAATACATAAATTGCATGATTGAAAAAATGGCTTTTTAGAAGTTTTAAAGATTAAAACCCTACAAATATTAAAGAAAAATGTTCTTCAGCCATGTACCAACACTTCTGCATATATAACTCAGTTTTTTCAATTTTGTTGGTTGACATGGTACTGCTTATTTGCGTCCATATATAACTCAGTTTTTTTCAATTTTGTGGGTTGAGAGGGTATTGCTTATTTACGTCCAAATATAATTCTACTGTACGTGTTTTTATCACTAAACTACTAACCGGCTGGACCGATTTTGATGTTTTTTTGGTCTGTATTCCGGTGGATTTAAGAATCGTTTAGATTAACAATTGGACCCAGTAAGGGGTGCTATCGGGTCTCACTTTTATCGTGGCAGGACAACGTCTGCCGGGCCCGCTAGTAGACTTTAAAAGCAGACGCTTGGACTATCAGAGGTGTCAGAAGTGCATTGCTGTGCCAAGGGAAGGAAGTATTAAAGAAGAGACGATAAGGTACTGCTACTTCACGACGAATTACTGTTTAAGTACTACTCCCTGCCCATGCTTGAGGGTATGTTGGTAACACCAAGTGTCTACTCCTGACAGTATAAATAAGTAGTATGTTAATCTTATTAGTATAAGCCTACGGAGACAGGCGACGGCCGATCGAGCCCTTCCTTCCAACCCCACTACATATAAGTTATTTAACATCTTCATACTCACGTTAATAATATAAGAAGATTCCAAAATAACATAGCAAATTTGTGATGAATATTTGCAAGTTATTGGTATGTGTGAGTCATTCCAATCCGGTTTTCTGTAAACACAATGACGTGCATTGCAGTGCACGTCACTAAATGTCACCAGCGTCGGGATGTGACGACTCCATCACCCGCTGTTGGGTTAACCTCTGTCCAAGCAGAGATTATTCCATCAGTGCAATCAGTCACACTTGTGGTAGGTCTTTTGTTAAAAGAGGTTACCTAGGTAGGTACCACCGCAGTGTCAAATATTCTACCGCCAAATTGTAGTGCTTAGGCATTACTGTGTTCCGGTTTGAAGGACAGTGTAGTTACTGGTCAAAGGAGACCCACTAATGGTGTTGTGCGTGCTCATAGGCTACGGCAACCGCTTACTATCAGGTGAGCCGTATGCTTGTTTGCCAACTTGTAACATAAGGCCCTTGTAACATAATGCCCAGTAATTTCACTAGCCTACAGTGCTTTTCAAATTGAAATACTGTAATGCCAAAAACACTACTGCTTTGCTGTAGACCTGACTACGGTGGTAACTAGCCGGCCTTCTGCAACAAAAGACCTACCACCAGTGTGACTGATTGCACTGGTGGAATAATCTCTGCTGTATCAGAGACTATCCCGACAGCGGGCGATGGGGCCGTCACGTGCCGACTTTAAAGGTAGTGGTACAAACATAAGAAATAAAGACGAATTGGGAACCTCCTCCTTATTTTGAAGTTGTTTACAAAATAATACTAACGATATTGTTACATCCGTTACAGCAATAGAGTTAAATGTGTAGCAAACTCCAGATTCTGTCATGACGGGTGTCCATATAATTGGTACAGGTTCTGAAGAACCAGTTTTGACACGATGTTCCGGCATCACCTGTATTTAAAATGATAAGAAGTAACGCTGTCTGGTTTTTTTCACTTCTTCTTATCGAGTGGTCAACCTAGTGTCAGGTCGCCCGTAGGCCTCTGACTTGACTTATCGACTGTTGTCAAATTGTCAACAGCCGGGACCGAATTTTTACGTGCCCTCCGAATCACGGACACTCGGTTGAAATACCACTATGCGAACAATCATCTAGTGACTGACCGCGCCTAAAGTTGCTTAATCTACCGATCGTTTACCGATCAGTGGGTGCACTCAGCTATGAGCGTCTCAAAGCGTTTTTTTCGCTCAGAAATGCATTTACGCACATCGCTGCACGTAGCGACAGTAGCGGATTTACAAATTTTTCAAGCTGTAAGGTTTTTGCCCCTCCTGCCTCTGGTTGACAGTGGGAAGAGGGAAATACAGTGTCCGCAAAGGACGCAGAGGCCGATTACTGTTGTGTTGGAGTAAAATGACAGTGACATACGGACGGACGCACGTGACGAAATTGAAATTTAATTGAAATTATTTTATTTTTAATTGAAATTGACACCGTTGTGGCGTTGTGGGTAGCATGTCTGCCTTAAGTCTCGACGGTTGCGGGTTCGATTCCCGCTCGGGCAGATGTTTGTTAAAATTTCTGTCTCGGTCTGGGCGTTTGTCTGTGGGTATCCCCACCGTGCCTCGGAGAGCACGTTAAGCTGTCGGTCCCGGTTGTTATCACATAACATCTGATAATAATCGTTAACTCTTGATAAGTAAATTGCTCTTATCCAATGAGTTGCTAGTTAGCCCTTAGGGTTGCGAAGGTCAGATGGCAATCGCTCTGTGTAAAAACTAGTAACCTGTCAAATCCGGATAAGAGTAATAAAGCAGACCCTGGGTAAAATAAAATACCGGGAATAATGCTAGGATGAAGAAGCACGTGACGAAATTATAAGGGTTTCGTTTTTGCCACTTGGCTACGGAACCCTAAAAATAGCTAAGCTTTACAGAATAGTTTAAAACTATACCAAACCTCAATAACCAGTTCAAGTAAATCAATATTCAAACTGGGATCATCACGAAATTCCTCATAACCTTTCAGGTTAAAGAGATCAGAGTTGGCGACCGTTTTCACGAATTTCATGTAGTAATCGTACTTTATATCCCCTGGTGTTACATTCCAGCGTGATTTTATTGCGATTGGTAGATTTTCTGACCTTACTCTGTCCTGGAACAATAATAAATAAATAAACGCTAAACACACAACCAGATCAAAAACATGCCTGTATGGTCAATACAAACATCTATTCCGAGCGGGAATTGAAACCGCAACGCTGCGCCAGAACGGCGTCGTCTTTTAACATCACAAGATAACTTTTTTCACATTTCACCGTGCAGGAAAAAACCTTTTCTTCCATATAACTCTTGACAGACAACTTTACCTATAAATATAATTGCTTCACTTAGGGTCATATCTTATTAGAGTGTCATGGTAGCGTTGCCAATCAAAACCTCTAAATAATCTAAGCCTACCTCACTCCTAATGAGGTATGGCTCTTAAAGTCGTGGAGTTAAGATAACAATCGCTCTATAGAAAAAAATAGTAACCTGAGGGTAGGCTTTTTTTGCAAGAGGCCGACTAGGTAGATGCCACCACAGTGTTAGATATTGAACCGCGACGCAGTAGCGTGTTCTGCGGTAGAATATCAAGGTTGGCAACGCGCGAGCGACACTTACAAATGGTGTTGCAAACGTTCATAGACTACGACAACCGCTTACCATCAGGTGGGCCATATGTTTTCTTGCCAACTTAATAACATAAAAGGTGTGTGTGCGATTCACACACGATAGAAGTGAAACTTTAGTAAATCGACGAAAGAATGAGATGAATATATGTAACAAGATATAAAAATATTCACAAACACTGTTAGATAATACATCACGCTGACTTCTTACTAAAAAGCTGTAATACGCAGCCGCATACATATATATACACATACACACCGACGTTTGCTCTCTCGCTCTAGCTCACTAAAGCATGGCGCAAAGAGGAGAGACCGATAATATAAAATGGTATGTATATTTCTGTCTCATTCTTCCCACACATTTTTGTATTTGTGTCTCTTACTGTCGATTTTTCTGTTGCACGATTTCAAATCACAACGATTCTAAAGAAGTTTCACTTCAAAAATACAGGGAAATCGATACTGAGACATACCTTTTCACAAGCTGTCACAGCTGGTAAGTTGAACCTCCATGTTCGAAAATCTCTCTCCAATGTCACTACTGTAGGATTTTCGTTGTACCGTTGCCATTGTCCAAGCGATATATCCACAACACCCCACACAGCCACCGCTGTTACGACGACCCATAACAGCCTGGGGGATTTTTAGGAAGTGACGTCAAATTAAAATGAGTAATGACAAATATTAAGCGAAGCCTTAATACCTCAACGGTAGAAGGGCCGACTTTGCACCGTTCACGCGAGAATCGCGGATTAGATCCTGACCCCCTTAGGCTATTATCGTATCCACTCCTAGCGCAAGATTCGAGCTTATTTAGTGGGGCAATAGGAACATTAGTAATGCCTTGACAAATGCATTGCTAATATTCTTTAAAAATATATATATAATTTTGACACCGTTGTGGCGTTGTGGGTAGCGAGTCTGCCTTAAGCCTCGACGGTTGCCGTTGGGTTCGATTCCCGCTCGGAGCAGATGTTTGTATTAATCGTACAGGCATGTTTTCCGGTCTGATTGTGTTTGTCCTTGTCATTGTGAATGTTTCCGGACCCCGACACAGGATATAATTATCCTAATGGGGGCCGTTGAGTGTGTAGCGTTTATTTATTTTATTTATTTCTTTATTTATATATCCCACGGAGAACATTATTAATAGGGACATAAGGTTTGAAATCGTTCTCTACTCTTTCTTTTTCTTCCTTCGTAACTCGTACGCATTCCAAAAAATTGGATTCTTGAAATATACCCTATAACACTCCGGGGATGGAAGTTTCTGGAAACTGATGTCTCCAACGAGAACTTAACATTTTCCGGGATAAAAAGTATCCTATATTTTAATTCAAGTAACAATCTATATCTGTGTTTAATTTTATCCAAATTTCTTCAGCCGTTTTTGCGTTGTTGAGTAACAAAATCTGGTTACCTCTCAGTCCAATGCCGTCTCGGTGCAGCTATGTGGCTAAAACCATGTATACTGGTCTTAAGGCAGAACTTCTTAATACAACTGGCAGTTGCACTTAAAATACTAGTTTTCGTCTCTTTATAATAATAATTCATTGTCCAAAATATTAAAGCCTATATTATTGTGTCTTGCGAGATAAGTTTAGATCATAAAATTTTTGGGTGCTATAAAAACCAACGAAAATTGACCAAAAATAGTTTTTAACTTATCAAAGATCAAAACAAACAGATAAGGCAAGAAATTAAATATTTTAACTGCCTTTTTTGAAAACTGAACACGTCTTTTAAAAGGGAAACCTTTTACATTATTTTATTTAAATATAATAATAATTGCAAATGGACGTTTCATGTTATTGACTGCAACACGAAGATTCGTTTTGTCGCGTACGAAATTATTTAATCGTTCTGTTAGTTAAATTACATTTGGTTTTATTTTTATGCTGAAAAGGATGGATTGATAACACTTCGGTGTCGTAACCGACTTTAAAAACAACGTATCCAATTTTTTTATGTAAGAGGGGCAAACGGGCAGGAGGCTCACCTGATGTTAAGCGATCACCGCCGCCCATGAACATCTGCAACACCAGCAGGCATGCAGGTGCGTTGCCGACCTTTAAGGAAAGAATACGCTCTTTTCCATTTGTTGTTTTCAATTGCAATTTTCAAATCCAATTGCAATGTTTACTTTTAGAATTACATAGCCAAATGGCTGAAAACGAAACCTTTATAATTTTGTTATGTCCATTTTTTTTATGTTAGAAGTTGGCAAACAAGCATACGGCCCACCTGATGGTAAGTGGCTGCCGCAGCCTATGAGCGCTTGCAGCACCATTAGTAGGTGCCACTCGCGCGTTGCCAACCTCGAGATATTAGTTCTTAAATCTCGTTCGCCCAGTAATTTCACTAGCGTACAATGCCCTTCAAACCGGAACACAGTAGTGCCTAAGCACTACTATTTGGCGGCAGAATATTAGACACTGCGGTGGTACCTACCTAGCCAGCCTCTTGCAACAAAAGACCTACCACCAGTGTGACTGATTGCACTGGTGGAATAATCTCTGCTGTGACAGAGGTTATCCCAACAGCGGGCGATGGGGTCGTCACATCCCGACGTCGGTTAAATCCGCCATCTGTGATTACGTCAATATCTATCCGAAATATGGTAAATACTTGTATGCTATGAACAGCTACACAATTCAGTAGTAAAACCCCACAGTATATAAAAAAGTAGAAGTAGAACATCAAAAACCTGTGGCATTCGGGGACTGCCGGGGTAAAGCTATTGCATAGCATTTTTTGGAACGAAGTTCCTTATCGCGCGTTGTGAAAGGGGGCTAGACGGAAAAATTCTTACGAAAAGTTGTCACGACACTTTTGCTATAGTAAGCTATTGTAAGCTGTGCGGCGTCGCATGTTTCTCTGTCTGTCTCTCTCGCTCTTATAGAAAGCAAGCCAGATATTTTCATTTCTATTTCGCATTGAACAGTGTGGTGTCGCGACGATTATTTTTGTTGAGTGTATACAGGTTTTTTGTAAATAATAAATAATGTTAATAATAAAAAAATATTATTATAACTTAAAAAAATAAAATTTTATTACAATTCCTAATAAATCGAAAGGAACTTCGTTCCATCCGGGTGTCCCTTGACACCTCTCAAGTTTTTATTATCAATTTATGCAATACATAAAATCTGGGCTGTTTTTAAAAAGTTAAAATACAAATGAAATCGAACATTAATTTCAAGCCAATAAGATACAATTTCGTATATAATTCCAAATTTCATTGAAATAAAGTAAGAAACTTCGTAACTAATTCAAAATGTTTGAATTTGAAACGTAAGTATATCATCAATATATATATTTTAAATGGAACTTTAACTTTATAGAATAATCACTTTAATCCTATATACGTTAAAGTCGAAAATTCTTTACATATATGGACGCAATTAAGCAATACCATGTCAACCCACAAAACTGAAAAAACTGAGTTATATATGCAGACGTGTTGGTAAATGGCTGAAGAACATTTTTCTTTAATATTTGTAGGGTTTTTCGCTTTAAAACTTCTAAAAAGCCATTTTTTCAATCATGCAATTTATGTATTTTTAAACTTTTTGGGTTATATTATATACGAAATATGCAGTTTGTATACTTATTTTTTGTGAAAATAAGTAAAATAACTTAAATAAATCTGAAATTGCCAATAACTTGACCAATACATAAAAAAATCATATAAAGAAAGTTGTTCAAAATTTTCAAACGCGTTTTTCTCGAAATGACATTCGTGTGGGTTGACATAATATTGCTTATTTGCGCCCATATAAGAATTATGTTATTATATATTATTAATATAAAGGTTACATATTATTTTTTTAAAATAGAACATTAGTCTTTATAGCGTATTATTTAAAGATCATTTTCCAACACATTTATTGAGGTATTTGCTATAATTTTTCTTGTTAACACTTCCGTGTTAGGTTTTATTTTCGTTACGGAATTTCTTGATTCGGTCGCTGCACTCAAAGCCCGCGATAAAAGCTACGCAATAGCTTAAAAACAGATCATCAAAATTGGACGGACAGGATCCTCTTTCATCCTATCCCTCAGGTTGGCAACGCGCATGTGATACTTCAAGTATCGCGCGCGTTCATAGGTTGCGGTTGCGGTTCATATACATTGTCAGCCGTCATCACATAAAAAAGTCAATCGTTATTCTATATCCGGTGACAGGAAGTGAGTCGACACGTAATCAAGTTGCTACAATGTTAAAAGTAGTATATTTCTTAGAATTATAAATAGTAATGAATCATTTTTTACGCATTCCTTTGTTGATAATGTTACCAAGATATTTTCCGGTATTCGACGAAATTTCGACATCATTTCTGTAATAATTTTATATCTACTGTTATCTCAAAAAATATCATTCCAGTGCGTTGTGGAATACGCACAGTCGAAACTAAAGGGTTCCGCAATTTGACTGTGAAAAGTCTTAAGGACTTTATAAATAATAACTTATTGAAATCGACAGCAAAAACAAGTTGGTAATTTCATAGTAATTAATAAAAGTAATATGAAAAACAAAGTTATGGGAACAAGAGATATATCTCTAAAATTTGTAGACCTATCTTCTTCAAAACAACAAAACAAACTCATAATTTTGCAGAATTTTACATCACATAGTTACAATTTTTAAGACTAGGAAAGCTAATTTTTAGAGTCTCTGCGTTACCGGGAGGTAACGTGAATTAATTAGTGTCATCTTGTCTGGAGAGAACCGAGCACTTTTGTCCCTAGTACCAGAGACTATAAGCTCTTCATCGTAGGAAAAAAATAATAATTTTGTCGCTATGTATATCGTGTAGACATTGATAATATACAGGGAATGTTATCTTACGATAACAGCGCGGCTAACGAATAATATGTATGACATCATTTTATTATTTGTGACCGCCATTTTGTTTTGCGTTACTCACGTGAATGAATTATGTTATTATATGATATTAATACTTTACTAGACCTTTTCACGCGACTTTGTTTGTATGAAAGTAGTATCGTGTTTTTTTTTGACGATTGGCAAACAAGCATACGGTCCGCGTAATGGTATGTCACCGCAACCTATGTATGCGTTATACTTGAAGTAACACATGCGCGTTGCCAACATGAGGGATAGGAGAAAAGGAATGAGAAGGAAAAAAAGAATGGCAACATAGGTGGCGGGAAATTGGGCCTACCTACAGGTACCTTTATATAGGGATAGTATTTCTCCGTTCGGCCATTTCTTGTACTGAAGGTAATTTTAACAACACAATAGGTGGCTAGCAAGCAACACCCTGAAATTGAGGGGGATAAGTCAACCAGTCAACTCTACAGCCCTAAATTAGTAATTTACGCTACCTTGCTGGGTTACTACCCAACAATTGTGAACCAATATATATATTTGAAAAGAATAACTATCGAGTTTCTTGCCGGTTCTTTTCAGTAGAATCAGCTTTCCGAACCGGCAGTGGCGCTTGACGAAACAAAAGTACTTTTTAAAAGTCTACTTGAATCAAAATCAATTTGCTTTTAATTTTGATCAATATAACAGAGGTGACTTAGTAAAATTTATATTAATTTATATGGAAATTATGTAACAAAATAACACTCTCCACGTGTTAGCACTATTGTCATTAAAAAATGTAATTTAACCGTCGTCACGAAACCCATAAAAAATAATTACCACATTGCTGTTATTTAATACACTATTATATAGCTATTAAAGTAGTATGTCTGTACATTAAATATAATTGTCGTATTTAATATTATAAATGCGAAGGTTTGGTCGGATGTTTGTTACTGTTTGAACCAAAAATTGGCCAGATTTGGATGGCTTATTTTACACATAGCTAATTACCCGAGGGTACATTTCATCCTTCGAGGATTCCAATTTTAAGACACATATAGCTTATTATCTGGATTACCACATAGGATACTTATTTCCACGAAAAATGTTAGGTATCCGTGGGATTATCAAATAACATGGTTTAGGACTTATTCAATTTAAATTCAGTATTAATGCGTCTTTTTTTTTAAGAATATTAGCAATGCTTTTTCAAGGCATTACTAATATTCTTATTGCCTCTCCAAATAAGTTCGAAGCTTGCGCTAGGAGTGGGTACGACAATAACCCAAGGGGGTCAGGATCGAACCCTCGACTCTCGCGTTAACGGAGCGAAGTCAGCTCTTCTACCGTTGAGCTACTGAGGTTTGAGTCTTTTGGAACATTATTAACTTAGAAATGATTAATTTCTGTCTGGAGCCATTTACAAGGTTACCGTGAACGAAGTCATAGGTAGGTAGGGTAGTCCTATAAATAAATGGGAATAATATGGAAATAAAGGGGGCAAACCACAAGTAGAATCTAATTTGTGGCAAAAGAAAAGTAATATCTGAATTGTTCTACTACTGGAGAACCTTCTTCAAAAAGTATTAAATCAATTATAAAATTCATTTTTGTAGACCACAAGGAGTTCAAATCGATTACGATATTATTATAAGTCAATATTTTTAGGGTTCCGTACTTCAAAAGGTAAAAAATAAGCTTTAAATGATCACTCTCTTGTCTGCCTGTATGTCCGTGTGTCGCCACCGATTTTGTCAGAAATTATAAATATAATAATTTAAATTGAAATTAATACCAGATACTGAGATCTATAGTCCCTACGTCACCACGCCAATTAAGATAGGCCTCTGAGTTGTATGGACGCTCATACAATTTAGAGGACTAGGTTTTGCAAAAAGTGGCATAAACTTCAAATAAAGTAAATAAGCAATTGTGCTATTGTGTGATAATATAAGGTTTTTTTTTGTTATAGATAATAATAAATCGTTCCTACACGACTCCGACTCACATTCGCAATAATATCGGTCCGATAGTCACACCCTAAGGGACACCTAGTGAATAATCAGTTGCTACGTTATCATCTTATCAGTGAGCATTTATCATCCACCTTTACACTGAATTTCGAAATGTTGATAAGATTTCACGACTAGAACTGTATTACGGCTTTTTTAAATAAATTCTGTATTGGTATTGAATGTGTCGAATGCGTTTCCTTGTACCAAGGGCGTGGTTTGAGGATTTGTCCTAGTTTTTGTGATTTTTAGTGGATTTTGTTGTGTGAATATGGCTTTTAAAGTGTTATTGTCAGCTGTTTTATTAATTGGTTCTGCTTTAGCGCAAAATTGTAAGTATAATTTATTACGTAATGTTGGTATTTTTTGGTTGTTTTTATATTTTAGTACCTTTGGCGTTATTTTCAAATTATTTAACATTGAAGTTTTAAAATTAATTATTAGATTAATTACATTTATTATTTACTAGATTTAATGCTTGATATAATCTCATTGTTTCATTAAACTTGAATACATTTTAAAAATTATTTGAGATTGAATTGAATGGAATTTTTTTTGTACCACCATGGTGGCAAACAAGCATGCAATGCAGAGGTATCGCATGTGTGTTCCCGACTCCTTAAAAACTTTTTCAACCTTCCCTGAAAGAGCCCTATACTGTAGCGTGTTGGGAAAAACCTCAGCACGGAGTTCATTCCACAGCCGTTATATTCCTAATAATTTTCGATTAAAATAAATTTCAGTAACTTATATTACTCTTCACTGTGAATTGTATTTAATACTGAAAATTGTATTAAAATAAATAAAATTTATTCCTTATCTAAGAAGATATTGTGACTTGAAATCAAATCATCATTATTTTGTTCTGAAAATTCTATCAATATTTCGACGCTTCGTTACTACGATGAAGTCTCTGGTACGATTATATATTTTATACTGTTTTTCACAAACTATGTCATGTTAATCAATATCAGTATGTAACTGATTCTTATCATTCTCTTGTCTGACATCGTCGGCGCTTTGACTTATTATTAGCTTTATATCTAATATTATAAATGAAATATTGACCTGACCTGAACAGAGTTGTTCAGGTCAGTGTGTCTCTGACACTAGATTGTCCACTAACCACTCGATAAGAAGAATGAAATATTGGGTCCATTTGCTTATTTTTCTATGTCATAAAGTTGGCAAATAAGCATATGTACTAAATGATTGAAATCTGTTAACCGTAGCCTATATTGTTTTTAATTATTAAGTTGAAAAGGAAGTATACGGTCCATCTGATAATAAGCGGTTGTCGTAACCTATCAGCGTTTGCAGCACCATTCATTCGGTGACACTCGGTGAACTCGAGATATTGGTTCGTAAATCTCCTTTTCCTAGTAATTTTCACTAGCTACAGTGTCCTATAAACCGAAACACACTATTGCTTTACCTAAAAGACCTACCACCAGTAATATATTTAATACCAATAATATTAATAATTACCATGAGTTGCTACTTAATATAAAGGGAAATTGAGAAAAAGATAGGAAAGGGAACAATTGGTAGGAATTTCGACCTCAGTTGTTTTGTACTCTTCGAACGAAACTAAATAATCTATATAATTATGTAAAGAATAAGTTTCATTCTTCTAGCTTTAACAATGACAATACTTCTAAACCACTTTCAAATCGGTTCAGTAGTTTTGCCGTGAAAGCGCGACCGACAGACAGACAGACGGGCAGAGATTCGCATTACAATATTGGTAGGACCGCATCAATCATCAATCTTCATGAATATGAGAATCAAAAGTACTTTTTAAAAGTGTAATTAAATGAAAATGATTTTCATATTGATTTTGACTTTATCAAAAATTAATACAATCTTAATAGTTAGTATCGCTTCTAAAGAGATGGTATTATTTTAAGGTTTTTTTTGAGAAACAATTTGGCTACCTTTTAGATTGTTTTTGTTGAATTGGTATTAAAAAACTAAATTTTCATTCAGTGAGTCATTGTGGCTCGCCCTGTTACGGCTTATCAAAGAAATAATAATTGATATGAGCCATATGACAGTTAAAAGATAAATACGAATTTATCTATTCCACTATAAAACGGAAACTTTTTTTTCTGAATATGTTGCACCTTTAGAACGAAAACTACGTAACTCGAAATGCTTTTTTTGGGAATCAAGAAAATAAGTTTTACAATACAAACCTGAACAACCTTTCGTATATTTTCTTGGTTATTTACGCTCGATTATGTTTTGACTATGATAATTTCGTTTTAAGTCATTTTACGCTGATAGCTAAATTTTTTTTTTTTTAATTGTAGCGTCTTCGTTCTTTTTTTTTTTTTTTTTATGTTAGAAGTTGGCAAACAAGCATACGGCCCACCTGATGGTAAGTGGTTGCCGTAGCCTATGAGCGCTTGCAGCACCATTAGTAGGTGCCACTCACGCGTTGCCAACCTCGAGATATTAGTTCTTAAATCTCGTTCGCCCAGTAATTTCACTAGCGTACAATGCCCTTCAAACCGGAACACAGTAGTGCCTAAACACTACTATTTGGCGGCAGAATATTGGACACTGCGGTGGTACCTACCTAGCCGGCCTCTTGCAACAAAAGACCTACCACCAGTGTGACTGATTGCACTGGTGGAATAATCTCTGTTGTGACAGAGGTTATCCCAACAGCGGGCGATGGGGTCGTCACATCCCGACGCCTTTAAATAAATCTAAATGCGATATGTTGGACTTACTGGCTTTGACAGCGTCATTGGGCGTTTACATTGAAAAT
Source organism: Hestina assimilis (assembly GCA_023373885.1). Classification (NCBI taxonomy): domain Eukaryota; kingdom Metazoa; phylum Arthropoda; class Insecta; order Lepidoptera; family Nymphalidae; genus Hestina; species Hestina assimilis. Next base: position 744,152 of record CM041740.1, read on the forward strand.
ATTTTTGTATATTTATTATTAAATACAATACTTTTTCAATAGCTTGGATTTATTTTTTTTAATTATATGTACATGCAAAATCAAGTTCAAAGTTAGTAGTTACAATATTCACTATTTCAATATTTGATGTAACTGTTTTATTTTTAATATAATTAAATCAGTTTTCACACATTATATCATTATTACTATTATGATTATTGCTGTTACTATTATTGTTGTTAGAATCTATTATTATATTATCAGGTATAATTATTATTTTGGTGCTATTGTGGTATACAATCTTAACTGTTACATGATTATGGGCGTAGCAAGGTGAGAGCTGTCCCACACTGGACCTTTTAAAATACTAAGAAATGGACGAATATAATACATCTTGATCTCTTTCACAAATAACTACTGGTGTAGTTCTACGGTAAGATTTTGCCCTCCCCTGGGTCATATCCTGGCTACGCCCATCGATTAACCAATAAGTTAAGAATTACTAAAAAATCACTAGGTTTTTAAAATCTAATTTCGCTTTCAGTTCGCGTCTGTGTACCATCAACGAGTACAAATCTATGTCAAAATTTGGATAACCTAGGGAGTCCTGCTGTTTGTGAACTGGTTGATTCAAAGTAAGATTTTTTTGAAATAAAACCTATTAATATAAAACTAAATGCTACAATTTACATGGTATTCAATCTCTAAGGGGTTCGTCCTAAGAGTTTGAAATAAAAGTAGCCTTTCCATAGATTCCCTTTACAAAATTTCATCAAAATCGGTTCAGTAGTTTAGGCGTGAAAACGCGACCGATAGAGAGACCGACAGAGTTACTTTCGCATGTATAATATTAGTAAGGATTAGTGGGGAACTGGATCAATGTTTATAATTCCAACGCCTACTGACACTATGAATATATGCTAAGAATGTGATTTAATAATAATAAATGTTTTCCACAGTATCGATTGTGCCTTAAAGTTGGCCAGAGGAGCTGCCGATATTGGAGTTTTCTCAGAAGAAGAAGTCGTGCTTCTCGCCCATGCCCAACCAAATGACAATCGAGTAATAGCATCCATAAGAGATGTTACCAGACTTTCAGGTACTACGGCAATTTCTTTAAAAAAAAATGTATAGATTTGCGCAAGCATATCTTTAAAATCGAGAAATAATCAGCCTACATTTCAGCCAATATTCTAAGCCTATATTTTTAAAACGAAATGTACGAAGTTTTACAAAGCAACGACATCTACGGTGGGCGTAAAGTTGCCAAAAACGGTTGGAAAATGACTTTACTCCTCATGGTAGTAACATCTTGCCCTACTGGCCTTGACAGCGTTACCGAGTACAGAGACCCGGCCGGCAAAAAGGGACAGTTCTCACGGAGGCTCAAATTTCTTTCCGTCCTTAGGGTGCCTCCTGGCAAGCCGAACAACGGCTAAGGACTTTATCGGAGATGGTGGTTAATATAGTTGCACTAAGGCAATCTGCCACCCTCAGCCTGCCAACCAGTGCCTCATTTAAAGGACCGTTTCATTGTGTCAGATTATAAGAACCAACTTAAAAATAACAACGACTTAGTAGCAAAGTTCTAAAAGTTTTTAGAATTAGGAATTCACTACACTTTCGCAAAAACACTGAATTTTAATAAAGGGGGTTGGCAAACAAGTATACAGTGCGCCTGTGTAAGCAGCCACCGCAACCTATGAACGCTTGCGATAATTGAGGTATCACATTTGCGTCGCCAACTCAAGGGAAAGGAAGGATAGGATGAGAACGGAACAAAGATGGAGAGATATTAGGCTCTCTGTTCTGTATTCTGGCTCTGTCACTTATTGCACGAAACGCAACTGTATCTACTGATACTGTTACCTTACGCCAATTTTCTTTGACGGGGTAGTACTTCTCCGGTCTTGCCGGCCTGGGAAAAACATGCCTCTACTACTACAAAACGGTATTTTTAAATTATGTTTATTTTCTAGAGCCTTTCGCCTTCGAAGCGGTAGCTGTAGTTCCAATCACACACACCGGTGGATTAGAAGGTCTTCGAGGTGGTAAATACTGTCATCCAGGCTTCGATCAGACAGACCAGAGGTGGTCTCTACGTGTCTTGAAGGCTTTGGAACAGGCTGTGAGTTTTTTGTACATAAAAATTGGGATCATATATCATTTGAGTATCTTCGTGGCATTATTTCCGGTACTTTATCAGTCTTTTGTATACAGAGTGATTGCCATCTGAGCTCCGCAACCCTGAGGGCGAACCAGTAACTGGCTCTTTAGCGCACGTTTACGTTTTAAATTCAGCACCTATGCTGAATTCAGCTTTCTAAGTCCAAAGGTTTAGGCTGGGCGTTGATGTGTCAGTCAGGTCTTCTCCTATTATATATAAAGATTATTTTTTTAGGCTGCTCGTACCGATCGGTGCCCAAATGTTAATACGGACCGCAAGACAGCTGAAGAGATCGAAGTGGAAACCTTGGCCACGTTCTTTAGCAGCGGCTGCAGACCTGGACCATGGAGCGCTAATACCACAGTCGATACCAATCTTAGTGAGTATTCTCTTAGTACTGTTCCATGAGACGCACATGGCCGATTGCGTTCACTGATCGGTAAACGATTGGTGGGTTAAGCAACTTTGCTCGCAGTCTGTCACTAGATGGGTGATTGCGTAGTGGCATCAACTGAGCGTCTCCGTGCTTCAGAGGGCACGTGAAAAGTCGGTCCCAGCTGTTTATCAATTTGATGATAGTCGTAAATTCAATTTAAGAAGCCTATACGGGTACTCCGATAGTAGGTTGGCCACTAACTACTCGATAAGAAGAAGAAGTACTGTTCCAAATGATTCAATCGTCAAAGATCATTATTATATAAATACTAGCGGACCCGGCAGACGTTGTCCTGCCCTGAAAAAATCTGGGACCCGATAGCAGCGCCCTTTACCCGGTGAAAGATTTTGATTGGCTAATATGGCTATTACAAAGCAGGGGTTGGTGATAACAAAGTGAAAATTTAGGGTCGTATGTATTTTTCAATGCCACATAATAAAAAAATAAAATATAAAAATTTTAACCAAAAAATAAAAATAAAAATTTTGGGGTGGACACCCCTTATCACTTAGGGGTTTGAAAAATAAATAGTAGCCGATTCTCAGACTTACTGAATATGCATAAAAAATTCATAAGAATCGGTCAAGCCGTTTCGGAGGAGTATGGGAACGAACATTGTGACACGAGAATTTTATATATTAGATGTATACGATAGATATAGAGACGTCGTGTCAAAGTCTAATTTATTTGTAATTAGCTTCTGTCCGCGGCTTCGTTCGCGTCCAGATGTTTTAGTGTGGCACCTTTATCGCAATATTTTCTATATTTTGGCGATTACTTAATCTATATAATATGTATACTTGTATTTTTTTTTTTTTATGTTAGAAGTTGGCAAACAAGCATACGGCCCACCTGATGGTAAGTGGCTGCCGCAGCCTATGAGCGCTTGCAGCACCATTAGTAGGTGCCACTCGCGCGTTGCCAACCTCGAGATATTAGTTCTTAAATCTCGTTCGCCCAGTACTTGTATACAGTCTCCTTTGACATGCCATGAAATAAAACTATCAATTATTTTATAGGGAGCCGTTTTCCATCACTATGCTCGCTCTGCGGCGAAAACGCGAACTGCGCTGGATACACGATAGACATGGGCCTGACTGTTGCTGGTGTCCAGAATAACAACAGGCATATACAAGCCTTGGAATGTCTTAGAAGTAACAACAATGGCACTGTTGCTTTTGTAGCTTGGCAGCATGTTAGAGAATTCTTTAATGTAAGTATATTTTAACCTGATCAATATTTTCCAATCATTTTCAAACTCTTAACTTAATGCACCCTAAATGTTTCCCTAATTTTGAAATGAAACTTCTTTTGGGACGCGAAGCTTAGGTATGTGGACGGTGTGAATTAACAGTGTCGGATTTACAAATTTTCAAGCTTATAGGCTGTAAGGTTTTTGCCACCTTGTCTCTACAATTGTCATGTCCCGAATTATTTTTACAATCAAAAGGCCGATCACTAGTTGAGCGTCGTCGAGCTAGCTGTTTTACTGTAGTATACGGAAGTTTGTTACTCGGAATGTACAATGACAAGTGAGAGCGGAAAGCCATAGGCAATATTCTTACAGATTTCTGCCTGTAAAACATCAGAAAACCGTCATGCAGAAGTCTTTTTGATTTCTATGAGGTCAAAAAAATCAGTCTCCAAATTTGTCGCCCCAAAAATCTGCCACCCAAGGCTGAAGCCTACTCAGTCTGCTGGTTTATCCTCCACTGTGAACTAGATTTTATGAAACGAAAAAACTAAAACGAAAATGAGATAACTATAAATGTATATTTATCTCTATTATTTGTAAATATAGTTAGTATTGAATTGTGAATGTTTTGTAATATTGGTTGTAAATAAAAGACATTATTAACTTTAAAAAAAAGGTGAAACTTCAATAAATCGACAAAAGAATGAGATGAATATATATAACAAGATATAAAAATATTCACAAACACTTTTAAATAATAACACACCACGCTGACTTCTTACTAAAAAACTGTAATACGCAACCGCATACAGTGTACAGTAGTATTAGCTCACGTACTTTTCACGTATACTAACTCAAATACAAGCAAGTATTAAACAGTGTGCAATATACATACACACCGACATTTGCTCTCTCGCTGTCTGTCTCATTCTTTGCCGGTTTCATCCTACACATTTTCGTATTCGTGTCTCTTACCTGTCGTTTTTTCCGTTGCATCCGGTTTGAAATCACAACGATTCTAAAGAGGTTTCACTTTTTCAAAAATTATCTCTCTTTCTCTTTCGTTCTTTCTTACTTCAAACAAAAAACAAAATTGACGATCAATTTGTCTCTCTCTAGATGTGAACTCACGCTCGATTTGTTTTTAAAGATATGATTTTCATCAATTGTATAACTTTCTTTATTTCACTAGATCCGTAACCCTCAAGACGCTACCGCGTTTGCCCTGCTTTGTGAAGATGGTTCCCTGAATGTCCTGACTGCTGAAATGTTGACTGGTGTAGCAGCACCTTGCTCCTTCGTCAAACAACCTTGGAGCGCTGTTGTGGCATCTACGTAAGTATCTATCATCGAGAATAGTTTTCCAGAAAAATCGGTGTTCAAAGGACTTTTTTTTAAAGTGGCATTGTAAATTGATTTAAGGAAATGTAAATTTTCGCAGCTATAGACAATTGTAGCGTCAAGAGCACCAGAAACATACACTTTGTTGACCTTTAGGTTGGAAAAGGGAATCGCGCCTCGCACTAAACGCAACAGAACTCTGTTACATTAAGCCGATTTTCTGTGAGAGGATAATGTTTTCTCGGTCGACCCGGTCCATTTTTGCAGGGAAAAGCATGGGATTACTATTACAAAAACTTTTAGACACTAACTAATTTGGACTAAAAATTTGATTGACTAGATCAACAGCATCAAATGTCTTAGCGGCCATGCGGACTTGGTGGCCAACTGGCGCCAATCCTGGAGGAAATAGCTGGCAATCGATTCTTTTCAACGCCGTCATCGGTGGAAACACAGCGCGCGTTAGTTTCGAAGACGTGCTGCCTACGCCTCAGAACTATACCCAATCTGGTACGATATAATTCGCATCGATCCGAATTCAAAGTATTAATGAACTTCTTGGTTTCTCCCAGTACGATAAGGCTTCCGTTTCTGATAAAAGAAATAGTAGAGGTCTTACTAAGTTAAAGTAACTTTCTTCTTCGTTATTCCTAGATTTTTTTCACCTATGTTTTTGGGGTTAGCTTTTTGTAGTCTGGATTTGACAAGTTACTAGTCTTTATACAACGCGATTGCCACTTGACCTCCGCAACACTAAGGGTGAACCAATAATTTATTAGATGAGACATGAGATATATCAGATGCTATGTGAAAATAAGCGAGACTTTCTGAGGCTCCTCGGGGAGACTCATAAGGCCAACGTCCAGACTGAAACAAATATACTTGTAAGCAATGTGAATTGCGTCACACTGCTTCATAAGCGAACCTACGATATCAGACCCAATTATTTTACGGACGTAGAGGGCTGGCAAAACAGCCGAAATTTATGGTCGGGGTCGACAAAAATGTCGGATAAGTGTGAGCAGCTTCATATAAAATGACGATATTCGAATCGAAGTGGGAAAGTGGTGTCACAATATAGACATATGTGTCCGGAATTCTAGTAATTTTTCTTCACTTTTGTTGGAATAACATTGGTGACTTTTCACCTAAAGTTTCTCACCCAATTTCAAACCATATTATAATTCCAGTTCGTAGCTTCAATACTGTTGATGCCGCATCATCCTGCATTCCACCCCGACGTTGGTGCACCATCTCCGCCCAGGAGCACACCAAGTGTACATGGATACGCAACGCCGCGTACATACTAGGCATTGAACCCGCTATTTCCTGTCAACAGAGGAACAATAACTTCGAATGTTTATCTGATATCAGAGATAATACGGCTGATTTTACAACTACACCATCTAATTATGGATATCTCTCCAGACAGTAAGTATTATTACCTATATCTTAAAAGTGGTAAGTGTCTTCTCCTTTCTAGTATTATTCCCGGTATCAGAGGAGTATTTATCCTGCTTATTACTCTTATCCGGATATTTTATTTAATTTTTATTTTATTTTATGTTGGAAGTTAGCAAACAAGCATACGGCCCACTTGATGGTAAGTGGTTGCCGTAGCCTATGAGCGCTTGCAGCACCATTAGTAGGTGCCACTCACGCGTTGCCAACCTCGAGATATTAGTTATTAAATCTCGTCCGCCCAGTAATTTCACTAGCGTACAGTGCCCTTCAAACCGGAACACAGTAATGCCTAAGCACTACTATTCGGCGGCAGAATATTTGACACTGCGGTGGTACCTACCTAGCCGGCCTCTTGCAACAAAAGACCTACCACCAGTATGACTGATTGCACTGGTGGAATAATCTCTGCTGTGAACCAGTAACTCATAGGATAAGAGGAATTTACTTATCAATACTTAACGATTATTATCAGAGGTTATGTGATAACAACCGGGACAAGCAAGTGTTAGTGCAAGCAAGTGTATGAACCGATTATTGCATGAGAGTTCCATCAAGAAGGCTGACCTAGAGGGGGGGAGGGGTACTTTGGAGCACTAAATAATTTTTTTTTTCCATTTTAAGACGGTTGGCAAACAAGCAAACGGTCCGCCTGATGGTAAGCAGTCACCGAAACCTATGAAAGCTTATGACACATGCCAACCCGAGGGATAGATTGAATGATAAGGGAATAGAAAGGAATAGAAGGATTAGAAGATTGGGCATGCGGCCTTCTCATGCATCGCACGAAACGCAAAAGTACCTCATACTGTTACTTTACGCCGATATTTTGTGAGACGGTAGTACTTCCTCGGTGGAGCCAGATCATTTGTGCTGGAAGGAACATGACTCTTAGCCCCTTGGAATACCTTGAATAACATTAAAGTTATATTAAAAAAATAAGCAATACCATGTCAACCCACACGAATGTCATTTCGAGAAAAATGCGTTTGAAATTTTTGAACAACTTGCTTTATATATGATTTATGGCCAATTTTTGGCAATTTCAGATTTATGTAAGTTATTTTACTTATTTTCACAAAAAATAAGTATACAAACTGCATATTTCGTATATAATATAACCCAAAATGTTTAAAATAATACATAAATTGCATGATTAAAAATGGCTTTTTAGAAGTTTTAAAGCCTAAAACCCTACAAATATTAAAGAAAAATTTTCTTCAGCCATTTACCAACACTTCTGCATATATAACGCAATTTTTTTTTGTTGTGGGTTGACATGGTATTGCTTATTTGCGTCCATTTATATTGTAGGAGATATTGAAGAGCTTATTGCTAATTTTTCCCAGGCACTACAAATTGACATCGGTGAAGTTGGTTCAGAATTCGCGCAACAATCCCGCAGCGTTCTCGCGCGTCGCCGCTTTGCTCCGGGAGACGAGCACTCAAAACATCACTCGCTTTGAGAACTTAAGAGGAAGGCGGGCATGTTTCCCTGAATTTGGAGGCATCGGTACGTATCACGGATTTATGTGATGGCGCAGGAGGTGTGAGGATTCGGAGCCTGGCTCCCCTACCCACTAAAACCCCAAGGTCCCTACTAGCGCCATGGTGGGACGCGGGTTCGCTTAAGCAATCAACCGCGACGCCCTGGCGTTTGCTACTTAGCAGTAGGGGTGGCAACCTACTGCCGCCATATATACATAAAATACTTAAATAAAAATATCTATTAAAACCACGGCGCTCTCGCGCCCAGGCCTTTCGCCTTCCTGTGTTTCTTCTAAATAATGAGCTAAAATTGATGATGAAGAATCTTAAAATCGATTTCAACTCGTTATTTTTCAAGTCCTTAAGATTCTCCATCATCAATCTGTCATTTACAAATTATAATTATGTTTTCATGTGATCACATCATAATGGGCACTTTCTTTTCAGCTTACGTTGCGTTCTTACGGGCTGCTCATGAACGCAGCGTTATCAGTAGCACGGAGTGTGATTACGGACGCGCCGTGGGAGAGTTCTTCGACAGCGCCTGCGCTGCCGGTGCGCTTGACAACTCGCACGCACTCGCCGAAAGCGTAAGTTTCATTCTATTTAGTTAAAATAAGTCCCAAAACTTGGAATAAAAGAGAATAGGGTTTATAATAAGACCTTAAACAGGTTAGTTTGGGTCTTCTTTTCTCGTCTGTATTTTTTTTTTTATGTGAGAGGGGGCAAACGGGCAGGAGGCTCACTTGATGTTAAGCGATCACCGCCGCCCACGAACATCTGGAACACCAGAAGGCATGCAGGCGCGTTGCCGACCTTTAAGGAAAGAATACGCTCTTCTCTTGAAGGTTACCAAGTCATATCGGTTCGGAAAGACCACCGGCGGAAGTTGAGTCCACAGAGTGGTTGTGCGAGGAAGAAACTGTCTTCTAAATCGCGCTGTTGTGGATTTCCAGACATCGAGGTGGTAGGGATGGAATTAAGAGTTTTGTCGCGATGTCCGATGGTGAATACCGGTGGGATCAATTCAAACAATTCCTCAGAACATCGCCTGTATTCTCCCGCTTGGTGACGATGTCAAGGCCAGGAAGGCAAATACACATTCAGAAAAAAAAATCACCTGTATTCTGAATTGACTTATCATTCATTATCAAATTGAATCACAGATTTTATTTGGACCACAGATTTAGTGGAAGCTAGAAGCCGCAAGATAGTGTGGGTGCCATTTTTATACCTACGGTAATGCTGAGGTTTTACTGGGTAGAGGTTCCAGGCTCCGAGGCATGAAGCCAGGCTCCAAGTCCTCATACCTCCTGCACCATTTTACCAGTCCCGGCACTCGAGTGCGTAACTGCATTTCCCCAAGTAAAAATAATTAGCAGTTAAGTGCGTTGTGGACCACGCACAGTTGAAACTAAAGGGTTCCGCAGCTTGGTTATGAAGAATCGTAAGGCCTTTAAAAATAATAACGAATTAAAATCGACTTCAATAATAAGTTGGTTAGTAAACTTCGTGTTGATAGAGCCCATGGTCTCCGAGTAAAATGACTGTGACATACGGACGGACGGAAGACGGATATGACGAAACTATAAGCCCCTAAAAAAGACTCCTTACTGACACGCCGCATAGGTCGTCAAATTCATTAATATAGCTTATTTTCAATTGTTTTTTGTTACAGACCTACAATGCTACCAACCTATGTTCTGTGTGCAGACCTTCGGTACATGCCCCGATTAATACAAACTGTAAGTTAAAATAATATTTACTCAGTACTCTAAACATTTTTAATCAAAAGACTTCAAAATAGGGGAGGTTTTCCATTCAACTGTATGAATTTTGATTGTTCTTTTTTTAATTTAAGGGCGCGTTTACGTATTTGACGAATAATAGTTTTTTTTTCGGTCTAATTTCCGACAAAATCAAAGAAAATTAAATGGAACTATTAATTGCTATGAATAGATCGGGCCTTTATCTATAATAATAATATAAAAAATATGAAATTTTCTTATTATTTTTTATAGTAAAACCGATTTTCCGGACCCTCTTCACTCCAACAATAATAAAAAAAATATACATTATTATTATTATTAACCTATAAATAACCTAAATAAGTAAAAATTATAAAAATACTTATCGAAAACAAATAGTTTCTACAATATTTATGTACTCGTACACAAAGTATAAAGTATACAAATATTAAAATTATTACAACTTTTAAAATAAAAAAAAAAAAATTAAACATTTCAAGTCTCAAAATTAGTTTACCGTTCATTATTCCCGCCGATCACAGTCGTGCGCTTGTGTGATCGATTCGTATGAATGTAGTGGTGCGATTCGGTACCTATATATTTTGCAAACGCGTCCTTAAAGCTGGTGTTTCCCGTGCGGTTCCATTTTAATTTGGTCGAGTTCTGACAATGGCATCCATGAGGAATCATATAAGTCTTAAATTTGCATTATTCATTAGGTACATACATTAATAACTAAAATGTATGAAATAATTATTTTCTACAACAGAAGTCAGTGCTAAGTAAAACATAGTCACAAATACTTCTTTTGTAGAAAATATTTATTTTATTAATAGTATCTTTACATAGTAATAAATCAAGTTGTTTTAGCTGTCTGTGCGCTTAGATCATTTTAATACAGCTTTTCAGCAATACATAGAGTGATTTAAGAAGAAGTTTTATATGTATAATAATAATAATAAATATTTTATAGGCGTCGGGATGTGACGACCCCATCGCCCGCTGTTGGGATAACCTCTGTCACAACAGAGATTATTCCACCAGTGCAATCAGTCACACTGGTGGTAGGCCTTTTGTTCCAAGAGGCCGGCTAGGTAGGTACCACCGCAGTGTCCAATATTCTGCCGCCAAATAGTAGTGCTTAGGCACTACTGTGTTCCGGTTTGAAGGGCATTGTACGCTAGTGAAATTACTGAGCGAACGAGATTTAAGAACTAATATCTCGAGGTTGGCAACGCGTGAGTGGCACCTACTAATGGTGCTGCAAGCGCTCATAGGCTGCAGCAGCCACTTACCATCAGGTGGGCCGTATGCTTGTTTGCCAACTTCTAACATAAAAAAATATATATATATATACAGAATTCCTTCTAAATGCTTGGATCGATTTTGATGAAATTTTTTGTGTGTTCTATTGCATTCGAGAATGGTTTAGATTAACAATTAGACTCAGTAGGGGGCGTTGCTATCGGGTCCCGTTCATTTTTTCGAAAAGGACAACGTCTGCTGTTCCCACTAGTTAAGTAATATTCCTGAATCGCGCTATCAAAAGTTATAACGCGGATTAACATTTATACAACTCCCCGAAGCAAAGAGTCTGGGCATGGCCCGCGAGGCAATATAACTGTAGAGGGTACTATGTATAAAATATCCCTTCAACACAACGGGAGGATCCTCCGACCAGGCAGGTGTTGCCTGGTGGGCCGAAACCCTGGGCTGAAGTGCAACGACTTACGTTGGGAAGTTGTATATAAACTGTAGAAGCTTAGAAAACTCTGATAGCGCGATTTAGGATCGTGACGATCATTGGTCGTTAATATCGTTGCGTAGTATGCCTTGATGTGAGATTGTGACAAACATGTCTTTCGCATTACGTCGTGTTGCGTGTAGATGTCGCTACAATAACCTAGTCAGATCCCCCTTTCTTAGAGGGTTATCACATTTCGTTCATATAATTTTTATTTCTCTTTCAGTCACGTGTGCTTACGATTACACAAATCTTTTCTACGGCAACAACGGTACAATGCACTGCCTAGCTGATCCATCCACGGACATAGCCTTTGTAGAACTGCAAAACATTGATGGTATGTGATTCTCCTTCTCAGTCAGTCAGTCAGTCACTCTTGACCACTCTGGTCGAAGGTATTTTTATGCTTCATTGGTGGTAGGTCTTTTGTTGCAAGAGGCCGGCTAGGTAGGTACCACCGCAGTGTCCAATATTCTGCCGCCAAATAGTAGTGCTTAGGCACTACTGTGTTCCGGTTTGAAGGGCATTGTACGCTAGTGAAATTACTGGGCGAACGAGATTTAACAACTAATATCTCGAGGTTGGCAACGCGTGAGTGGCACCTACTAATGGTGCTGCAAGCGCTCATAGGCTGCGGCAGCCACTTACCATCAGGTGGGCCGTATGCTTGTTTGCCAACTTCTAATATAAAAAAAAAAAAATGCTACAGAGCAGACGGGCAGGAGGCTCACTTGATGGTAAGGAATTATCACCGCCAAAGAATATCTGCACACCAAAGTGCAGGCAGGTGCGTTGTCAATCTTTGTTGCTGGTGGTTGACGAGCGTGCAGTTTCTCTGGTTGCAGCCCCACGATTTGGTACATAATATCAATATGTATACCACTAAGTTTAAAAATCATGGTAATATCGTAGGATTGAAAATGAAAAAACAGCAATGTGGATGTTAATAGTACTTTCCCCAGTTAATAAATAGTATACACTTAACGATCCTTTAATTAGGAAATCGAACGTCTTCCCTCACAGAACAGTCTTTCAGTACTTTAAAAAAAAGTAAGTATATAGGCTAGCGCTTGGCGTTGTTAACACCTGATGTTGTGTTGACACAGCCTAAGGTGAAGGTAGAAGATGTCTATTCACTCTTGATTTGAAGGTGCACTGTAGATAGTTGGGAAGGCAGGTCGGGAGGGTATTTCAGACCTTATCGGAAACGAGGAATCAAAACGTTTCGTACGTGTCTTGGGTACGTCGAATAGTTCCTGAGCACACACCCTGAAATACGATTTGTAAAATATTGATAGACAGGCAACCTTACGACGATGTTCTAGACTTTGGAGCTTTGCATTTGCCAGTGTCTGGGTGCTGATGACTCTTCTAGCACGACGTTCCACTGAGTCTTAAAACCAGTCCAGACTGATGTACTTTTCTTATAGTTGTTTCTAGACTTCATAGGAATAGTTTTTAGTACGACTAATATATTTTTGTGTTTGGTTTCTCAACAGCTTATCTCACCGCGGCTGGTTTACAAGCCTCTCAGCTACGAGCCCTCTGCCGTAATAACACCCTCGCATTGGAAACCGGACTTGCCATTGACAATGGGTGTCTCCTTGCATATGTGGTAGACTCCGAAGTGATTGCAAGACGGTGAGTACACAACATACACACATCCATACACTCACTCACTAACTTACTCATCACTCTACCACGCGGTAAGGGTTTTGCCTTCATCGAGCGCGAAGGCATAGATGTGGTCTACGGTGGAGCGAGCTTACTTATGTACTCGCACCTTGAAGAGGTTCAGGTTGTATGCGTTCGGAAATACAGATGCCGGAAGAGTATTCCACCCCTGGCCGTGTGCATTATGAAAGATGATTGAAAGTGGAAGACCTTTGTGGCGTGTTGGTAGTGAGCCTGCCTCAGTCGAGGGTTCGAGTCCCGCTCGGGGTGGATATTTGTCTTTTTGGGTCTCCCCACCGTGCCTTGGAGAGCACGTTAAGCTGTCGGTCCCGATCACATAACATCTGATAATAATCGTAAACTCTTGATAAGTAAATTGATCTAATCCAATGAGTTACTGGTTGACCTTTAGGGTTGCGGAGGTCAGATGGCAATCGCTCTGTGTAAAAACTAGTGACCTGTCAAATCCAGATAAGAGTAATAAGTAGATTCTGGGCTAACTAACGGGATAGTGCTAGAAAAAAAGATATAAAGCGCATAGTTTGAATGTTGCGTATATTGACCAGTCCTCGCCGGCGAGGACGAGGTCCTTTGTTTCGCACGTCGCGTCGCGCTCACACCGTCGGGTGAGTCTATCGTATAGAATGCGCTCGGAGCGCTGCCTCCATCTCCGATGACGTCCTTAGCCGTGGTTCGGCTTCGCAGGAGGCACCCTAAGGACGGAATCAAATTTGAGCCCCGTGAGGGCTGCCCCTTTATCACGGCTGAGTCTCTGTACTCGGCCCCCGCCCGGTGACGCTGTCAAGGCCAGTAGGGCCAACAGCAATACACATTCCGAAAAAAAAAAAAATATATTGACCAGATATGGATGGTACCCTGCAGTGCCAACCTGGTCTCTTTATCCTAATAATGTTTATTAAGTACGCCCCATACTTTATAAATGTAGATTTTTTATTAAGTTTGTATGCAAAATTTTTAGTCAATTTTGGCGATACAAGTATAAGTTATAATTGGGCTGGCAATAGCTAAAAGCCTCTAAATAAATAAAAAGAAAAAAACAATTTTACTAACAAAATATTAATTCTTCCAGTAACGACCCCCTATTCAACAGTCTGAACGCCCTGCTAGACAGTTTGGACTTTTTCTTCGGCTACAACGCAGCGACTGGTGCACAACTGATAAACTTAGAAATGTATTCACCTTTCGATGGAGTCAGCGATTTGCTGTTCAAGGATACAGCAGTAGGCCTTACGGAACCATCGAGCGAATCAATAAACGAGCAAGCAAGAAATTACAATGAGCTTTTCCAGCACTTGGAATCATGTACCGGTACAGCATCACCTCTGCCAGGTCTTGCGACGAGGAACTTCTTCTCCATTGTAACCTTGATCGCAACATCAGTTTTGGCACGTTTTGTTATGTTCTAGGCACGTGTATGTTGTTTGGAGCATGTATGAAATTTGTATGGGTCATATTTTTGTTTTAAATCGTCAACGTGCTATTACTTTAAATTAAAATTGGATTATAGTATCATTACAGCAAATTAAATTTTACATACAATCTGTATGACTCATACAAAAAGCTTAAAATATGTAAGTATAAGTTTAGAAACTTCTAGAGTTTTCTTTATAATATAAGGCATTTTATTCGGCATTTTTTTTTAATTTAGGTTAAATTTAATGTTTTTGTAAAATAGAAGTTACCGTATAATAAATTTGCTGTCTCTTTTCAACGAATACTAACTAGTTTTGAAGAGCGAGACAGATGTACGTAATAATTATGTATTGCATTTATTTTAACGTATTCGACAATTTTGTGTAAAAGAGTTTATTTTGTAAATGTGACTGTTCGTTAAATGATTGTAAATTAAACCATATTGAACATTTTTACTAAGAATAACAATAGAGTTATAACGCATAGAAGAATAGATGCCCATAATGTAGACCATTCAATTGGAGCCCAGCTGTCATAGCTTGCACCAATGAACTTTCAGATGTCAGAGTAATGTGTGACAGTTCTCAGAAAAATAAGAAATAATAGCAAGCCATTAATTCAGAATTGAAAATAAAAAACAATGACGATTTGAGCGGGAAAATTCATTTTATACTATACAATTCGTATTTATGACATAAATAATATAAATAATAAATTACAAATTTCAGTTTATTTTTCGCGAGGTTTGTTCAAAGCTGCTTTAGTTTATAGTAAGTCAATGATTAAAACCATATATAACATAGATAATAATGTCGTATACGCTCTCGCATATTGTGTGTGAATGTTCATGATTTTCAAATAAAGTATATTTTTTTGTATATCGACTATTATTTCCAGATCCAAAGTCAAAACCCATATGAGTTTCATAACCAATTTTTCTTGGCGATTTTCTTTCAAGATGTATCCGGATAGAACATGAGCTAATATTATATATGTCGGAGAATGGAGATTCTCATCGACATCGTCATCAGTGGTTACAACTCTTGTGGGCGTCGTGTGGGTAAAATGCAAGCACAAAACAAGCTGTACAATATTTATTGTTGATTTACTCCTTTTAACAAATCATAGTATCATATCATATATTCGAGCAGTGGGTTCGGCGCACCGATCTGACTTCACCTCCCAACAATCTAAGAGTCATCCAACTCGATCCAACCACAATTTCACAATATATCTTATTCCCGTAAAACAACATAACTTTTGTTTCTTTTCTCATCCCCAATGACAGCGTTCAGATGGTGTCTCGACCACTAGAGGTTTCCCTTTACTCGATATAGCCAGTATTATAACAACTTAATAAAAACTTATACAATATTAAAAGGTGATAACAAATCAAATTAAGTTAATAATCCAACTCCGACATATATATGCTAGTTTGTTTTTAATATCATGTTACAATATAGACGAAAGAGCTTTTAATCTGTTATATAAAGTCTTAGAACATTTAGTTGTTGGCGTGCGTAGAAAGAGATAGAAGATAGAAACCGCGTGACAATGTTTTACGTATTTTATGTGTGCGTAATGTAAAATTACCTATATCATTCACAGTCTTGACCAGATATAAAACATGCCAGCATTGATATTTAGGCAATAAAGAAATAAGTTGCCAAACCTATATATATCTATTTCTTTTACTCGTATTCGTATTACGAGCAACAGACTAAGACAACAATATCTCCTTTGAATAACCGTTACAAGAGCGGCAAAATAGTATGGTAGTGTCCATGAGATTCTTAGTCTAAGAGCTGGTTGCGTTAGACATCGTCGTATCTGTCATGATGCGTTTTTATTTGAGAGATCACGGATGGTTTTTATTTGAGAGATCATGGATGGTTTTTATTTGAGAGATCATGGATGGTTTTTATTTGAGAGATCATGGATGGTTTTTATTTGAGAGATCATGGATGGTTTTTCGAGGCAGTGCCTGTAGTGACTAGCGCGTTGATTGATAAAACTATTAAGGCAGACGTGAACACCAACCACGCAGATCCTAATTTACCGGATTCTCCGACATATGTATTATATCTTTTATTTCACGTTTGGCAAACAAGAATGCAGTACGCTTGCTAGTAGGCAGTCACCGCAACCTATGAACGCTTGCGATACTTGAAGTATCACAAGCGCGTTGCCAACCCGAGGGATAGGAAGGAAAGGATAAGGTGTGAAAAAAGGAAGGGAGTGGAGGGGTGGGCGATTTGGCTTCCGGAGCCTTCCGGAGCCATTTCCCTGGTCAAGCTGACCCATTTTTGCTGGAAGAAGCATGACTCTACCACTACTCAAACAGTTTTTTATTCTGCGCTCAAACCCATTATTTGTGATATTTTTAAGATTCCCTAACCAAAAGGAAGATACGGAATCGTTATAATTTCATCATGCCCGTGTATCCGGGTTCACATTTCAGGTTTTTTTAATCGATCTCAAAAAGAGGAGGTTTTTAAGTATTCGTTCAAATATTTTATTGTTGTGAGTAACAATCTATCGGTGCCGTTATTTTTGATTTTCATTTCAATTTTTTTTTTGTTTTTTATATCATGAAAAGAAAATAAAAGTGTCTGTTTGTAATTACAAATTAACTGCACATAAAATTTTTGTCTGTATGTCTGTCTGTTACGCCTAATCTCTGAAACGGCTGGACTGATTTTAAAGATACTTTCACTGGCAGATAGAGAATGTTATAAGGAGTAACTTGGCTACATTTATGTTTTGAAAAAGAATTAGGGTTCCGTGCTTCTTCTTCTATATATAATGAAATAACAAAAAATAAAAAACATCGAAATTATTTTAAAAAAATTTATAAAAATCACAATAAATTCAACAAAATCTTGTATTATGGCTTATCAACCCATCCAAGTCTTCCTCTTCCGAGGACTAGCATTAGCACATCATTGGTCCTAGATTCGGTGCTCGGCGAGACACGATTCCTCCACGAGCGCTGCTTCGGCGTCGATGCTGGAAACAATTTAAAATACAATTCATCTTTATTGATTTTGTTTAGATTTTTTTTTTTATGTTACAAGTTGGCAAACAAGCATACGGCCCACCTGATGGTAAGTGGTTGCCGCAGCCTATGAGCGCTTGCAGCACCATTAGTAGGTGCCACTCACGCGTTGCCAAACCTCGAGATATTAGTTCTTAAATCTCGTTCGCCCAGTAATTTCACTAGCGTACAATGCCCTTCAAACCGGAACACAGTAGTGCCTAAGCACTACTATTTGGCGGCAGAATATTGGACATTGTGGTGGTACCTACCTAGCCGGCCTCTTGCAACAAAAGACCTACCACCAGTGTGACTGATTGCACTGGTGGAATAATCTCTGTTGTGACAGAGGTTATCCCAACAGCGGGCGATGGGGTCGTCACATCCCGACGCCTTGATTTTGTTTAGATATTTGTATGTTTTGATTTTTGTTACTCAATCACGCAAAAATGGCTGGACGGATTTGTATGAAATCCGGCACAGATGTAGATTGTTACCTCGATTATGACACAGGAAATCTTATATCCCTGGCTACGCAATTTAATGTCTTAATTTACCTAATATATTTATATTTCAATTTTATTTAATCTACATTCAAATTCAGTACACATTCGTTCACTTCCTTCCTATACGTATCAAAAAGATGGCGGCGAAAACCGCTCACGCAAAACGTGTGACCAAAAACTACATTGAGAAAGTTGAGGAAAGTGATTGTGTGATTAAGTGCAGCTTCAGAATCACGTGTGTGGAGAAACAGGTGCGATTCACTGAACCAGCCAAGTATTCCATTCATATCCGCTGCCCCAATCCCGGAGAAACGCTTGGTTCCTGTACATGCTTCGGGAATTCTAAGGTCACCGAAGACGAAATCGCGGCAAGATGCTAGTGTATAACAAATATTATGAAATAATTTTTTTTACCGGCGTCAGGATGTGACGACCCCATCGCCCGCTGTTGGGATAACCTCTATTATAGCAGAGATTATTGCAGCAGTGCAATCAGTCACACTAGTAGTAGCTTTTGTTGCAAAAGGCCATCTAGGTAGGTACCACCGCAGTGTCAAATATTCTGCCGCCAAATAGTAGTGTTTAGGCATTACTGTGTTCCGGTTTGAAGGGCACTGTAGGCTAGTCAAATTACTGGACAGACAAAGGTTGGTAATGCGTGAGTAGCACCTACAAATGGTGCTTCAAGCGCTCATAGGCTACGGCAACCACTTACCATCAGGTGAGCCGTATGCTTGTTTGCCAACTTATAATATAAAAAAAATATTTCATTACCGTCAGAGCAGCGCTGTGTGCGCTAAGTGTGTGAATGAGATGCACTGTAGGATCTTCGTACGAGTGAGCAGGACGACAACAGTATATGTACCACTGCTAGCGCGATGTATATTGTCGTCTGATAGTCGTGTAGCCACGAGCTGACTTCTTGCTTACAGTCCTTAGAAAAGAAAGAAATCTTTACCAATATTGTAAAGTTGAAGAGTTGGTTTGTTTGTTTGAACGCGCTTATCTCTAGAACCACTGATCGGATTTGAAAAATTCTTTTTGCATTTGATACCACATATCTTGAGGAAGGCTTGAGGCCATGTCAATCCACAAAATTGAAAAAACTGCGTTATATATGCAGAAGTGTTGGTAAATGGCTGAAGAACATTTTTCTTTAATATTTGTAGGGTTATAAGCTTTAAAACTTCTAAAAAGCCTTTTTTAATCATGTAATTCATGTATTCTGTTAAACGTTTTGGGTTATATTATATACGAAATATGCAGTTTGTATACTTATTTTTTGTGAAAATAAGTAAAATAACTTACATAAATCTGAAATTGCCAAAAACTTCACCAATACAAAAAAAATACATATAAAGCAAGTTGTTCAAAATTTTCAATCGCGCTTTTCTCGAAATGACATTCGTGTGGGTTGACATGGTATTGCTTATTTGCGTCCATGTAACATCACGATATGATACTTAGAAGTCGAGCGGTTAGTTAATGGAATAAAAATAGAACGGCGAGTGTTCAGAGGAATTATTCTCCTCACCCCCTCTCCCTCTCCATGCAAGAGCTACCCGTGCGTCTCCGATGTCACCGTCTAACTGTGGCATCAATTCCTTCGGAAACAAAGTTTGCCAATTCCTTTATTTGTCGTACTTCTGAAAAGTGGAACTCATTGCCGGCTCACGTGTTCCCCCCGTCCTATAATCTGGGCTCCTTCGAGGCGTGCAGAGGCATCTTGCGGGTAGGCAGGGTGAGGGTGGCTAGCGCGATTGCATTGCGCAACTGTGTTAGCCACCTTCACGTTTGGACTTTATTTCCACTTACCATCAGGAGGAGTAGAGTCATCTGCCCTACTTTTCAAATAAAAAAAAATCGTTCATTCCGAGGCAGTGGTGTTTATGTGAAGTCTAAGAGAAAATCTATGGGACTTTATCGGTATGGAGGGGCCATTGTAAGTCTGAATAAACTTTTAATGCTAGAATTTTAAAATCTGAAGACTGTTGTGGTGTTTTACCCAGGGGGTAGATGTTTTTATCGATCATCCAAATATCTGCTTCAGTTCTTGTGGGTCCCCCTATGGCGCCTAGGGGAGCACGTTAAGCTGTCGGTCCCGGTTGTTATCATAACATCTGATAATAATCTTTAACTCTTGATAGAACGCTTATGCAATGATTTACTGACTCGGTCTTAGAGATGCGGAGGTCAGATGGCAATCGATCTATGTAGAAGGCAAAACACGGGGAAGAATGTTTTAAAAAATGTGTGTAGCATTTATTTATTTACACTTACTCTTTTGTGGATAACAGGTGCTGTGCAGTTGGTTGAGGAGTCACAGCATGACCAAGGGGGTGACGCATCTGATGATCTGTGAATTCCCAAAAACCTAACTCAAAAATTCTTTATTTAAACAGGCCTTTAAGCACTTTTGAATCATCAAATTTAGCCATTAATTGGGTCCATTTATTCATTCTGGTTCATTTTTGCCCAAATGCATCTTGAATTCTTGCCACCAGTTGACGACGTTATGGCGCAGCGGTAGCAAACCGGCCTTAAGCGCCCCATGTCACGGGTTCGATCCCGCTCGGAGCAGATGTTTGTGTTACCAATACAGGCATGTTTTCCAGTCTGGGTGTGTTTGTCCCTGTTTGTTGCTGTCTGATGTTTATTGTGTATGTATCCGGACCCCCGACACAGGATATTACTATCCTAATGAGGGCCGTTGAGTGTGTAGCGTTTATTTATGTTTCTTTTAATTCCCGTGAACATGATTTGGACAGTTGTAATTTTAATTATAAATATAGTTATTAATGAATTAGAAATATGTTGTAATATTAGTTGTAAATAAAAAATATAAATTGAACTAAAAAAACATTTATATGTCAAACTTTACAATACAATTTTATTTATAATATATTTTAATTTTTTTATGTTATAAGTTGGCAAACAAGCATACGGCCCACCTGATGGTAAGCGGTTGCCATAGCCTATGAGCGCTTGCAGCACCATTAGTAGGTGCCACTCACTCGTTGTAAACCTCGAGATATTGGTTCTTGAATCTCCTCTGCCCAGTAATTTCACTAGCGTACAGTGCCCTTCAAACCGGAACACAGTAGTGCTTAAGCACTACTATTTGGCGGCAGAATATTTGACACTGCGGTGGTACCTACCTAGCCGGCCTCTTGCAACAAAAGACCTTCCACCAGTCCATCCATCTATATTATCTTCGCTTTAAATATTAAAGTACGCCCGATTTAAAATAGTTATACCATTCTATAATTTTTTTACTTACGTGTAATTTTTATCACAGCATTGAAATACGACACGCAAACCGTGGTTGAAAATACTATCTTCTTCTTGAAGACCTTTCTGGAAAAATAAAACACAATAAGTTTTTATGTTGGAGAGGCAAACGGGCAGGAGGCTCAGCTGATGTTAAGTGCTCATGAACATCTGCAACATCAATCTCGAAATTGGCAACGCTCGACACTGTTGTCGCGTTACCCACAACCCGCAAAGGTTGCGGGTTCGATTCCCGCTCGGGCAGATGTTTGTTAAAAATTCTGTTTCAGTCTGGGAGTTTGTCCTTGTGGGTCTCCCCACCGTGCCTCGGAGAGCACGTTAAGCTGTCGGTCCTGGTTGTTATCACATAACATCTGATAATAATCGGTAACTGTTGATAAGTAAATTGCTCTTATCCTATGAGTTACTGGTTCGCCCTTAAGGTTACGGATGATGGCAATCGGTCCCAGTAAAAACTAGTAACCTGTCAAATCCGGATAAGAGTAATAAGCAGACCCTGGGTAGTAAAATACCGGTAATAATGCTAGGACGAAGAAGAATCTCTCGTTGGCAACCCGTGAGTAACACCTACAAATGGTGCTGCGCGCGCTCTTAGGCTACGACAACCGCTTACCATCATGTGGGCTGTAAGGTTTCGACTTTTTGTGGGTCATTAAGTGTGTATGGGCAACCTACCTCAGTAATGTTTGATGAGAAGTAGTAGAAAAGTGCGGCTTCCAGTAGCATAAGTAGTATCACCAGGGTAGCATACTGTAATAAAAACGTTTCAGTACATGACAGACATGGACGGCCTGATGGTAAGCGGTCACCGCAACCTATGAAACTTGCGATACTTGAAGTATCACATGCGAGTTGCCAAGCCAAAGGATAGGAGGGATGGGGGGAGAATGGGTGAAGTATAGAGAGGGTGCGAGATTGGGGTTCCAGCGATCTCACTCATCGCACAAAACGTAGTACTGATACAGTTACTTTACGCCGATTTTCTGTGTAAGGGTAGTACTTCCCCAGTCGAGCTGATCCATTTGTGTTGGGAGGAACATGACTCTACTTTTTCTAACATCAAATAAATAAATAAACGTTGCACACTCAACGGCCCCCATTAGGATAGTAATATCCTGTGTCGGGGGTCCGGAAACATTCACAATGACAAGGACATATACACCCAGACCGGAAAATATGCTTGCATGGTCCAACATATTATGCTCCGAGCGGGAATCGAACCCGCGACCTGTGACGCTAAAGGCAGGTACGCTGCCGCTTCGCCACAACGTCGTCATGTTATCTATATTATTTAGAATAACGCATTCGCATGTTTAACTAAATTCCAGATTGCTTAATGGAACTTCCAATCAACGAGTTTCAAATCTACATAAAAAATAAACTTATAAATAAAGCATAATTATTACTCATTGGAGGAATATTTTCCGATAAAAATGCTTGGGACTCTTAATATTGCTGGGTTTTGTTCGGGTACCTAAATTTTATAACAAACTAGCGGCTTGCTCCGGCTTCGCACGGGTATAAAATATATAGCCTATGTCATTCACTGAAAAAATGATTAAAATCGATCCAGTAGTTTTGATTTATTCATTACTGCCCGTGTCTCGCGTTAAATGTAATTATTTACGACATCACATTAGAAACCTCAAAAATAACAGTATTTCTCCACTATTTAATGGATGTTATTATACATATAAACCTTCCTCTTCAATCACTCTATCTATTAAAAACCGCATCAAAATCCGTTGCGTAGTTTTAAAGATTTAAGCATACATAAGGACAGAAAACGACTTTGTTTTATACTATATAGTGATAGTGATAATACAATTGTAAACATATATTTGAAAAGAGTAACTATTGACTTTCTTGTCGGTTATTCTCTGTAGAATCAACCTTCCGAACCGTCGGTAGCGTTTGACTATTCAAAAGTACTTTTTAAAAGTCTACTTGAATAAAAACTTTGATATTTTTAAACTATTTTCTTTAACTTGAACTTTTTTAATATTCTTTAATTATCTTAATTTTTTTTATTAGCAGCACTTTTTATAGCATTACTAATATTATTGCCCCCAAATAAGCTAGAAGCTTGCATTGGGAGTGGGTACGACAATAGCCCAAGGGGGTCAGGCTCGAACCCTCGACCCTCGCGTTAACGGAGCGAAGGCCCTTATACTGTTGAGCTATTGAGGCTTCTGAGGTATTTAAGCTATTTGGACTCAAACTTACCATGAACAACAAGAATTGTGACCCGCTTAAGACCCCGTAGAGACCCATAGCAGATATGAACAATATAAAACCGCTCACAAACGCTCCTGTAACGATTGCCTGTAATGATGACACATATTCCGATACCAACTCCTAAAAAAAGAAAAAACGGTCAATTTCCGGAATATAACGTATTCTGTTTTAATCCTACATTTAATTTTTAAAAAGTCCTATTTTTAGGGTTCCGTAACTGATAAGGTAAAAAAAAATATATGTTAAGACAAATTGCCGACTTCCAATCTAAAAAGCAAAAATAAAAAATATTTTTTTAAATATCGGCACACAGGGGACCTGTTTTCTCAGGAACGGATGGACCTACCAAGTTGAAATTTATACCAGATACTGAGGTCTATAATCCGTATTAGGTGTATAAAAATCAAGGCCCTCAGACATTAGAAAATGCCCTTTACACAGCACAGACACGCACACAACACCGTCTTCGCCGGCGAGGACGAGGTCCTTTGTTTCGCACGTCGCGTCGCGCTCACACCGTCGGGTGAGTCTATCGTATAGAATGCGCTCGGAGCGCTGCCTCCATCTCCGATGACGTCCGCCGCCGTGGTTCGGCTTCGCAGGAGGCACCCTAAGGACGGAATCAAATTTGAGCCCCCGTGAGGGATGCCCCTTTATCACGGCTGAGTCTCTGTACTCGGGCCCCCCGCTCGGTGACGCTGTCAAGGCCACTAGGACCAATAGCAATACACATTCCGAAGAAAAAAAAAAGCCCTCAGTCAAGAAGGTACAAAGATATGGGCAAATTTAGATTCTTGAGAAAACTTGTAAGTAATAAAATTTACCTTAATTTTCGATTATTTTTATTATTCGGAATTTTTCCTACACTTGTGCTGTAAGATCATTCTTTTAACTAAAACTGATAATTCTAAGTCAACGGGAACTACCATAAACCTGCCTTAAACTACACAGGTCGCGGGTTCGATTCCCTCTCGAGGGATATGTTTGTATTGACCATGCAAACATATTTTCCGGTCTGGGTGTATTTGTCCTTTTCATTGTGTATGTTTCCGGACCCCTGACACAGGATATCACTATCCTAATGGGGGTTGTGAGTGTGTAGTGTATTTATTTATTTGTATGGTAGTTTCAGTTGACCCAATTATAGATAAATAAATGGATTAAATAGATGGTACGGAACCCTTCGTGCGTGGAGCCTACTCGAACTTGACGTGCTTTTTTAATATTATTTATTAATAAAATAACCCCACTAACATGAATCGTGTGATAGCAAATAATTATACTTTTATATAAAGAAGTATTTAGGTCAGCACATCGATACGGCCTACAATGCGACCCGCCATTAAATAATTATCTATCGCTTATAGAATACTCACAAACCCCGCGGTTTCACCCGCGTTATTGTAGTTGTCAGGGGCCGTCCATTAATCACTTGGTTTTTCTTGAGGTCTCACGTGAAACCTCAAGTTTTAGACTAAAAAACCCATAATCCTTGTGATATTTCGTGATTTTTGTTCAACCCTTCCCTTGTTCAAAATTTTTGACGGTTTCTTATGTGAGAAACGCTTTCCCCAAAGCCAAAGCGTCTCCGTG
This sequence comes from Hestina assimilis, assembly GCA_023373885.1. Classification (NCBI taxonomy): domain Eukaryota; kingdom Metazoa; phylum Arthropoda; class Insecta; order Lepidoptera; family Nymphalidae; genus Hestina; species Hestina assimilis. The sequence continues at coordinate 769,484 of CM041740.1, forward strand.
CTTCGGAGGGCACGTAAAAAATTTGTCCTGGCTGTTGACAATTTGGCAAAAGTTGAAAAATCACGTCCCTCTGACTTGACTTTTCGTATATGGGCGACCTGAACAACTCTGAAACCAGTGGCCACACTAACCGCTCGATAACCGTGGCCACACTTCAACATTATTAACTTGTATAGAAGATATTAGATTTCTGTTCATTTTAAATTAAGTCTGTTACATAATTTATTATATTAAGTATCTTATTTATTGTAACCAAAATCAATATTATTTTTTAATATTAATGATGATTTTTCACGCAACACGCAAGCGTCAAATGGAACGCATAATTATTTACTAATCTGTTCTTCTAATATTTATTTGCATTTATAATCTATAAAAAAAATATAATCTTCTTTGTAATTGTCGTTCAAATTTAAAATAGATACGTTTCAAAATTCAAAAGCGCAACATCTTTCATTTCCATTCCTCGTTCCTTAAAATAGCTACAAACCTAAATAATGATTAATAAACAAGAATTTATCCAGATATATACGTGATGCTATCCATATTGTTCCAAGGTTAATATTTACGACAGGTCGCAGTACCAGTCTGTTACAAACACGAACACAGTCCTCATTCTAACAATAATTTCACCCGTACTGGTGGTTGGCTTTTTATTCAAGCGGAACCACCACATTTTCAATTTTTCTACCGCAAAGCAGTATCCTACGTTTTGAATGATACTTTAGCTAGTGAAATTTCTGGGAAAATGAGATCAAGAACCATTCTCTCGAGGGTGGAAACGCGTGAGTGGCACCTACTCATGGTAAAGTGCTTACCATTAGGTGGGTCGTATGCTTGCTTGCCAACTTGTAACATAAAAATAATTTCACCCTTACTGGTGATAGGTTGGTAGGCTTTTTATTGCAAGAGGCTGTTTAGGAAGGTACCACCGCATTGTCAATTATTCTACCGTAAAGCAGTATCTTGTGTCTCGGTTCGGACACTGTAGCTAGTGAAATTACTGGGTATAAGAGATTTTAGAACCAGAGTCTCGAGGTTGGCAATGCGAGAGTGGGCCTTATGCTTGATTGCCATCTTAATCATATTAAAAAAATAATATTAAAAATATTATTAAAAATAACTCTGCTGTATCACAACTCCGACCCTACATCCGGTAACTATCAACCTGAATTTTATTATCCGTCAATTTAATTAAAAATATCTAGTGGTTTTTAGAGTTCCGTACTCAAAGGTTGATAACGGAACCGTATTACTAAGCCTCCGCTGTCCGTCTGTCTCCTAACCTAGCAACCTTATGGTTTATCCCGAATACTGGGTCATTGCCACCGCGATTGTCACGGGTGACAATAATTCGAGGGGCTTCTTCTTCTTATCGAGTGGTTAGTGGCCAACCTAGTGTCAGAGTTGTTCAGGTTGCTGTAGGCGTCCGACTTGACTTATCGACTGTTGTCAAATTGTCAACAGCCGGGACAGACTTTTTACGTGCCCTCCGAAGCACGGAGACGCTCGGTTGAAATACCACTATGCGATCACCCATCTAGTGACTGACCGCGCCTAAAGTTGCTTAACCTACCGATCGTTTACCGATCAGTGGGTGCACTCGGCTATGAGCGTCTCAATTCGCGGGTGAGAATGATCTACTTTAGTCCTTAATCTAGTCCTAATTTTAACTTACATTTAATGTCTGATTTCCTAAATAACGTATTGTAAAGACGAAGGAATCTGGTGATGCTATTGACCACAGGCTTAGTGCGAAGAAAACAAGACAGAAAATCTGAAACAAAGAAAGAAATGGTTATTAGAGGTTTGCTTTCCCAGCACATGGGCTGGCTCGATGGGGAAGTACTACCGTCTCTCAGAAAATCGGAGTAATAGTATCAGTAGGCACTGTTGCGTTTCGTGCGATCTCCAACGCCTTTTGCACCTTTCTTTTTTCCCTTCTCTCACCCCACCCCTTTTTATGTTACAAGTTGGCAAACAAGCATACGGCCCACCTGATGGTAAGTGGTTGCCGTAGCCTATGAGCGCTTGCAGCACCATTAGTAGGTGCCACGCGTTGCCAACCTCGAGATATTAGTTCTTAAATCTCCTCCGAACATTAATTTCACTAGCCTACAGTGCCCTTCAAACCGGAACACAGTAATGCCTAAGCATTTGGCGGTAGAATATTTGACACTGCGGTGGTACCTACCTAGCCAGCCTCTTGCAACAAAAGACCTACCACCAGTGTGACAACCGCCCTCCCTTACCCCTAGTCCCTACTTAGTGTACCCCTATCCCTTAGGTTGGCACCACGCCTGTGATACTTCAAGTATCGTGCGCGTTAATAGGTTGCGGTAACTGCCCACCTTAGACGGATCGTATGGTTGTTTGTAACCATGATGAAATAAAAATAAATTCTTAACCGTTTGTCCATGGCCGATATCAGTATGGCAATATATTCTGTCCTTGAAACAGGTTTCAAACTAAACCTTGTACCGAAATCATTTTACATTTTACGAGTACTGATATAAACGAAGGTCAACACTCGACATTGGGTATTTGACAATGAAGCATGTTCTTGAAACACCACTATAAATAAACGCTACACACTCAACGGCTTTAGGATAATTATATCCTGTATAGGGTCCAAAAACATACACAATGACAAGGACACGCAGACCGGAAAACACGTCTGTATGATCAATACAAACATCTGCTCCGAGCGGGAATCGAAACTCGCAACCTGTGGCGCTTATAGTAGTACAAAGTTAACAGATGAAAACGTAACTAGTGGTAGGTCTTTCATTGCAAGAGGCCGGCTAGGTAGGTATCACCAGATATTATACCGCAAAGCAGTAGCTTCCATGGCATTACCATGTTTCGATCTGTAGCTAGTGAAATAACTGGGCGAAGAAGATTTGAGAGCCAATGGGTCAGGCGTAGTAAAATATTCGATGTCAAATACACTCAAACGGTGGTAGTTAGATATTAAATGTTGGTTCGTTATCAGTACATTTTTATAAATACTAAATAGTATATATAATAACTGTTGGGATAACCTCTGCCACAACAGAGATTATTCCACCAGTGCAATCAGTCACACTGGTGGTAGGTCTTTTGTTGCAAGAGGCCGGCTAGGTAGGTACCACCGCAGTGTCCAATATTCTGCCGCCAAATAGTAGTGCTTAGGCACTACTGTGTTCAGTTTGAAGGGCATTGTACGCTAGTGAAATTACTGGGCGAACGAGATTTAAGAACTAATATCTCGAGGTTGGCAACGCGTGAGTGGCACCTACTAATAGTGCTGCAAGCGCTCATAGGCTGCTGCAGCCACTTACCATCAGGTGGGCCGTATGCTTGTTTGCCAACTTCTAACATAAAAAAATAAAAAAAAATAGCCATGCAACGAAGTATGTAAGACGCATTTCTAACGAATGCGTCTTGGTGTACCGTCGGCTCTCGCTTGACGGTCCGACCCAACCTCTCTTGATTGGCATTCTTTTGGCATTATAGTTGTATACAGCCCAGCCCATTTGTAATTGATATAATTAATAGAGTTATAATTGTCTACCCTACGTATAGTTCATGATTTCATATTAAGAGAAAGAAAGACCCGTGTCCACATGAAGTGACACACCTTCATGTCTCTCACAAATGTCTCAAGATCGGCAACGCGTGAGTGACGTGGACAATTGGTGTTGCAAGCGCTTATAGGCTACGATAACCGCTTACCATCAGTCGGGCAGTAAGCTTGTTTGCCACTTTTTTGGTATAAAAATGGAGGAATAAAAATATTGTTAAAATTAATACACACCATTGCTATAAGGTTGATTGTTACAACGATAAATGCAGCTATTCGAGAAACCTTCTTGTATCTTCCACACATTATGAACTCTGAAAAAATGTTACCAAAAAAAATTTTTTTTTAAAGAATATTAGCAATGCATTTTTAAGGCATTACTAATATTCCTATTACCCCTCCAAATAAGCTCGAAGCTTATCCGGATTTAACAGGTTACTACCTTTTAAAAAAAAGTATTGTAAAACTTTTACAAAATTTGAACTTCATATTTATTTACTTACTACGATACTTCCATATAACTTTTCACCCACCCCCCTCTTTCAACCCCTTGAGCCTATGTCCTTTCTCTGGCTCTAGACTACCCGTGGACCAAATTTTATTTTAATCGGCTCAGTAGTTTTTGCGTGAAAGCGCTACAGATAGAGTTACTTTCGCATTTATAATATTAAGTAAGAATTGTGACCTCCGCAACACTAAGGGCGAACCAGTAACTCATTGGATAAAAGCAAATTACCTATCAAGAGTGTTGATTACATTTAAGAAATTAAACTCAATTTTTTTATGAGAAGTAATGTCCTGTAATGACGTGCGTGCGAGTAGGGTACAGAGCTTGTGTGGTAATAACAGGCAAAAATTACATACTGTACATTACTGTAATAGCAATAAAAATTGTGTTATATTTTTAATAGTACCAACGCAGCTGATGCAACTAGTTAAGTGTGACATTGCTATTGTAAAATCAACAGGCGCAAACTAAAAGATAACAAGACATGTGTTATGATAACAACCGGGATCGACAGCGTAACGTGCTCTCCGGAGCACGGTAGGTCTGGACAAACCCTAAGACTGAAACAGATATTTATAACATCTGATACAAGCGTGAATCATACCCACGATTGTCGAAGCATTTTCGTATTCTTGTTCCGTAGGGCACTTACCCTACAGAATACGTACTGAACTGGCTACGATTACAGTTTAAATAAATAATTCAAATGGCTTGTGTTTTTCCCTTGGGAAAATTCACAGTTGATACACTAAACGGAATAACGTACCTATTATCCGACAGACACAGACCTAAGGTAATAATAATAAATAAACGCTACACACTCAACCCCATTAGGGTGGTGATATCCTGTGTCGGGGGTCCGGAAACACATACCTCGGACAAAAACCAGATGGGAAAATATCCGAGCGGGAATCGAACCCGCGACGTGTGGCATTTAAGGCACACATTTGTACAGGCTTCGACTAAAAAGCAGCTGTAATCTGAGTCGATGGCCTTTTCACAAGCAGTACTTAATGGTTAATGTAAGTTCGAATCAATGTAACACTTTATAAATGGACGCAAATAAGCAATACCATGTCAACCCACAAAATTGAAAAAACTGAGTTATATATGCAGAAGTGTTGGTAAATGGCGGAAGAACATTTTTCTTTAATATTTGTAGGGTTTTAAGTTTTAAAACTTCTAAAAATGCCATTTTTTAATCATGCAATTTACATATTATGTTAAACGTTTTGGGTTATATTATATACGAAATATGTAGTTTGTATACTTATTTTTGTGAAAATAAGTAAAATAACTTACATAAATCTGAAATTGCCAAAAACTTGACCAATACATAAAAAAAAATCATATAGAGCAAGTTGATCAAAATTTTCAAACGCGCTTTTCTCGAAATGACATTCGTGTGGGTTGACATGGTATTGCTTATTTGCGTCCAAATATGGTTGCTTGGTTATAAATGGCTTTATTATTATTATGATATTTTTAGGGTTATATGGCAAAATCGGAACCCTTATAGTTTCGTCATGTCCGTCCGTATGTTAGTCATTTTAATCGGAGACCATTGGCTTATCTATACGAAATTTACTAAACAGGTCTATGAATACAGCAACAGGGCTTTGTCAAGAATTCCTCAAATATACAAAAATTAAAGATAGCAGTCCAGTGAGATCTTTGAATAGGACTCTTAATGAAAATAAAGTTTCATTTTGACTTTTTGCATTAAGTCTAAAAATTGTTCGCCCCCCCCCTCTAACTTTTCAAGTATGGGATTTAAAATTCTAGCAAAATTTGAGCTTGTAGAACATTAAATAAACTTTAAACCACATTTCATTTGAAGAAGATAGGTCTATAAATTTTATAGATATAAAAGTTGTTCCCATATCTTTGTTTTTCATATTACTTTTAATAATTACTATGAAATTACCAACTTATTTTTGCAGTTAGTCCTTACGTTTTTTTGAACTCTGTTGAAGATACATCCGAATCGAGAATTTTTTTAATGCCATTAAGAATAATATTGTTTTTATATACACAAAACTTACCTTATTATATATTATTAAACAATGGTATCAAAAATAATTTTTAGTAAATTCAATAATAACACACTTATTTAGTTTTACTGATTTTGAAAACGTAATTTTCACGATAAGCTTAAACGTAGTACTGTACCCGCCACGTCCTATCACGGCAACGCGCGAAGCCAGACTGGCAATAGGGCTGACAATTAGGTACAACTTATTTTATTACTAGCGACCCGCCCCGGCTTCGCACGGGTATAAAATATATAGCCTATATCATTCACTGAAAAATGATTAAAATCGATCCAGTAGTTTTGATTTATTCATTACTGCCCGTGGCCCGCGCGCGTTAAATGTAATTCTTTACGAAATCACATTAGAAACCTCAAAAATAACAGTATTTCTCCACTATTTCATGAATGTTATTATAAATATAAACCTTCCTCTTCAACCGCTCTTTTTACTTAAAAAAACTGCATCAAAATCCGTTGCATAGTTTTAAAGATTTAAGCATACATAGGGACAGAAAGCGACTTTGTTTTATACTATGTAGTGATAGTGATATTGTTAAGTTCTGGGGTCACGGATTTGGAATAAAACACCTGATGGCTCTAATGAGACTTTAATGAGATCTTCAGCATCACAAAATAGAACTTCACAAATCACAGGTCATAGTTCAGAAGCATAGCCGAGGTCACTAGTTATCGTACTTGATCACTTGTATAGCTTGTATAGTTTCTTCGCTCTTTGCTCAGAATTTAAACGGTAGTAGATGGCTAAAAGTAGGTTCCAATATTTTAAAGCTGTTGCAGAGCTTTTTTTAAAGAAACATTATAGCAAATACCTCAAAAATGTATTGGAAAATGAACTTTATATAATACGCTATAAAGACTTATGTTCAATTTTCAAAAAATAACCTTTATACATAATTTTTGTATATGCAAAGGATTTTCTTTAAGTCAAAGATAATTAAGGCGATTATTCTATAAAGTTAAAGTTCCATATAAAATGTATCTATTGATGATGTACTTACGTTCCAAATTCAAATATTTTGAATTAGTTACGAAGTTTCTTACTTTATTTCAATAACATTTTGAATTATAGACGAAATTGTATCTTATTGGCTTGAAATTAATGTTCCATTTCATTTGTATTTTAACTTTAAAAAACAGCCAAGCTTTTATGTATTGCATAAGTTGATAAAAATGCTATGCAATAGCTTTACCGCGGCAGTCCCCGAGTGCCACAGGTTTTTTTTTTATTTAATTAATAATACAATGCAATATTCTGATGCTATTCAATGTTGAAAATATAAAAAAAAATGACGCTCCACCATAACCTGCATGCCCTCTGGTATTGCAGATGTTCATGAGTATCGTCATCATCAGGTGAGCCTCCTGCCTCTTTGCTCACTGTCGTAAAAAATCTCGCATATGACGTCACATTTTAATACATGCATAAACTGGCAACCCTGTTCACCAGTACGGTAAACGTCAAAGTGAAAAAATTTAATAAGCGGTCCGTTGCATTTTTCATTATCCCTGCGGCAAAAATCTATTTTCAGTGGTCTCAATGTTTTATAAGTCAAAAAGGAAATTAGCTTTTAGGGTTCCGTAGCCAAATGGCAAAAATAGAACACTTATAGTTTCGTCATGTCCGTCTGTCCGTATGCCACAGTCATTTTACTCGGAGTCTACTGGCTGTTTGTATACGAAATTTGGTAAATAAGTGTATTCTATGAACCGCACCACAATTTTGTAATTAAATCCTAAATTTTTTAAACTTATGGATAGCAAAACTTAAGTGTAATTTGAGTTTGTAGAACATGAAATGAACTTACAACCACATTTGGTTTGAAGAAAATAGGTCAACAAATTTTATATAAATAACTTGTTACCATAACTTTGTTTTTCATATTACTTTTAATAATTACTATGAAATTACCAACTTATTTTGCGGTCACTTTTAAGTCGTTATTTTTTTTAAGTTTTATTCCTGATCATTAAACTACGGAACCCTTTAGTTTCGACAGTGCGTGGTCCTTAACGCACTTGACTGTTTTTTTTATTTATTTATTTATAGAAGGAATGAACGCTTTCTGGGATCCTATTGTAATCCTAATGTAATTATAGATCTCATCACTTTTTTAGTAGAACAACTGCCTTACGGGAGTTATGTGTAGGCAAAACGCAGAAGACTTTTTAAAAATATATTTATTTTAATTATAAATTTAAACTAATTACATGGAATGCTATGACTGGACTGGTTTATTCAAACAATATTATAATTAAAGAAAGAATGTAAATTTCGCAATATTGGTTGCACAATGGATTTATGGTTATGTATATCGTGTCAGCGGATTCCTTCTCATTGCATTCCGTTAAATCGGGACTTGGTTTTTTTTTACATTTTATGTTTTTCATGGGGTATCATATCTTTTTTTAGGTCACCATTATTTTTTTTTTCTTTTATTTAAAGCCTAAATGCTACCTAAATTGACAATATACATTTTGTAAGATCACTAGAAGTAGCAAAAAATTTTGATGCTCTCTGAGTGACATTTTTTTTTCAGTTTAGTATTTTTTTCATTTGAGGTTTGTTAGAAGTACCTTAGAATTTTGATGAGCGCATAATTAAAGAACTTTGATTAGCGATAACTCGTAAACTCTAAAATCTAGTTATTTGTTTTTACATTACAATTTGGCAAACGATTTTTTTTTTCAATTTTATATTTTTTCCTTTCTTAATAGGCTGCATGCTAACTAAATTCAAAATTTGAAGTTTGTGTGACTGCTATAAGTACAAAATCAGAAAACTTTCGAATATCCATACCTATATGGAATATTTACTAGCGTTAAAATAGGTGGGTTTAAATTGCCTCGAATCGCTTCGAGAAAAGATGTTACGGCTGTGCTCTTTGCTCGACTTGGAGGAGGCGCTGCCGTGCCTCCTGATGTAACTTGAATTGCAGTAAAGGCTTAATTGTATATTATCTAGGTACCTATCTTCACCTATTATCCCATTATATACATATTATACGATACACTGATTCATTAACTGTAATTGTACCTTTGTAATCTTATACATTTTTATAGGATTACTGTGCGGGATAGCGTTACTAAAAATGATTGAACAATATCATACTTAAATTAGATTAATAGTTATGTAGAATTAATAGTGTATAGCATTAATGTATAGAAATATTATCGGATAAGTTTTAGGCAATTAAGTATGTGTAATAGTTATAGGATAGTAAATTACTTAATATATAATACTTATGTACATAATTAGTATAAATCGTAATATTGGATATTAGTTATAAATTGTAAGACGCCAAATGTAGGCTGGTGATTGGTCAGCCAATCACGCACGAGTAATCATCAGTTAAAATGGCGGCCATGACGGAACGCCAGATGGAGGCACCTGATTGGTCGGTCAATCAGAGCATCAGAGCTAAGGTGGGAAGCATGTGTATAAATACGACGGTTCGTGAGTACACGGTATCAGTCGACTTCCGTCTTCAGATCATTAAACATTAAAATTCACTCAAGAGTTTTATTGTGAAATCCAGCGCCAAAAGATGTACTACCCTGTACATTAATGGTCCTTCAGAAGCGCGGATCTGAAGAACTCTTTGAAGAATCCCGAAGAAAGAAAAGACGGGATCGACGATCCAAGCCTACGTCGACGCAAGCCTCAACGTACTTGAAGAAAGTATAGAAGACCGGAGAGCGCATCTTGCTAGTTGCCCGATCCTAGTCTATCTCGACGCAAGCCTTGAAGAAATTATAGAAGACCGGTAGACGCAGCTTACTAGTTGCCCGAGTTACTAGCTGTGCGAACAAAACCTAGGACTCGGCGAACATTCGAAGGCGAAGATCAGAAGTGATATCATCGATTCATAAAAGAATTCGTCGAATTATAGAAGTTATCGAAGTATATAGAAGATTCGTCGAATTATAGAAGTAAATCGAAGTATATAGAAGATTCGTCGAATTATAGAAGTTATCGAAGTATATAGAAGATTCATCGAATTATAGAATATTTGAACGATGCCGATCACACGCCAAGAAAAGAATCGAAGAACACCTTCAGAACAAACTCCGACTACATCGGAGGGTACCACCGCTACCACGACAACCGACACTAGTACAGAAATAGGCACGACTTTTTCAGGTACAAGGACGGCTACGACGGAAGATACGGCGGCTACCTCCGCTACGACGGCGTCCTCTGCCGTAGCACCTGCGACAATCGAAAAACCGAACGCTGCGAATACGAACACGCCTTCTACAGCGCCGACAATTCCCGCCGACGCAGCACAGATGAATCCACCCACGACGACGGCGGTATCTATGATGAAGGAACGCACTCAAGATATAGAAACCTCAACAGTAAGGATGAAGCGAACCTTCAAAGAAACAAAACAGAAATCCGATGAAGCCCGCCGCATCGATCAAACCAATAGAAAAGGATCATCGACACATAGTAAAACAAAGGCCTACAGAATAGCCAAGGCAAAGGAAGAGTTGCTCCGTCTAAAAGTCGAACTGGCCGCGGCGCGTCTCACCGTCATGGAAGCAGACGAAATCGACACAGACATAGAAGAACTAGACGAAGATGACGCCTCCGTCCGCTCTAAAACCGATGTTAATAGAAGAGTAGACGTCTGGCTAAAAGAACAACCTCGCCCCATGCTAGCCATCACCGAGACACAACATTACCCTCTTATAGAGGAACCGGTGGTCGGCAGCACAAGGCAAAAGAATCACCATGAGGGGCGCGATAAACCTGATTCACCGGCGGGAGGAGCCCAGCCAGGCATAACAGAATTAGCCGAAGCGATCACACTTGCTGTCAAATCAGTTCAAAGACCCAAGTTCATCGAACTACCGATCTTCGGAGGATCACATCATGAGTGGCTACCCTTTCGAGCCGCCTACTATGAAACCGCAAACATGTTCAGCTCAGTAGAAAATACTAATCGCCTACGTAGAAACCTGAAGGGTAAAGCAAAGGAAGCAGTAGAAGGACTTCTCATCACAAGCGCAAACCCTACAGTGATAATGGACACCCTAGAATCGAGATTTGGAAGACCAGGGTCCATAGCTATGGCAGAAATTGAGACACTACGGGGATTACCGCGACTCACAGAGTCACCACGAGACATCTGCATCTTTGCTACAAAAGTATCTAATGTAGTAGCAACGCTGAAGTCTCTGAGCTGTATACATTATATGTACAATCCAGAAGTAACGAAGACGATCATCGATAAGCTTACGCCGATACTGCGCTATCGATTTTACGACTTTTCAACGACCCAACCGAAAGAAGATCCTGACCTCTCGAAGATAGAAAAGTTCCTCAAGAAAGAAGCGGAACTATGCAGTCCTTACGCTTCACCCGAGCAAGTAACACAATACCAATCAGGCGTACAACAAAGAAAAATACAAAGGATTCACAACGTTGCAGAAAAATCGTATACACCAAGATGCCCTATATGCAACAAAGAGGGACACATTACATCGGAATGTGAACAATTCAAGAATCTAGACTCGAACGGGAAATGGGATATAGCGAAATCTAAATATCTATGCTTCAGATGTCTTCGTTATCGAAACAGAACACATAAATGCCGAACCAACGTGTGTGGGATCAACAACTGCAAGAGCTACCATCACAGAGTGCTTCATTATGATAAAACAGAGAAAAGAGAAAACGAGGAAGCGACAGAAGTCATTAACTCTGCGTGGACAATAAGAAAGAAGCAATCGTACCTTAAAATTATCCCAGTCCAAGTAAAAGGTCCTAAAGGAACGATCAACACCTACGCCTTGATGGATGATGGCTCGACGGTCACTCTAGTCGACGACGGTGTGGCTACACGAATAGGAGCAACAGGACCGATCGACCCACTGAACATAGAAACGATTAATGACTTAAAAACATCCGAATCGGCTTCAAGAAGAGTCAACATAAAACTAAGAGGTCTCAACGAACAGGAAGAGGAAATGCAAGCGCGGACAGTAAGGAATTTACACGTCTCTTCGCAACAAGTACCGAAGAAGCTAGTAGACGAATGCGAACACCTGCAAAGCATTCGCGATTATCTAGTGTATGCTAATGTAAAACCACACGTGTTGATCGGTCAAGACAACTGGCATCTATTGATAACAACAGAAATCAAGAAAGGAAACAGGAACCAACCAGTCGCCTCTTTGACTCCACTGGGCTGGGTTCTACACGGGAGCCAACTAGAACGATCGGACACAGCGTCGACTTCGTGTCACACGTCAGAGACAACGACGAAGACAACTTGGAGAGTCTCATCAAACAATACTTCGAGATGGACGCGCTCGGTATACAGCCAAAGAAACCGAAAGCTGACCCGGAAGAAAAGGCATTACGCATCCTAGAAAGAACAACGAACAAAATAGAAGAAGGAAGATTTGAAACCGGCCTTCTATGGCGTAAAGAAGACGTCACGTTTCCAGACAATTATTGTAACTCACTAAACCGCCTCCTCAATATAGAAAAGAAAATAGATAGAGACCCTAAGCTTAAGATAAAATATTACGAACAAATGGAAGCCCTCATCACGAAGGGATACGCAGAGCCCGCTCCTAAGCAGAAGACACCAGGCAAGACGTGGTACCTACCGCATTTCGCAGTCATCAACCCAATGAAACCTGACAAGCTAAGAGTCGTACACGACGCAGCGGCAAAAACCAGGGGAGTAGCTCTCAACGATATGCTACTCAAAGGACCCGATCTACTACAGTCATTACTGGGAGTCATGATGCGCTTCAGACAACATGAGATAGCAGTAACAGTAGATATTAAAGAAATGTTCATGCAAGTGAAGCTGCGAGTCGAAGATAGAGACGCCCTTCGCTACCTATGGCGCGGAGACCGAAGAGACAACAAGCTTCCGGAGGAATACAGAATGACATCCTTAATATTCGGCGCATCTTGCTCCCCATCGATGACTACTTAGACAGCTTTAGAAGCCTAGAAGACGCAATTCGCGTCACGAAGAGCGTTTGTGACATACACTCTAAGGCCAGCTTTGAACTAAAGCAATGGAAATCAAACTCACGATGTCTGCTAAAGGCGCTAGGTGAAATTCAGCCTACGGAAGACGTGGAACTACACAGAACAGAAGAAAAGGCGGAGCGCGTACTAGGCGTTATATGGAAGACAAACACAGACGAGTTCACCTTCAATCTCGACTTGACTCGTATCGCACCGAAACTCATCACCGAGAAAACACCGACGAAAAGAGAAGCACTAAGAGTAGTCATGTCTCTCTTCGACCCACTGGGCTTTGCCTCACCCGTCACGATAAGAGCTAAACAGCTACTACAAGAGGTGTGGCGAAGAGGTATATCGTGGGACGACGAACTCGATAAAGATCTCGGACAACAATGGCAAGATTGGTTGATTCACCTTAGAAACCTGAGCAACGTGACGATTCCGAGGAAATATCTCAAGTACAGCGACGCCACATCACTACAACTGCACGTATTTACGGATGCAAGTGAAGCGGCCTACGCGGCCGTCTTATTCTGGCGCGCAGTCACACCGAACGGTGAAATAAGCCTGTCTCTCATTATGGCTAAGGCGAAAGTAGCACCATTGAAACTAACATCGATTCCGAGATTAGAATTACAAGCAGCGGTCATGGGAGCTAGACTAGCCGAAATAGTTATCGAAGAACATGAAAGAAAACCGGACTGCAAAATAATATGGACAGACAGCAAGACGGTACTCTCTTGGGTACGGACCGGATCTCGGTCGTACAAGCCCTATGTTGCACATCGCCTAGCAGCAATAGAAGAAACTTCAAAGGTCAATGAATGGCGTTGGGTACCTACAAAACTAAACGTGGCAGACGACGCCACACGAAACGTTCCCGCAACATTCAACAAGAATCACCGTTGGTACAGGGGACCGGAGTTCCTCTATGAAAAGGAAGATGAATGGCCGACGGAAGCACTCGTAAGAGAAGAATTAGAACCATCCGGTGAAGAACGAGTAAACTACGTGACAGACGATAAAAGAGCAAAACTCGCAGAAGCATTACCTGATATATCTCGTTTTTCAAGTTGGGATAGACTCAGATATTCAACAGCAAGAGTCTTACACTTCATTCAGCTCTGCAGGGGTACAAAACATAGCGTAAATTTCCGACGCGCTAAGAAAAATAAAGAAACCGACCCCACCTGGAAGAAAGTCAATAAACCAAGGGTAACACAACAGCACACATCAAAACCTACAGCTCTCTCAGAAAAAAGGTTTCTCCCCGTCTCAGCAGAGAACCTTAAAAGAGCAGAAGAACTCCTGATGCGTTCATCACAGGAAAGATCATTCATGGAAGAAATAGAATCGTTAAAAAACAATAAAGCGATTCCTAAAGATAGCCGTCTCTATCAGTTAAGCGTAGAGTACAGAGACGAGACTATCAGACTCCGGAGCCGCATAGCAGCGACTGAAGATGTGACTGACCGCGTCAAGAGCCCTATAATACTCAACGGAGACGATCAGACCGTAAAGTTATGGGTCAAGGCCATACACATTCAACTCCATCACGCAGGAATAGAAGCCACAGTCAACGAATGCAGACAACAGTACTGGGTATTGCGCATACGTCCAGTCACAAGAATGGTTATAAAACGATGTTTGTTTTGTCGAATGAAGACTCAAGTACCACCGCATCCAAGAACCGGAAACCTACCAGCGTGTCGTCTAGCACATCATAAGAGACCCTTCACATACACCGGAGTAGATTATTTCGGACCATTGTCTGTAACCGTCGGGCGAACACGACAGAAAAGGTATGCAGTAATATTCACATGCCTTACCGTACGAGCCATTCACCTAGAGATAGCCGGCTCCCTAAACGCTGATTCAGCGGTGATGGCTCTGAGGAGAATGATAGCACGCCGAGGAAGCCCCACGGAAATATGGTCAGATAATGGTACAAACCTAAAAGCAGCCGACAGAGAACTCCGACAAGCAATAGACGAAGCGACAGCTGGGGAAGCAGCAAAACGAACTATCACCTGGAGATATATTCCCCCAGGAGCTCCGTTCATGGGCGGAGCCTGGGAAAGAATGGTCCGTTCAGTGAAGACTGCACTCTCAGCGACTCTTCATGAACGACATCCGACGGAGGAAGTACTCTCAACCCTACTGACAGAGGTGGAGTACACGGTGAACAGTCGACCACTGACGCACGTGTCAGTAGACCTAGAAGACCCAGAAGCATTGACACCGAACCACTTCCTTCTTGGCGGACCCGGCCGAGTACCACAGCCAGGGACCTTCGATGACACGGACGTCATCTCCAAGTCAACGTGGCGCTCATCACAAAGATTAGCGGACATATTCTGGGAGCGCTGGGTGAAGGAATACCTACCGGAACTTCAACACCGGCGGGAGCCACGCGGGCGAGGACCCGGAGTAAAAGTCGACGACCTGGTGCAAGTAGTCGATGCGAATCTACCACGCAACGTATGGATCCGAGGCAGAGTCATCGCTACATATCCGGGGCCCGACAACATCACGCGCACAGTGGACGTGAAGACGAGAGGAGGAGTACTACGGAGACCAGTACAAAAACTTGTAGTCCTGCCCCTACGAGAAGAAGACGAAGCCGCACCACCGAACGAGGATGCGTCAAAGGCGCACGGCGGGAGAGATGTGCGGGATAGCGTTACTAAAAATGATTGAACAATATCATACTTAAATTAGATTAATAGTTATGTAGAATTAATAGTGTATAGCATTAATGTATAGAAATATTATCGGATAAGTTTTAGGCAATTAAGTATGTGTAATAGTTATAGGATAGTAAATTACTTAATATATAATACTTATGTACATAATTAGTATAAATCGTAATATTGGATATTAGTTATAAATTGTAAGACGCCAAATGTAGGCTGGTGATTGGTCAGCCAATCACGCACGAGTAATCATTAGTTAAAATGGCGGCCATGACGGAACGCCAGATGGAGGCACCTGATTGGTCGGTCAATCAGAGCATCAGAGCTAAGGTGGGAAGCATGTGTATAAATACGACGGTTCGTGAGTACACGGTATCAGTCGACTTCCGTCTTCAGATCATTAAACATTAAAATTCATTCAAGAGTTTTATTGTGAAATCCAGCGCCAAAAGATGTACTACCCTGTACAATTACAAAGTTCTTTATGTCGTTGGTGTATCTTGAAAAATGGACCGAAATTACAAAATATTTTAGTTTTTCAGATTTAGAATACACTAAACACTAATGTATTCTAAATTTGAAGCTTCTATGTCTGCTAGAAGTGCCTTAAGAGTTTTGATGATCAGTCAGTCAGTGAGTGACAAAATTAAGAATTTTGACTAGTTATAATTCTTAATTAAAAACTGCTAGTTCAAATTGAATGAAATTTGAAATATACCTTGTTTATACTATGCCTGCCTGGTTACAAAAAAAATCGGTCCCTAAATTTGCCACCCCAAAAATGTGCCACCTTAGGCTCAAGCCTACTCAGCCTGCTGGTAAATCTACCACTACGGAGAGACATGACGAAACTGTAAGGGTTCCGTAGCCAAATGGCAAAAACGGTTTCGTCAAGTCCGTCTGTCTGTCCGTCCGTCCGTCCGTATGTCACAGTCATTTTACTCGAAGACCATTGGCTCTATCTATACAAAATTTACTAAATATAATATGAACCGCACAACGATTCTGTAATGAAATCTTAAAATGTATAAGAGTACATGTAACTGAGTGTTGAAAAAAAAATTTCAATGTATGTCAACGTGTGAGGTATCTTTGGATAGGTCTTTTAAAATGATAAGGAGGTTTGATTTTGACTTTTTTCCTTAAGTCAGTAGTTGTTGAGATATTAGCTCCTAAAGTCGTAAAAATTGTGTCCTTCTAACTTTTGAACTATGGGATTTAAAATTCTAGAAAAATTTTAGCTTATGGGATATGAAATAAATTTCAACCACATTTGGTTTGAAGAAGATAGGTCTACAAATTTAAGAGATATAAAAAAATTTCCCATAACTTTGTTTTTCATATTACTTTTAATAATTAGTTTGAAATTACCAAGTTATTTTTGCAATCGATTTTAATTCGTTATTATTTTTAAAATCCTTAAGGTTTTTCATAACCAAGCTGCAGAACCCTTTAGTTTCAACTCAGCATGGTACATAACGCACTTGACTGGTAATTATTTAAAAAGTAACAACACGTCCGTTGCAACTAATCGTGGTTGCAATTAAAAATTAGTCGGAGCAAACAACAGATTTTATTTAAATAAAACTTGTTTTTATTTAATATGCTCATGATAATGATGGTGACATCTAGGGTTGCCAACTATACCAAATGAATATAATAAATAAACGCTACACATTCAACGGCCCCCATTAGGATAGTGATATTCTGTGTCGGGGGTCCGGAAACATTCACAATGACACGGACAAATACACCCAGACCGGAAAATATGCTTGCATGGTCAATACAAACATGCTATGCTCCGAGCGGGAATCGAACCCGTGACCTGTGGCGTTTAAGGCAGGTTCGCTACCGCTGTGCCACAACGTCGTCGATACTATAATATCGTGGGGCACGGCAGTGCCCCGCCAAGTCGGACGCGAAGCAAACACTGCCGTACCATCCTTTACTGGAACCATTTAATCTAGCCTATTGCTTCCCACTGCTGGCCGAATGCCTCCATTTCTGCTTTTAATACGCATATAAATAAAATTAAAGGAAAACTCTGGATAAGACTAAATACCTACTCCTAAAAAGAAAAAAAAATGTGTCAAATAAGAAAATCTGATAAAATAAATCAATATGCCCTCGCTTCTACAAAAATAAGTGAAATCCCACCAAAAACATTCTGTAAAAAACTAGCCAAGTCTCGATGGAGTTGCTTGTTTATCTCTAAAAAGTAAGGAAATCTAGATAGTGCCGTGCCAAGTCTAAGGTTCCTTACTGCAATTTATTTATTATTATAGTTAATGTTGTGTGACAGACAAATGCCCAATTTGTCTCTGGGTGCCGTGCCTCGGAGAGCACGTTAAGCTGTCGGTCCCAGTTGTTATCACATAAAATCTGATAATAATCGTTAACTCTTGATAAGTAAATTGCTCTTATCCAATGAGTTACTGGTTCGCCCTTAAGGTTGCGGAGGTCAGATGGCAATCGCTCCGCGTAAAAACTAGTAACCAGTCAAATCCGGATAAGAGTAATAAGCAGATCCTGGATAAAGTAAAATACCGGGAATAATGCTAAGACGAAGAAGACTATTTTTTTTTTTAAGTGTACTCTATTTAAAAAAATAAATGTTGTCAACCCTGGTGATGTTAACAATGCTGACGTCACCCATTTTAAAACGGTCAAATCTGCTATATATAATTAATAATACATACAATACAATACATGGTGTATCTGCGGTCGCCCAAAATTTTCCTTATATTAATAATCTATATTCATTTATTAATACTGTAGGTATTTCTTATTAATAATACAATCTGTGACAATGTATTCGAGTTTGTTAGTCGTGTTTATTTTAAATGGTGAGTTATTTTGTTTATATTAATAATAATCAATTCTAATTTTTTATTTAATAATACCTATAAAGCAGCAATTCTTGTATATTCAGAATTCCTTTTAATGAAACTAAGCTAAGGATGGCCTTGACCTTTTATCAATTTCATCCAAGTAGGTTAACATTATTATATTCTCTTATATATAATAGAATATTATATATAATGAGACGCTCATAGCCGGGTGCGTTCACTGATTAACTTTTTTTTTATGTAAGAGGGGGCAAACGGGCAGGAGGCTCACCTGATGTTAAGCAATCACCGCCGCCCATGAACATCTGCAACACCAGAAGGCATGCAGGCGCGTTGCCGACCTTTAAGGAAAGAATAGGCTCTTCTCTTGAAGGTTCCCAAGTCGTATCGGTTCGGAAAGACCGCCGGCGGAAGTTGATTCCACAGAGTGGTGATGCGAGGAAGAAAATGTCTTCTAAATCGCGCTGTTGTGGATTTCCAGACATCGAAACTTTAGTTCACTGATCTGTAAACAGTCGTTTAGTTAAGCAACTTTAGGCGCGTTCAGTCCCTAGATGGGTGATCGCAAGTCAGTCCCGGCTGCTATCAATTTGATAATAGTCGATAAGTCAAGTCCTCGTCCTATATGGGCGACCTGAACAACTCTGACACTAGGTTGGCCACTAACCACTCGATAAGAAGAAGAACCTATATATAATAATAATAATAAAATAAATGCTACATACTCAACGGCCCCATTAGGATAATTATATCCTGTATCCGGGGGTCCGGAAACTTAAACTTGAAAACTCAGAGAGTCTTGCACGGATTTAAGCCCGCGACCTTCATTAAGTCACCTCGGCTTAAAATCATCTAGGTACTTTAAGCTTTAACATGTAGGTTGCTCTGGTTGCAGCAACCCCACTGGTTCTAGAATGCTCTGCTGTCGACAACCTCAGAGGGTACGTATAATTTTTCACAGACTTTCAATTCCTCTCAATATATCATTTTTTTTATTTTACAAGTTGGCAAACAAGCAGACGACCCACCTGATGGTAAGTGGTTGCCTACCCATTAGTAGGTGCAACTCACGCGTTGCTAACCTCGAGGTATTGGTTCTTAAATCTCCTCCCCAGTAATTTCACTAGCCTACAGTGGCCTTCAAACCGGAACACAGTAATGCCTAAGCACTACTATTTGGCGGCAGAATATTTAACACTGCGGTGATACCTACCTAGCCGGTCTCTTGCAAAAGAAGACCTACCAGTGTGATTGATTGCACTGTTGGGATAATCTCTGCTGTGACAGAGATTATCCCAACAGCGGGCGACGGGATCGTCACGTCCCGACGCCCTAAAAACGCCGACGCCGTATCACACATCTAGAATGAAAACGAAGTAACTCAAAAAGCAATTTTTGGGAATCAACAAAATAAGTTTTAAAATATTGACACCTGCACAATCTTTCGTATATTATATTTTCTTGGTTATTAACGTCATTTA
Organism: Hestina assimilis; assembly: GCA_023373885.1. NCBI lineage: Eukaryota > Metazoa > Arthropoda > Insecta > Lepidoptera > Nymphalidae > Hestina > Hestina assimilis. The sequence goes on from CM041740.1 coordinate 789,639, forward strand.
TTTACGCTCGAAAATGGCTATGTTTGGACTTATGTTTACATTGAGAATTTCGTTTTAAGTCATTTTACGCTGACAACTTATTTTTTGGTATTTTAAGGTTCCGTAGCCAAATGGCAAAAACGAAACCCTTATCATTTCGTCATGTCCGTCTGTCCGTCCGTCCGTATGTCACAGTGATTTTACTCGAAGACTGTTGGTTTTATCTATAAGAAATTTAGTAAATATGTGTATTCTATGAGCTGCTACAGGGGTTTATTGTAAAATAATAAAAAAGAAATAAAAAGTAAGGCTGAATAGGTGTGTGTGAGGGAGTAGGTATGAGTGCGGGTGTACATACTTGTGAACAAATTATATAAAATACTTCTCCGAAATTCCGCGGCTATTACCGCCCGTGGCATGAATATTACTGACTGGGACATTGATACTTTGAAACATTATACATGTAAATCATATTGTTACGGGCTGGGGTTCGGTGATTTGGAAACAAACACCTGATGGTTCTAAATAAGACTTTATTGAGGTCTAGATTACACACAGAACTTTACAAATCACAGGTCCAAAACGCAAGTCAATCACAGTCCAAAAGAATAGCCGAGGTCACTAATTATCGCACTTGTTCACTGGTATCACTTATAGTTTCTTCGCTTGTTGCTCAGAACTGAATGAATCAGTCGACGCGCCGGGCCGCTTATATACGCGGACACGGGTTCGAGAGAGCTCCGTCCGCGGAACGCTATTCTACATATTTCGAGAATACATCTTTCTCGAACCCGCGCGACGGTCGTAGAAATAAACAAAAGGAGTAGCAAGCGATTTTGAACCTTATGCCCCTGTGATAAGGTTCTCCGTAACAATATGACAACACCCCACATAGGTTTTATAAAATAATAACGAGGTTTCATTTTGACTTTCATTAAGTCAGTAGTTTCTACTAAATAGCGCTACCGGTAAACCGCGTTAGGAAAGATGTGTAACTTTTTTTTTTTTTATGTTAGAAGTTGGCAAACAAGCATACGGCCCACCTGATGGTAAGTGGCTGCCGCAGCCTATGAGCGCTTGCAGCACCATTAGTAGGTGCCACTCGCGCGTTGCCAACCGCGAGATATTAGTTCTTAAATCTCGTTCGCCCAGTAATTTCACTAGCGTACAATGCCCTTCAAGCCGGAACCTGTGTTCCGGCTTGAAGGGCCTAGTGCCTAAGCACTACTATTTGGCGGCAGAATATTGGACACTGCGGTGGTACCTACCTAGCCGGCCTCTTGCAACAAAAGACCTACCACCAGTGTGACTGATTGCACTGGTGGAATAATCTCTGCTGTGACAGAGGTTATCCCAACAGCGGGCGATGGGGTCGTCACATCCCGACGCCGGTACTTTAACTTTTTTTATTTTATTATTTAACTTAAATTAAATTTAACTTTTATTATTTTTCAGCGAAACATCATATCTCTTTAATTCCATCGCTCATCGGTTGAAACGAGATACAATTTGTGGGTAAGTCTAATATTAACATCACTACTAATATTATAAATGCGAAAGTAACTCTGTCTCTGTCTGTCGCGCTTTCACGCCATAACTACTGAACCGATTTAAATGAAATTCGGTACACAGATAGCTTAGAGCCTGAGACAGGACATAGGCTACTTTTAATGCGATGAAAAGCTTTTAAGGGGTTGATAGGGGGGATGAAAAGTTGTATGGAAGTATCGTCGTTTTTAGAGCTAAAAGCTTGATAACTACTTTTTAGTCTGTAAATTCGACATGCAAAGTTTGTAAGGTTGGGGTTGATTGAGTGTTTGAATTAAAATTGGTATTTTTGGGGGCAGATACTAGTTATTATATAACAACACTAGCGGGCTGCCAGAATTTATTCTGCCCTGAAAAAATCTGGGATCTCATAGCAGTGTCTCCTAACTAAGTCTAATTGTGACCAGAAGTGACACCGGTGAACATTATTGAATTACTAGCATCGCTATTCAAAATAGGCATTGATGGTAGAAAATTGAAAATTTAGGGTTGTATGTATTTTTAATGCCACATAAAAAATAAAAAATTTTGAACAAAAAAAAAAAATTGGGGTGGATTACCCTTATCACTTTGAGATATAAAAAATAAATAGCGACCTATTCTCAGACCTACTCAATATACATATAAAATTTCATCAAAATCATTCAAGCAATTTCGGAGAAGGTATAGTAAATAAAACTGTGACACGACAATTTTATATATAAGATAAAAAATAACGTAAGAAAGAAAAAAAAACTTCTTTATTTGAGACAATCACGCACATAATGCTTATACATAAAAGATGAGACCTGATTGACTTTTCTCAAAGTTGTTACATAAGCTCGAAGCTTGCGCTATGGGTATACTTCTACCGAGGAGCTGTTGAGGCATACTTTAACAGGCCATTATTTTTTATTTCTTAATAAAAAGAGCATTAGCAATACCCTTTTTTCAAGACTTTACTAATATTCCTTTCCCCTCCAAATAAGCTCGAAGCTTGCGTTAGGAGCGGGTACTACTACTGGTTCGTTGAGCTATTGAGGATTATTTTCTGGATGCCTTTATTTTTATAAGCTTTTATTTTTTTGAAGTAAAACTTCTTTAGAATCGTTGTGATTTCAAACCGGATACAACGGAAAAAACGACAGGTAAGAGACACAAATACAAAAATGTGTAGGAAGAATGAGACAGAATTATACATACTATTTTATATTATCGGTCTCTCCTCTTTGCGCCATGCTTTAGTGAACCAGAGCGAGAGAGCAAATGTCCGTGTGTATGTATATTGCACACTGTTTAATACTTGCTTGTATTTGAGCATTTGACGTATGTTAGTATATGTGAAAAGTATGTGAGGTAATACTACTTTACACTGTGTGCGGCTGCGTATTACGGCTTTTTAATAAGAAGTCAGCGTGGTGTGTTATTATGTAACAGTGTTTGTGAATATTTTTATATCTTGTTATATATATTCATCTCATTCTTTTGTCGATTTACTTTTTTTCAAGACCTTTATATTTTACAGGCCCTTATTTGACAATTTCCGGTGTCGAGACGGAACATGCATAAGCTCGGATACCATATGCGATGGTGTCACTAACTGTGACGACGGAAGTGATGAAACCCATCACCTCTGCAGGAAAACCGAGTAAGTGACCATTTTTGTTTAGAAACAACTAGCATCAGACCGCAACTTCTGCGTGAATTTATTTATTTATTATGTTACAAGTTGGCAAGCAAGCATACGGCTCAGCTGATGGTAAGCGGTTGTCGTAGCCTATGAGCGCGCGCAACACTGTTAGTAGGTGTCACTCGCGGGTTGCCAACCTCGAGATATTTTTTTTAATGAATATTATCAATGCTTATTCACGGCATTACTAACATTCCTATTGCTCCTCCAAATAAGCTCGACGCTTGCGCTAGGAGTGGGTACGATAATAGCCCAAGGGGGCAGGATCGAACCTTCGACTTTCGCGCTATCGAAGCGAAGTCGGCCCTTCTACCATTGAGCTATTTTGGCTTCAAATTATAATATTGGTTCTTAAATCTCCTTTGCTCGGTAACTTCACTAGCCTACAGTGCCCTACAAACCGGAACCTTTGCGGTAGAATATTTGACACCTACCTACCTAGCTGGCCTCTTGCTATAAAAGACCTATCACCAGTACAAAGACCTCACCACAGTCTTCAAGACTATAGAATACAACTAATCTGTGGTCAAATAATCTATGAAATTTTATATTACAGATGTCCAAGCTATTTGTTTCGCTGTACATACGGAGCTTGCGTCGACGGTGATTCTGTCTGCAATGGCAAAAGGAACTGTATTGACAACTCTGATGAGTTGCAACCATCTTGTAACAACAAAACTTATGTATATGGGTAAGTTTTATGTGGATGTGGTGAGTGGGAGCAAGCCGATGGCGGACTGAGACGGACGATCGGCGAAACTGCGTGCGTCTGCGGCTCGTACTGACCGCTATCTATCTGACTTCACATCTATGTACAATGACAGCTGTCAAGCGAGCGAGACAAAAACGCCCTAGCCTGCGTTGTAACATAAATCTGTTGATCAGGAGCCCGCCGATGTCCGTGTAGTAGGCGTGTGGTCGCTAGTAGCGTTGCGTGTTGATGGAGGACTGAGACGTGCGATCGGCGAAAAGGCGTGTGTCTGTGGCTCGTACTGACCGCTATCTATCTGTCTTCACATCTATGTACAATGACTGTCACGCGAGCGGGATAAACATACCCTCGCTTATGTTCTCTTCTATACTAACTACGTAGAAAGAGAAAGAAGATATAAAGAACATTAGATAAAACACGCGTGCCGATATTTGAAATTGAACGGCTATAAAAGAAGCCACTATTGACATTTAGGAGATAATATAATAAGATGCCAAACCTATATATATATTTCTTTTACTCGTATTGGTGCTCCGAGCAACAGACTAAGATAACAATATCTCCTTCGCTCGGAGCAGATGTTTGTATTAATCATACAGGCATGTGTTCCGGTCTGAGTGCATTTTTTATGTGAGTGGGGGCAAACGGGCAGGAGGCTCACCTGATGTTAAGCGATCACCGCCGCCCATGAACATCTGCAACACCAGAAGGCATGCAGGTGCGTTGCTGACCATTAAGGAAAGAATACGCTCTTCTCTTGAAGGTTCCCAAGTCGTATCTGTTTGTGTATCCTTTTCTTTGTGTATGTTTTCGGACGCTCGACACAGGATATAACTATCGTGATGGAGGCCGTTGAATTTTTATTAACAAAAAAATAACTAAGCGCTGAAACTTATGATGTAGTCTGGTTCTACGAAACACAAATGGAAAGGACCTATTGAGACCATTAAAGGCCCAGTACACGATGGTATCATATAGTTGTAGTAGAGCGGTTTTTGTATATTTCCGAACCTCCGACACAGGATATAACTATCTTAATGGGGACCGTTCAAACAAGTGGCGAGGACCGTAGGTTCTACGAAACACTCATGGAGAGGACCTATTGAGACCATTAAAGGCCCAGTACACGATGGTATCATATAGTAGCAGAGTGATGCTCATCTCTGAGCAAATGAAACGGTCAAGCCGTTGTCAGGTGGTCAGGGGAAGTACTACTCTCCCATAGAAAATTGACGTAAAATAACAAAGTACTCTTGCGTTTCGTGCGATGAGTGAGAACTCCGGAGGCCCAGTCTCACTCCCACTGTTACCTCTCTTTTTTCCTTCTCAACCCTTCTTCCCTTGGGTTAGCAACACGCATGTGATACTTCAAGTATCGCGCGCGTTCATAGCTTTGCTTTGCGGTTGAAAAAACTTGGGGAAGACATGGCTTCGCTTTTGGACTCTACTTTCACCTACAACTTAGTGGAGTAGTCGTCTGTCCCTCGAGATTACAATGTTTTTTTTTTGTTACTGAGTTTGCAAGCAAGCATACGACCCACCTACTAGTAACGCACGGCCAGGGACTGGAATGCTCTTCCGGCGTCTGTATTTCCGAACGCATACAACCTGAACCTCTTCAAGGTGCGAGTACATAGGCTTCTCATGAGTAAGCTCGCTCCAACGTAGACCTCATCTATGCTTTCGCGCTCGATGGAGGTCAAGAGCTTACCCATTTTTGAATAAAAAAAAAAAAAAAAGTGATTGTCGTAGTCTATGAACGCTTGTAACATCATATATTTGTAGCTGTCACTCATTCTTTGTCAACCTCAAGATATTGGTTCTTAAATCTATTTTGCTCAGTAACTTCACTAGCTACATTGTCCTTTAAATCTGAATACAGTGTACTGTTTTGCGGTAGAATATCTGACTTACTTACTTATCAAGTGGTTAGTAGCCAATCTAGCGTCAGAGTTGTTCAGGTCGCCCGTATAGGTCTCTGACTTGACTTATCGACTGTCATCAAATTGATAACAGCCGGGACCGACTTTTTACGTGCCCTCCGAAGCACGGAGACGCTCAGTTGAAATACCACTATACGGTCACCCATCTAGTGACTGACCGCGCCTAAAGTTGTTTTACCACTCACTCCCTCACTCCCTACCTAAACGATCTCTTGCAATAAAAAGCCTACCAGTAAACAATTTTGAAATATTAAATTATTAAAACTATCGTGAGACATAATTAGCTTAATGTAAACGGCTAACACTCACGTTCAATCGGTTTAAGTACCGGCTAGTTTCGGACTCATCGGAGGTCCTTCAATCAGGGTGAGTGGGCTACGTTCGCGGTCGCAACCCGTCTCGCACTGAAGTGCACTGAACGTAAGTGTTAGCCGTTCAAATTTTACATTAAGCTAATTTTAAAATATTTTCTAGTGATCAATTCAAATGCGATGACGGTACATATATAGAAGTCTACCGTCGTTGTGATGGTACTCCAGACTGCAAAGATCGCTCCGATGAGACGCTGAGAGCCTGCGTCACGAACATCTGCCCCACGAACTTATTCCAGTGCGCTTACGGGGCTTGTATTGATGAAGGGGCTGAATGCAACGATGTGAGTATTCATTTGTTTTATAACAGGTCAGTCATTGTGATAGCAAATTGAAGCCAATTTGAATCCTAAATAGCTCACCGGTAGAAGGCTCGACTCCACTCCGTTAAAGCGAGAGTTGAGGGTTCTATTGTCGTACCCACTCCTTGCGCAAGCTTCGAGCTTATTTGGAGGGGCAATGGGGATATTAGTTATGCCTTAAAAAGCATCGTTAATGTTCGAATAAAAAAATCCTATGTCCGGATACGTAGACACAAGCACAACCACTCACACCGGAACAACCTACCCATACAAACATCTGCCCCGATTTTGAATCGACCAAAGTTTTTAGCCAGATTCGCTATCACAGTGTCGTCATTTTTTTTTCGGAATGTGTAGCTGTTGGCCCAACTGGCTCTTAGAGCGTTACTTCCTAAAGCATGGCGCATAGATGAGAGACCGATAATATAAAATAGTATGTATATTTCTGTCTCATTCTTCCACACATTTTTGTATTTGTGTCTCTTACCTGTCGTTTTTTCAGTTGCATCTAGTTTGAAATCACAACGATTCTAAAGAAGTTTCACTTCAAAAACAAATTCACATCCGCATTTATGACATTAAGATGAAAATATCTTATTGTAGATAGACGATTGCGCTGACGGGTCAGATGAATCAGATGTGCTGTGCAACCGGAAAGTACCACGTACCACAACCACCACGACAACGACCACTAGCACTCCAAGCACCACCACCGTAGAGTAAGTATGAGTATATTAAAATTTCTTTTCAGAAACGCCAGTCGAATCCATGAAGATAACGTACATAATTATAATAGAAATTAAATAAACTAAAATAAATGCCGGGTTGGAAACGCGCACGTCATACTTCAAGCATCACGCGCGTTCAATAGGTCGTGGTGACGGCTTTTTTTATTTTACTACTAGCGGCCCGCTCCGGCTTCGCACGGGTATAAAATATATTATTTTCATAAATCTCGCAGGGTTCAGCCTGCGTTTGTTGCAATATAAGCGGAAAAAATGTAATTATTTACGACATCACATTAGAAACCTCAAAATAACAGTATTTCTCCACTATTTAATAGATGTTATTATAAATATAAACCTTTCTCTTCAATCACTCTATCTATTAAAAAAACCGCATCAAAATCCGTTGCGTAGTTTTAAAGATTTAAACATACATAGGGATATAGGGACAGAGAAAGCGACTTTGTTTTATACTATGTAGTGATGATAGCGAAGTTGGCAAACAAGCATACGGCCGAGCTGAGAGTAAGTGGTTGTCGTAGCCTATAAGCGCTTGCAACACCATTAGTAGGTGCCATTGACGCGTTGCCAACGAGAGATATTGGTTCTTAAATCTCCTTTGCCTTGTAATTTCACTAGACCACAGTGCCCTTCACACCGGAAGACAGTAATGCCTAAGCTACTGCTTGGAAGAATATTTGACGCTGCAGTGGTACCGACCTGGCCGGCCTCTTGCGAAATGACTGTGCAATTTTGCAGTCACATTTACCAGTGTAACTAATTGCACTGCTGGAATAATATCTGCTGTGACAGAGATTATCCCAACAGTGGGTGACCTTGCGGACAGTGCTTACTATCAGGTGAACATGATGATGATGATGATGATGATGATGATGATGATGATGATGACGGTGATGACGATGATGACGATGATGACGATGATGACGATGATGACGATGATGACGATGACGATGATGACGATGATTATGATGATGAATTTTTATTCTAGAGCTCCCGTAAAGTGTATATTACCACGCCATCCGAAATACGGTCTCTTCGTGTTGAACGGTGCAACAGATGAATATAAACCCGGTGAAGCCCTGGATTTATTATCTCTAAATATCACTTGTACCCCTGGGTACGTGGCTGTTGGAGAAAGTCCTGTGATCTGCATTGATGGTTTCTGGTCCCCTTATGAATTGCCTTTTTGCGAGCGTAAGTACTTTCTGTATGGGTTATAATGATAGATGGATATTTCACTAGCTTCTGCCAGCGGCTTTGCCTGAATAACGATATAATAAATTTTAATACAAACTTTGAAGCCCCATTTCCATTTTAGAAAATATTTAAACACATGTTCCTTCATCTGCGACTAGCAATTCCCGCGGCTCCGCTTGCGTTTTTTTATAATCCCATCGAGATCCAACATTTTTCTGGAATAAAAATAATTTCCTAATGGATCGGAAACGTAGATTTTAACCGAAGGTCGTTCAAATCCGGGCAAGCACCTTTGAGTTTTCAAAAGCTTAATTTGTGCTTAAAATTTATCTCGTGAGGAAACTTGCATGTCGTGGAAGAAATTCTAAGACATGTATATGCGGTAAGACTTTTAAAAAAAAGCTCAGCCTGGTTAGCTTCCACCGTACGTTGGTGAATCCTAAAAAGGTCGGCAACGCACCTGCATGCCCTCTGGTGTTGCAGATGTTCATGGGCGACGGTAATCGCTTAACATCAGGTGAGCCGTCTGCCCGTTTGTCCACTCTGACATCAAAATAAAAAGCCTCCTATGTATTAATCCAGGTAAACATGTTATTAAGGACAAACCAAAATAAAATCCAATCGGCTCTTATCCGTTTTCTATATTTCACTCTCTATAATAATCCCGTGGCTTACTAGTGTGTACTGGCTGACGGTCGGAGAGTGAATGCCATGCTCGCCTCTCTGACCGTCCGCTTTTATTGCCATTGAAAGGCGCGATAACGCACGCTGCGTTATCGCGCTCACCTGCGTCTGCGCGGGGTGAGGAGGGGCGGGGACGCCGCACATTCCCGCACCACCGCGCAACTAGTACGCGCAACTAGTATCCACAACTAGTAAGCGTGCTTAATCTATAATTATATCCTATTTCCTATTTCTATGGTTTGCTGTCCGCAACACATGTGTGTAGCAAATTTCGTCCCCATCGCTGGAGTTTTTGCGCGAATGAGTAATAAACATCCATCCATCCATCCATCCATCCAAAGAATATATTAGTGAGACTAGCGGGGGTTTTCGTCTAAGAACAAAGTTACAAAAATTAGGAACTGTCATACAAACTTTCAACCCTGACATATGAACGCTCAACCTAAACCCTTCAACCTAAAAGCTGAATTTCACAGGTGTTATTTTTAAAACGTAAACGAGCTCTAAGAAATAATTTTTCGAAATTCCACCTTTAAGGGATGAAAAAAGGGGGTTGTATGGGATATAAAGGCGTCGGGATGTGACGACCCCATCGCCCGCTGTTGGGATAACCTCTGTCACAACAGAGATTATTGCACCAGTGCAATCAGTCACACTGGTGGTAGGTCTTTTGTTGCAAGAGGCCGGCTAGGTAGGTACCACCGCAGTGTCCAATATTCTGCCGCCAAATAGTAGTGCTTAGGCACTACTGTGTTCAGGTTTGAAGGGCATTGCACGCTAGTGAAATTACTGGGCGAACGAGATTTAAGAACTAATATCTCGAGGTTGGCAACGCGTGAGTGGCACCTACTAATGGTGCTGCAAGCGCTCATAGGCTACGGCAACCACTTACCATCAGGTGGGCCGTATGCTTGTTTGCCAACTTCTAACATAAAAAAAAAAAAAAAAAAAAAAAAAAAGATATCCGTCATTTCTGTAACTGGAACCATGAAACTTTGTTTTTAGGCGAACAATTACAACTAAACACGTGTTTTGACAATTTCGAAAGTTCCATCCCTGAAGGGTTGAGGTGGGGGTTCAAAGTTTAGGTACACTGAGGAGGATGGCAGTCGGTGTGGCCCCAACGCGCGCTTGCGTGCGAAGCGTGGGGGCATTCCATATCGCCCCCTGGAACCGAGCTCTGCCAGCACAGTGCTCGTGATACACCGATTTTGAGTTCTCTAAGAGATCCCGGCGCCTCTCTCTTGTACTGAGGCCGGCCACCGAGGAGGTTTTAGTGTAACCCGATCCTCCTCCCCAGGAGGCATCTGTGAGCAGATTTCCTCCCCGATAGCAAAAAAAGGGGGGGTTCAAAGTTTGTATTATAATCGGTACCACGCGGGCGAAGCCGCTGGCAGAAGTTAGTATAATATGTAGAATGATAATATCTCTCTAGGGGCATGTATGCTGGACCCGTCGGACAGCGTCGTGTACCTGTGTGTGGTGAGCGGTGCGGGGGTTGAGAACACTCGTCCGTGCGGCCAGCTAGAGCCACAAGGTACCACCGCTGTACCCGAATGCCGGCAACCTAACTACTTCAGTCGAACTGTCCTGCCGTACATGTTCTGCATCGACGGTCGTTGGAACTACATACCGACTTGTGAACCCGGTATGATATTTTACATTACCATTTGGTACGAAGTTCTTTTAGGGCAGTTTTCGCATAGGCTACGTAGATACATGCACGTTGCAAGGTAGCCTTCCTAAAAACTGAGAAGTACACGAATATAAGGTATTTGAAACGGTTTAAGTATATAGTAAATACTTGTTGTATTGAAGAAAATATTAATTTTGTCCTCTTTTATGTTTTTTAAAAAGAATATTAGCAATGCTTTTTCAAGGTATTACTAATATTCCTATTGCCCCTCCAAATAAGCTCGAAGTTTGCGCTTGGAGTACGACAATAGCCCAAGAGGGTCAGGATCGAACCCTTGACTCTCGCGTAACGGTTCGAAGTCGGCCTTTCCACCGTTGAGCTATTGAGGCTCTTTTGGACCCTAAATTAAGATTTTGCCCTACCCTAAGCCAAATGCTGGCTACTCCAATGGCTGTACTTCGCTTTATGCTAGTATAGCTAAGTAGTGTGATGAGGCCTAAGTAAAATTGTAATTAAGTTATAAAAAAAAGTTTATAATGTAGTTTACGAAAGTGAAAGTGTGGAAATAAAAAATCTCACATTTTTATACGGTCCGCCTGGTGCTCACTGTAACCTATGAACGAAACTTGAGGTATAAAAAATGAAATATTTAAGTTTGTTATTATTATATTTATCCATAAAGTGCGGACGGTGCGGATCCACGAACAGTGCGGTTCTAAAGGAATTTCTTTCCGCGAACCCTCCGGCTGTGGAATGAGCTCCCTGCTGAGGTTTTCCCAACACGCTACAGTATGGGTTTCTTCAAGGGAAAGTTGAAAAAGTTTTTAAGGTCAACACGCATTCGAGACCTCTGGAGTTGCAGGCGTCTACAGGCTACGGTGACCGCTTACCATCAGGCGGGCCGTACGGTTGTTTGCCACTATCGTGGTATAAAAAAAAAATTATTATATCAGGTTGTTTTTGGCTCAAAGTTTTCTGTGTTAGTTTTTTGTGTGTGTTTTTCTTCTCTTTTAACTTGTATTTTTATGATTCTATTTTAAACAAAGTAGTTTAGTAGCTTTTGATGTCGCACGTTGAGTTAGCCTATAAGTGTGTATTCAATGATGTAGATGATCTGTCACGGCACATTGGTGTTGCATTGGAGGTGCATTTCTAATACAAAATTAAACAAAGAGGGAGTCTTCTTCGTCCTTATTATATTCCCGGTATTTTTATTTTACCTACTGCTTATTACTCTTAACCGGATTTGACAGGTTACTAGTTTTTACACGGAGCGATTGCCATCTTACCTCCGCAACCCTAAGGGCGAACCAGTAACTCGTTGGATAAGAGCAATTTACTTATCAAGAGTTAACGATTATTATCAGATGTTATGTGATAACAACCGGGACCGACAGCTTAACGTGCTCTCCGAGGCACGATGGGGAGACCCACCGACAAACGCCCAGACCGAGACAGAACTTTTAACAAACATCTGCCCGAGCGGGAATCGAACCCGCAACCGTCGAGACTAAAATTAAACAAAAAGGAAATAACTAATTAAATATTCTCGTCCAGAATGCGGGACGCTGATACCGAAGGGGGAAGCCCTCATCGCGGGTGGGAAGTTGGCGTACCGGGGAGAAGTCCCATGGCATGCCGGAATTTATATCAAGATTAACGACACCCATGAACAGATCTGCGGAGGTTCACTCTTAGCGGAAAATATTGTCATCTCCGGTAATAATTGTATTATTTTTAAATATATATATATTTTTTTATATAAGATTGTGCAAGCGGTCAGGAGGCTTACCTGATGTTCAGTGATCACCACCGCCCATGAACATCTGCAACACTAGAGGGCATGCAGGTGCGTTGCCGACCTTTAAGGAAAGAATACGCTCTTCTCTTGAAGGTTCCCAAGTCGTATCGATTCGGAAAGACCGCCGGTGGAAGTTGATTCCACAGAGTGGTTGTGCGAGAATGTTGGCAAGAATGGAATTTAGAGTTTTGTCGCGAAGTCCGATGGTGAAATTCTCCCGTCAAAATCAATCCAAAGAATTCCTCAGAACATTCCCGTGATAGATGTAATAGAAGGTGCAGAGTGACCCAACATCTCTGCCAAACACAGTGCCAAAGGATAAAAACCGATCGGAAAGAGCTCGACCGATCGGAAAAAGCTCGAGACTACTAGTCATACTTTTTTCAAGGCATTACTATATTATATATATATATTCCTATTCCCCCCCAAATAAGCTCGAAGCTAGGGGTTACAATCAAACCCGCGACTCTCGCGCTAACGGAGCGGAGTCAGCCCTTCTATCGTTGAGCTATTAAAGCTTTTGTGGGTTTAATTAAACATGAGATATCATCACGACCGTTGTGACTTACGATATACTACAGACCGGCCTTTACATAAAGTCAAAATATCCAAAGACCCGTTTTATAGTCACATAGTGACACCGTCGTGGCGTTGTGGGTAGCGAGTCTGCCTTAGCCTCGACGGTTGCGGGTTCGATTCCCGCTCGGAGCAGATGTTTGTATTAATCGTAGAGGCATGTTTTTCGGTCTGGGTGTGTTTGTCCTTGTCATTGTGAATGTTTCCGGACCCCAACACAGGATATAACTATCCTAATGGGGGCCGTTGAGTGTGTAGCGTTTATAGTTATTATGTAACACACACCAAATTAAAATGATTTTATAAATGTTAAAAAACCGACAGTCTTACTGCCCTTTTATGTGAATAAAATTCTCGCACTCATATTAAAATGAATAGATAATCTGTTAAAAAACCGACAGTCTGTCTGTCCCTTTATGTGAGTAAAATTCTCTCACTCATATTAAAATGAATAGATAATCTGTTAAAAAACCGACAGTCTGTCTGTCCCTTTATGTGCATACAATTCTCACACGAATAGACTAAAATGAATAGATAATCTGTTAAAAAGCGACAGTCGGTCTGTCCCTTTATGTGCATACAATTCTCACACGAATAGACTAAAATGAATAGATAATCTGTTAAAAAGCGACAGTCGGTCTGTCCCTTTATGTGCATACAATTCTCAAACGAATAGACTAAAATGAATAGATAATCTGTTAAAAAACCGACAGTCTGTCTGTCCCTTTATGTGCATAAAATTCTCACACGAATAGACTAAAATAAATAGATAATCTGTTAATAAACCGACAGTCTGTCTGTCCCTTTATGTGCATACAATTCTCACACGAATAGACTAAAATGAATAGATAATCGGTTAAAAAACCGATAGTCTGTCTGTCGCTTTATGTGAATAAAATTCTCTCACTCATATTAAAATGAATAGATAATCTGTTAAAAAACCGACAGTCTGTCTGTCCCTTTATGTGAATAAAATTCTCACACGAATATACTAAAATGAATAGATAATCGGTTAAAAAACCGACAGTCTTATTGCCCTTTTATGTAAATAAAATTCTCGTACTCATATTAAAATGAATAGATAATCGGTTAAAAAACCGACAGTCTGTCTGTCCCTTTATGTGAATAAAATTCTCGCACTCATATTAAAATGAATAGATAATCCATTAAAAAACCTGTCTGTCTGCCCCTTTATGTGAATAATATTCTCACACACATACAGCCGCGCACTGCTTCTGGAACGAAGTACCTGGGCAGCTGTTTGCACCACACCACTTCGCAGTGGCCGTCGGCAAGCTGTATAGGGAGTGGCACAGCGAGGCGGATGAACCGTACGCACAGAAATCTGACGTAAGTGTCAAACTGTCATGACAGTGCGGTTTTATAAATTTCCAAGGTATATATGGACGCAAATAGGCAATACCATGTCAACCCACAAAATTAAAAAACTGAGTTATATATGCAGAAGTGTTGGTAAATGGCTGAAGAACGTTTTTCTTTAATATTTGTAGGGTTTTAAGCTTTAAAACATCTAAAAAAGCCATTTTTTAATCATGCAATTTATGTATTATGTTAAACGTTTTGGGTTATATTATATACGAAATATGCAGTTTGTACACTTATTTTTTGTAAAAATAAGTAAAATAACTTACATAAATCTGAAATTGCCAAAAACTTGAGCAATACATTAAAAAAATTCATATAAAGTAAATTGTTCAAAATTTTCAAACGCGTTTTTCTCGAAATGACATTCGTGTGGGTTGACATGATATTGCTTATTTGCGTCCATATATGCTGTAAGGTTTTTGCTTCCCTTGTCTCTACAATTGTCATGATTATTATTTTTACAATGCAGCAAAAAACCAATCCCTGGATGGGGGACAGCGAATTACCGGCGTCGGGATGTGACGACCCCATCGCCCGCTGTTGGGATAACCTCTGTCACAGCAGAGATTATTCCACCAGTGCAATCAGTCACACTGGTGGTAGGTCTTTTGTTGCAAGAGGCCGGCTAGGCAGTGTCCAATATTCTGTTGCCAAATAGTAGTGCTTAGGCACTACTGTGTTCCAGTTTGAGGGGCATTGTACGCTAGTGAAATTACTGGGCGAACGAGATTTAAGAACTAATATCTCGAGGTTGGCAACGCGCGAGTGGCACCTACTAATGGTGCTGCAAGCGCTCATAGGCTGCGGCAGCCACTTACCATCAGGTGGGCCGTATGCTTGTTTGCCAACATAAAAAAAAAAAAACCTGTTTTATTCTAGAATGTGAACTTTGCCATTGGGAGTGTACAATGACATGTGACTTCCCAGTCATCAACAAGTTTGTTGTAGACTTTCACCTGTAAAACATCAGAAAACCGTCAAGCAGAAATCTTTTTGATTTCTATGAGGTAGCCAAAAATGAATCGGTCCCCAAATTTGCCGCCCCTAAAATCTGCCGCTTACACTAAGGCCTACTCAGCCTGCTGGTAAACCCGCCTATAGATGTCTACAGCAAGACATAGGCATGGTTACCACCTTTTTCTTTGAATTAAGCCCCATTGGTGAATACAGGCAAGAAAATACCTACCTACCTAAATATAATTACTGGGCAAACGAGATTTAAGAACCAATATCTCGAGGTTGTCAACGCGTGAGTGGCACCTACTAATGGTGCTGCAAGCGCTCATAGGCTACGGCAACCACTTACGATCAGGTGGGCCGTGTGCTTGTTTGCCAACTTTTTAACATAAAAAAAATATATATAAGTAATGATTTTTGTATAGTTTCAGAGAAGCTTTGTTTGTTACGTCTCGCCATTTAATCAAAGAAAAAGCTATCTATGAATGTTCATGTCGCAGGAATAGACATTAAAAGTGATATTACTTTATACAAGTATCGCCAGTCTTATTGGCCCTATTTTTGTGTGGTAAATCTTCTTCTTCTGAGCATTATACCCGGTATTATACTTATATATTACCCGGGATCCGCTTATTACTCTTGTCCGTCCCCTAACGTCGAACCATTAAGTCATTGGTTTACTTATCAAAAGTTAGCCATTATCAGATGATATGTTATGTTATCACACTGGGACAGACAGCGACGTGCTCATAATTATATTGTCTATGATAAAAAACAAATCTTAATATTTGTAGTCGTTGGTTAGCTTGGTAGAATAATGTAGGTGAGGGCGTGCTTCAATGTACGTAGCTATAAAGTTGTATAGATAGATAGCTCGGTCAGTAGCGAGCCGAAGACGCACGAAGCTTCGCCGATCGCCGATCTCCTTCCCAGTCCCCGCAGTCACCGCGCAGCGCTACTAGCGAGCAGTCGCCTACGCCGGACATCAACGCGCTCCATACAAACATATCTTTCAACAATTGTTATATTTATTTTCAGGTCAAAAATATCATCGTGGCTCCTCGCTTCGGCGGTGCCGATTTGTTATTCCAAAACGACATCGCACTTTTGATTACATACGATAAATTCTCGTATAGGCCCTATATCAGACCTGTCTGTTATGACTTCTCGCCGAAATTCTATGACAACCAAATGAAAAATGGAAATATAGGCAAGGTGAGTTTCTTACATAGATATAGAGGGTACACTAGATTGCCTAAAATGACAGAAAGTGTTAGTATGTAGAAAGAGAAAGAAGATAGAAGGAACGTTAGCTATTAAACGCGTGCTGATATTTTACGTGTGTGCGTGTCAGTTTATAACTGTGTGTATGTGTCATTTTATCATTTAAAAAAATTACAATAATTTGATTCAAATTACCTATTTCATTGACAGATACACTTATACAATAGACAGTCTTGGCCGAGAATAAAACATGCCATTATTGACGTTTAGAAAATAAAAAAAACAAGTTGCCAAACCTATATATATCTATTTCTTTTACTCGTATTAGTACTCCGAGCAACAGACTAAGATAGCAATATCTTCTTTGAAATTAGCTTACAAGAGCGGCAATAGGGTATGACTATGTCCATGGAAGTAACGAGATAGGAGTAAAAAGGGAGAGCTGCGTCACCCTGGAGCAATACTCAGAAATAGAAGAATATAAAACATTTTGAACCATTACCTACTGGAGAGAATAGTCATCTTAAGAGGGCCGCTCTAGGCCCTAAATTACTACTTTACCCTCCCCTGGGCCATGAGATTTTTAGTCTAAGTAATACCATACGCTAAAACAACTTCAATGGGTTAATTTGTTATTACAATTCTCACTTTTGCATTCACACATGTTTTTTTTGAATTCGAACCAATTCCTAGATTCATCAATCAAATCATAACAGGAACCTATCAAGAGTGAACGGTTCGTCAGATGTTGTGTTATAACAAGCGGTACCGACAGCTTAACCTGCTCTCCAAGGCACGGTGGGGAGACCACAAGGACAAATGCCCAGACCAAAACATATATTTGTAAGATCGAGACTAAAGGCAGACTCGCTACCCACTACGCCGCGACGGTGTCAACGGTAGAAGGGCTAACTTGGTTCCGTTAACTGACCCCCTTGGGCTATTGTCGTAACCACTCCTAGCGCAAGCTTTAAGCTTATTTGGTGGGGCAATAGGAATATTAGTAATGCCTTGAAAAAGCATTGCTAATATTCTTTTAGAAAAAAACGGTATATTATCTTCTTCATCCTAGCGTTATTCCCGGTATTTTTATGTACCCAGGGTCTGCTTATTACTCTTATCCGGATTTGACAGGTTACTAGTTTTTACACGGAGCGATTGCCCTCTGACCTCCGCAACCCTAAGGTCGAACCAGTAACTCATTGGATAAGAGCAATTTACTTATCAAGAGTTAACGATTATTATCAGATGTTATTGATAATAACCGGGACCGACAGCTTAACGTGCTCTCCGAGGCACGGTGGGGAGACCCACACGGACAAACGCCCAGACCGAGACAGAAATTTTAACAAACATCTGCCCGAGCGGGAATCGAACCCGCAACCGTCGAGACTAAAGGCAGACTCGCTACCCACAACGCCACAACGGTGTCATTATATTCGTAGGATATTAGCTTAATATTTTAATTTCACCAGGTGGCAGGTTGGGGTCTGACTACCGGTCGGAAAGGGTCCGAGTCAGCTGAGCTAAAAGTTCTGGATATGGCATACGTCCGCTGGGATGATTGCGTCCGGAGAACCCCAGCGGAGTACCGAAACTTCCTCGTGGGGGGAAAATTTTGTGCTGGTTACGGAAATGGTTAGTTTTCATTCTGTTAGTGGTAGTCTTCTTGCAACTTGGGCTCCTTCAAACGAGACGTGAAGAGGCGTCTTGCAGGTAGGCAGGGCGAGGGTGGCTAATGCAGTTCGCCTTCTGCAACCATATTAGCCACCTTCACGTGTGGACTCTAATTACCATTAGGTTGAGTAGAGTCACTTGCCCCAGCGTTATAAAAAAAACAATAAAGTCAAAACTCCAACCTTTTTATTACTTTTAAAAACCTTTAAAAGACATTCGAAACATGCCTCACACGTTGTCATATTTTTAATTATTTTTCAACCCTCAGTTACATGTTTGGAATGCTACTTTTAATTTTTATATTGCATTTTTTTTATATTATAAGTTGGCAAACAAGCCCACCTGATGGTAAGTGGTTCCCGAAGCCTATGAACACTTGCAGCACCATAAGTAGGTGCCACTCACGCGTTGCCAACCTCGAGATATTGGTTCTTAAATCTCCTCTGCCCAGTTATTTCACTAGCGTACAGTGCCCTTCAAACCGGAACACCCAAATAGTAATGCCTAAGCACTACTATTTGGCGGCAGAATATTGGACACTGCGGTGGTACCTACCTAGCCGGCCTCTTCCAACAAAAGACCTACCACCAGTGTGACTGATTGCACTGGTTGAATAATCTCTGCTGCACATACACATTTTTAACGATTTCACCAAAAAATTGTGTAGCAGTTCATAGAATACACCTATTTACTAAATTTCCTAAAGAGCCAGTAGTCTCTGACTAAAATGACTGCGACAAAAGGACAAACAGACAGACGAATAGACCGAGTTTTAAGACGTCGGGACCCCACTGCCCGCTGTTAGGATAATCTCTGTCACAGCAGATATTATTACACCAGTGCAAACAGTTACACTGTTGGTAGGTCTTTTATTGCAAGAGGCCAGAGCTAGGTAGTTACCACTGCAGTAGTGTCTTAGGCATTACTGTGTTCCGGTTTGAAGGACACTGTAGGCTAGTGTATTTACTGGGAAGAGAAGATTTAAGAACTAATCTCTCGTTGTCAACATGAAAGTGACACCTACTAATGGTGTTGCGCGCGCTCATAGGCTACGCCAACCGCTTACCATCAGGTGGGCCCTATGCTTGCTTGCTTAGTAACATAAAAAAGAGGGACATAACAAAATTACACGGTTCCGTTTTGCCATTTGCCTACGGAACCCTAAAATGCACCATTCTTGCAGGTACGACGGTGTGTAAGGGCGACAGCGGTGGTGGTCTCGCGTTCCCAGCAACATCACAAGGGAGACTGCGATATTATTTACGCGGTGTTGTATCGACCGCGCCGCACTCTCCAAGCGGTGCGACTTGCAACCTGCACACTCTCGCCGCCTTCGCTGAAATACAACCATACGAAACATTCGTCCGAAACTATATAACGCCACAATAATAATAAATTAAAAAAAGCCTGTGGCACTCAGGGACTGCTGCGATAAAGCTATTGCATAGCATTTTTTATCAGCTTATGCATACATAAAATCTTGGCTGTTTTTAAAAAGTTATAATACAAATGAAATCGAACATTAATTTCAAGCCAATAAGATACAATTTCTTCTATAATTCAAAATTTCATTGAAATAAAGTAAGAAACTTCCTAACTAATTCAAAATATTTGAATTTGGAACGCAAGTACATCATCAATGTATACATTTTATATGTAACTTTAACTTTATAGAATAATAGCCTTAATTCTCTTCGAGTTAAAGTCCTTTGCATATATAAGAATTATGTATAAAGGTTATATATTATTTTTGAAATTTGAACATTTTTAGCGTATTGTTTAAAGATCATTTTCCAATACATTTATTGAGGTATTTGCTATAATGTATTTGTAATAATAAATGAAAAATTATCAATAGTAAATAATTAATAACAATAATTTGAGATTTCAATATTTATATTAAATTATAAACTTATTTCATTTTGTAAATATAGTTTAAGTCATATTTTATAAATAAACTATTAGCACATAATACATTAACGAATATTTTATTGAATTTGTCTTATTAATATACCTATGCCCAAAAAATTTAATATATAAAACCGGTTCCAATCAATTCTAGCGGAGTATTCGAAAAATATTTAATATAATTTTCAATAAGACTACACCCTAAAAAAAAAATCTAGTTTCATTTCATAATAATCTTTAGTCTTTGCTTTCAAGGTCTTTTCTTTATGATTACTGTCACAAGATTGTCATGTGTCAAATGTCAAATAGGGAAGTAATATTGTTTATTCTATATATTATTTTTCAATTCAAGTAAAACTTTAAAGCTTTACTTTTTAATTTTAATAAAAAATTAAAATGAACTCATAAGTAAATGACACATATAGCCGAAATGGAGACAGGCCAAGGGGACGCCCAAAGTAGCGTAAAACCGCGAAAAAATTTCCGACATACAGTTGTAGTTTTCACAATAATTACAGGCCTTGGTATGTATTATTTGAATTTAAAAAAAAACTTGAATACAACGAAAAAATTTATCTTATAATTTTTTTTGGTTTCAGGATTTTGTTTGGGTTTTATACATTACAAATATGTATCGAACCTCTTTGAAAACGACAGAAATTTCCTATTCCTATCAGATCTTGAACGAGAAATGTCTTTACGTACTGAACTGGGATTTTATTATTCGTATTACAAAACTGTTGTGGAAGAAAAACCTTTTCTTGCTGGCATTTATAAAATTATATTTGATAGATTAGTAGAATATCCCAAGGATGTTAATGCATTTAATAGATTTAATGTTATACCAGAGGTGAGTAATTAATTATACTCTTTTTTAGGTTCCTAAGTTGCCAAGCAAGCATACTGCCTACCTAATGGTAAGTGGTTGCTGTAGCCTATTGTAGGTGTCTCTCAAGTATTGCTTGAACTATCACAAGCGTTGCCAACCCAAGGAACAGGAGGGATGGGTTGAGAAGCGTAAAAAGGAAGGGAACAGAGGGGGTGGGAGATTGGGCCTCCGGTGCTCTCACTCATCGCACGAAACATAAAATTACTACTGTTACTTGACGCCGATTTTGTGTGAGAGATTAGTACTTCCCCGGTCGAGCTGACCCATTTGTGCTGAAAAAAGCGTGGCTCCTCTATGTTCAAATTAAATTATGTATTAAATTTATATTTTAATTATTAAATATTATAATAACAACCAGGACTGAAAGCTTAACATTCAATACTATACAACAATAATAAACACAGTTGCATTCCGCAATTCTGTTAGCCGCCTTCGCGTTTAGACTTTATTTCCACTTACCATCAGGTGGTGTAGAGTCATCTGCCCTACTTATTAAATAAAAAAAAAATGTTCTCCAAGGCACGATGAGGAGGCATATTGACCGAAACATAATTGTGAGATCACACATTTGAAGCTCCTTCTCCTATCGATTGGTTAGTGGTCAACCTAGTGTCAGAGTTGTTCAGGTCGCCCGTAGGCCTCTGACTTGACTTATCGACTGCTGTCTAATTGTCAACAGCCGGGACCGACTTTTTACGTGCCCTCCGAAGCACGGAGACGCTCGGTTGAAATACCACTATGCGATCACCCATCTAGTGACTGACCGCGCCTAAAGTTGCTTAACCTTCTGATCGTTTACCGATCAGCGGATGCACTGGGCTATGAGCGTCTCATTTGAAGCTTAAGGTAGTCTATTATTCAAATAACTAATATTGCCAACAGGTTATAATTGGTGCAACATATAGATATTTTGAGCCCTGGCTTAATACAACTAATTATAGAGAATGTCATTTCGTTGACCGAGGGAATGGACATAGCCCGGTTGTGAGTTGCATTGGTATCGGGCAACCAATTTATTTCTACTTAGAGGTTATTTGGGTGTTATCGGGTCTGACAGTAGCGGCTCTATTTCTACACGCCACAGTGCTAAGGTAAGTATCCAACATCCTACAAATTTTTTTCAAAAGCCGTTTTGATTGGAATATAACAGTAGTAGGATTTCCCGGCGTCGGGATGTGACGACCCCATCGCCTGCTGTTGGGATAACCTCTGTCACAGCAGGGATTATTCCACCAGTGCAATCAGTCACACTGATGGTAGGTCTTTTGTTGCAAGAGGCCGGCTAGGTAGGTACCACCGCAGTGTCAAATATTCTGCCGCCAAATAGTAGTGCTTAGGCATTACTGTAGGCTAGTGAAATTACTGGGCAGAGTAGATTTAAGAACTAGTATCTTAGGGTTGGCAACGCCTGAGTGGCACTTACTGGTGCTGCAAGCGCTCATAGGCTATGGCGCCCACTTACCATCAGGTGGGCCGTATGCTAGTTTGCCAACTTGTAACATAAAAAAAAATTACATCTTTTTCAAATATTGTCTTCCTAATCCAACGTATTAAATAGGTTCTATACTTCATTATGTGCCAACATATATATATATATATTTGTATGTTTGTCTTTTCAGTCAAAGCGTCTTCGGTGGCTTGCTGGCGGTGGTTCAATACTTTGCCAACCACGCGGAATGCACTCGAGTGCAGTGGGCACCGAATGAGAGGGAAAACATTGTAGCACCGTTACTGCTTTTACAGACTTGGCTTCTCACCGTTCAGTTAAGGGAGAGGAATAAAAATAAAATGTTGAAACTACAGGTAATTAAAGAGGGCACGGCAGTGCATCAGCCAAGTTCATTATGTTATATTCTATGTTATTTTGAAATTTTATGAGGATATTATTATTTTTGAGATTAGCCGGAACAGACAGACACACAAAATTTGGATTTTCGTTTTATTCATGACAGTTGGCAAACAAGCATACGGTCCAACCCGAGGGATAGGAGGGAAGGGATAAGATGGGAAAAAAGGGATTGGAGAGGAGGGGGTGGGAGATTGGGCCTCTGGCGCTCTCACTCATCGTACGAAACGCAACAGTACCTACTCATACTTTACACCAATTTTCTATGAGAGGGTAGTACTTCCCACTCACAGAAAATCGGCGCCAAAGACATTGTGACGCAGCGGTATCGAACCTTAAACGCCATAGGTCACGGGTTCGATTCCCGCTCCAGTTTGTATTGACCATACATGCATGTTTTCCGGTCTGGGTGTGTTTGTCATTGTGTTTCCGGACCCCCGACACAGATATCCTAATGGGGGCCTTTGAGTGTGTAGCATTTATTTATTTGTTTCAGATAGCAACATTTTTCATCAACACATTATGCCTATTATTTTGGCAATTCACACAATACATATTTCTAACTCAAATCGCCATTTTTTTGTTATGGAACAGCTTAAAATTATTGATATAAAAATATTTTCAATATTTCTCTACTCACACTTTTGTAGTTTACACACGGCTGTGCTTTTACTACAAGGAAACGATATGTTAAAATGCTCCCTATACACCTCTTTTCTCATAACCGTTTCTATTTACTGCCTCTTTTTGAGTTTTCTACGTATTAAGGTCCGAAATCGTTTGGACCTCTTCGTTGAAACATGGCTCGTGGTCCTAAGGTTGTTATTAGCTGTGCTAGTTTCATGGTATTT
This sequence comes from Hestina assimilis, assembly GCA_023373885.1. Lineage (NCBI taxonomy): Eukaryota > Metazoa > Arthropoda > Insecta > Lepidoptera > Nymphalidae > Hestina > Hestina assimilis. Next base: position 813,541 of record CM041740.1, read on the forward strand.
GAAGAAATGCATCAGTGATTATTTAGAAATTGAGGAGGATTCCCACGTGTGGGATATCCTTTATTCGAAATTCACAGATTATAAAACCTTTCATACCTTAATATATACATGTTCAGAGGTTTTTGATTTTTTACAAGTGACCTCTCTGGTTAATATGTCAAAAACTCTTTTAATACCCTTCGTTGTTATAAGCTGTGGGAATGTAGTTTATTACTGGCAGAAGAAGGCTTTAGAGTGTGCGAAAGAGATGGAAGATGGTTTGGTAATGAAAGAGGGAGACGGGAAGAACGAAGACGATGACAGCGGAATAGAGAATAATGCAGAAGTTGTGAGGAAGACTGAGAAGAAGAATAAAGATGTTCTGCTGATATATTTGAAGAATTTGAAAATAGAATCCGCCATTTTCTATAATATATCGCAAATGGTTGTCTATGGCGTAATGGCGGCGCTTGTGATGAGATTGAAACTTTTGTTTTCTACCCACATGTGCTTAGTTTCGTCTTTGATTGTGAATAGAACTTATTATATGTAAGTATGTCTTGATATTTTTTAGGAAAACCTCAAAAAGGCAAAAAGATTTTTTTAAATTCATTATAAGATCACTCTCTTGTCCGTCTGTACGTCCGTCTGTCCGTATGTCACCACTGATTTTCATTTCCTAGCTATAGTACGGAACCCTTCGTGCGCGAGTCCGACTCGCACTTGGCCGGTTTTTTGTGTGTATATCTACAAAAACTTTATTCATCTCTGTGATGGTAATCGGGAAATGATTTATTAGGGTTCCATACCCAAAGAAGGGCAGAATTCTAAGACTCCGCTGTCAGCCCGTTTGTCAGCGGGCTGTAACTCAGGAATGTTATAGTTAGATAGTTTAAATTTTCACAGAATGTGTATATTGCCGTTACAACAAATACTAAAAATAAAATTAAATTCAAAAATAAATAGGACCTTACAAGAAAATTGATATTTTAGACGTTTTTTGCTGTATCTCATGAACAGTAATAAATAAATTTGACAGGTTACTAGTTTTTACACGGAGCGATTGTCATCTGACCTCCGCAACCCTAAGGGCGAACCAGTAACTCATTGGATAAGAGCAGATTACTTATCACGAGTTATCAGATATTATGATAATAACCGGGACCGATAGCTTAACGTGCTCTCCGAGTCATAGTGGGAAGATCCACAAGGACAAACGAAACAGATGTGTGTAAGATCAATGCAAACATTTTCCCGAGCGGGAATCGATCGGTTTCAAATACTATAATAAAAGAAATTTAATTTAAAAAATTAGTGGTATAAAAGAATGCTGTTCTGAAATCTCAATAGCTCAACGGTAGAAGGACCGACTCCGTTCCGTTAACGCGAGAGTCGCGGGTTCGATCCTGACCCTTGGGCTATTGTTGTACCCACTCCTAGCGCAAGCTTCGAGCTTATTTGGAGGGGCAATAGGAATGGGATACTTTAAAAAAAAACCGTCTTTAGAAAAAACTCCTGGCGTCGGGTTTGACCCCATCGCCCGCTGTTGGGACAACCTCTGTCACAGCAGAGATTCCACCAGTACAATCAGTCACACTGGTGGTAGGTCTTTTGTTACAAGAGGCCGGCTAGGTAGGTACCACCGCAGTGTCAAATATTCTGCCGCCGAATACTAGTGCTTAGGCATTACTGTGTTCCGGTTTGAAGGACACTGTAGGCTAGTGAAGTTACTGGGCAAAGATATAAGAACCAATATCTCGATGTTGGCAACGCGTGAGTGGCACCTACTACTGGTGCTGCAAGCGCTCATAGGCTACGGCAACCACTTACCATCAGGTGGGCCGTATGCTGGTTTAAGAATTTAAGTTATTATTATATACATTTGATAATGTTTTAAATTGTTTCAGCTTACCAAAATCCTACACGAAGTATATACCATTTTTCTGGGCGATAATTATTATACCGATTTTGAGCGAACTATCAAAGAATACGGCAAAGGAAATGTCTCATATTGGTATGTTATAAATTATTTACTGAACGAGCGCCAAAAATTCTTTTGTATGTCCGTCTGTTCTCTTCTACTGACTCGTGTTTTTTTTTTACCATATATTCAAAATGGCGGAGTTATAGAGGTTGGTAAAAAAATCCCACCCCTTAGAGTAATTATTATAAATATCGAGTGGTTGGTGGCCAACTTAGTGTCAGAGTTGTTCAGGTCGCCCGTATAGGCCTCTGACTTGACTTATCGACTGTTGTCAAATTGTCAACAGCCGGGACCGACTTTTACGTGCCCTCCCAAGCACGGAGACGCTCGGTTGTAATAGCACTATGCGGTCACCCATCCAGTGACTCACCGCGCCTAAAGTTGCTTAACCTACCGATCGTTTACCGATCAGTGGATGCCCTCGGCTGTGAACGTCTCATTAGAGTATGGTATCCTGGCTTACCATATCTGTGTCGGGAGTCATACATATGGTTAATACAAAACATCCCCGAGCGGGAATCGAACCTGCCAAATTGTTACCTATTGGAGCTTAAGACATTCGCTACTGTGCCAAAACGGTCGTCAAAATAACACAAAAAAGACACAAACATACATACATTCTCCACAGGTGAGTTTAACGACTACCCTCAAGAGCAGTTGCTGTCGTGGATATCGGAGGAGGCCGGTGCTGGTGCGTTCGCGGGTTCGATGCCCATATCGGCCACCGTCATGTTGACGACAAGGAGGCCCATCGTTACCCATCCCCACTACGAACACTTGGAAGCCAGGTATGAGAGAAATAATTATTCATTTTAAAAATCTTCATCCTAGCATTAATCCGGGTATTTACCCAGGGTGGGGAGACCCAGACGGACAAACGCTCAGACCGAAACAGATACAACAAACATCTGCTCCGTGCGGGAATTGAACCCGCGACTGTCGTGGCTCATGCACCCCATAAGTGGCGTCAACATGAGGTAGCTGTATCTGTACTGATGCATTACGAGTGGCAAAAGCTTTGAGCATAAACATTACTCTATGGAATAGAGCATACAGCCATGTATTCCGGACTGGGCTGTGTTGTGTTTTTCATGTGTGACCCCCGACACAAGATACTACTATCCTTATGAGGGCTGTTATTTATGTAGTGTTTTGTGTTTGTGCCTGTGTGACCCTCAAAACAAGACCCTACTATCCTTTTGTGAGGTGTTATTTATGAAGCGATATGTGTTTGTGCACGTGTGAACCCCTACACAAGACACTACTATCCTTATGGGGCTGTTACTTATGTAGCGTTTTGTGTTTCTGCACGTGTGATCCCCAACACAAGATACTACTATTATTATAGGGGCTGTTATTTATGTAGCGTTTTGTGATTGTGCCTGTGTAACCCCCGACACAATACTACTATCCTTATGAGGGCTGTTATTTATGTAGCGTTTTGTGTTTGTGCCTGTGTGACCCTCAAAACAAGACCCTACTATCCTTTTGCGAGGTGTTATTTATGAAGCGATATGTGTTTGTGCACGTGTGAACCCCTACACAAGACACTACTATCCTTATGGGGGCTGTTACTTATGTAGCGTTTTGTGATTGTGCCTGTGTAACCCCCGACACAAAATACTACTACCCTTATGGGGGCTGTTATTTATGTAGCGTTTTGTGTTTGTGCCTGTGTAACCCCCGACACAAGATACATATATCCTTATGGGGGCAGTTATTTATGTAGCGTTTTTATATTAAATTAATATAATATTATTTCAGGCAAAGAGCGTACGCTGTATACAAGATGTATGGTAGGTTTCCATTGAACGAACTTTACAAAGAATTGAATAAACTTAGAGCGACCTACCTCATCGTTGAAAATAAATACTGTTATGGAAGAAACAAGTAAGTTTATTACTTACAAGCATACGGCCCACCATCAGTAGGCGCCACTCACGCGTTGCCAACCTCGAGATATTGGTTCTTAAATCTCCTCCGCCCAGTAACTTCACTAGCGTACAGTGCCCTTCAAACCGGAACACAGTAATGCCTAAGACACTACTGTTTGGTGGTAGAATATTTGACACCTTGGTGGTACCTACCTAGCCGGCCTCTCGCAATAAATTTCAGAAAATTTGCCGGTACTATTTATATTAATTCCTATTTCGAGGGTTGATAGGGGTTTTTGATACATAACTATATCCTATGTCTCATGAAGTTATCTCTCTGGGAAAAATTCTGTGTTAATGGCGTGGACATTTTCGAATATGAAAAAAAATCGCTCAAGAATCCTCAATAGCTCAAGAGTAGAAAGGCCGACGCTTCTCTGTTAATTCGAGAGTAGCTGGTTCGATCCTGACCCCCTTGGGCTCTAGCGCAAGCTACAAGCTTATTTGCCTTGAAAAATCAATGCTAATATTTCAAACAAATATTCGTCGTTCCATTTCCGGATACAAGGTATCCTAATTAGGATACATATATTTTCCAGAAAGGGATGCTCCTTCGAGAGTATATGGGACGTGGAAGCGCCAGACCTGAGATCGAACCCAAAGCTATGTCACACACTGCTCACCGAACCCGTGGATCATTTCTACCAAGTCTTCAGGAACTCACACTATGCTGTGTTCCGTATTCACGATTTTAGTGTTAGGTGAGTAAAATCAACTCAAAATGTTTGTATCCTATATTTTTAGTCTTTTTAATATCTAATTATGACAAACAAACATACAGCCTGATATATATAAACGCTACACTCAATGACCCCCTTTAGGATAATAATATCCTGTGTTAGGGGTCTCATACCCACAAACACACAACCACTAAGAACAGACAATACAATCAATATCATACTTCAATAGGACGGATTTGCAATGCGAGAGTTGTAGATTCAATTCTGACCACTTGTGATATTAATAGTGGCAAATTTACGTTTAGCATTTCTTTCATTTCATGACATTTGGCAAACAAGCATACGGTCCGCCTGATGGTAAGCAGTCATTGTGAACAGTCAACGTGCAAAGGGGTAGGAGGGAAGATAAGAAGGAAAAAATGGAAGGGAGCAGAGAGGGTGGGAGATTGGGCCTAAGGCGCTTCGATTTTCTGTGAGAGGGTAGCACTTCCCCGGTCGAGCCGGCCCATTTGTGCTGGGAGGAAAATGTTTCTACTACCGTTTATATCGAATTTTTTATCGATTATTATTTTCTAGGTACATGCCTCGTACTTTTGATACCTGACACAAGGAAAAATTCGGAGAAGCGAAAAATATTAAGACTGAAAAAATAATACTAACTAAAAATATATAATGGGGCCCCTTTCACAATATCTCTTGTGAAAGTACACAGCATTTATGGAGTAAAACAGTTCATTTTATTTTAATAATTATTATTAAATATTGTTTGCCACTTGAAGGGATCTCTTTGTAGTTATAAATTTTGCCTTCAGTTTGTATGAATAAATGAATGATATAATTTTGAATACAGTTTTAGTGCTCGTATTAATAGCTAATAAACATCAAATAAAAATTCCGTAAATTATATCAAATTAGTAAAAGGGGGCCTTAATATTTCGGGCCCCTTTGTCAATATCTCATGTGAACTAGCAAATTATATAAAAATTGCTTTCCAATACCATGAATAAGTAACGAATATCGTCTTGAAGAATTCTTTATTTTGTTTTTAGTATCACGTGATTAATGGGCAATCCTTTAGGTATCCACGGATATGTAGTTTGTGAAAATAGGCCAATTACTTTTGATCAGGCTAACCAAGTCAACTGTATTGTATGACGTCATTGTAATACTATCGGCCCCCATCACAAAATTGCGAAATTTTTTGGCCCCCTTTTAATATTCGAAAGATTCGGTCATTTTTATAAATGAAACATTGTATATATAAATGGGTACGGCCTTGTACATTAATAGTAAAAAATATATATATCGTGAAATAAATTTTGAATATTTTTAGCCTAAGTCCAGTATACATTCAATAATATTGCGCCGTATTGATGATTGCACAATATTATTGTACTGTTGGTATTGAAAGATTGTGCAATGATTCAGTCCAAGATTGATCATTTGGCGCGTCAATTGTCAAAAAGTCATTTAATATTATTGCACAATAATATTGAAGGTGTACTGGCCTTAATGGTAGCATGCCACTAAATCGGTTGGCAGCTAGTTCGATTCCCGCTTTAAGCGGATGTAGTTATAATTAAGAAAAAAACATTTCTATATCTACGTCTTGTAATATATTCAAACCTTTTATCTCTGAATAGAAATCTGTCTGTAAATTTTATCCAAATCAGTTCAGCTTTTTTCCAGGCCATACATACATACACACATTTTTTATATATACATATTGTATGTATGTATGTTACAAGATTTTATTGGTAATAAACCTGTAAATAAGTATATTAATTATTATTATATTATCTAAAACCATAGACTATATATATAATATGGACTGACCATTTTATACAGACAAATGACATAGGAACGGAGTGAAGTTGGCTAGCATTCATGCGAACCACCTGATGGTAAGTGGTTGTCGTAACCTAAGCTTGCACCATCAGTAGGTGCCACTCGCGTGTTGCCAACGAAAGATATTGGTTCTTAAATCTTTGCCCAGTAACTTCACTAGCCTACAGTGCCCTTCAAACCGGAACACAGTAATGCCTAAGCACTACTATTTGGCGGTAGAATATTTGACACTGCGGTGGTACCTACCTAGCCGGCCTCTTGCAACAAAATACCTACCAGTGATAGATTGCACTGGTGGTTATAATCTCTGCTGTGACAGAGGTTATCCCAACAGTGGGCGAAGGGGTTGTCCCAACGCCAGTTATATTGTATAAGAAGCACTAAAGAGTCTCTGTTATTTTATCTGTATGAAACTGTCAGTCCATACAATATAGTTAATACCTAAATTAATAAATAAATAAACGCTGCACACTCAACGGCCCCCATTAGGATAGTAATATCCTGTGTCGGGGGTCCGGAAACAATCACAATGACAAGGACAAATACACCCAGACGGGAAAATATGCTTGCATGGTCAATACAAACATATTATGCTCCGAGCGGGAATCGATCCCGCGACCTGTGGCGTTTAAGGCAGGTTCGCTACCGCTGCGCCACAACATCGTCAAAACCTAAAACATACTAAAATCAAAATATTACGATAATAAAGTATTAAAATGTTGTGATTTCTGTATTTTTATTGTATGAAAGAATTAATAAAATATTATTCTCTTGATTTTTGTTTTATTTATGTACTAGCGGCCCGCTCCGGCTTCGCATGGGTATAAAATATAATTGGACGCAAATAAGCAATACCATGTCAACCCACACGAATGTCATTTCGAGAAAAACGCGTTTCAAAATTTTGAACAACTTGCTTTATATGATTTTTTTATGTATTGGTCAGTTTTTGGCAATTTCAGATTTATGTAAGATAGTTTACTTATTTTCACAAAAAATAAGTATACAAACTGCATATTTCGTATATAATATAACCCAAAACGTTTAAAAATACATAAATTGCATGATTGAAAAATGGCTTTTTAGAAGTTTTAAAGCTTAAAACCCTACAAATATTAAAGAAAAATGTTCTTCAGCCATTTACCAACACTTCTGCATATACAACTCAGTTTTTTCAATTTTGTGGGTTGTCATGGTATTGCTTATTTGCGTCCATATAGCCTATGTTATTCACTGAAAAAATGATTAAAATCGATCCAGTATTTTGATTTATTCATTACTGCCCGTGGCCCGCACGCGTTAAATTTGGAGTAAAACAATTCACCTTTCCAGCAACCTCAAAAATAACAGTATTTCTCTGCTATTTAATGGATGTTATTATACATATAAACCTTCCTCTTCAATCACTCTATCTATTAAAAACCGCATCAAAATCCGTTGCGTAGTTTTAAAGATTTAAGCATACATAGAGACAGAGAAAGCGACTTTGTTTTATACTATGTAGTGAAGCTGGTACAATTAAGCCGGCTAGAAAATTTAGCTTTATTAATTAGCTAGCTAGTTGATCAGCTTAGCTTATTATAATTAGCTGATCAGCTAGCTAGCTAGTTAGTTTAGCTAGCATTTTAGCTGGCTTAATTTAACAGCTCAAACTCAAACTCAAAATATTCTTTATTCAAATAGGCTTTTAAGCGCTTTTGAATCGTCAAATATACAGTCTGTTATGTCCGCCTAAGTGAAGCTGCCGCCGATTCGGAAGGTAGATTCTGCAGAGAAGAAACGGCAAGAAACTCTACAGTTACTCTTTTCAAAAATAATCACATTACATTTGTCAAATGTACAATTAAGATATATATCCCGCATGAAACTCAACGTATATTAATTCCATGCCACATTATCTGCAATATATTCATTAACGGAATAATAAGCTTTATTTAGTAAACACCGCTTAATATAAGATTTAAATTTCATAAGTGGTAGATTCAAAATTGCGTAATTTTATTATAGAAGCGAACACCTTGCCCCAAAAAGGACATACTCACTTTGTGAAGCCGAAAACTTGGTGTAACAAGTTTATCTTTTCTTCTTGTATTAAAGCAGTGTCTGTCACTGTTTGTGTCAAACAAATCAACATTTTTATGAATATAAAGGATATTGCTAAGGATATACTGCGAAGCAACCGTCAGTATGCCTGCCTTAGTAAACATCCCGAAGAGTCTCTAGCTTGAAGATTATAAATCGCCCGAACAGCTCTTTTTGAAGAATAAATACAGTCTCAATGTCTGTAGCATTACCCCAAAGTAATAGGCCATAAGACATAATACTGTGAAAATAACTGAAGTAAACTAATCGAGCAGCATCGATATCACTTAATTGTCTAACTTTCCTAACCGCGTAAGCAGCAGAGCTGAGTCTTCCTGCAAGGGATGTTAAATGAGAGTTCCACTGAAGTTTTGAATCCAGTGTTATTCCTAAAAATACTGTATTATCAATTATATTAAGATTTGTATTATTCATACTTAAAATAAAATCTTGTTTCTTAACATTTGGCATTGAAAATTCTACACATTTTGTCTTCCCCGCATTCAAAACTAGGTTATTTACAGTAAACCATTGTTGTACAAGCGATAAAGAATTGTTTACATCGTCATAAAGAATTGTTTACATCGTCTCATCGTCGTTTACAGCCTATGTAAAAAGTAACATACTGTTACGAACTGGAGTCCGCAGATTTGGATAAATACCTTATGACTGTAAGTGAGACAAATAAGAACTTCCTTCGTCTACAGTAGAACTTCAAAATCGCAAGTCAATTGTAGTCCAGAATGAAAGCCGAGGTCACTCGGTTTCACTTGGTTGGACACCAGAGGTCTTTCTAAAATGGTACCAAATGTCCTTTGGAAGGAAAACGACGTAACTCAAAAAGCAATTTTTTGGGAATCGACGAAAAAGTTTTAAGACATTGATACCCGCACAATCTTTCGTATATTATATATTTTTGGTTATAAACGTCAGTTATTTACGCTCGAATATGGCTATGTTTGGACTATTGTTGCATTGAGAATTTCGGTTTGGAGTCATTTTACGCTAAATTTTAGTTTTTTTTTATTGCGGCGTTGTAAAGATTCACTTCAAATCAAATCAATACATTAATTATAGATAGAATAGAGAAATAAAAATAATACAATATAGTTTGTTATAATTTATTGTAATTTTAATGTTTATATGATAATTATTAGTAATCCCTTGGTGGTAATGTGGCTAAGTAGTCCAGGGCTCTTTGTATTTGAGGGGGATGGGGAGGAGTGGGGAGGTGATCGCCGATCGGATGGAAACCGTTCTCGTCAGCTTTGTACAGGACGTTGATTATCTGAAAAAATATTATAACATAGTTGCAACCTTCTATCATAACGGTCATACGAGGATTGGCGTAGGTTTTTGCAATGAAACTTCTTTAGAATCGTTGTGATTTCAAACCTGATGCAACGGAAAAAACGACAGGTAAGAGACACAAATACAAAAATTTGTAGGAATGAATGAGACAGAAATATACATACTATTTTATATTATCGGTCTCTCCTCTTTGCTTTATTGCTTTAGTGAGCCAGAGCGAGAGAGCAAATGTCCGTGTGTATATTGCACACTGTTTAATACTTGCTTGTATTTGAGCATTTAACGTGTGTTAGTATATGTAAAAATACGTGAGCTAATACTACTGTGCACTGTATGCGGCTGCGTATTACAGCTTTTTAGTAAGAAGTCAGCGTGGTGTGTTATTGTTTAACAGTGTTTGTGATCTATATTCATCATTCATTTTAAAGACGTCGGGATGTGACGACCCCATCGCCCGCGTTGTGACAGAGGTTATCCGTTGGGATATTAGATGGGAACAGAGATTTTTCCACCAATGCAATCAGTCACACTGGTGGTAGGTCTTTTGTTGCAAGAGGCCGGCTAGGTAGGTACCACCGCAGTGTCCAATATTCTGCCGCCAAATAGTAGTGCTTAGGCACTACTGTGTTCCGCTTTGAAGGGCATTGTACGCTAGTGAAATTACTGGGCGAACGAGATTTAAGAACTAATATCTCGAGGTTGGCAACGCGTAGGTGGCACCTACTAATGGTGCTGCAAGCGCTCATAGGCTACGGCAACCACTTACCATCAGGTGGGCCGTATGCTTGTTTGCCAACTTCTAACATAAAAAATATAAAAAATCTCATTATTTTGCCGATTTACTGAAGTTTCACTTCTATCGTGTGTGAATCGGACACACATTTTTTTCATTATATTTGGCAAACAAGCATACGGTCTGCCTGATTTTTTGTGGTCTCTATAATTGTGTGTAAACGCTTGAAACCGCCATGAAATTTAAAAAAAACTTAAAACTCATTCACCTGTCCATCCGGCGCCGTGTATTGATACTGTCCCTCAACTAATAGACTTGGTTCATTCCCCTGTAACGATCCTCTCTGCTCATGAAAGATACCACCCTCTGAAAAAAACATATTACCATATTTCAATAAATACTAATCCAAGATCCGTGGAGCAAACACCTCTGTAAATAAAGTCAACGCTATAAAGCACAGCTTAAATTGGACGCAAATAAGCAATACCATGTCAACCCACAAAATTGATAAAACTGAGTTATATATGCAGAAGTGTTGGTAAATGGCTGAAGAACATTTTTCTTTTATATTTGTAGGGTTTTAAAGCTTTAAAACTTCTAAAAAGCCATTTTTCAATCATGCAATTTATGTATTTTTAAACGTTTTGGGTTATATTATATACGAAATATGCAGTTTGTATACTTACTTTTTTGTGAAAATAAGTAAAATAACTTACATAAATCTGAAATTGCCAAAAACTTGACCAATTGATTTAAAAAATCATATAAACCAATTTGTTCAAAATGTTCAAACACGTTTTTCTCGAAATGACATTCGTGTGGGTTGACATGGTATTGCTTATTTGTGTCCAATTATTTACACATAATCACACATGAGATTGGCGATCATGAGCGATCAATCGCCACGTCTGGACAATGGAGAAGAATCAGACCGGCCCCACGTTTTTTCAAACCCCAGGGAGGGGGGAGTTGTGCTGGATTTGAAAATACGTAAAAGTACCCTCACGTAATTAATGTAAAATATAAAAAAAACCTAGTCCAACGAAAATGATTCCAACTAACTTGCAGAAAAACCGAATGGAGTTAGTCCATTCTATGACATTTTTTATATATGAAAAGGCCGGTCCTCGAAAAAGTAAGTCTGTCATTATAATTATATTGTTAAAAGAGAGCACGTTTAGCTGTCGGTCTCGGTTATTATCACATAACACTTGATAATAATCGTTAACTCTTGATAGGTAATTTGCTCTTATGCAATGAGTTACTGGTTCACACTTGCGGGGGTCAGATACGTAACCTGTCAAATCCGGATACGAGTAATAAGCAGACCCTGGGTAAATATAATATCCGGATATATTATATTTACCCAGGATAATGCTAGAAAGAAGATGAAAATGAAGATTGGGAAAGGCGAAGTGCCTCTGCTGTTCACGTCTGACTTTATTTTCAATATAAAATGATTCATACCTGTCTGGAACGCCCATCTGTAAGATCCGTCGTCGTGAGGACCATCAAAATCATTTCTCAAAATGGCGTCTTCGCTCTGGCTCGATGACAAAGCAACAATTGTTAAAAACTGTAACAATAAAATAAATATTGGTCGTAGGTATTTAACTGCAAGAGGCCAGCTAGGTAGATTCAGAGTCAGTTATTCTACCGCAAAGCAATATACCTACTGTGTTTCGGTTTAAAGGTAGTGAAATTACTGCTCAAAGGAGATTCAGAGCACCTCTGAGTTTTCAAGTCCATAATTTGTGTTTCAAATAAAATATAGGTCTTAAAAAAAGTCCATCTTGTTAACTACCACCGTACGGTGGTGAAAAACTCGTGAAGTGGCTGCTCGTCAGCCGCGTTTCGAGGTCAGCCAGCGTATAACCAGTTGTATCCTAAAAAAGGTCGGCAAAGCACCTGCATGCCCTCTGGTGTTGCAGATGTTCATAGGCGACGGTAATCGCTTAACTTAATCAGGTGAGCCTCCTGCCCGTTTGTTGCCTCTGACATTAAAAAAACAATTATGCGGGTTACGCCCATGGTATCATCCCAATAAAACATGGTTAAAAACACGGGCAGCTAGTAATATTATTAATTTACTTGAAAAAGTGTAGGATCCATGGCTCTTGACCGAGATTTTGTTTAGCAATCACCTATAAGCAATGATTATAAAACGCTACTGTGTTGAAAAAGCAAATATTTACGGATTACGTGTATTACGTATCCGAACTTGTGAATATTTCACAATTATTTGAACCTTGAATTACAATAATCTCTATAAATTTACGTGACCTGTGATTTATATAAGTCCTTGACTATTTCACTAAAATAACTTATCGATTTAGTCCGCTAAGCCCGCAGGCTAAATCGCTGGATGAAAAGAAAAAATATTTGTTTAATAAATTTAATTCTTCTTATTATTATTATTAGCATTAATCCGGGTAGTTAAATCCGGATGTGATGGATCACTAGTTTTTACAGAGAGGGTTTGCCATCTGATCTCCGCAGGCCTGAGGCGAACCAGTAACATTGGATAAGAGTAAATTACCTATAAAAAGCTAATGATTATTATCAGATGTTATGATAACAACCGGTATCGACAGCTTAACGTGCTCTCCAGGTACGCTGGGGAGACCCACAACAAACGCCCAGACCGAATCATCTGCTGCTGACCCAAAGTAGGCTTTATAGCTAAATCGTCCTAATCATTCCCAGTTGAAGTTGGACCAAAGAATAATTTTTGCATCAACTTCTCGACGCTAAAAGAAATTTAAGAAGTTTAGTTTCATACCACCGGCTATTGATTTCATAACGTAAAATTACATCCTATCAAATTAAAAATACTCATTGAAATGGGTTAAACGACAAAGATTTTACGGAACAATCGAAAAAAAAAAATTAACAATCAATATTTAATGGAAAGCAAGCTTTTTACGTCGGTCAAAAAGAGGTCACTGATACTTACTTTTTAGAGCCTTTCTAACAGCAAATAATTTTAATAATAATAATAATAATAATAAATTTTATTTATTTTCTCCACACAAAAGACAAGTTAAGTTAAACAATACAAATAAAAATAAATAAAGAAACAAGAGAAACAATTTGTAACATGTAGAATATAACTTGATTTACATGATGATGATTTACAGCATTTAGATTTACATAATTTTTTGTGAGAGACTGGTATCCGTACTAGTATAACTGTTTTACAGATTACCAGGCTCCCACTCCGGACTGGTACTGTTGTATTTTAAGAATGTCTTATTTTTAGTTACAATATATTTATTTTGACCGACTTTATAGAAGAAGGTATTTAATTCGTTTGGTTTTTGTCTTTTTTTTTTGGTTCAGGCTTAGCTCTCTCATTTATTTTTTTATATAAAAATTTCGATTTTTTTATATAAAAATCCACTGGCAAAAGCTACTCTGTCTTAGATTCAGTCCATACTTAATACATTAGGTATACTTAATTATAAAATCAAATAATATTCAATAATTAAATACAATATTTGTCTTTTAATACTTTTGTTGATTTCCCTAACGATATTATAAATATGCATAATTTAAAAGTAAGTACGGTTTGTTTAAAACATTCTATGAATTAAAAGTTATAAAGCACAGGTCGCATGGACGTTTTTTTTTTTTTCGGATGACCTTTAGACTATGGTCTGTCACCTTAGACTATGGAACCTTCTAGTAACAGAAGCATTATTTGGGTGTTCGCAACGCTGACATATACACGTAGGCTTAGACTTTAGTAGTAATAAGACTTCCAGACAGAGAAAAATGGCGTAGGTATACAGACGCTTACTCAATAGGGTTACCCAGTATAGGGTCCACATTTTCTTAAGGCTTTTTAAAATGTTCTTTTTTAAATTTTTTTACCGGCGTCGGGACGTGACGATCCCATCGCCCGCTGTTGGGATAACCGACATTATTCCACCACAGCAGAGATTATTCCACCTGTGCAATCAGTCACACTGGTGGTAGGTCTTTTGTTGCAAGAGACCGGCTAGGTAGGTACCACCGCAGTGTCAAATATTCTGCCGCCAAATAGTAGTGCTTAGGCACTACTGTGTTCCGGTTTGAAGGGCAATGTACGCTAGTGAAATTACTGGGCGGACGAGATTTAAGAACTAATGTCTCGAGGTTGGCAACGCGTGAGTGGCACCTACTAATGGTGCTGCAAGCGCTCATACGCTACAGCAACCGCTTACCATCAGGTGGGCCGTATGCTCGCATGTATAAAATTAATGAATACTTGAAGTGTAAACATATCTTTATTTAGCCATTAAAATAAATAATTTTATGCTAATTTATTTAAATCATATTTATATTAGATTTTATTTAAGCTTCTCATATATTATTTGCATATTTTATTATAATTTTGGTACAAAAGTAGTTTCATATTAAGTCAGTTTGGGATCCGCAGAAAATGTTAGTTAAAAAAACTTAAATGTTCCATGCTGCATTTGGAAATTTCACGTGATTTTTGGAGGTAAATTCCTTTACTCTTGATGTTAAATGGAAGTAGAGTCCAAACGGGAACGTTTATCCCGTTGCAGAAGGCCATTAGTAGAGACGATTAAATATTAAAAGGTTTGTAGAAGATATTTTCTTCCTCACAAAACCATTTTGTGGAACCGATCTTTCCGAACCGATACGACTTGGGAACCTTCAAGAGAAGAGCCAACAATCTGCTGTACTGCGAATTGGCGGATATATATATTTATACACTTTATTGCACACCACATAAAAATACACAATCTTAAGAAGAAAAAAAAATGCTCCTATATTGTGTATATGAGAGCACAAATGGCGGCGTTATCTAAAGCGATCTCTCACAGGCAAGCTTTGGGAAAGGAGAATTGTCTTAATATAATTAGGCAGGTCGTACCGGTATAGACATACAAATACATATACACGAATGCATGGACGTAATTACATACATAATAATATTCACTGCATGACCATTTTCTGATGTTTTACAGGTAGAAATCTGTAACTAATATGCCGATGACTTTCTCCATATTCTAGAGTAAAACCGCTAGTTCGTCGCCCCCCAACCAGTAATCGGCCTTTTGTTGTATTGTAAAAATAATATAGGACATGACAATTGTAGACACAAAGGGAAAAAAAACCTTGCAGCTTATACCTTGAAAATTTTTAAAACCGCCACTGCTTCATAGGTGATAGGAGGGCTGATGCATTTTTCGCTCAAAGAATTGGGATTGCGATTCAACGGGGAAATGTAGCTAGCATTCTTACCACCATTCACGTCACGTTACCATCCATGTCCACGGGGACATGATTTGTACAGTTTTAATTATTTGTAAATATTGTTAGTATTGAATTGTAAATTGTAATTGGTTGTAAATAAAAGTTTGCTTTTATTCAATAAAAAAAGTCAATTCTTTATCGTTATAAATATTCAATATAACTATACAATACAATTTGTAGTGAACATTCTTTAAAGAGCTTTACAATAAAGCAAAATATCGCAATAATATATTCATCATTCATACAAATTCAATACAAAGCTTAGAGGCAAAGGCTCTCAAACTTATTTCATTTACCGCCCACTTTAAATATCAATAACTTTTCAGCATCCGATTTTTTTTTACAATTAAATTTTAATGTACTATAAATATTAGAAGAATTGTCGGCAACACGGCTAGCAGCGTGGCAAATAAATGAAGTCATCGAGCGAAACAGTCGCAGTCGGCGATACGGACACCGCACAATGCTCGAATCGCGCCGAGCGATAAACTCCGCCCACAAATGGACGCGACCGGAGTCGGCAAGACGGGCACCCGCAGGCTACCATGTCCTGTCAAACGCTAGGCCCCGCCCACTAGTCATAACATAGTTATATTGAAAGTTTTGTATTTGTATAAAAGTAAAATGTTAAGTAGATAAATATATAATAGATAAAGATATAAAGGAAAAGGAAAGAATTATATTAAATATAATATAACATTTTAGAATATTTCGGGAAATGATTAGGATAGCGTAATACGTATGAATATCTATCATTTGTAATGTAGAAGGCATAATTATTGTATGAATAAATCAAATTATGTTAAGAAATGAATAAATAAGGTAGATAGTAAGTCGTACACAGTTACAAAAATGTATGTTTTCGCTCGCTTGTTAATTACTGGATGATTGTTATGTTATTAATTATATGTTATTTGATAGGTTAGTTTCTAAGGAATCTAACGATGTATAATATGTGTAGATATGATTGAAATAAATGAAAGAAAAATGGTCTAAGAAGGTCGGCTCATAGTAAAAATGAGAGTCGAGAGCGGTCGATTTTGCGCGGCTCTCGTTAAGGTATTGCCGAACTCAGTAGCCCGAGCCCTCAAATTCGACCTAGGTGTGCTCTTTCGACGAATACAACCGAGTATTATACGGAGACACCCGAAGCGAGCCGACCTTCGAAGATTATTCGAAGTTGAAACGGAGTCAGTTGTTTAATTTACACTGAGCTGCAGGAACAGGGAGCAGACGACCGGCGCTCACGATATTATCGTCTGCCCATTCGCGGAAGGGTCACGGAGGGAGAGGAGTGTCGGTGTTGGACCATCACTTACACCGCTCCCCGAGTGACTGGCACGCCGCAACAGCTGGTCCTTCGAGAAGCCGGATCCTGCGAAGAACATCGAAGATGCCCATCACCAGATCAGCGAAGGACGTACGAGTACGATCGCCGTCGATACAAGCATCGACAGAGGGTGTGCCCAGCGATCGCACTGAACAAAGGAAGACGTCTACGGAGATGGGATCAAGAACTGGCTCACAGACAACGAGCTCGGCTGCTACGATTAGCTCAGGTGCTACGACAAGCACGGGTACCACGACGTGCACGGGTGCTACAACTAGCACGGAAGCTACGACAGCTACGGACGCTACAAGAACGACATCGACATCAGAAGCTACAACCTTGGCTTCTGGAGCAACAGCTGCATCAAATACGAAGACTGCTACGACATCTGGATCGAATAATGATACATCAACGGCAACAGCTGAACAGGAACGCAGAAAGGCCGCATCGCAAATGACACTAGTACCTGTTGGGAGGAGTCACCGCTCGACGAGCTCCGCAGCGCGACGAAGACAACTGAAGGCTAAAGAAGAGCTGGCGCGCTTCGAATTTGAACAAGCTCAGGCAGCGGCTAAACTCGCGCGGATTCGGTTGGAATTAACCCAAGGCGAATCGGACGATGACTCCGTTGAAGAAGATGACACCGAAGACAGGACTACACACATTAACAACTGGATCCAGACTTCTATCATTGAAGATGAAGGAGCAGCCAAGGATGCGCCGCTAGCATTGAAACCACAAGAAGAGCAACGCGGGTCCATCGAAGTTAACGTACTTGCCGAAGCACTGAAGAAGGCAATCGGAACGAGAGAGGGTCCAGCACCACCACCGAAATACCTTCATGAACTACCATTCTTCGATGGGAATAGCAGCGAGTGGATAGCGTTCAAAGTCGTGTATGAAGATACAGCACCGATGTTCACAGGGTCTCAGAACATGGCGAGATTGAGAAAGGCCATCAAAGGAAACGCCAGAGAGGCAATCAAAAGTCTTCTCTACTCTGAAGCGTCGCCTGACGAAGTAATACAAGCACTTCGCAGGAGGTACGGCAGACCAGACGCCCTGGTTCTAACGGAACTAGAGAAGATAAAAGCACTGTCGAGAACTACTGAGAATCCCAGAGACATATGCATCTTTGCGAGTCAAATAAACAATAGCGTCGCTGCAATAAAAGGCCTGAAGAAACAACAATACCTTCACTCACCGGAAATGGTGAAACAGATCGTCGATAAGCTCCCATCAATACTTCGATTTAAATGGTACGATGTCACATCGAAGACGGAAGGCTGTGACTACTCAAACCTGGAGCTGGTTTCGAAGTTCCTTAACGAAGAAGCAGACAAATGCGGAGTCTTCGCGATACCCGAAGACAGAGGTTTGAGGAGGACGAACCTGCGTCACACGACCTACTCAACAACCGAGAGACAACCCGCTTCGAGTTTCACGAGAGAGAAAGTCTGCCCGCACTGCCAAGGCGAACATGTACTCTACGAATGCCAGCCATTTCGGAAGATGTCAGTACAAGATCGATGGGAAACAACGAAGAAATATCGCCTCTGTTTTAAATGTCTCCAAAACAGACACAGGAAGGACAATTGTAAGAAACCTCCGTGCAAGATCTGCAAGAGATGGCACCATAGCCTCCTGCACAACGAAAACAAGTCAACTGAGGGACTCGTGGAGGAAAGGCCAGCAGAAGAAAAGAATGTAACCCATGGAGTGGCAACCAACATAGCCTCTCCAGTAAACACTGTTAGCTCACCTAGGGCTTACTTGAAGATACTTCCGGTGGAAGTCTACGGACCTAAGGGGTCTGAGAAGATACTCGCGCTTCTCGACGAGGGGTCAACCGTATCTCTCCTGGATGCTCAGACCGCAGCGAAGATTGGAGCCAAAGGAGAGGAAGGACAGCTTATCCTGCAAACGGTCGGCGGAAAGCTATTGAAGAAGAACGACTCCCAGACGATTAATCTGAAGATAAAGGGCGAGCACGAGTACAGAAAGAAGACGCTTCGCAGAGTGCGGACCATAGACGAATTGAAGCTATCACCGCAGACGTTAGACCGGGAGAGACTAAATAACTGTCTCCACTTGAAGAAGATAGAGAATGTCCTGCAATACGAAGCCGAAGCACCGAAGCTCCTGATCGGACAAGACAATTGGGAGTTGATTGTCTCTAGAAAAACGAAGAAAGGAAAACCTGGACAACCAGTTGCTTCACTGACAGGCTTAGGCTGGGTGCTGCACGGGTTCGACTCAAGGGGTGTCAATGAAGTCAATTTCATCAATTCCTGCTTCCACGCAATCTCAACAGAAGACAAGATGCACGAAATCATCAGAGAACACTTTTCCATCGAAGCTCTGGGGGTACAGCCGAAGAGACCTACCAACGATTTGGAAGGGAGGGCAATTGACATGCTCGAAAAGACCTGCCACAGATTACCGAATGGACGATTCGAGGTGGGCCTCCTGTGGAAGAATGAAGACGAGCGGATGCCAGAGAGCTACGCGCCTGCTGAGAGACGACTAAGAGGCATCGAGAAGAAGATGGAAAAAGACCCTCAACTGAAGATAGAATACCATAGGCAGATACAGCATTTGACAAACAATGAATACGCCGAAGAAGCAGCGAGAGAAAGCGAGTCCAACAGAAAATGGTTCCTACCTCACTTTGCAGTAACTCATCCTACGAAGAAAAAGATCAGAATCGTGTTCGACGCAGCAGCCAAATCACAGGGGAAAAGTCTGAACGACGCTCTCTTACCGGGTCCAGACCTTTTACAATCGCTCTTCGGGGTACTATTGCGGTTTCGACAAGGACCTTTAGCCGTCGCAGCCGACATCAAAGAGATGTTTCTGCAGATCAGAATACGGCCGGAAGATAGAGACAGCCTGCGATTCCTATGGAGGAACGACCAAGATAAACCAATCAAGGTATACAGAATGACTTCTGTTATATTCGGAGCATCCTCTTCACCAAGCACCGCCATCTTCGTCAAGAATAAGAACGCAGCCGACTTCGCTCTGGAGTATGCAGAGGCCGCGAAGGCGATAGATAGAAATCATTACATGGATGACTATCTGCACAGCTTCCACTCTGAAAGTCAGCTGCAAAAGATAACCTCAGAAGTCGACTTCATCCACAAGAAGGCCGGCTTCGAGCTGCGAGGATGGGCTAGCAACAAACCCCACCTCATCGAATCCAAAGAAGGCGAGCAAAGAGCGGAAGTGAGTCTGGGAAGCGAGAACGAAGAGAAAACGCTTGGATTACGGTGGCTAACGGAAAGAGACAGCCTGGGATTCAGAACCAACTTGCGCAACACGCCGGAAGAGGTCATCACAGACCTAAGAAAACCGACGAAGAGAGAAGTGACCAGTGCAGTAATGTCAACCTTCGATCCTCTCGGGCTAGCATCGCCTGTTCTCATACAAGGAAAGAGGCTCCTGCAGGCGATATGGAGAAATGGAACCGGGTGGGACGACGCCGTGGAAGACGACGACTTCGATACATGGAAATCCTATAGAAAGAACTTAGAACTCCTGAAGGATCTTCACATCTCTCGATGTATAGCTCCACATAGCACTGAGGGGGAGCTTCACGTGTTCACGGATGCGAGTGAAACGGCATTCGCGGCAGCAGTCTACTGGCGCACCAGGAATGAAGACGGCTCACACTACACGAGCTTGATAGCAGGAAAGGCTCGCGTCTCTCCGCTAAAGCCGGTCTCCATCCCAAGGCTCGAACTGCAAGCAGCACTCCTCGGTAGCAGATTAGCTCGATCTGTAATACACGAGTTAGATCTAGAAGTGAAGAACAAGACCTATTGGACGGATTCTAGCGTCGTATTGTCCTGGATCAAATCAGACCCTCGAACCTTTAAAACGTTCGTGGCACATCGATTGGCTGAAATTGAAGAACAGACGAAGCCACAGGAATGGAGATGGGTTCCCACGTCGCAAAACCCAGCAGATGACGCCACACGCAAGGTTCCCGACAACTTCACCAGGGAACACAGATGGTTCACGGGTCCCGAGTTCCTTAAGAAAGAAGAAAGTCACTGGCCTGCCCCGAGAAGCTTCAGAAAAGAAAAGACTGGTGAAGAAAGAACGGTCGCAACTGCAGCCGTCGTAACTATGATCAGCGATACTTCACTACCAGATGCAAGCCGGTTTTCCAGTTACAAAAGGCTCTGGCGAGCCACAGCAAGGGTTCTGCAATTCATCGAATTATGCAGAGTAAAGAAGAATCCAGTCTACATATCCAGACGTCTCGAGAAAGAAGATCCCACGTATAAAACAATAAATAAGAATAAAGAAAAGCCAATGCAGTCACGGACCTACGCAGATACGCCGGTGACGACGTTTCTTCCGATTGAAGCGGACCTATTGAAGCGCGCAGAGAAATTGTTGCTTCAAAGGAGCCAAGAAAAAAGCTTCCATGAAGACATCCGACGTATAAAGAAAGGCAAGGCATTGGAGAACAGCAGCAAGCTAAAGAAGCTCGACGTAGAAATAAAAGATGGACTGCTACGCCTCAGAGGAAGAATCAATGCAGTAGAGGGAATACCGATAAGTTACAAGAATCCGATTATACTGCACAGTAAGAACGAGATCACGAGGCTTTTGATCGACGAGTATCATAAGAAGTTCAACCATGGGAACCACGCTACTGTTATGAACGAGATGAGACAGCGTTTCCTCGTCCTGGGATTAAGATCTGCAGTCCGAACGATACAACATCGATGCCAGTGGTGCAGAGTCAGAAAAGCGAAACCCGAAGATATACCGATGGGCGATCTACCTGCAGAGAGACTTCGGCACGGTGCACCACCCTTCACGTGCACTGGAGTCGACTACTTCGGCCCTATGAGCGTGACAGTGGCAAGAAGGCACGAAAAGCGATGGGGAGCATTGTTCACCTGCTTGACAACACGAGCAGTACACATCGAGTTGGTCTCATCGCTATCGACCGACTCAATGATCATGGCACTCCGAAGATTCGCAGCAAGAAGAGGAATGCCGCAGACCATCTACAGCGACAACGGCACTAACTTCGTCGGGGCTAACAGAGAGCTGAAGGAAGCCATGCTCGCTCTCAAAGAAGAAGAATTGACCGCGGAAGCCGAGAAGATCGACGTACGCTGGAAGTTCATCCCAGCCGGAGCACCTAGTATGGGGGGCTCATGGGAGAGACTGGTTCGATCCATCAAGACTGCGCTGAACGCGACACTTAAGGAGAGGCATCCGCGTGAAGAGGTTCTGCTCACGCTGTTATTGGAAGCCGAGCATATGGTCAACTCGCGACCGCTGACCAACCTGACAGATAACCAAGAAGAAGAAGCATTAACACCGAACCATTTTCTCATAGGGAGGTCTTGCGGAGCAACAAGGATCGGAGTCTTCACCGATCACGAGTTCAAAGGAAAAGAAACTTGGAAGACGGCGCAGAGACTGAGCGACCATTTCTGGCAACGATGGCTACGCGAATATCTGCCCATCTTACTACCGAGAAGAACCGACGGGAGGACCGGCGCTACGGATCTGCGCATAGGTGACGTCGTGCTCATTGTAGACTCCACTCTACCGCGCTACACATGGCCGCGGGGAAAAATCGCGAATGTATATCCGGGACCGGATGGGCGGACCAGGGTCGTCGATGTCGAGACCCGAGGAGGGTATTGAGAAGACCCAGTTCAAGAGTCGTGGTATTGGTGCCGAGCGAGTTGCCGAACCAGAAGATGGGTGCTGCGCACGAGGGGGAGACTGTCGGCAACACGGCTAGCAGCGTGGCAAATAAATGAAGTCATCGAGCGAAACAGTCGCAGTCGGCGATACGGACACCGCACAATGCTCGAATCGCGCCGAGCGATAAACTCCGCCCACAAATGGACGCGACCGGAGTCGGCAAGACGGGCACCCGCAGGCTACCATGTCCTGTCAAACGCTAGGCCCCGCCCACTAGTCATAACATAGTTATATTGAAAGTTTTGTATTTGTATAAAAGTAAAATGTTAAGTAGATAAATATATAATAGATAAAGATATAAAGGAAAAGGAAAGAATTATATTAAATATAATATAACATTTTAGAATATTTCGGGAAATGATTAGGATAGCGTAATACGTATGAATATCTATCATTTGTAATGTAGAAGGCATAATTATTGTATGAATAAATCAAATTATGTTAAGAAATGAATAAATAAGGTAGATAGTAAGTCGTACACAGTTACAAAAATGTATGTTTTCGCTCGCTTGTTAATTACTGGATGATTGTTATGTTATTAATTATATGTTATTTGATAGGTTAGTTTCTAAGGAATCTAACGATGTATAATATGTGTAGATATGATTGAAATAAATGAAAGAAAAATGGTCTAAGAAGGTCGGCTCATAGTAAAAATGAGAGTCGAGAGCGGTCGATTTTGCGCGGCTCTCGTTAAGGTATTGCCGAACTCAGTAGCCCGAGCCCTCAAATTCGACCTAGGTGTGCTCTTTCGACGAATACAACCGAGTATTATACGGAGACACCCGAAGCGAGCCGACCTTCGAAGATTATTCGAAGTTGAAACGGAGTCAGTTGTTTAATTTACACTGAGCTGCAGGAACAGGGAGCAGACGACCGGCGCTCACGATATTATCGTCTGCCCATTCGCGGAAGGGTCACGGAGGGAGAGGAGTGTCGGTGTTGGACCATCACTTACACCGCTCCCCGAGTGACTGGCACGCCGCAACAAGAATCTAGAAGAAGAAACTAATATAATGCGAAGAATGAATCCCACCCCTAAACTACTAACTTCTAACAACCCCAATTTTTCTGAGCCCCAAGCTTCCAATGCCCACCCATGTGTTATCACCCACTTTGAGAAAGACTGGCTTAAATGACATCGTACATTATACTGCACATCATAATTAAATAAAAAATCATCGTCATGTTCTTAAAGACCTTAGGCTTATCACAAAACGAACGATAAAAATTTATAACGTTAATAAATTTGTAAATATTTTTTTTTGAAAAATATTTCGACTTCAAAACTAAAAACTTGAAAGCAAAAAATATATTTTTACAGAATATTTTCTTCAGACCCTTGCCTTGGCCTTTTGTGCAGATATTTTACTTAGCACCTTTTTCTGAAAAAAATATTGTTACGTGCTAAAGTTCAAAGATTTGGTTTGAAACATCTGATGACTCTAAATGAGATCTTAGAGTTTACAAATCACTTCTATCGCTTGTAGTTTCTTCGCTCGTTGCTCAGATCTGAATGACTCAGTCGAAGCGCCGGGCCGCTTATACGCGAGACACGGGTTCGAGAGAGTTTCGCCCACGGAATGTTGTACGGCACTTTACCAGAACACATCCTTCTAGAACCTACGCGTTACGAAGAAAATAGACAGAGAGAGCTGCGAACGATTTTGAACCTAATGTCCCGGTGATAAGGTTCTCCATAACAACATTCTATAGAAAGCATTTATTATTTGCTTCGGTTCGGAATTTGATTCGTAATAATTTTTATATTACGACAGTACCTATCTGATAGTGGTCACCCACAGACGCTTGCCGAATCCCCTCAATTTCACTTCTGATAAACCACATACTCCATAGTGATTTTAAAAATGTTTTGACAAATTTTAATAAATAAAAACACATAAAAAACGTTGCGTTTATAATCCCCCTAATACAGTAATGTTGTAACATCTGAACTTAATTGATTGAAAGCATTAATAAATGTATAGTTTGGATGATCGTGCGAATACGTCTTTTTTCTAAATATTTACTTGTTAGGTAACGTTGGTTTTACTTTCGAATCGTTACTGTGTCGATAAAATAAGTGTGTCAGGGGGCTTACCATTTACTTTGAGTAACAATTCTATTTCGATCCAATTCAATTCTGACATTAAACCAATTTAGATATTATATTTTTATCGGCGTCGGGATGTGACGACCCTTACGCCCGCTGTTGGGATAACCTCTGTCACAGCAGAGATTATTCCACCAGTGCAATCAGTCACACTGGTGGTAGGTCTTTTGTTGCAAGAGGCCGGCTAGGTAGGTACCAACGCAGTGTCCAATATTCTGCCGCCAAATAGTAGTGCTTAGGCATTACTGTGTTCCGGTTTGAAGGGCACTGTACGCTAGTGAAATTACTGGGCAGAGGAGATATAATAACCAATATTTCGAGGTTGGCAACGCGTGAGTGGCGCCTACTAATGGTGCTCCAAGCGCTCATAGGCTACGGCAACCACTTACCATCAGGTGGGCCGTATGCTTGTTTGCCAACTTGTAACATAAAAAAAAAATATAAGCACTAGGACAACAGGAATATTAGTAATGTCTTGAAAAAGCATTGCTAATATTCTTTTAAAAAACAAAATACATTGGTTATAGGCAAAAAAAGTACATAGTGTCAAAATAAAGGTAATTGCCATATATTATAATATACGGGTGGCAACACTACATAAAGGGTTGTAGGCAATACAATGTTGCGTGTTGCACCCGCACTATATATTGTTCAGCAACCTGATGGTAAGCGGTTGTCGTAGCCTATGAGTGGCAATATCGCCGTGGCAATAGAAATATTAGTAATGGCTTGGAAAAAGTATAAAATAAAAAATATGCTAAAGAAAATAATATAATACAATAGACAAGATGGCCTGAGAGATACAAGATCTTATCAAAGGTTAAATGTTGGGATTCAACGTCTGATTGAGAGATCACGTTTTTCAAAGGACAGTTATAACGACGTTTTGATATTTCGAAAGAAATACTAAGATAGGGATACCGCAAATCGCTTTAGTTTATATTTCTTGTTTATAGTTATTCATGTTTTTTTTTTCAAATTGTGTATTGCGATTGGCCCTACTGGCCTTGACATCGTCACTGGGCAAGGATGGCCGAGTACACAGACATGAGAAAGGGACAACCCCGCGGGCCTTAAATTGTTTCCGTTCTCCTGCCGGCCGAATGATGCGATGAATGAGAATGCCTAATCTTTCTTGCCTTTTTTTTTTCTTTCAGCACCATTAGTAGGTGCCACTCACGCGTTGCCAACCTCGAGATATTAGTTCTTAAATCTCGTTCGCCCAGTAATTTCACTAGCGTACAATGCCCTTCAAACCGGAACACAGTAGTGCCTAAACACTACTATTTGGCGGCAGAATATTGGACACTGCGGTGGTACCTACCTAGCCGGCCTCTTGCAACAAAAGCAAAAAAACTTTTTCCTTGGATTGGCAACGCGCATGTGATACTTCAAGTATCACACGCGTTCACAGGTTGGGGTGATTGCTTACCATCAGGCGGACCGTATACTTGTTTGCCAACCGCCATGAAATTAAAAAAAATGTGCTGACTTTTGTTTAGCAACGTCTCCTGTTGTAGGTTTTTAAAATCAGCTAATAAAATCAACTCCGAGAGGCACTTGGTAACTTCAAGCTTAAGTCCTTATAATACAAGTTCTAAATCATTATTAGTTATTTAACTATAAATTATTTATTGAAGGACATATATTATGCTATGGTGACATTTCCGCATCTCCGTAGATGCCATTCACTAGAATCTTAACTTCAATAAACAATTATGTGGATGACAAATTAATTTACTGTTCTATTCTAAACTAAGTTATGCATGCATTGTAACCTTACTTCGCCATTTTTTTTAATGTTACAAGTTGGCAAACAAGCATACGGCCCACCTAACGGTAAATGGTTGCCGTAGCCTATGAGTGCTTGCAGCACCATTAGTAGGTGCCACTCACGTGTTGCCAACCTCGAGATATTGGTTCTTAAATCTCCTCTGCCCAGTAATTTCACTAGCTTACAGTGCCCTTCAAACCGGAACACAGTAATGCCTAAACACTACTATTTGGCTGCAGAATATTTGACACTGCGCTGGTACCTACCTAGCCGGCCTCTTGCAACAAAAGACCTACCACCAGTTCGACTGGTTGCACTGCTATAATCTCTGGTAAGCACCGCAACCTATGAGCGCGCGCGATACTTGAAGTATCACATGCATGTTTTTAACCCGAGAGATAGGAGGGAGTGGACTCTATAGTCTGTTAAATGTAACTTGAACCCTGCGCAGTAACACGTTTTTGGGTCTCAACCGCTTGCGGTATGAGGGGGGCCGGATTTAGTACACTCGCTCACGGTTGTTTAGTTCTTTAATAATAAATTATTAAAAAAAAAATTAGTTATGTCAAGTGTGTTAACATTTATTTCAAGATAATGCTTCGACCACAATCAAATTTAAGGAGACGGGAGGGAAGGATGGTATTTGACGTTTATAGTTATTTTTAAAAGAAAATAATATAACTAATTCTCTGAATAATACTGCGGAAGATACGAAGAAGTCTGTCTCACTATTAATAATGTACATTAACTTTTTTATATATAGGTACCTTTTTTCTATACTATTTATTTGTTTTATTCTATTTAAGTAACTAATAAAGATAATAAATAAATAATTAATTGAATTTAGAAGAAATAATAACTATATTATATACTTCATTCCGTTTTCCTACTTTGTAAATAATCGATTTAAATAAGACGAAAACAATATTTTTGTCTAACATTTTTGTCCATTATTGTACCTGCGCAGAAGCGGCCATTTTGGTTCAAGTTACATTTAAGGAACTATACTACATCGGTACATCTTAAGAAATGTAATATCTCTCCATGTTTCAAATGTTTCTACTACAAATGGAACAGAGATGTAATTCTATACATATACATATAACAAAATTGGAGTGTCTGTTTGTAATATTGAAATAACCGTTTTTTACTACATGTATATATATGAATATATACGGTAATACACCAAAATATTTTTTTTTGCAATTTTTGTCTGTCTGTATGTCTATCTGTCTGTTTGTTCCGGCTAATCTCTGAAATGGCTGGACCGATTTTGACGGAACTTTTACTGGCAGATAGCTGATGTTATAAAGAGTAACTTAGGCTACTTTTATTTTATAAAAATAATTAGGGTTCCGTGAAATAAATAAAAATCGGTACACAATGCGAGCAGAGCCGCGGGCGCAGTTAGTCTCCAATAAGAACAATCTCCCCGATCTCCACTCGATAACTGTGATACAGTTGAAGATCGTAGGCTGGTTTTGAACCAACTTCTTCTTCCAAGAATTACCCAGAGTCTCCTTATTACTCTTAATCCGTATTTGACAGGTTACTAGTTTTTACATTACCATCTGACCTCTGCAACCTAAAGGGCGAACCAGTAACTCATTGGATAAGAGCTAATTACCGTGGTCTCCCATAGCCGAATGCACCCAGTGATCGGTAAACTGTAGGTTAAGCAACTTTAGGCGCGGTCAGTCAGTCAGGCTGTTGACAATTTGACAACAGTCGATAAGTCCAGTCAGAGACCTACGGGCGACCTGAACAACACTGACACTAGGTTAGCCACTAACCACTCGATAAGAAGAAGACCGTGGTCTCCGCCACACTGGTTTCCCACCGTCGTGCTATAAAAAGAATGTATTACGATCGTCCTTGAAAGTTAAGACACTAGACCACTTGTTTCCACTTCACTTATTATGATAAATTTTTAGTTTTTTGACAGCCGACCTCCTTAGACACACACTAAGCCCTCTTGAGCCAAGGCTGATGTAGCTTACTCGCTCGCGTTTACATTATTTTCATTTTAATAAATTATAAAAAAGGTGTGTGTGCGATTCACACATGATAGAAGTGAAACTTTAGTAAATCGACAAAAGAATGAGATGAATATATATAACAAGATATAAAAATATTCACAAACACTGTTAAATAATAACACACCATGCTGACTTCTTACTAAAAAGCTGTAATACGCAGCCGCATAGTGTACAGTAGTAGTAGCTCACGTACTTTTTACATATACTAACACACGTTAAATGCTCAAATACAAGCAAGTATTAAACAGTGTGCAATATACACACGGACATTTGCTCTCTCGCTCTGGCTCACTAAAGCATGGCGCAAAGAGGAGAGACCGATAATTAAAATAGTATGTATATTTCTGTCTCATTTTTCCTACACATTTTTGTATTTGTGTCTCTTACCTGTCGTTTTTTCCGTTGCATTTGGTTTGAAATCACGACGATTCTTAAGAAGTTTCACTTTAAAAATATAATATGTCTATAACAAAAATATTACAACGTATTTACAATTCAATTCTAACCATATTTACAAATAATTAAAACTGTACACATCATGTCCACGGGGAATGGTGGGAAGAATTTTAACTGCATTTCCCCACCGAATCGCAATCCCGATTCTTTGGGCGAAAATGAACCAGCCTCTTTTTTGACCTGTGGAGACAATGAGTTGGGGATAATATTTTTTAGAAATATGTCTGAAGTTAGCTTTGATATATATTAGACTACGTTTTAAATGATTCAGAGGCCGATAAGCTATTTATTTATACCAGTGGTGCACGGGCTCGGGGCGCTCGCGCGGTCTACAGAATAATTGTTAACACTTTTAAAGTTTTTATAGCGTGACATTTGACATTATCATTTTCTTAAATAAAAATAAATTTTAGAGATTAGCCGGAACAAACACACAGATAGAAAAATAATAGATTTATCCGTATAGATAATACGGTTAGTAACAAGTTTAAAGAGAAATTTTTAACATTTAAAAGTTGAAAGGTTAATTACGTAAAGCACGTAGCCGCCACGCCTTTCTCAAATCGTTATGTTGTATATTCAAATAAGATACACTTGTATTCTACAATTTTTTTTTTTTATGTTAGAAGTTGGCAAACAAGCATACGGCTCATATGGTAAGTGGCTGCCGCAGCCTATGAGCGCTTGCAGCACTATTAGTAGGTGCCACTCGCGCGTTGCCAACCTCGAGATATTAGTTCTTAAATCTCGTTCGCCCAGTAATTTCACTAGCGTACAATGACCTTCAAACCGGAACACAGTAGTGCCTAAGCACTGCTATTTGGCGGCAGAATATTGGACACTGCGGTGGTACCTACCTAGTCGGCCTCTTGCAACAAAAGACCTACCACCAGTGTGACTGATTGCACTGGTGGAATAATCTCTATTGTGACAGAGGTTATCCCTACAGCGGGCGATGGGGTCGTCACATCCCGACGCCTAGTAATATATATCCTATCCAACTAATATTACTATATATTACTAGCTTCAGCCAGCAGCCCGGCCCGTATGGATAATGATTTTAATACAAACTTTTGACCACCATTTTAACCCCTCAGGGAATTTTAGAAAATGTTAAAGGTTGTTGCATTTCTATCCTAAAGTGTCCATAAATATTTATTTTGCCAAAACTTCCACGGAAATGTAAAGTATTCTAAAAGACAGTCACATTGAAGTATAATTTCGATACAAACATTCTATAAAGAAATCAAAATATATACGAAAATTAAAACAGTTTTGAATTTTTTAAATTTTAGCGGAATTTTTTATAGTGGAAGGTAAGAAATAGAAAA
This sequence comes from Hestina assimilis, assembly GCA_023373885.1. Taxonomy (NCBI): domain Eukaryota; kingdom Metazoa; phylum Arthropoda; class Insecta; order Lepidoptera; family Nymphalidae; genus Hestina; species Hestina assimilis. Next base: position 844,151 of record CM041740.1, read on the forward strand.
GCTACAACTGACTTGAGAACCTCCACTCTTTTGAAGTCGGTTTTAAAAATAAACATTCCGACCTCCCGCGACGTTATGTACGAGCGAATTTGTAAGGAAATTTATCATTTTAACATTGACTTATTGACCTGAGGCTATTATATATTCCACAAGTTTCATTTTTCAAATCAGGAAAAATTAATGGTTTAAAAATTATATATTTTGTACATTATTACTTTTGATACATTGATATCGTTGTGGCCTTTAGTTTCGACGGTTGCAGGTTTAATTCCCGCTCGGAGCAGATGTTTTTATTGACCATACAAGCATGTTTTCTGGTCTGGGTGTTCTATTATTATTATTTAAAAAAATAAATCGATATATTAATATATGAAGCTTAATAGCTTCGGATCCCTTTCTTGGAATATCCCACGAGCAGACTCACTTAAGACTATGGACAGACACTTTCACACACATAAAACGTGACAGTTTTAGTAATAGTAGAGACATTCTCCCAGCACAAATGGGCCGGTTCGACAGGAGAAGTACTACCCTCTCACAGAGAATTGGCCTTAAGTAACAGATTAGATGCGTTTCATGCGATGAGTGAGAACTCTGGAGACCCATTCTCTCACCCTCTATTCGTTTCCTTTTTTCCTATCTCATCACCCCCCTCACATATTTATTATTACTTCCAAGAGGTTGCAGCGACTTGTTTGAACCACCGTCATGAAGAGAAGACACGTTGGTGCTCCTTCGTAAATTCATCACCAACGCAACGAAAGAAACTACCTTCAGTCGGTTGTGTTGCAAAAATAATAAATAAGTTGATAAATTAAAATAAGTTTGTCATAATTTTAAATTAAATACTAAAACAAAATGATTACGTATTGTTTTAAATAGATTTATATATTTTTCTATTTTCCATCAAGTACATACATTTTAATTAGGGGTGTGCGAATATCGTTCGAATCAAATTTCGAATAATTCGAAATTCCACAAATAGTTCGAAAGTTCCCGAATATATCGAAAAACTTCGAATAATTTGAAAATTTTCCAATAACTCACGATTTAGAGAAATATCTCTGGATTTTGATGACGACGTTTTGGCGCAGCGGTAGCGAACCTGCCTTAAACGCCACAGGTCGCGGGTTCGATTCCCGCTCGGAGCATAATATGTTTGTATTGTCCATGCAAGCATATTTTCCGATCTGGGTGTATTTGTCCTTGTCATTGTGAATGTTTCCGGACCCCCGACACAGAATATTAGTATCCTAATGGGGGCCGTTGAGTGTGTAGCGTTTATTATTATTATTATTATTATTTTAGATTGTTTATTACCCAGTTACGTTAGCTGCAGTCCGAAGATTTAAAAAAACCAAAATTTATTTAAAAATATAACTTTAATATTATTTTTTATTACAATATAAACTTAATCCTAATCTACGTTATATCCTACTCGATGTAAGAAATATAATAATAAATTTTATGTTAAAAGAATATAATTCTAAAAATGCAATTCTGCATTCCTGTCCAGAATGACGTCAATGTAATTGTATCATCGCGGGACCCGCAACGTTAGCGATCCCCTTGACGCATGTGTATGTAACTACCCTATTCAGTATCGTATTTATTATTTTTATACAAAAATTTGTAGAAAATTTTCAAATGTTGCATTTTTCATAATACTGTATTTGCAACTATGTAATTTCTGTTATTTCATTCTCTTTAGAATAAAAAAATACAATAACTGTTCTATTTGTGTAACTATATTTCATGGTTTGAATAAAATGTATATAGACTGTTAAATTCATATTTGAATATTGAACATAAGAAACCCTGAATTCAAAATACTCGAAAATTAACTAATAATTTAATAGTTTACGAATAATTGGATTTTTTTCTATATAATATAATATTAATATTCGATTCGAAACAAACAATACGAATTATTCGAAATTTTACGAATTATTCGGGAACTTTCGAATTATTCGATTCGAAAATTAATTTTCAATTCGGAACGAATAATTCGTAAATTCGAATTATTCGCACACCTCTAATTTTAATCTTAACAAAAGTATCGCCAAACTGTAGTTTGTTGGCGATTTTATTGTTTGTATTGATCTTTTTTATGTTACAAGTTGGCAAACAAGCATACGGCCCACCTGATGGTAAGTGGCTGCCGTAGCCTATAAGCGCTTGCAGCACCAGTAGTAGGTGACACTCACGCTTTGCCAACCTCGAGATATTAGTTTTTAAATCTCCTCAGCCCAGTAATTTCACTAGCCTACAGTGCCCTTCAAACCGGAACACAGTAATGCCTATTTGGCGGCAGAATATTTGACACTGCGGTGGTACCTACCTAGCCGGCCTCTTGCAACAAAAGACCTACCACTAATGTGATTGATCATACATTTGTTTAACTATGGTTGTGCTTATGTAAGGCTTATGTTTGTGTGTGTGAAGTATTACTCTCACATCTCCGCCCGATTATCGAAGTGTCAGAGGCGGAGACTCAAACACTTCTGCTTTAACTAATGATGTAGGCAACGCGAACGGAGCCGTGCGGGCAGGTAAATGATTGTGTACAATGTTATTTTTAAAATATATTTAAATATTTAATAATAAATTATTCATTAACGATACAACGTTTAAATCTGATAAAATTTTTATTTAATAAGATAACGTATAATAAAATTTAACATATTATTTTTAAATTATAAAGAATGCAATAAAAATAGCAAATTGTTAAATTCTTAGCAGAATTCTATTCGCCAGGGTCGGGTTTAAAATTTTGGTAGGCATATCTAGAGACGCAATAGGAATATTAGTAATAATATAAATAGTCTTAACAATAGTAAATAGTCTTAAAAAAAGCCTTCTTCTTCCAAGCATTATTCCCGGAATTTTGTTAATCCAGGGTCTGCTTATTACTCTTATCCGGATTTGACACGGATTTGACACGGAGGTTTTACACAGAGCCAATCGCTCTGATCTCCGAAACCATTAACTCATTGGATAAGAGAAATTTACTTATCAAGAGTTAACGATTATTATCAGATGTTATGATAACAATCGGAACCGACAGCTTAACGTGCTCTCCAAGGCACGGTGGGGAGACTCACAAGGACAAACGCCCCGACCGAATATGATATGTAAGGTCAATACAAACAACTGCCGAGCGGGATCGAAGCCGTAACCGTCGAGACTTAAGGCAGACTCGCTACCAATACGACACAACGGCAACACGTACTGGTAATGATTATATTGAGTTTTGTAATAATTATTTGAGAATAATTACGCACCTATGGAGAAAAGTTGGACATTCTCACCCGCGGATTATTGGACAATCGCGGGGGCAATGACCTAAATTTCGCCCGTGTATCGACATACGATTCTTTTTCTTACGATGAAAAGTTCGCTTTTAGTCTCTGATACGAGGTATGTACAACTGCTAGGTTGCTGATAAGTAACGTGAGTTAATTAATGTCATCTTGCCGGGAGAGAATCAGGCACTTCTTTCCTTCGTACCAGAGATTAAAGCAAACATTTCATGAAGATGATTTTTTTTTAATAAATGCTACACACTCAGCCCCGATTTAGATATATCTTTATCTTGTGTCGGGGTCCGGAAACATACACAATGACAAGGACAAACACACCCAGACCGGAACACTAGCCTGCTCTGAGCCTGAAATAAACCCGCGTTTTTTTAATCACAGAGTTAAAAATCCGTAGCCGAAGTCGCGGGTAAGAAGCTAATTCATAATATTCGGTTAAAGCAATTTAAAACAATCATCGTTTTTATGAATATGGTAATCAAGGATTACAAAAGAAATAATTTAATATTTTTTATGCTAAACGAGTTTTGAAAGAATATTTATTTTTTTTAAAATTCGTTTGTGGAAAGTCTTTTTATTGTATAACTAGCTTCTGCACACAGATTCGCTCGCGTCGTGTCCACTAACATATACTTCCTTTATATGAAGTTTGAAACGTATTACACCTACAGCCGTTCATCAGTAAGCGATCGGTGGGTTAAGCAATTTTAGGCGCGGTCAGTCACTAGATGGGTGGGTATTTCGACAGAGCGTCTCCGTGCTAGGCATGAAAAAAGTGGGCCCCGGTTGTAGTTTTACAACAGTCGATAAGTCAAGTCAGAGACCTATACGGGCGACCTGAACAACTCTGACATTAGGTTGGTAACTAACTAACACTAATTCAATAAGAAGAAGTGATGTAATTTGAGGAAATGTTAGAAATTTAAGCTTCATGACACCGTTGTGGCGTTGTGGGTAGCGAGTCTGCCTTTAGTTCGACGGTTGCGGGTTCGATTCCCGCTCGGGCAGATGTTTGTTAAAATTTCTGTCTCGGTCTGGGCGTTTGTCCGTGTGGGTCTCCCCACCGTGCCTCGGAGAGCACGTTAAGCTGTCGGTCCCGGTTATTATCAATAACATCTGATAATAATAATCGTTAACTCTTGATAAGTATTGTAATTGCTCTTATCCAATGAGTTACCGGTTTGGCCTTAGGATTGCGGAGGTCAGATGGCAATCGCTTCGTGTAAAAACTAGTAACCTGTCAAATCCGGATAAGAGTAATAAGCAGACCCTGGGTACATAAATACCGGGAATAATGCTAGGATGAAGAAGTTAAAAATTTAAGCTTCACACATCTAGATTCTAAAATTACGGACGTTCCGTACAAACTTTCAGACCCTTTAAAAGAAAAATGCTTTCTTAGTGCTCGTATAGTTATTTCTGGAGACGAATTTTATGACTAATTAAACAATTGTAAACTATCGAGTTTCAAGCTCTGTAGAATCAACTCAACTAGAATCAACTCTGTAATCCGTTGGTAGCGTTTGACGATACAATAATATTTTTTAATAATTTAAATGACTAAAAATAATTTTTATTTTGATTTTGTATAATGTTTTCGTGGCCAGGAGGCTTATCAATAACTCTTGTTGCGATTTGAATGACGATCTAAAAACTACATTACTATTTCGTACCATGACATGGACGCAAATAAGCAATACCATGTCAACCCACAAAATTTAAAAACTGAGTTATATATGCAGAAGTGTTGGTAAATGGCTGAAGAACATTTTTCTTTAATATTTGTTTAAACGTTCTAAAAAAAGCCATTTCTTAATCATGCAATTTATGTATTATTTTAAACGTTTTGGGTTATATTATATACGGAATATGCAGTTTGTATACATATTTTTTGTGAAAATAAGTAAAATAACTTACATAATTCTGAAATTTCCAATAACTTGACCAATACATTAAGAAAATCATTTAAAGCAAGTTGTTCAAAATTTCCAAACGCGTTTTTCTCGAATGACATTCGTGTGGGTTGACATGGTATTGCTTATTTGCGTCCACATATATGCTCATATAAAATCTGGAGGTCTACTTCGAACGTGAAATATCGAAGTTTCGGTCGATTGTTCGGGCCGTTTCCTACTCCGAAATTCAGTCGGTCCGATGTTCAAAACCGAAGTTCAAATAACTTTATTTTTCGGGATGTGTATTGCTGTTGGCCTTACTGACCTTGACAGCGTCACCGAGTAGGGGCCGAGTAGAGAGACTCAGCCGTGATAAAAGGGCAGCCCTCACGGGGCTCAAATTTGATTCCGTCCTTAGGGTGCCTCCTACGAAGCCGAACCACGGCTAAGGACGTCATCCAAGATGGGTTCAAATGACGTTTCTATTTCATTATTGATCTTGACAGAAGTTTCAAGATCAAAATATACTATAGCAAAAGACTTAACTTTTGATCATTTTGATCACAACCGATTAATTGTCGGAATTGAATTGGATAGAAATAGAATTTTTGAAGTTATACTTCTTTTGGCGGGTTAAGGAAAATGATGAGAGTAAATTTTTACGATGCGCGCGCACGCCGTCACAAAAAATCGACACCCTGAAGCTATAGTCAATTTTTTTTTGTGATATTGAAATTAACTTTATTTAACTAGATAATGCGTTATAATAAAACTTTCAATGTATTAAATACCTTTTTCTATTGTTAGTGTCGTTTTTTCTACAAACGTAGAATAAGGCGAAAGTTAAACATTTTTAAAATAATTTATCTTGTTACGCCAAAGAAGTATAACTTCTAACGCGTGTACATAAGTACACACACACTTTTTTTTACTGTATTTAACCTTTGTAATGAAAATTGAGGTCAAAATACTTAAATGTTATTGATTTAATTATTTCATAGGGAAGTTTCATTGTATAGTTCGTGTGAGTATAATCGTGCGAAGACAGTTAAAGCTTATTTTTCCTAGAATTATTCCCGGTATTATACGAGTATTTACCCAGGGTCTACTTATTACTCTTGTCAAGATTTGACAGGTTACTAGTTTTTACACGGAATGATTGCCATCTGACCTCCGCAACCCTAAGGGCGAACCAGTAACTCATTGGATAAGGGCAATTTACTTATCAAGAGTTAACGATTATTATCAGATGTCAGCTTAGCGTTCCCTCCGAGGCACGGTGGGAGGAACCCACTAGGACAAGCAAGAATCGAACCCACAAAGCCACAACGTTGTCAAGACAGTTAAAGCTTTTCATTGAATTAGGTAAGATAATGAAATGTAATTAATTTTTAAATAATAATATTTATTGACTGGCTTATTATTTAAAATGTGGGGCTCTAAAAAAGAAACAAAAAAGTAAAAATAAAGATCTCAGGGGTCCCTCAATACTAACGACAATACAATATTTTACAAATAATTAAAACTATACAAATCATGTCCACGGGGAATGCTAGCTGCATTTCCCCGCTGAATCGTCACCCGATTCGTCGGCCGAAAATGACCCAACCAGTCCTTTGACCTCAAAACGAAAGACTAACTTCTTTTTGACTAACTTTATTTTTAAATTGTATTGTAGCGGCACATTTTGTGATAAATTCTGTATGTATCGTTTGGATATATAGAGTACATAAGTAGAGTTTCTCCCAGCCCCCTGGCAAATAATATTTATTAATTGCAAGAATTATTTATTAAATTTTTTGACACAAATAAACGTTATTATTTAAAAAATAACTTACCATAAATGAAACTGTGTTCTTCATTTTGAATAAATTATAAATAAACACACACAAAAAACACACTGCACACACTTTTTTATAAAATATAATCTGTAACACGATTAATGACAGATATTGACAGGTAACAAATATGGCGGCTGTTTTACAAATGTGTGGATCTAAAGAGGTCTTTCCCTTCACTGACTTGCAGTACGTATGATCGCGACTTTTGACCTACGTCCTACCTCTCTCGTGTTTGTTTAGCAATTATCATATATATAATAATGTTTTAAAAAGGTATGTTTGTTTTAGGATTTTTTAGGAAGAACAATTTGTTACGTATTTCAGGATTCCGTACTAAGGGTGCTAACCAAACCCTGTTATTAAGCTTCCGTTGCATTGTACGTTTGTCCGTCTATCAGCGGGGTCTCACTAATCGGACGAAGTCGGGGCGGGCCGCTAGTAACAAATAATGCTTCCTAATTAACAATTTCATTACAAAGAAGAAGCTTATGATTGTATTGACTATACAGGCATGTGTTCCGGTCTGGGTGTGTTTGTCCTTGTCATTGTGTTTCCGGACCCCCGACACAGGATATAACTATCCTAATGGGGGTCGTTGTGTCTGTAGCGTTTATTTATTAGTTAGTTATTTTATAATTTCCAAATTAAAGGGGATTCCAATACAAGAAAATCTTTATTTTAAAGTGGTACGGAACTCTTTATGTTCAAGTCCGACACACATCTAGCTTTAATTCTTTGTCGTTTTGTGTAACTCAATTAGTGTAGTTTTTTTCTTTAAGGTTCAGTAAGAATCGAGAAAACCATATGCCTAACTATATAAAAGATTTTTAGTTGAAATAGGAAAAATTTAAAACTTTTATTCGGCTTGGGATTAATGTTTATTGAGATATTGAGAATTCCAGATTATCAAGTCTTGTGTCAGGGACCCAGACCAGATCTGGTGGTAGGCTATTATTGTAAGAGGCCGGCTAGGTAGGTACCTCCGCAGTGTCAGTTATTCTACTGTGAAGCAGTAGTGTGTTTCGGTCTGAAGGATACTGCAGCTAGTGAAGTTACTGGGCAAAGGATATTTAAGAATTACTATCTCAAGGTAATGCGTGAAAGGCGCTTCTACAAATGGTGTTGCGCACGATAATAGGCTACGATACGTGCCTGTACATTCATGGTTAATATAAAAATCTACTCCGAACGCGAATCCAACCCACGACCGGTTGCCCTGCAGGCAGGTTCACCGCTGTGCCACAAAGTTGCCAATGTACCTCCGCAAAGTTTAATAACCCGTGACCACTAAGCCAACAATTGACGGACGACCGTTGTGGCGTGCTGGTAGCGAGCCTGCTTTGAGCATCTGGTTTGATTCCCGCTCAGAGCTGAGGTTTATTATGTATCTGTTTCGGTACAACAACAAATGGAACAAATGTCCAGCAATTGTTCTTGTAGGTTCTGTCTCTCGGAGAGCACAGTAAGCCGTCTTGCCCTAAGAATAATCGTTAACTCTTGATAGATAACTTGCTCTTATCCAATGACTAACTTCAGCATTAGGGTTGAGCTAATATTCTTCATCGTCCTAGCATTATTCACGGTATTTTATTATAAATAAACGCTGCACACTCAACGGCCCCCATTAGGATAGTAATATCCTGTGTTGGGGTCCGGAAACATTCACAATGACAAGGACAAATACACCCAGACCGGAAAATATGTTTGCATGGTCAATACAAACATATTATGCTCCGAGCGGGAATCGAACCCGCGACCTGTGGCGTTTAAGGCAGGTTCGCTACCGCTGCGCCACAACGTCGTCTATTTTATTTACCCATTGTTATGAAAACAACCGAGACCGACAGCTTAACGGGCTCGAAAAAGATATTTTTAACAAACATCATCTCCGAGCGGGAATCGAACCCGCAACCGTCGAGACTAAAGGCAATAAGCATTGCTTATATCCTTTAAAAAAATAATAGCTCTGAGATTAGACAATATTTTGTAGATAGTTTTTTTTTTTTAAGTTACATATATTACATTTGCATTGCGTGATATTATATAATATACACTAAAATATATTTGAGCAAACGTTTGGAAAGTATAAATGAATCAAATAAATATTATCAAGTAATAGTAGAAACGTCTTACAGGTTCTGTATTTTTTACGATCGTCAAAATATTGGCATATAATGAGGGGTACAAAAAAGGACAGTATCTATCTGCTCCAGAAAAAATTACTATTCCTAAAAAATAAAAACAATATTTTTAAGCGGTTGTCCGAAGCTAGTATCAGTGAATTTATAAAGAATATTAGCAATGCTTTTTCAAGGTTACAATATTCCTATTGCCCCTCCAAATAAGCTCGAAGCTTGCGCTAGGAGTGGGTACGACAATAGCCCAAGGGGTCAGGATCGAACCCGACTCTCGCGTTAACGGAGCGAAAGCAGCTCTTCTACCGTTGAGCTATTAAGACTTTATATTTTAACTGTGGGCACTAGCTGTCCGCGACCTCGTCCGCGGTGACCATAGAATTGACTCCAGACCATAGAATTGACTCCAGAGAGAAATCGATTTTTAATTAAATAAGACGTCCCGTCCTGTAGCAAATTTATTAATAATTCCACATAAACCTAACATATCTTGTAGATAAAAATATATGTTAATTCAGATAATAAAACTGTGTGCTAAACTTCATCCCAATCCGTCCAGCCGTTTTTTCGTGATTGATTCAATTCGACCCAGACCGAAACAGATATTTGTAACATCTCCAAGCGGGAATTGAACCTGCAGCCGTCAAGGCCGCCCTAAGAAATATCCCCTATTATCCGAAAAAACTCGAAAGTATTTTTCCTTACTTACCTGATTTTTCGGAGTTTAGAGGTTAAATATTTCTAGCATATTATTTCTTTTATGTTACTAAGATGGCAAGCAAGCTTACGGCCCACCTGATGGTAAGTAATTTTCATAGCGCACGCAACACCATTAGTAGGTGTCACACACGCGTTGACAACCTCGAGATATTAGTTCCTAAGCCTCCTTTGCCCAGTAAACTAACTAGCCTACAGTGCCCTTCAAACCGGAACACAGTAATCCCTAAGACACTACTGCTTGGCGGTAGAATATTTGGCATTGCGGTTGTACCTAACCGGCCTCTTGCAACAAAAGACCGAAAAGGTGCGACAAATTATAAAATTTATTATGAAAATTATGGGTTTGAAATGTGAAAATGTAAACATTTGAAGATGCGTGCACTAGCTAGTGTAGTATAAAGTTTATAATCATGTATTTTGCATTATAAATATCCATGTTTTAATTATCAGTGTGTCAATATGAAAAGATTTACGTGCAGTGACTTTTAATTTTTATAGAATACTAGCTTTTACCATCGGCTTCGCCCGCTTGAATAACGATTTTAATACAAACTCTGCACCACATACCCCTTTTACAAACTTTGAATGTCATTTTTATTTAATTTTCTTTTTATTTTTTTATTCGAATCAACAGGAAATAGGTAAAGCTTCTAGCTATAAAAATGACGATACATCGACACAAATCTTCATACACCCCCTTTCAAAAACTTTTTCGCATTCAAAAGTAGCCTATGTCCTTTCTCAGGCTCTAGACTATCTGTGTACCAAATTTTATTTAAATCGGTTCTGTAGTTTTGGCGTGAAAGAGCGAGAGGTAGAGACAGTTTCTTTCGCATTTATACCTAGCATTTATACCTAGTAAAGAAGTATATTGTATTATTGACTTTATGTCAAAAATATATTTTGCAGTAATAGAGCCATGCTTTTCTCAGCATGAATGGGGCGACTCGACAGGGAAGTGCTACCCTCACACAGAAAATCAGCGTAAAGTAACACAGTACCGGCGTCGGGATGTGACGACCCCATCGCCCGCTGTTAGGATAACCTCTGTCACACATAGATTGTTCCACCAGTGCAATCAGTAACACTGGTGGTAGATCTTTTGTTGCAAGAAGCCGGTAGGTACCACCGCAGTGTCAAATATTCAGCCGCCAAATATTAGTGCTTAGGCATTACTGTGTTCCGGTTTGAAGGGCACTGTACGCTAGTGAAATTACTGGGCAGACGAGATTTAAGAACCATATCTCGAGGTTGGCAAGCCGTGAGTCGCACTTACTCGTGGTGCTACAAGCGCTCATAGGCTACGGCAACCACTTACCATCAGGTGGGCCGTATGCTTGTTTGTCAACTTTTAATATAACAAAAAAAAAACTACTGTTGCGTTTCCTTCAATGAGTGACAGCTTAGGAGGCAGAATCTCCCACTCCCTTTGTACCCTGCCTTTTTCCTTTCCTTCATATCCCTTGTGTTGGTAACCGCATGTGATACTTCAAGTATCGCGCGCGTGCATAAGTTGCGTTGACTGCTTACCATCAGGCGGACCGTATGCTTGTTTGCCAACCGTCATATAAAAAAATTGACGGTCCAAAATATTATAAAGAGATGTCGCGGGACTCTTGAAGCCAATCTTTTATAATTTTTGAATAATTTTCGGTGAATATCTCGTAAAATTTATTATTACTTAAATGTATACCAAAGTAGAGTGACTAAAAAGAAATGGCGTAAAAGAGCAGAAATGGGCCAATGGATAGAATACGTCCTTAACCAAAGGCCGCAGGTTAAAATCCGAGCAAGCACTTTCTTTCCAAGAGCTTAATTTGTATTTCAAATTGATTTCGTGCTTAACAGTGAAGAAAAACATCGTGAGGAAGCCTGCATGTCCTGGGAGAAATTCTAAGACGTGTATGTCCGTCAATCTTAGTGCTGATGTATGTAGTACCTAAATAGCGAAAGACTCATGTTCATGGGCGGTGGTAATCGCTTAAAATCAGGTGAGCCTCCTGCCCGTTTGCCTCTTCTAATACAACAAACTGAATAAGACGCCAACGCGTGAAAACTGATCAAACTCCTCAAACAGCGTCAAAATGACCAAGATCCTTCGAGTGTATGGAAGATATACACAATTGAAGTAGGTTTATTGCGCAAGGCCGGCTAGGTAAATACCGCAGTGTCGGATACTCTACCGCAAAGCAGCAGTTTCGGTTTGAATGCTAGTGAAGTTGGCAACGGGTGAGTGACAATAATGGTGTTGCAAGCGCTCATATGCTACGACAGCCGCTTAGAAAATTCAATTGGCCGGCCAGTGTTGTCAACTACCAACATGCTGACTCAATTCCTTGGTACAATGAGTTTTAGTGCCAATGCTGGTTGTAGGACCTAAATGTACGTTGGTGCAGTGACTGTCCGTCAGCCGCATTTCGAGGTCACTCAGTTGCATCTTAAAGGTTGGCAACGCACCTACACGCCCCCTGGTTTTGCAGTTGTTCACGGGCGGTTGTGATCGTCCTGTGATCAGTTGAGCCTCTTGCCCATTTGCCTCTTTTAGAGGCCGGCTAGGCAGGTACCAACGTAGTGTCAGATATTAGCTAGTGAAGTTAGGCAAAGGAGATCTTAGAAACAATATCTCAAGGTTGGTAACGGGTGAGTGACACCTACTAATGGTGTTGCAAGCGCTCATAGGCTTCGTCAACCGCTTAAAAAATTCAGTTGAACGGCCAGGTTGTCAATTACATACATACTGGCGCTGTTTTTGGTACATTGGATTATTATTGGGATGTAAATAAAATCAAAACACCAAATTTTGGTCGTCAGTTTAATAAACAGAAAAATACTATACATTATTTATAAAAAAATAAAAATACATCGAAATAAAGCATACAATATTATACAACCTTATATTATATCATAAAATATCAAAAATATTTATTTAGGTATACATTTTTATAACAAAAAAAAATTAAAGCGTAGTTCACATAAGCAATATAGGGTTGCCAATCTTCTCCCCTGTTACAAAAAACTGTTTTCTGATACCAAGCATGCTAGAGAGAACCTAAACTGACATTAGCATGTACAACTACGACAAGATGGCGCCTCCACCAATTTTTTTTTTTTTTTTTCGGAATGTGTATTGCTGTTGGCCCCACTGGCCTTGACAGCCTCACCGAGGGGGGGAGCGAGTACAGAGATAGAGGCACTCACGTGGGCTCAAATTTGATTCCGTCATTAGGGTGCCTCCTGCGAAGCCGAACCAAGGCTAAGGACGTCATCGGAGATGGGCCACCAAAATTAAAACCATTTGCAATTATGAAAGTCTCACAACCAGTGCTGGTGTTGGGAGGGTCTGTTATATGGTAGGGATAGGATGCCTCCACTACCAAGCTACCTCAAACATCTATTGCCTCTCCAAATTATTTTAGCCTGTGACAGTAGTGAATACAATAGCCCAAGGGTTAGGAACGAACCTGCAACTCCCGCGTTAACAGAGCGGAATCGGCTCTTCTACCGTTGATCTATTGAGGGTTGGAACAATTTGGAGGGGCGCGCCATCTTATCGTAGTTTATCTATACAGAGATAGAGATAGGGGGGAGATCAGAGGGCTTACCATTAACTCTTATTGCGATTCAAATGTCGTCCAGTATATATTATGACGTATTTATACGTCATGCTCATATCATATAAAATCTGAATTTCAGAATTGTATTGGATTGGTCTTGAATCGCTATAAGAATTAATAGTAAGCCTCCAATTTAACAAATGACACGATTTCTTCTTATTTAATAACATATCTAATATTTTTGTTTTAAAAAAAAAAAAAACAAAAAATTTTTTAGAAGCATTTTTAAATAATTTCGAAAGGCGGAGTCTTGGGATATAGTTATAGTTAATCTGTCAATATTTTCTAACAAAACTATATATGGTATTAAAACTAATGTCAAAGTCGTTTAAGCCCCCAATATCTGAGTTCTAGATGATTACTTTTAAAACAACCAAAACAGACTTTACGCTTTTCAAAACACGGTACAACTCGAAATGTCACAGTACTGTAGCGATTCGTGCGATGAGTGAGATCACCGGAGGCCCAATCTCCCTCGTCCCTTCCCTTTTAGTCAGTAACGCGCATGTAATACAAGTATCGCGCGTTCATAGGTTGCGGTGACTGTTAAAAAAAAACACCCATCCTCATACTGACCACGACCAAAGTCACTTAACCCCTTGACCGAAATGTAAAAATGATAAAATTTAATAGCTGTGCGTTAAAATAACATATATATTATATAAAGGCACTTATGTTCGTATGTATTTTTTGTTCTTTTTTATATAATAATAAAAATACCCGTTTATTCCCGAAACGAACAGACTAACACTTCTTCTTCGTCCTAGCATTATTCCCGGTATTTTATTTACCCAGGGTCTTAATGTAAAATTAAAACGGCTAACACTCAAGTTCAATCGGTTTAAGTACCGACTAGTTCGAGACGGGTTGCGACCGCGAACGTAGCCCACTCACCCTAATAAAGGACCTCAGATGAGTCCGAAACTAGTCGGTACTTAAACCGATTGAACGTGAGTGTTAGCCGTTTAAATTTTACATTAAGTTAATTATGTCTCACGATAGTTTTAATAATTTAATTACCCAGGGTCTGCTTATTACTCTTAGTCCGGATTTGACAGGTTTGACCTATCGATCGTTTGACCTATCAGTGGGTGCACTCGGCTATGAGCGTCTCAATAGGCTAAAAAATAAGTTTCAAGATTCTATCTCTAAAAATGACGATTCCATACAACTTTTCATCCCTTCTTACAACCCTTTTCGCATTAAATTTAGCCTATGTCCTCTCTCAGGCTCTAGACTATCTGTAAACCGGATTTAATTTAAATCGATTTAGTAGTTTTGGCGTAAAAGCGCAACAGACACAGACAGTTTTTTCGCATTTATACTTGGACGCAAATAAGCAATACCATATCAACCCACAAAATTGAAAAAACTGAGTTATATATGCAGAAGTGCAATGCAATTTATGTATTATTTTACACGGGTTATATTACATACGAAATATACAGTTTGTATACTTATTTTTTGTGAAAATAAGTATAAATCACTTACATGAATCTGAAATTGCCATAAACTTGACCAATACATAAAAAAATCATATGAAGCAAGTTGTTCAAAATCTAACGCGTTTTTCTCGAAATGACATTCGTGTGGGTTGACATGGTATTGCTTATTTGCGTCCATTTGTATAATAGACGTAAATAAACGAGTACTTTTACTAATTATTTTTTTTTGATTATACATTTACTAACCTAATTATTTTTAACTCCATTGGCACAATTTTTTAAAAAACTAACTAATATATACAATTATATACACGATAAAACGAAATTACATTTAAAAAAAAAACAATGTATTAACAAATTCACCCATCCAATCACAGTTATCACTTAAAACTAACTAACTTACTAACTTAAGAACATTTCATAAACAAAATGGCGGATATCGTCCGCCATTTTATATCTCGACGTCACATACATAAAAAAAATATCATCATAATAGGAAATAGCGTATATGGACCACACACCTTAAATATTATTGCGCAATATTATATTTGTGAAAAAATCTGGGACCCGTTAGCAGCGCCCCATATCCGAGTCTAATAGTGAAAAAATAAAAAAATCGTCCAAAAAAATTGGAGCGGAGGACAACCCGTATCATTTAAGATATGAACAATACATAACAACCTATTCTCAGACCTGCTGAATATAAATAATAAATAAACCCTACACACTCAACAGCCCCCATTAGGATAGTTATATCCTGTGTCGGGGTACCGGAAATATACACAATGACAAGGACAAACACAACCAGACCGGAAAACCTGTATTGTCAATACAAACATCTACTCCGAGCGGGAATCGAATCCACAAGGTCGTCAAATATGCGTATAAAATTTCATCAAAATCGGTCAATCGGCTTCGGAGGTGTATAGTAACTAAAATTGTGACACGCGAGTTTTATATATAAGATTATTAATATGATTGTGCAATAATATTGAATTTCTAAAACGAAAAGAATAATTAAATAAAACCTTTAATAATACTATGACAAAAAAAATATACGAGTCATGCGCATCCTTGTCTGTCTATGAAGAGCTGCATAAAAATATTGCGCAATAAAATGTAACAATACTCAGTCGTTTCTTCGATCATTGCAAAATCTTTTAATAATATCTCCATACGTTCAATAATAGTATCAGTATTGCGCAATATTATTGAAGATGTATGGGCCGCCGTAGTATAGTTTTTTAAGGGTCTATATATAATGTATGGGTCACACACATATACAAACAACCACCCAGGCAGAGAATACATGCCTGTATGATCAATACAAACATATGACCCGAGCGGGAATAGAACCCGCAACTAATAACACAGTGGTCATCAACTTAATGTCCAAATCATTTAATGTTAAAAAAAAATTGTAACCATCTTCAGTCGTTTAAGGCGGAGGCACAAAAACAATTTAAAAATGTTATCGTAGGTTAGGGAACGTAACCATATTGGGTGACCAATTGAGGGGGGGTGGTGTCAAAATTGGTTATCTATAAGCGACAACATTAAAACCAAAAAAACAATCGAATTATACACTTCCTTATTTTTGTTTTTAATTATTTTTTTGGAGTTTTTAGTAGACTCCGAAAATATGCAGCGGAACACTAAAATATGCCTTAAACGATTAAAGACGGTTATAACAAATTTAAATTCAAAAAATACAACGTATAATATTGAAAAATTACAGCTTCAGAATGAAAAAAAACATTAAATTGTTCAAAAAAAATCTTCCAATATTTTTTTAATTTTTTTAGTCATATTTTTATTACAAATCTCACTCAAATTTACAGCACAGATTAATAATAATTTTCAGAGACAATTTTTTTTTTTATTTTCGAATTATATTCTACCTATTTACGTATAAAAATTCAATTTGCTATCTACGAAAATTAATATATTTATAATAACACTATATACACTATTTTTATTATATGTCATTCAAAGCAAAAAAATAAGATTTTATTTATGAAAAAGAAAAATATTTTAATTAAAAAAAAAACTCTAAAAATAGTTTTATTATCAATTTTATTACAAGAGAGGGGGTGTTAATAAGTGCCGTCTCCACAGTGGTGTAGCTTGTCCTAGAGGGGCCCTGTATCAAAATGTTTGGGGCCTTATACCGAAGCCTTCATGAGAAACAATAAAAATTTACAGGTCGTATTTTGTTGCAAGAGGCCGGCTAGGTAGGTACCACCGCAGTTACATATTCTACCACCAAATAGTAGTACTTAGGCATTACTGTGTTCCGGTTTGAAGGGCACTGTAGGCTAGTGAAGTTACTGGGCAAAGATTTAAGAACCGATATCTCTCGTTGTCAACGCCCGAGTGGCACCTACTAATGGTGCAAGCTTAGGTTACGACAACCACTTACCATCAGGTGGGTTATAGACTTGCTTGCCAACTTAGTGGCATAAAAAAAAATTGGATTTCATATGTTCTTTCTGTGATTACTTCTTGAGGAAAAAAAAACTTAAAAGTAAAGATAATTTTTACGTAGACAACGTCACGGGAACTGCTAGTGACATACAAACTGAAACCTACATTAAAAGCATTTCTAACACCCCCAAACTCCTCCCTAAATTTTAAAACACTAACCTATAGATTAAAACCTCTCAAGTTATTTAGTCTCCTCTCCAGGTCTTCGATGCTGTCGTCTTTGGGCCAGGGTTCGTGTTTCCTCCTCTCACCCCCCGGGGCCATCTGGAAGTTTCCACCGGTTTTGCCGGGACTCTCGGAGCTGTTGAACAAAGTAGCTATTTTAATGTATTGTAGTCAAATATTGCTGGTGGCTCTGATGGCCTTAATTACGTCATCAATTCAGGAGACCAAGCATGTAATAATTTGCTATTTTAATTGAATAAATAAATAATAAATAAACGTTGCACACTCAACGGCCACCATTAGTAATAGTGATATCCTGTGTCAGGGTCCGGAAACACATAAAAGGACAAGGACAAATACACCCAGACCGGAAAATATGCTTGCATGGTCCATACAAACATACTATGCTCCGAGCGGGAATCGAACTCGCGACCTGTGGCGTTTAAGGCAGCTTCGCTACCGCTACGCCACAACGAATATTTAATAATTTATTTTTAAAGAACCGAAACAACCGTGAGCGAGTGTTCCAAATTGGTGTAGGAACGACGATGTAATTAGTTATACATTTCAACGGTAACATTTTTACGGAGATTTCTTTATCTCCGTTACAATTCTGTTATTTGCATAATGATGCTACGCGATGTATTAATTACTAAATAATTAGGTTATAAATTATACAGTTGGGCTTGATGTATTAATTTCCGAGTTTCTAGTGAATTTATTCTAAGTTTTAAAGGAATTCTGCGCATTTCCAAGGAAAGTTTTTATTTAAAGGATGTACTTTAGACGTATAGTTTAAGCTTTATAAATATGAAGGAACTTCAATTACTCTGTATAGCAAGACTCACCTTAATCAAGATTCAGATATTTTATACTAGCTTCTGCCCGTGGCTTCACTCGTGTGAATAGAGATTTCTAATGCGGAACTTTTAATATAATATAGAAATATTTCGTTCCCCATACAATTTTTACGCAGTGAACGCCTATCCAGTTTCAAATATCTATCTATGTAGAAAAATTCATAAAAATCAGTTCCGTAATTTATGCTTGAAAGCGTGACAAACTGTCCGACAGAGCTATTTTCGCATTTATAGTATAATAATATTAGATTGAGACCCAAAAACGTGTTACTGCGCAGGGTTCAACTTATATTGAGGGAGTTAAAACTTGATGCGAGATTGTAAATAAAATCTGTTCGTGTACTATTGTACACAAGTAAGGAATAAAACTTCTTTAGGACCTTATTTTTCGAAAAATGATCTACTATATGCAACTTTAAAGAAATTGGTTAAATAAAGTTAAATTAGATTAAGTTTAACAAAAGGCTGTTATTATCATAGACGTGAATACAAATAATACAATTATTTCATTTTACCTTACTACTGAGATTATTACAGCATTTCATTAATTGTAATAGAATTATTACATGCTATCCCTACTCCGCTGGAGAAAGTACTCTACGAATCAACCGTGGTAGGGACAAGAACAAGATGGCGCGTAACGGAAAAATGTGACGGATTTTTTTCCCCTTAAAAAATTTTGCTCTGGGATTTCCAGCGGCTCGAGTCCTGGGCACCTGTAACCCACCTGCAGTACGCCGTGCTGGCGGCCAGCTCGTCGCTGGTGCTGTAGAGCCACACGCCGGCGCCCTCCGCGTGGTCGCGCACCTGGAACTGGGGCCCGAAGTGTCGCGGGGGACTCGAGAAGTCCACGTTCAGCGCTTGACCTGGAGACCGTTAACTAATGATAAGCTCAACGGTAGAAGGACCGACTTCGCTCCGTTAACGCGAGAGTCGAGGGTTCGATCCTGACCCCCTCGGGCTATTGTCGTACCCACTCATACCGCAAGCGCAGAGTTTATTTGGAGGGGCAATAGGAATATTAGTAATGCCTTAAAAAAGCATTGTTAATATTCTTTATATGTGTTAGAGAGAGATAGATTAACCCGGATTAACCCGGAGTCGGGATGTGACGACCCCATCGCCCGCTGTTGGGATAACCTCTGTCACAACAGAGATTATTCCACCAGTGCAATCAGTCACACTGGTGGTAGGTCTCTTGTTGCAAGAGGCCGGCTAGGTAGGTACCACCGCAGTGTCAAATATTCTACCGCTAAATAGTAATGCTTAGGCGTTACTGTGTTCCGGTTTGAAGGTTAGTGAAGTTACTGGGCAGAGGGGATTCAAGAACCAATATCTCGAGGTTGGCAACGCGTGAGTGACACCACTTACCATCAGGTGGGCCGTATGCTTGTTTGTATGCCAACTTAACAAAAACAAAAAAATAGTGCCGTGTGCCAGCCTCGCGGTTTCAGATTGTTCAGAGCCCTTCGCGAAAAAAACTTAAATTAAAGAACTTGTTCTTATCGAGTGGTCAGTGGCCAACCTAGTGTCAGAGTTGTTCAGGTCGCCCGTATAGGACTCTGACTTGACTTATCGACTGTTGTCAAATTGGTAACATCCGGAACCGACTTTTACGTACCCACCGAAGCACGGAGTCGCTCAGTTAAAATACCACTATGCGATCACCCATCTAGTGACTGACCGCATCTAAAGTTCCTGAACCCACCGATCGTTTACCACTCAAAGACGTGACTTATTTCCATAACCGTCTTATTATTAACCCCCGACGCAAAAACGACGGATTGTATAACTTTGACGTATCTGTGTGTGTCTGTCTGTTGCATTGCAGCTCCGGAACGGGTTAAATTTTAATTTTGTTTCTGTTGCATTAGTGAGAGCACCGGAGGCCCAATGTCCCATCCCTCTATTCCCTACCTTTTTTCCCTCTCCTCCCTTCCTTCTTGGTCCCTGGGTTGGCAACGCAACTTTGATACTTCAAGTATCGCAACGTTCATAGGTTGCGGTGACTGGTTACAATCAGGCGGACCATATGGTTGTTTGCCAACCATCATGAAATTAAAAAAAAATACCTGGGTGTATCCTATCATCCTGCCGCAGTTCCACGTAATCCTTGGCCATCTTAGCCAAGCTGGTGTCCAAGTTGGAGTCGGATTTGTCCAAGTTCTCGTTCGACCACGTGTGTGACGTCAGACACTCTTCGGACGGAGGGTACCACTCTTGGGATGGCTTCTCTTTCTTGACTTCAGATTTTGGTGATTTCTTTGGGGATCCTGTGAAATATTATATACTTGTTATCAAAGGAATATTGAAAAGAAAGAAAGAAAGGAAGGAAGGAAGGAAGGAAGGAAGGAAGAAAGGAAGGAAGGAAGAAAGGAAGGAAGAAAGGAAGAGAGGGGGGAAGGAAGGAAGGAAGAAAGGAAGGAAGAAAGGAAGAGAGGGGGGAAGGAAGAAAGGAAGAGAGGGGGGAAGGAAGGAAGGAAGAAAGGAAGGAAGGAAGAGAGGGGGGAAGGAAGGATATATGCTTGCATGGTCAATACAAACATATTATGCTCCGAGCGGGAATCGAATCCGCGACCTGTGGCGTTAAAGGCAGGTTCGCTACCGCTGCGCCTTAGCGTCGTCAAATATTATATATACTATGTATTAATCCAGGTAATAAGCTATCTTTGTGACAAATTTCATCTAAATCATTTGTCGTTTTTGCCTGAAAAAGTAACAAACAGACATCCATTCATCTATCTAACAATAAATAGTATAAACAATAATATTAACACGATACATGTTTGCCATCCAACCTAATAAAATACTCACTCATTGGTCAAATCAAATAACGAGCACTGATTGGTTGAATCAAATAGCGCGCGCTCAGCAGTCAAATCAAATAACACGCGCTGATTGGTCAAATTGAATAGCGCGTACTGATTGGTCAAATCAAATAACACGCGCTGATTGGTCAAATCGAATAGCGCGTACTGATTGGTCAAATCAAATAACACGCGCTGATTGGTCAAAACGAATAGCGCACACTGATTGGTCAAATCAAATAACTAGCGCTGATTGGTCAAATTGAATAGCGCGTACTGATTGGTCAAATCAAATAACTCGCGCTGATTGGTCAAATTGAATAGCGCGCACTGATTGGTAAAATCAAATAGTGCGCACGAATTGGTCGGTTGGTTACACTTTCGTCCCTTTCCACAAAAGTACACCCACAGATTGCAGGAAAGATAAAAAAACTCATAGACTCACCATCGCCTTCAGTCACGGCCACTTTTCGTGGACCACCTTCCTCAACCCCGAGGCTGTTCAGCTCGGCGAGCATCTGTTCCTCGCCGTCGAACACGTAGTCACGATCCAGTACCCTCCTGCCACCCTTTTGTGGTACCTTCTGCGGTGGGACTGACGGTGGTGATGGTAGCTTTACAGCTGAAATTATTTATAACAAAAAAAAATATTACTAATATTTTTAAAGTGTATGCGAGTTTGTTTGTGACGCCCTTACGCTTAAACCGCTGTAGCGAATTTTATGAATTTTGGTTATAGGCTAATTTTTGTCATGAAAACCAAACTTAAAGGGGATGAAATAATGAAGGGGGGATAAGGCGTCGTTCTAATTAATACAACGATACAACACGGTTGGCAAACAAGCATACGGCTCTCCTGATAGTAAACAATCACTGCAACCTATGAACGAGCGCGATACTTGAAGTATCACATTAGGGGTAGGAGGAACAATGAGAAAGAAAAACGCAGGAGATTGGACATCAACGCTTTCACTTGTGGCACGAAACGCAACAGTATCGATACTGTTAAATTATGCCAATTTTCTGTGAGAGGGTAGTACTTCCCCGGTCGTGCCGGAACACCATTAGTAGGTGCAACTTACTAATTGCCAATCTCGAGTTATTAGTTCTTAAATCTCCATTGCCAATCAATTTTACTAGCCTACAGTGCCCTTCAAACCGAAACACAGTAATGCCTAATCACTACTATTTGGCGGTAGAATATTTGACACAGCGGTGGTACCTACCTAGCCGGCCTCTTGCAACAAGATACCTACCACTAGGGTGACTGATTGGACTAGTGGAATAATCTTTGCTGTGTGGGTCCCGACGCCGAAAATAACAAAAAAAAAAACGCACGCACTCATGCACGTACGCACGCACGCATGTACGCACAAATACATACCTTAAGACTTACACCACTCTTAGCATTCAGGTCAGCGATATCTCCCGAATCGAACTGGTGGTATAATCTCCACTATGAGAAATAACACAACAGACTTACAAACATCGTTCCTATCTCGTTCCCTTTGCTCCTTGCCCGGAGTGCCACCGGTGTTGCCTGACCCGGAGAGCAATTCGTTCAACTCCTGTTCTAATTCACTCGTATCCACGTCTTCCAGGTTGCCACTTAAAGCTTTCTCAACTTCGTTGTAACTTTCCATAACCTAGAAAAAAATTATATAAACCTGCAGCTAGGTACCTATATTTTACTCTTGGTCTGCTTATTTTTTTTTTTCTAGTGTTTATTTTTTTTTGCAATTTCATTGTATAAAACATTTACTGGAAAAACCTTCTTTTTTTTCTTTTTTGTGTATATTTTTTTAATAATATAAAATATTTAGGGAACTAAAACTTAAGTGGAAATTTTACTGGGTAATTAACTTTTAACTGTGATTACCTCTGTATATAACTGTAGATGTTTCTTTCCCAATGTTCAAATAAATAAATAAATGAAAGAATGAATGAATGAATGAATAAATATATAGATAAATTACTCTTATCCTGATTCGACAGACTACTAGTTTTTACACAGAGCAATTGCCATCCAGTATAAATAAAACTGACCTCTTTGAGGTCATCCATTGTGTCGTGGACCTCGTCCTCACCCAGACCTTCGTCTTTCATTGTCTTCTTCATGGCTTGAGCGCTTTTTCTGTAACATAAAAACGGATCGATTAAATTATGCCTTCTGGTGTTACAGATGTTCATTGGCAGCGGTGATCTCTTAACAACAGGTGAGTCTCCTGCCCGTTTGCACATAAAAAAAAATATTACTAATAATAAAATACAGTGTGCTTTAAACCACACAATTGAAGTAAAACTTCTTTAGCTAAAATTAGTCAGTGAGTAAAGGCTTAATCTGTCTGTCTGTCCGTCCGTCAGTCCGTCGTCGTATATAATATAAAATAGTATATATATTTCTGTCTCATTCATTACTAAACATTTTTGTATTTGTGTCTCTGTCGTTTTTTCCGTTGAATCTGGTTTGAAATCACAACGATTCTAAAGAAGTTTCACTCCAAAAAGTGAAAAAGTGCTGGCCATTGTGTGCATCAATAATTGGTTTCTATGTTTGAATTGTATAAACCATAGATATAGAAAAAGTATAGATTGATGTTATATATTGAAATTGGTAAAAATTATAGGATAAATAAACTGGTGCTAGTTTGCCACTGAAGTGGCTAGAACTAGAAAATTTAAACGACACATGTGAGAAGGTACACCCATCCATCCATCCACCTAAACTTTTACATTTATAATATTGGTGGGATAGTGAGATATTAACTAGTTATTGGCCTATTGGAACCAGTTAATCTATATATTTTGTTATGGAATATTTGTTACTTTCACTTTTCGAGAACACGTCTTTCTAGAACCTACCCAAACTAAGTAATTAGACAGAAACGGTAGCAATCGATTGTGAACTTTATTCCCCGGTGATAAAGTTCAACATTGTTACGTTTATATTGTTATATATATAAAAGGAGAAGACCAGACTGACTTATAAACGTACAGCCTAAATCCCTGGATTAAGCTCCTTTTTCTATGTTACCCCAAATTTAACGCTAGCGAAGTTATGTTAATAAAATAATGAGTAATACCTGTATGTATCGACAACTGTTGTATTAATATCTGTGTTCCTCGCTTGCTGTAACAGTTCTTTGATATTGTCTAAGGCCGACTCGCATCTGTCCAAGCGTTGTTGGGCTTTTAACTTTCTTCTTAGATGGTTTCTTGCCTGGAATAATATTAAATCTTAAACAGTAAAAAATACCAAAAAAATTTTAAAATAAAGGGGTTCCTCACACAAAAAATTAGGAACCGGCGTCGGGACGTGACGACCCCATCGCCCGCTGTTGGGACAACCTCTGTCACAGCAGAGATTATTCCACCAGTGCAATCAGTCACACTGGTCCACCAGTGCAATCAGTCACACTGGCAGGTCTTTTGTTGCAAGAGGCCGGCTAGGTAGGTAACACCGCAAATATTCTACCGCCAATCAGTAGTGTCTTAGGAATTACTGTGTTCAGGTTTGAAGGGCACTGTAAGCTAGTGAAATTACTGGGCAAAGGAAATTCAAGAACCAATATCTCGAGGTTGGCAACGCGTTTGTGGCAGTGGCATTTTTTTATAGCCCACCTGATGTTAAGCGGTTGTCGCAGCATATGAGCGCGCGCAACATGATTAGTTGGTGCCACTGTCAGTGACAGAGATTATCCTAACGTATCGCAAGAAACGCAACAATACTGATACTGTTACTTTACGCAGATTTTATGTGAGAGGGTACTTTCCCGGTCGAGCTGGCCCATTTGTGTAGTTTGTAATAACCCTAGAAGGGGTCGACGATTGATGATGATGATGATGATAATGAAGATGACGATGATGATGATGATAATGACGATGATGATGATGATGATGATGATGATGATAACGATGATTATGATGACGATGATGATGGTGACAATGACGATGATGATTATGATGACGATGATGATGTTGACAATGACGATGATGATTATGATGACGATGATGATGATTATGATGACGATGATGATTTAATAATAAATTATTGATTGTGGAAAAACTTACAGCAAGCTTATTGCCAAGTTTAACAGCGGCCCTCGCTTCGTTGTCCGCGACAGAAACGTCCTGCAACAATCTCGTCGCGTCGGCCTGCAGTCGCGTCTCGGCCGACATCAACTTCACGAGGGCTTCGTCCATTTCCGTCACGGGGAGACTTTTTGTTTGGTTCCGCTGTGAATTAAATTTATTAAATATTATTTTATTACCTGATACTTTATTCGAGTTTAAGCGGAAGGTACGCAATATTACAATGAATAATAATAATTAACTTATACTATATAATTATATTATAATGATTTTTTTTCTTTTAGTTACAGTTTGGTGTTTGGGTGATATTTTCTCTCGGCTCTTTTTTTTTTTAATTTTTCTTTCTTTATATAATAAGTAGATAGTAAGACAAGTAAATTAATAAATGAATAAACGCTGCACACTCAACGGCCCCCATTAGGATAGTGATATCCGGTGTCTGGAGTCCGGAAAAACATACAAGGACAAGGACAAATACACCCAGACCGGAGATATGCTTGCATGGTCAGTACAAACATTATACTCCGGCCAGGAATCGAACCCGCGACCTGTGGTGTTTCAGGCAGGTTCGCTACCGCTGCGCGACGACGTCGTAGTAACCTTTCAAAAACTTTATAATTTATGTATAAATAATATATTTACATAAAACCTCAATAGCTCAACGGTAGAAGGGGCGACTTCACTCCGTTACCGCGAGAGTCGCGGGTTCGATCCTGACCCCCTTGAGCTATTGTCGTACCCACTCTTAGCGCAAGTTTCGATCTTATTTGGAAATAGGAAATATCTGAAATATTGACAATAGGAATTTTAGTAATACCTTGAATAAGGCATTGCTAATATTCTTCTGGGTATTTGACCTTGTCATTATGTATGTGGGGCCGTTTAGTTGTGTAGCATTTATTTAGTTAATAATACGGTCATAAATAAAAAAAAAAAAATTTGAAATCTTACCAAGTTTTACAACATCACCATTCTTCACAGCCATATTCTGTGACACTAAATAGCCGAGGAGTACTTCGAAGACCTCTCTGTTAGTATACCCGCTGGCCCTCATGAGCTCTTCAATTGTACCAATACGCTCTAGACCCACGGGGAAATTGTTAAGTAGGTCTGTCGCTTGGTCCTGAAAATATATTAATATTATAATTTTTATTTGAAGATATAAATTTTGTAAATAAAGAACTTCTACTACATGATGTAGCGACAATGCAATCAACAACAAACAATCCCAAATTCAATGAACTCTAACTAACAAATAGTTTTTTCATTAAGTCAATTTTGTAGTGAAATCCTAAAATATATAAAAGTTAAGGGTAGCAGTCCATACACGTAACCGAGGGTTGAAAAAAAGGAATTTCCACGTATGACAATGTATGAGATATCTTTCAATAGGTTTTTCAAAATGATAACAAGGTTTCATTTCAATTTCAAGATTAATCAGTAATTGTTGCAATATTAGCTCCTAAAATCATAAAAATTGTGACCTCCTTCAACTTTTGAACTATGGCCTTTAAAATTGTGGAAAAATTTGAGTTTGTAGAACATCAATTGAACTTTCAACTACATTTTTTTATGAAGATAGGTCTACAAAGGTCTGATCGAATGGGAATCGAAAACCGTCGAGGCTAAAGACTGGCTCGCTACTGGCAACACCACAAGATTTCAGACTTGACTACTAATTATTTGGACGCAAATAAGAAATACCATGTCAAACCACATGAATGTCATTTGGAGAATAACCCATTTGAAAATTTTGAACAACTTGCTTTATATGATTTTTTTATGTATTGGTCAAGGTTTTGGCAATTTCAGATTTATGTAAGTTATTTTACTTATTTTCCCAAGAAATAAGTATACAAACTGCATATTTCGTATATAATACAACCCAAAACGTTTAACATAATACATAAATTGTATGATTAAAAATGGCTTTTTCAAAATTTTAAAGCTTTAAACCCTACAAATATTAAAGAAAAATTTTCTTCAAACACTTCTGAATATATAACTCAGTTTTTTTTAATTTTGTGGGTTGACATGGTATTTGCCTCCATTTACATTATACATAAAATTACCTTAACAGCACTTTCCAGGACAAACCGTTGTGTAGATTCTATACTAGCTTTCGGTAGACCATTGGAGTCTATCGCCTGTCTTGCTGGTAGGAATGATGTAACAGCGGTTAATGCTAATGCAGCTGGTTTGAAGGCGAGTCGCGCTCCCCACTTTACCCAACCTTCAGGACCGTTATGGAGAATTTGTTGATACTTTGACAGCGGTGATAATTCTCCTGCACTGGAATATAATAAAACAAGTTTATTAACTGTTGGAGCGTTGTGGTTGTAGAGTCTGCCTTTAGCCTCGAGGGTTGAGGGTTCGATTCCTGCACGAGTAGATGTTTGCATTGATCGTACAAATATCTGTTTTGGTCTGGATGTCCTTGTGGGTCTCCCCACTGTGATAAATAAATTGCTCTTGTCCAATGAGTTACTGGTTCAGATGGCAATCGTTCTGTGTAATAACTAATACCCGGTCATATCTGGATAAAGTAATAAGCAGACCCTGGGTACATTAAGATAAATAAATAAATAAATAAACGCTACACACTCAACGGCCCCCATTAGGATATTGATATCCTGTGTCGGGGGTCCGGAAACATACACAATGACAAGGACAAATACACCCAGACCGGAAAATATGCTTGCATGGTCAATACAAACATATTATGCTCCGAGCGGGAATCGAACCCGCGACCTGTGGCGTTTAAGGCAGGTTCGCTACCGCTGCGCCACAACGTCGTCAATAATAATAGTCGTCAGCGATAAATGTTAGGATGAAGAAGATGAAAATTTATTATTGTTGTTTATGATTATGTAATTTCTTAAAAGCAAACACAAAGTTTTGAATTGAACAAAAATATAAATGACAAACACAGGAAAACAATCATCTAATTCATTTTTATTTTCTGAAAATTAATTAATTCTTTATTGATATAAAAAAAAGATGTTTATTTATTTCAAATGAAATCCAGTGTAACGCAATATTTTGTGTGATAATCTAATATACAAATTTTATTACGACTATTTATATAATTCGCATTAAATTTAAATATTTATAATATATTTACATATACTTACCGATACATTTCCTCAATAACTATATCAATACAAGCAGCGGTCCTTCCGCGTCTTTGAAAAGCAAATTTCACGTCCGCTGGTGACACCAAAGGGTCGACTTTAAACCGACACCACTGCCTCACCATGTCTGACCAGAACTTCATTTTCATTTCCCATGACTCAGGATTAGCTGATTTCAAACGGAAAGGCGCAAAAAGTGCATTCATACGGACATCGTCCGACCAGCATTGTGGCAGCTTATCTTCTGGTATACCGCATTCAGCAAGACCCATTGTTAAAATTTGTCAATATAAAATTTCTGTTCTTAATTTGTGATTTTATTTATATTTTTTTTACAAAGTACTGAAAATAAGCACAGTGCACATTCAGATTTCAGAATATTTTTTTCAGTTTGACTTTGACATTTTAAAGAAAGAAAATAGCAAAATTAGCAAACTGACATCACAATGCACAGATTATATTATGGTTATGGTTATATGGTTAAAGATGTGATATTGAAGCAGTAAAATCATATTATGAACATAATTTATAATTATTTTAATCTTTATACGCTATAGGTATATGTATAAGAAGTTGAAAACTTTGTAATAAGTTCAAACGGGTTACTTGTCTATGGTTATATAAATTTCTAAAAAATGTATGAAACAAGTGATGCAGTAATTACAAATTATCTTTTTTGTAAAAAGGGACATATTATTACACCTACTGCTATTACAGTTCAAATAACCTTGCACGTACATTTGAACCGTTTTGAAAATGTAGGTTAGAATAATTTATGAACGTACTGTCATAATTGACATATAACTTAAAACGGTACATTACATTATCTATGCCAGAGCTAGAACCGTTCGTTGTAAGAAGACGTCACGTTTTACTGAGAATTTTCTTATTTTCCCGTTATTAATATAGTGAATAGTTCTTATTTCGTATAAAAGAATATCTTTAACATTGTTTAAGGTAAGTTTGTAAGTTCGTTATACAGTATATAACATTATTTTATGTGTAATAATTGTTAAGATTTATGCAACCTTCTAAGTATGTTGCGACTGTGGATACGGCCCACTTTTGATATTCATTTGTGCGGAACACACCGGCTATTGTTCTTGAGTAATATTTACACGTACTAATAAAATATTAGACTTTTGTAAAAATTATAAAAATCTGAATTTCATTAGCATTTTATTTGAATAACGCAAGTATATCAATGTTGTATCTTGCGCCACACAATACAATTGTCTAGGTAAATAATTTTCCTTTCGTGCTAAAACCGGTTTTTCTTACGGACTTTTTTGTTTGACCGAGATGAGTTTATCTTGAATTGGTAATTAATTATGAATAAGAATGAGAACTTCAAGTATAATAAGGATTTTATTCAAATATACACATTTTTTTGATTTAGATTAAAGTCATGATTTTGTGAATACATTTTCAAATGTTAATCACATTTAGAATAAAAATTTTAGATATTTTCGGACTCCGCTTAAGCACAAGCCTACAGTAGAAGCCTCCCCAACTGAATGGTTAAAGGATTCAACTTTGTTAGCGCGAGAGTTGTTGGTTCCGTCTTGACCTACTTGGTTTATTATCGTACCCACTCCTAGTGCAAGCTACAAGCTACTATTAGTAATGAAAAAGAATCATATTTAAAAGAAATCTGTAGAAATACTTTTATCAAGGAAAGACACAACCGGATATATATTCACTGAGATTATACACAACAAATAGATAAGTCTTTAGATAACATTCAATATTATGATAATATACTCCTCAAGTGAAGGGTTTTAGCTTTTTATACACTAAGGCCTTCATGAATATCAATAAGATTAGAAACTGAGATTACGGGACGGGATTTATTTTTGTAAGAATTTATCATTGATCATTTTGATACAGAAGGTTTGTAAGTAATTTTTTGTTTTTATGTAACAAGTTGGCAAGCAAGCATACGGCCCACCTGATCTTAAGTGGTTACCGGAACCTATGAGCGCTTGCAGTAGGTGCCACTCACACGTTACTAACCTCGAGATATTGGTTCTTGAATCTACTTTGCCCAGTAATTTCACTATGTAAGAGGTGAAGTTATTACAAACTAAAAATAAAATAAATATTAATAATGAATCGGACGGATCAGACGGACAGACAGACAGATTGATTAAGCCTTTACTCGCTGACTAATTTTAGCTAAAGAAGTTTTACTTCAATCGTGGCACACTGTTTTTTTTTAATATCTTCTATGGTGATATATAAACATTTATATGCAAGTCCAATAAGCAGTTGGCCGGTTTTTAAATTTTGATATAATATATGTATATAATGTGTGTTTATGATTTTTCAAGGCATTACTAATATTCCTATTGCCCCTCCAAATAAGCTCGAAGCTTGCGCTACGAGTGGGTACAACAATAGCCCAAGGGGGTCAGGATCGAACCCGCGACTCTCGCGTTAACGGAGTGAAGTCGGCCCTTTTACCCTTGAGCTATTGAGGCTATATAAAATCGATTATAATTTTCATGTTAAAAAAGAGAATTTTCATGTCTTTAGAGTTTAAATGAAGATATTATTAAATGCCAGTGCTCTTATGAATAATCTATAGGGCTATGTATATTTACATTAAAATCATGTATTTAAATTTCATTATTTGTTGATAAAATATATTGTAGAAACATTTTGCGTATAGAATATATTTAGGCTACTTACCCTTCAAGCGTAGCGTATTTTGGACGTTTTTTCAATGCATCCCCACCGCTTGGTTATTTTTTTTTTAATATTAGCAATGCTTTTTCAAGGCATTACTAATATTCCTATTGCCCTCCAAATAAGCTCGAAGCTTGCGCTATGAGTGGGTACGACAATAGCCCAATGGGGTCAGGATCGAACCCTCGACTCTCGCGTTAACGGAGCGATGTCGGCCCATCTACCGTTAAGCTATTGAGGCTTCAATTCTTCTATATATATATTTCTTATTGAGATTTGGCATGGCACAGTGAATAAAAAACGTAAATTTTAATAGAAGGTTATGGGTTCAGATCTGGCCAAGCACTTCTTAATTTTTAAGTGCTTAATATATGTCGAATTCGTATCGTGCCTAACTGTGAAGGAAAACATCAGGAAACCTACAATCCGCAGTGGAACAGCGTGGTGGATTGAGCTCCGTTGCCCTTAACAGGAGCAACCTTTGCCCATATGTGGGACAATGGCTATGAATTGGGTGGGTGGTTCTTGTGACGTAACTCTTATTTGAATGTTACAATTTCCTTTTCAGATAGAATAATGGTCGATGACGTCACAAGTTCGTGACATGACCTCAACCCCGAGATACGGCGGGACCCCGAGATGCTGTTAGGTGAGTCTTTTAAATTATTTATTATGTGTATTCACGACTATTGTCAGAGGCGTCTCTAGCCTATATTGCTCCCGGGTACAATAATTTTACCGGCGTCGGGCAGTGCCCTTCAAACCGGAACACAGTAATGCCTAAGCACTACCGTTTGGCGGTAGAATACTTGACACTGCGGTGTTACCTAGCTGGCTTCTTGCAACAAAAGAACTCCCACCAGTGTGACTGACTGCACTGGTGGAATAATCTCTGCTGTCAGAGAGATTATCCCAACAGCGGGCGATGGGGTCGTCACATCCCGATGCCTATAAATATCTATGGTATATATTTCAGGTACCCCAACATTGCCTCGTATCGAATATGGTGTCTCAATAATCCAGTTCCTAAAATATGTATGTTCCTTTCCTTATTCCCTTATCCTAAGATTAGTAGAAAGTTATTAGTAGAAATTAAGGTCTAGACTAAAATCGGGTTTTATTGATCAAGCACGCGACATCGTCCGCTGTGACCACTTTAAAAATAAAAATACTGTGTGCTTTAGACCACACGATTGAAGTAAAACTTCTTTAGCTAAAATTAGTCAGCGAGTAAAGGTTTAATCTGTCTGTCTGTCCGTACGTCCGTCGGTCTGTCTGCCATTCTGTCTTCAGTAAATCGAAAAGAATGAGATGAATATATATAATATAAAATAGTATGTATATTTCTGTCTCATTTATTCCTACACATTTTTGTATTTGTCTCTTACCTGTCGTTTTTTCCGTTTCATCCGGTTTGAAATCACAACGATTCTAAAGAAGTTTCTCTTCAAAAATGAAATTATTTTTCAAGGCACTACTAATTCCTATTGTCATATGTAGGTCAGGAACCAATCCGCGACTATCGCGTTAACGGAGCGAAGTCGGCTCTTCTAACGTTGAGCTGTTGAGGCTTCTAGTATTAAATGAATGTGCATCACTATTTTTACAGTATATAAATTATGCCTTATATATAAAAGATTTGAATAAATGAATTGTAACGCAACAGTCATTATACCTATATACTTAAAAACATCTAAGGAGGTTGAAAATTTAGAATTGTATGTATTTTTTATTGCCACATCATATAAAAATAAAAAATATTGTTAAACAAAATAAAATAAAAATTTTTGAGGTGCACTACCCTTAACATAAGATAGTAGCCGATTGTCAGACCTACTGAATATGTATATAAAATTTCTTAAAAATCGGTTAAACCGTTTCGGAGGAGTATGGTAACCAACATTGTGACACGAGAATTTTATATCACTACATAGTATAAAACAAAGTCGCTTTCTTTGTCCCTATATCCTATATATGCTTAAATCTTTAAAACTACGCAACGAATTTTGATACGGTTTTTTTAGTAGATAGAGTGATTGAAGAGGAAAGTTTATATGTATAATAACATCCATTAAATAGTGGAGAAATACTGGTTATTTTTAAAGTTTCTAATGTGATGTCGTAAATAATAACGCGTGCGGGCCACGGGCAGTAATGAATAAATCAAAACTACTGGATCGATTTTAATCATTTTTCAGTGAATGACATAGGCTATATATTTTATACACGTGCGAAGCCGGGGCGGGCCGCTAGTATAAGATATATATGTATAGTTAAAGAGTAGTGAAAAGTAGTACCAACTTTAGAGCGCTGTAAAACCTTAGCTATTGACTTAATGAACAAATGTTCTTTATAAAAGTTGTTCCTCAAAAAACGATCTACAAAAATGGTCTGATATTATTTTTTCGTAAAATGATAAAAAAAAAGTATATATACGTTGATATATTGATATATACGTTAATATATCGAAAAATATTTTTTCGAATTTTTGAACATTTTCACTTATAACTTTTTTATTTATAGTTCTACGATAAAAAGTTACTGAACCAAAGTTGTAGAGAATTTAATTTGCAACAAAAACTGTTTACAATTTTTTTTATCAGATAAATAGTTTAAGACATATCGTAAAAACCATTTCAACCCCTATTTTCAAGATGGCGGCCGTGGGACAAGGGTAGCGACCTCACAAACTTGGTTTTAGCTTTACACTGACACCCCCTTAACATCAAAAAAATAAAATTGCGTCCTCTAAAAAACGCAAGGTAAGGCCTAAAAATGTAACATTTCAATGGACTAATATATGTTTGTGCAAATCGTAATTACGTAACGCTTAACCTTAAACAGTTTCCTGTGTATTCTTTACGTCATATTTACGTATTGAGTGGGTTTTCGAACCTTTGTTTCGATCTACATAGTTTTCCTTCACGTACTGGATTCCAGTGTCTTTTTTTACGGTAGAACCTTGCGGTTATTGTACATATTTATACACACACACGCTCACATGTACTCATGGACGGACACATTATCTTTTAGGGTTCCATAGCCAAATGGCAAAAACGGAACCCTTATAGTTTCGTCATGTCCGTCTGTCCGTCTGTCCGTCCGTCCGTATGGCACAGTCATTTTACTCGGACACCATTGACTCTATCTATATGAAATTTACTAAATAGGTGTATTCTATGAACCGCACCACGATTTTGTAATAAAATCTTAAAATATATAAGAATTAAGGGTAGCAGTCCATACATTTAACTGACGATTGAAAAAAAAAATTCAACGTATGGCAATGTGTGAGATATCTTTGGGTAGGTCTTTCAAAATGATAAGGAGGTTTGATTTTGGCTTTTTCATTAAGCCAGTAGTTGTTGAGATATTAGCTCCTAAAGTCGTAAAAATTGTGTCCCCCTCTAACTTTTGAACTATGGGATTTAAAATTCTGGAAAAAATTGAGCTTATAGAACATCAAATGAAATTTCAACCACATTTGCTTTGAAGAAGATAGGTCTACAAATTTAAGATATATATAAGTTTTTCCAATAACTTTGTTTTTCATATTACTTTTGATAATTACTATGAAATTACCAACTTATTTTTGCGGTCGAATTTAATTCGTTATTATTTTTAAAGTCCTTAAGATTCTTCATAACCAAGCTGCGGACCCCTTTAGTTTCAACTGTGCGTGGTCCACAACGCACTTGACTGATAATTTTTTTTATTCATTGGAACGAATTTCCTTAACGCTTACGGGTAATGTGATTTAGTAGAAATCGTCACTTAACGAAATGCTGTGTGTGTGCGTCTGTGTATCGATCCTACAGGCAAATGAGCACACGCGCATATGAGTCTCTATCGCTATCTCTTTTTATCATATAACCTATTGAAATATATAGATTTCATTTCGAATTACAATTCGGAGTTGAAGAGAAAACGTATGGAACTTCATTCCTGACGGGGGTCTAACGATCGCACAATTTTTATTTTTTGTTACTTTTAAAACAACCAGAAATCATAATTTGACAAAACACAGATCATAGGGATGTAAAAAATATACATTGGCGTAAATAGTAAACACTATCAATAAAATATTCAAAAACGAGGAAAATGTACCTTATTTCCTTATAATTGAGGATAAAACCCATCGTTTTTCAACAGCGGCGTTCCCGTTTGTAGTAAACAAGCGTCATCACACACACAACGTCACAATCAAAGGCCCCCATCAGTGACGTAACTGTACCGCTTGAAGTTCGTGGCAAATACACCGGATGGGGCCCTCCCTCCTTCAATATAAAACTCAACCAATGACATAGTCCCACTGATATTATAAATGTGAAAATGTTTAATGGATGGATGTATGTTGGTTACTCTTTCACGCTAAAACTACTGCACGGATTTGGATGAAATTTGCTACACACATTACCTGGATTAACACATAAATAATTAAACGCTACACACACAGGCCCCCATTAGGATAATTGTATCCTGTGTCGGGAACACATTTAGTAAACAAGTTTCGTATCAAATTTCCATAATATTAAAAAAAATCCCAGATCATCCTGTGCTTACGACCCTCTGACCAGGGGGCCCTTTCCCTGTCTGGGTGTGTTTGTTATTGTCGTTGTGTATGTTTTCGAACCCCCGACATAGGATATCACTATCCTAATGGGGGGCGTTAAGTGTCTAGCGTTTAAAAATCCCCATTAACGCAGACAAAGCCGCTGGCAAACGCTGATATATATATTAAGTGGACACGCAAAATAAATATTTTTGTAAAACTATTTTCGAAATATAAATATTTATTGTTATTATCGTAATATCTCTAATGAATACTTCATATTTGCTTCGAGTGGTGTGGTCACAACGTCACACGATATATAAATAAACGTCAGTGTTACGTCAAAAAAAGTGAATAAATAGACGCGGAAACGTTTCTACTTTTTTTCATTTTTTTGTTTTTTTTTTTACCTCGGAGTTTCGTAATTTATTATTTGTTTTGTTTCAATAACAGTTGAGACCCGCGCTCACAGGCTTCGGCAAGCGTTTCCCATCAGTAGGGTCGTATGCTTGCTTGCCAACTTAGTAATATAAAAAACAGTGTGCTTTAAACCACACGAAGTAAAACTTTTTAGCTAAAATTAGTCAGCGAGTAAAGGCTTAATCTGTCTGTCTGTCAGTCTGACTTTGTATTTTTGTCTTTTACCTGTCGTTTTTTCCGTTGCATCCGGTTTGAAATCACAACGATTCGAAAGAAGTTTCACTTCAAAAATAACACTTCGATAGCGCGATTCAGGATTGTGACGATCTTGTGCGTCAATATCGTTGCGTAGTATGGCATGTAGGTGTCGCTGTACTTGATGTGAGATCATACAATCTTGTCTTTCTATCGCGTTGCATCTTGTTGCGTTGTGCTGCCAGTAGATGTCGCTATACCATAATTCAAAATATCTAACATGAGTTACAACAAAAGACTTCAAAAATATGAAGTTTTACGTGATTTTATTTGATTGACGACGTTGTGGCGCAGCGGTGGCGTACCTGCCTTAAACGCCACAGGTCGCGGGTTCGATTCCCGCTCGGAGCATAATATGTTTGTATTGACCATGCAAGCATATTTTCCGGTCTGGGTGTATTTGTCCTTGTCATTGTGAATGTTTCCGGACCCCCGACACAGGATATCACTATCCTAATGGGGGCCGTTGAGTGTGTAGCGTTTATTTATTTATTATTATTTTAAGTATTTGTCGTTGTATTAGCAATAAACTTAAGAAATAGTTTGTATCGGTCAATTGTCACGTCACTTGTAGGCGTCAGCTGAAAATTAGTGCTGAATGACTTGTAGTCATCAAGCACATGCTGAGCTGTTTGGCCTTTCTCTTTTTTGTCTGTATTTTCTTTATATCTTTTATAATATAGAATTAATTATTACATAACCAACTAAAATATATAGCTTATGTCATTCACTGAAAAAATGATTAAACTCGATCCTGTAGTTTTGATTTATTCATTACTGCCCGTGGCCGGCACTATTATTTACGACACCACATTAGAAACCTCAAAAATATTTCTCCACTATTTAATGGATGTTATTATACATATAAAACTTCCTCTTCAATCACTCTATCTATTAAAAACCGCATCAAAATCCGTTGATAGTTTTAAAGATTTAAGCATACATAGGGATATATTAAAGGCGTCGGGATGTGAGGACCCCATCGCCCGCTGTTGGGATAACCTCTGTCACAACAGAGATTATTCCACCAGTGCAATCAGTCACACTGGTGGTAGGTCTTTCGTTCCAAGAGGCCGGCTAGGTAGGTACCACCGCAGTGTCCAATATTCTGTTGCCAAATAGTAGTGCTTAGGCACTACTGTGTTCAGGTTTGAAGGGCATTGTACGCTAGTGAAATTACTGGGCGAACGAGATTTAAGAACTAATATCTCTAGGTTGGCAACGCGTGAGTGGCACCTACTAATGGTGCTGCAAGCGCTCATAGGCTGCGGCAGCCACTTACCATCAGGTGGGCCGTATGTTTGTTTGCCAACTTCTAAAATAAAAAAAAAAAATATAGGGACAGAGAAAGCGACTTTGTTTTATACTATGTAGTGATAAGCTCACTATTTAGTTATTAATTAGAATTTATGTTAAATATTTGTAAGACACTACAGTGATAAACAAAATAAATAAATATATACACTTTGTGTGAACTACTCTAACGATTACGGGTAATGCCTATCAGCCCGCTGATGTATCGACGGCACCCTTTGGCTACGGAACCCTAACAAAAAAGCGCGATTATTATATGACCTTTGTAATTTCTTTAAAGTCGAATCAGTAATGCATTATATTTTTAGTAAATTATATTTTCACGATTTTCAAACATTCACTAAAACTGATGTTTTATTAATATAATAGCATCTGTCCGCGGCTATGCCCGCATGAATATAACCGGTTTATAATTGTACATATTTTTAAGGTATTAAAATGGATATAGTATGTTACTCTTAACGTCCCTTCCCTTAGACGGACCGTCTGTTTTCTCGGCCCGTTTAAAGAGACGGATATGCCAGTGGACGGATCCGAGAAAAAGGACGAATCAGCGTTTTTAGAGGGACGTTTTGCCACTGCGAAAAGCCGTCTAAACGGCCGGATCGTATGTTTAGTGAACCAATGTACCAACGGCAACCTCGCAGCAACCTGAGCCGCGCCCCTTGGATCATCTCACAAACACTGGCGGATTTACCAGCAGGCTGAGTAGGCTTGAGTCCATGGCGGCAGGTTTAGGCTCAGATTTTTTTTGACTACCTCACAGAAATCAATACGATTTCTGATGTTTTCTGATGTTTTACAGGTAGAAATCTGCAAAAAATGTATCGATGAGTTTCAGTGGCAAGAGTGGCAAAAACCTTACATATATCTTGAACATTTGTAAATCCACCACTAACTGTGGCATCAATTCCATCGCGAACAAAGAAGTTTGCCAACTCTTTTCTTTGTCGCACGTCAAAAAAATGGATGCTTTACCGGCACACGTGTTCCCTCATTCTTACAACCTAGGGTCCTTTAAACGAGGCGTGAAGAGGCACCTTGCGGGTAGGCAGGGCGAGGATGGCTAGTACAGTTCGCCTTCTGCAACCATATTAGCCACCTTCGCGTGTGGACTCCACTTCCACTTACCATCGTGGTGGAGTGGAGTAGGACTCATTTGCCCTCCGGCGTTATATAAAAAAAAACTGCGCAAACATCATTCAAGTTTCCGTTCTCGTGTACGATCGTCAAAAGAGCAAAGAAATAAACACTACACACTCAACGGCCCCTCTTAGGATAGTCATATCCTGTGTCGGGGGTCCGGAAACATACACAATGACATGGACAAACACACCCAGACTGGGACACATGCCTGTATGATCAAGATAGACATATGCCATCGCGGACTTTTCTGTAGACCTATATGGACGCAAATAAGCAATACCATGTCAACCCACAAAATTGAAAAATGAGTTATATATGCAGAAGTGTTCGTAAATGGCTGAAGAACATTTTTCTTTAATATTTCTAGGGTTTTAAGCTTTAAAACCTCTAAATAAGCCATTTTTAATCATGCAATTTATGTATTATGTTAAACGTTTTGGGTTATATTATATACGAAATGTGCAGTTTGTATACTTATTTTTTGTGAAAGTAAGTAAAATAATTTACATAAATCTGAAATTGCCAAAAACTTGACCAATACATTAAAAAATCATATAAAGCAAGTTGTTCAAAATTTTCAAACGCGTTTTTCTCGATATGACATTCGTGTACGTTGACATGGTATTGCTTATTTGCGTCCA
Organism: Hestina assimilis; assembly: GCA_023373885.1. Lineage (NCBI taxonomy): Eukaryota > Metazoa > Arthropoda > Insecta > Lepidoptera > Nymphalidae > Hestina > Hestina assimilis. The sequence continues at coordinate 883,685 of CM041740.1, forward strand.
TATATGATGCACATATCCACTATACATCATTTTGTTATATATCAAAGAGCTTTCGTTGAAAACTCCCTGACTGCCTTTTTTCGACACCTCCAAGAAATATCATTATATTTTAGCCAGTGTATACAAAAATCTGTAATCCATTTCCTAAAATAATGGTCGCCTAATCTACTCCTTACAAGATCAGCTATCTGCCAGTGAAAGTCCCGTTCAAATTGGTAAAGCCGTCTCAGGGATTAGTCGGAACAAACAGACAGGAATTTTTTTTTTTTTTTTTTGTACCATAATTACTTTCATATGAATTTAGTGAAAAGCTGTTAATTTGGAATTACGAACAGAGACTTCAATTTTATTTATATATATATATATATATATATATATATATATATATATATATATATATATATATATGTATAAAATACATATTTAATATTTAAATTAAATAAATTTTATTATATTCATTATATTTAAAAGTTTCAATAAATATTTTTATGACAAAACACAAATCATTGAAAACATAATCCGATTAAGAATAAATTGTTTTCCGTCTTTTTAACCAATTACAAAAAATTTAACTCTGAAGTAGTTGACAACCCTAGAAACTGCTGTAAATCATTGTTCTACAATACCAAAGTCGTTATCTTAATATTGATAAGAGGGGTCAGTCTGTCCGGTGAAGAATTAAATTAAATTGGTAAATACTGATTTTTGTGATCTAAAGCGGAATAACTAAAGAGTCAGTCAGTCAGGGTCAGTTTGATCTACGATATATTTTACCTAATTACGAAAAAATTCTTTCTAATTTTTAATTCTTTCCGTGCCTCGGAGAGCACGTTAAGCTGTCGGTCCCGGTTGTTATCACATAACATCTGATAATAATCGTTAACTCTTGATAAGTAAATTGCTCTTATCCAATGAGTTACTGGTTCGCCCTTAGGGTTGCGGAGGTCAGATGGCAATCGCTCCGTGTAAAAACTAATAACCTGTCAAATCCGGATAAGAGTAATAAGCAGACCCTGGGTAAAATAAAATACCGGGAATAATGCTAGGACGAAGACAAAAAAGTCTTTCTTTATTTCTATCTTTTGTGTATTACTCCAAGTATTTACCAAGGATCTGCTTATGGTCTTATCCGGATTTGACGGGTTTTTTTTTTATGTAAGAGGGGGCAAACGGGCAGGAGGCTCACCTGATGTCAAGCGATCACCGCCGCCCATGAACATCTGCAACACCAGAAGGCATGCAGGCGCGTTGCCGACCTTTAAGGAAAGAATAGGCTCTTCTCTTGAAGGTTCTCAAGTCGTATCGGATCGGAAAGACTGCCGCCGGAAGTTGATTCCACAGAGTGGTTGTGCGAGGAAGAAAATGTCTTCTAAATGGCGCTGTTGTTACTAGTTGTTGGGTTACTAGTTTTACACAGAGCGATTGCCATCTGACCTCCTCAAAAAGGGGGACAACTGCATCGGATAAAAGCAAATTCCCTATCAAGAGACAACGATTATCATCAGATGTTATAATAACAACTGGGACCGACTTCTTTTTGTTCTTGTCATTGTGTATGTTTCCGGACCCCCGACACAGGATACAACTATCCTAATTGTAACCATTAAGTGTTTAGCGTTTATTTATTAGTGCGTTCAACCAAACAACCATTTCTTCAGCTTTATAATATAGTTATATATTTTATAAACTTATACATTCGTATGTTAATTAATTCTGACCCATGTGTAGTCTGACTTCTATAACCCTGTAACAAAAGTGGTCATTCTTATAACGCGTGCAATCAAAACGTGTTAATGTTCATGGTTTGTTTTAAACAATATACTCATATGAGCACAAATTTGTGCTCAGTCTTTTCGACCTGGAAAAAAAAGTAGTCTCAGTCGACGTGACCATGGGTTCGAAAAAGTTCCGTCCGAGAAACGGAATGCTATACGGCGCTTTTCGAGAACACATTTTTCTAGAACCTACGCGCAACGAAGCAAATAGACACAGAGAGTAGCGAGCGATTTTGAACCTTATGCACCAGTGATAGGGTTCTCCGTAACAATATATAAAGTTCCACAGTTTAATTTACAACAATTCACAATACTTCACTATAGATAATAATGTCTTATCAATACACCGATTCAAATGCTATCATTTCACCGCCTGCCTTTATAGCAGACGGTTATTTTTACCTATTGTGGAATAATTTTTAAAACTTAAAGTGTTAACCTTTAAAAGAGGATATTACATACATAAACTGGTAAGTTTTTTTTGTTTTCTTTACGGTACTAAGTTGGCAAGCACCATCACCTGATGGTAAGCGGTTGTCGTAGCCTATGAGCGCGCGCAACACCATTAGTAGATGTCACTCACGAGTTGACAACGAAAGATTCTCATTTGCACAGTAATTTCACAAGTCTACAGTGCTCTTCAAATCGAAACACAGTACTGCTTTACGGTAGAACATTTGATATATGGTGGTACCGACATAGCTGGCTTTGTGCAACAAAAGACCTACCAGTGTGACTAATTGCACTGGTGGAATAATCTCTGCTGTGACAGAGACTATCCCAACAGCGGGCCGTTAAACAATATGTTTCATCTGGTTATCAGATGTGTGAAGGTCGATCTTCATTGCCTCTTAAACTATCGTCTTAACTAGGAAATATTTATACAGATGTTGTGTGTGATCAAAGTTTAATCATTGCTCATTTTCTGCTTAGCGAGTTATCTTTCCGCCATTTAATATAATGATCGGTACTTATGATTATCTTATGTATCTTTTATTATATAAACTTTTTAACCGACATCGAAAAGAGATTGTCAATCCGATTGGCAAACAAGCATACATTCCGCCTGATGGTAAGTAGTCACCGCAACCTATGAATGCGCGCGTTACTTGTAAGTATCACATGCGCGTTGAAACCCCGAGAGGGAAGGAAACAGAGGAGGTGGGAGATTAGGCCTTACTTATCAAGATTATTATCAGATGCTATGTGATAACAGCCGGGACCGACAGCTTAACGTGCTGTCCGAGGCACGGTGGGGAGACCCACAAGGACAAACGCCCAGAGCGAATCAGATATATTTAAGATCAATGCAAACATCTGTCCGAACAGGAATCGAAACACCGGTGTCAATCATCATCACCATCATAAGCATCGTAATATGAAAAAAAAAAAAACTAACAACGCGCTATCTATTCTGTAAAAGAAAGATAACAAAGATTACAGTTTATATAACTTTGTTCTGTTGTCACAGTGTGCGACAATCGTAAGGATAACAAAAACAAACGTATTACACGCAGATTTTATCGTTATCACTGCGCGCGCGCATTCACATTCAATATCCACAGTCCACACGCTTCGACGGTCATTCGGTCCGCGACCGCCGTCGCGTGCGGACGTATCCGATAGTTTCAATGTATTCAATCGATTTACGAATAATAATCGATGTTTCCGTCGTTATAATTTATTATAATATATTTTTTTATAAAATAATTGATTACGTTCTTATTAAATTATTTGACGTTGGACGTTTATTGAATCTGGACTTTGACGATGATCAGTGATATGTTTTAATTAAATAAATATATTTATTCAATCTGTGATACTAGTTAGTGTATTTATTATTTGTAAAAATGGCGGAAAGTAGTGGAGTTATCACGATTCATCGCGTGAGTATTTTTATTTTAAATACTTGTGTCCTATAGTCCTCGCTACAGTTTCATTCTTTATTTTGCTTACAATTAGTATCCATCAGCCATTGAAAGAAATCAAATCTAGAAATCATATATCTTTTCTTGTTGTTATTTTATTAATTTTAGTATTAGTTTTATAATGAATTCCTTTTTTTAGTTTTCTAGTAGTAGTTTTAGTTGCTGTGTCTAGTTTTATATTTTATGTATCAAAAAATGTTGTGCATACTTTTAAGTTAAATTTATATAGAAGATAAGATATTAGTTAATTAGGTACATCCATGTCTCTGTATAAATTTAGTTACTAAGCCTTAAAGAAATAAATAAAGTCCCGTCAAAATCGTTTCGGAGATATCCAGCAACAAACAAGCTGACAGACTGAAAACAGTAGTTTATTAGTAAGAAGCTGTTATTTTGACGTCAGGAAGAAGCTATATTAGGTCTGGATTCCCCTGCCGACATCCGTCCCACCTTCAATACAAGGGCGCTTCGCCTTCGTATCACCACTTTATATCAGGTGTGATAAGTTTTTAGGCGTCGGGATGTGACGACCCCATCGCCCGCTGTTGGGATAACCTCTGTCACAACAGAGATTATTCCACCAGTGCAGTCAGTCACACTGGTGGTAGGTCTTTTGTTGCAAGAGCCCGGCTAGGTAGGTACCACCGCAGTGTCCAATATTCTGCCGCCATATAGTAGTGTTTAGGCACTACTGTGTTCCGGTTTGAGGGCATTGTACGCTGAGTGAAATTACTGGGCGAACGAGATTTAAGAACTAATATCTCGAGGTTGGCAACGCGTGAGTGGCACCTAGTAATGCTGCAAGCGCTCATAGGCTGCGGCAGCCACTTACCATCAGGTGGGCCGTATGCTTGTTTGCCAACTTCTAACATAAAAAAAAAATACTAAGCTTTGAATTAAGATATCTTACAAATGGATGGATGTATGTTTGTTAGTCTTTTACGTAAAAACTACTGGACAGATTTGGATGAAATTTAGTACAGACATAGCTTATTATCGGTTTTAACATATAGGATACTTTTTATCCCGGAAAAAATGATGGACTCATCAAAAAACTGCATAATGCGAGTGGAGTCACAGGCACAGCTAGTATTATATATAACTCTAAATACGTCGGAGCGAATGCGATTTTAAATTAGACTAATTATTTTCAGCAATTTTATACTGAAACATATCCTTTATAGAATCTTATTTCAAAAGATTCTTCTTCATCCTATCATTATTCCCGGTATTTTATTTTACCCAGGGTCTGCTTATTACTCTTATCCGGATTTGACAGGTTACTGGTTTTTACACAGAGCGATTGCCATGTGACCTCCGCAACCCTAAGGGCGAACCAGCTACTCATTGGATAAGAGCAATTTACTTATCAAGAGTTAACGATTATTATCAGATGTTATGTGATAACAATCGGGACCGACAGCTTAACGTGCTCTCCGAGGCATGGTGGGGAGACCCACAGACAAACGCCCAGACCGAGACAGAAATTTTAACAAACATCTGCCCGAGCGGGAATCGAACCCGCAACCGTCGAGACTTGAGACAGACACGCTACCCACAACGCCACAATGGTGTTATTTTAAAAAATTATGACCATAAAATGAATAAACGCTACACAATCAACGGTCCCCATTAGGATAGTTATATCCTGTGTCGGGTGTCCGGAAACACACACAATGACAAAGACAAATACACCCAGACCGGAAAACATTGCCCGTATGGTAAACAAGGATATACTCCGAGCGGCAATCGAACCCGTGATCTGTGGCTCTTAAGGCAGTTTCTCAACAAAATCGATTGATGCATTCAAGTTTTCGCACGCATATCGCACCTTTAGAACGAAAAAGACGTAACTCAAAATGCAATTTTTTATTTAATATAATAAATTTTAAAACATTGCACAATCTTCCGTATATATTTCTTGTTTATTTACGCTCGAATATGTTGCATTGATAATTTTCGTTGCCATTTTACGCTGATAACTAAATTATTATTAATTTTTTTATTAAAAAAATAAAGCGAATTATAAACCTCCTTTTTCAAGCTTCAATAGCTCAATAGTAGAAGGGCCGACTTCACGCAGTTAACGCGAGAGTCGCGGGTTGGTTCTTATAAAAAAGAAAGAAAAAAAAACCTCGTTTTTCAAGTTGGTTAAAAATAAGTAGTACTCAATAAATTGTCATTATATAGTGTTGACATTGTATTTGTATGTAAAACCTACTTACTTAAAGGTTAGGCACTTGATCTAAGGTCAGAAATAGGGACGCTAGATATAGATAAAAACTAGCTTTGCCGCGTAGATAACGATTTTAATACAAACTGAAAAGGACACTGTACGCTAGTGAAATTACTGGGCAGAGGACATTTAAGAACTAATATCTCGAGGTTGGCAACGCGTGCGTGGGACCCACTAATGGTGCTGCAAGCGCTCATAGGCTACGGCAACCACTTACCATTACGTTCGCCGTATGCTTGTTTGCCAACTTGTAACATAAAAAAAAAACAACCATTTTTTCCATACGACTTTTCACCCCCTCCTTTCAACCCCTTAATTTTAATGCGAAAAAAGGGTTACCTTTCGGGGGGTTTTTTTTTTCGGAATGTTGTTGGCCCTATTGGTCTTGACAGCGTCACCGGGCGGGGGGTGAGTATAAAGACTCAGCCGTGATAAACGGGCAGGCCTCACGGGGGCTCAAATTTGATTCCGTCCTTAGGGTGCCTTCCGCGAAATTTCGTCCTTAGGGTGCGTCCTGCGAAAACCTCAAGGGTAAGCTCAGGCTTTCTGATAGCAATCGCTCCGTGTAAAAACTTTCAAATCCTGGAAAGAGTACTAAGCAGATTCGGTAGAAGTAAAGACATGCTTCTCCAAGCAAAAGTGGGTACAGAGTAAAAATTTTCATAGAATGTGTATTTATTTTGCTTTGCGCTATAACAAGAAATACTAATAAATAAATAAAAAAAAAAAACATTTTAAAAACTACATTTTAAATGCTCTAAAACGAAAAAAAAAATTGTATCAACAAACCATAAGTTTATTACTAAAACTAGCGGCCCGCTCCGGCAAAAAACTCGACTGAGACGAATCTAATGATACCTCATATGTTGAAAACCGTCAAAGGGTCTAGGCTGTAGAGCGTCACAAAGAAGTAGACATACATACATAGGCTCGATAAACATAACCCTCCTTCTGCAGTTGAGTAAAAAATGGAAAATTTTTAATAATTATTCAGTACATTTAAACAGTATATGTAATGAAACAATATTGTTATTTTAATTTATAATGTCAAAAGTCAATATATGTATTCAGTTGCTGGTGTTGTATTTAATTACCAATGTAAAATTGTTATTATTTTCATGTTACTAAGTTATATGGACGCAAATAAGCAATACCATGTCAAAAACACCCACCCACAAAATTAAAAAAACTGAGTTATATATGCAGAAGTGTTGGTAAATGGCTGAAGAACATTTTTCTTTAATATTTGTAGGGTTTTAAGCTTTAAAACTTCTAAAAAGCCATTTTTTAATCATGCAATTTATGTATTATTTTAAACGTTTTGGGTTATATGTACGAAATATATAGTTTGTATACTTATTTTTTGTGAAAATAAGTAAAATAACTTACATACATCTTAAAATTGCCAAAAACATAACCTAACCAATACATTAAAAAAATTCATATAAAGCAAGTTGTTCAACATTTTCAAACGCGTTTTTCTCGAAATGACATTCGAGTGGTTCCTCGTGTCTTGGTAAATAAAGTTGATTTTTTAACGTCTTTACTCCGGCATTTCATTTAACACTAGGCGATATGTCAAACCTTGTGACTGCGCGGGCAATTAAAATTAAAATATTATATTTATTTTGATATGCAAAATTTTATTGTATTATTTACAGCCGCTTAAGGCTAATACAGTATATAATACGTGTGGATTATTTCGATAAGATAATTAAATGTATATGCGTAGATAAATAATAAACAATCGTTAAGTAAACGTTATTATGAATTACCATCGCTCGCGACTTCGCCTGCTTGGACTTTTTATTTTTTGAAGTGAAACTTCTAATGCGATTTCCAACAACGTTGCTCTAATCGTTTAACGCATGAGGGAGAGAGAAAGAAAGATACATAAACGTAGAAAGTAGGAGAGAGAAAGAGAATGAGTCGGTAGATCCCAAGCTCATGCGCGTGGTATTCTTGCTATGCAGCGAAGTGTTATTATAGATTTGTATATCTCCACTCGAAAATGACAATTAAAAGATGCGACCAATTGTGAATTGATGGTAAGCGGTTGCCGTAGCCTATGAGCGCGCGCAGCACTATTACTAGCACTATCACTCGTTGCCAACCGAGAGATACTGGTTAAATCTCTTCAATATTTCACTAGCCTACAACATTTTCTGCGGTGGTACCTACCTAGCTGGCCTCTTGGAAGAAAATACCTAGCACCAGTCTGACTTATTGCACTGGTGGAATCATTTCTGCTGTGACAGAGATTATCCCAACATCGGGCGTTCGGGTCGTCACGACCCCGGTTACAATATTAATATTGTGTTGGGGGTCCGGAAACACAAATAAACACACAGACCAGAACACATGCATGTATGGGCAAAACAAACATTTGTATTGCCAACCATTTCAGTGGTTAAAAACTATATCTTATATAATAGAGATAAATCTAACATCAAATCTTTGAGTCAAGTTCAGTTACGTCACGGCGTTACTGACGATTATGACGTCATAATCAGGCGAGGGTCATACGAGGTCACTGTTGACATGTTTACGATTACTACCTCGGACTGTCCCGATTATTAAAATAGCTTCTGCCAGTGGCTTTGCCTGCGCGAATAATGATTTCAATACAAACTTTGAACTCCTATTTCAACCCTTCAGGGGTTGAATTTTAGAAAAGATTAAAACACTCGTTTCTTTATCTTTTCTCTCTCTCTATGTGTGTGTGTGTGCGTATCGAGCCTACTACAAGCAAATGAGCACACTAGCAAGTGAGTGCACAACTCTCTCTTTCTCTCTATGTCCCTGTCTCTTTTTATCATATAACCTATTTAAATATACAGATTTCATTCGGAGTTGAAGAAAAAACGTAAGGAACTTCGTTCTTGACGGAGGTCGCTCGACCGCACAAACAAGCATACGGTATGCCTGATGGTAAGCAACAGCAACCTATGAACGCGCGCGATACTTGAAGTATCACATGCGCGTTGCCAACCCAAGGATAAAACGTGACACATTCAACGGCCCCCATTAGGATAATTATATCCTGTGTCGGGGTCCGGAAACATTCACAATGACAAGGACAAACACATCCAGACCGGATAACATGCCTGTACGATTAATACAAACATCTGCACCGAGCGGGAATCGAACCCGCAACCGTCGAGGCTAAAGGCAGACTCGGTACCCACAACGCCACAACGGTGTCAAGGATAGGAGGAAAGGGATGGGTAATGGAAAGAAGGAAAAGAGTAGAAAGATGCGGAGCAGTACATACTGAAACTGTTACTGTACGCCGATATTTTGTGAGAGGGTAGTTTCTACTACTACTAAAAACGATCTCAATTTTCCATTAGGTTTTTTTATGTTACTAGTTACCAAACAAGCATACGGCCCACCTGATGGTAAGTGGTTGCCGTAGCCTATGAGCGCTTGAAGTACCATTAGTAGGTGCCACTCACGCGTTGCCAACCTCGAGATATTGGTTCTTAAATCTCCTCTGTTAAGTAATTTCACTACAGTGCCCTTCAAACCGGAACACAGTAATGCATAACCTCTACTATGTGGCGGCAGAACATTTGACACTGCGGTGGTACCTACCTAGCCGGCCTCTTGCAACAAAAGACCTACCAGTGTGAATGATTGCACTGGTGCAATAATCTGTGCTGTGACAGAGGTTATCCCAGCGGCCGATGGGGTCGTCACGTCCCGAGGCCGTCGGCTAAAAGTAATAATAACTTTTAATTATTGTAACGAGATAGCTTATCGTGATTTTGATAATTCCGTTATTGCCACGGGTAGATTAGTGTCCGTATAATATCTTTTATCAAATTGTACAAAGTTATCGTGAATTGTAAATGACTTTATTTATCTTTTTTACCGACTGCGACACAACTTACGGGTAGTGCGATTTAGTAGATATCGTCACGTAACGAAATGCGGTATGCTGTGTGTGCGTATGTGTGTCGAGCGTAGTATTAACAAATGAGCACATGAGTTAGTGAGTGCGCAGGCGGGTGTGCAACTCTATCTCTCTCTCTCTCTCTCTCTCTCTCTCTCTCTCTCTCTCTCTCTCTCTCTCTCTCTCTCTCTCTCTGTCCTTGTCTCTATTTTCATATAAGCTATTGAAATTCATTTCTTATTACATTCGGAGTTGAAAAAAAAATGTAAGGAACTTCGCTCCTGGCGGAGTATTTTTTTTTTTAATAAACGAATAAACACAGCTTTTACGCTGATAACTTTTTTTTTTATAAATAAATAAACGCTACACACTCAACGACCCCCATTAGGATAGTGATATCCTGTGTCGGGGGTCCGGAAACATACACAATGACAAAGACAAAAAACACCCAAACTGGAAAACATGCCTGTAAGGTCAATACAAACATCTGCTCCGAGCGGGAATCGAACTCGCAGTCGTCATAACTATTTTTGATTTTTTTTATTGTGGCGTTGTCGTTCTCAAGGTGCGATATATACAAGAATTGCATGTTTAAAAGTTTGATATATATATTGAAGAAACCAGTTTCTCTAGAACCTTGAATTTGCAAAACATTATCAAATATAAATTCCGTTACTTTGTTGCTAAAAAATATTAAACCTTCCGCATATAAGTGTAGGATATATTTTCGTTTGAAAAACTGTCAATAAAAGAATTGCGAATTGAGGTCATGTCTAGATATAATCATAAATGCTTTAAAATATATTAATAAATAAATAAAATTTAATTGTCTGTTTGTAATTTTAAATTAACAGCTTTACACTAAAAGAAAGTATTAATGGTTTAACATCGGGATTGCGGAGGTTTACGGCAATCGCTCTGTGTAAAAACTAGTAACCTGTCAAGTAGTTAAACAGAGAGAGAGAGAGAGAGAGAGAGAGAGAGAGAGAGAGAGAGAGAGAGAGAGAGAGAGATCTAAACTGGTTCGAAAAATAATTTTCTAAATCGGTTCATAAATGTGGTGGAAGTTCTAAGGTAACAAAAATTAAAATTTATCAAAGAAAAACACATCAAAGTGGTCCCATATCAAATATAATAGCCTCGATAGTTCAACGTTTAAAAGACCTACTCCATTTAACGCGAGAGTTGCGGTTTGATCCTGACCTCCTTGGGCTATATTTGGAGGGGCAATAGGAATATTAGTAATGACTTGAAAAGGCATTACTAAAAATCTTTAAAAAAACAAAGTTTAGCGTATCCTTACTTGGAAGCAAATAAGCAATACCATGTCAACCCGCAACATTGAAAAAAACTGAGTTATATTATTATATTATGCAGAAGTGTTGGTAAATGGTTGAAGAACATTTTTCTTTAATATTTATAGCGTTTTAAGCTTTAAAACTTCTAAAAGTCATTTTTTAATCATGCAATTTATGTATTATGTTAAACGTTGGGTTATATTATGTACGAAATATGCAGTTTGTATACTTATTTTTTGTGAAAATAAGTAAAATAACTTACATAAATCGGAAATTGCCAAAAACTTGACCAATACATAAAAAAATTCATATAAAGCAAGTTGTTCAAAATTTTCAAACGCGTTTTTCTCGAAATGACATTCGTATGGGTTGACATGGTATTGCTTATTTGCGTCCACTTCACGAAGCTGATATTTTCCAATCCGATTCACCTAAAAGCCGTCGTAAAATATAAAAACCGGTCAAGTGCGAGTCGGACTCGCGCACGAAGGTTTCCGTACCATTATAAAAATATTCTGTGAATAGCATCTACCTGTTGCCGTTATTAAAACAAACAAAAAAATCACGTTTGTTGTATGACGACGTTGTGGCGCAGCGGTAGCCAACCTGCCTTAAGCCCCACAGGTTACGAGTTTGATTCCCGCTCGGGACACATATTTGTATTGACCATACAGGCATTTGTTCCGGTCTGGGTGTGTTTGTCCAGGTCTTTGTGTGTGTTTCCTGACCCCCGACACAGGATCTTTCTATCCTAGTGGGGGCCGTTGTGTGTTAAAAAAAATATATATATAGCTTCCCCGTAAATATTTATTTGATTCTTGTACTAATCTCCTGTGTTCTAAATAAACTTGTTATTTCTTTATTAGGGCACCGTTTTACCCATTGTATACGGAACCCTAAAAACAAACCGGTAATGGGTTTCTTAGTAAATAGATCACTTAAAAATATTTGAACACAAACATCAGTCTTGAATACATAAGTATATTGTCAGTGATAGTTTTACGTGTGTACGTGCGATGCGTGCGCGCATGATTTTGTAACACTTATGTAACGATCTAAAGGATATTTTAGTGAAATGTATCGTATTATATAGAGTTTACCATTGTGGAGTGGTTGCAACGAGCCTGCTTTGAGCCTCAACAGTCGCAGGTTCGATTCCCGCTTAAAGCAGATAAACAAATTGTCACAATAATCCGCGGGTGTGAATGTCCTACTTTTCTCAATCGTACTCCAGAAGAATAGCCGAGGTCACTAATTATCGCACTTGTTCATTTGTATCGCTTGTAGTGTCTTCGCTCGTTGCTCAGAACTGAATCAGTCAGTCTAAGCGCCGGGCCGCTTATATAGTTCGGAACACGGGTTCGAGAAAGTTCCGTCCACGGAATGTTATACTCCACTTAGAACACATCCTTCTAGAACCTATGCGTTACGAAGGAAATAGATAGAGAGAGTTGCGAGTGATTTTGAACGTTATGTCCCGGTGATAAGATTCTCCGTAACAGTATTATTTTAGTATGTAAAAAGACCTATGTGCAATATGCTTGGGCGATGTGATCGTTTTAATTAAAACGCCCATAATGTTCAATTTAAAATAATTACTATTTATATGACCTTGTTATATACATAGAATGCCTCTGATAAATCTTATCGAGTGGTTAGTGGCCAACCTAGTGTCACAGTTGTTCAAGCAAGCATACGGCCCACCTGATGGTAAGCGGTTTTCGTAGCTTATAAGCGCGCGCAGCACCATTAGTAGGTGGCACTCACGCGATGCCCAGTAATTCCATTAGCCTACAGTGCTCTTAAAACCGGAACACAGTAATCCCAAATACACTACTGCTTACCGGTAGAATATTTGACACTGCGATGGTACCTACCTAGCTGGCCTTTTGCAACAGAAGACCTACCAGTGTGACTGATTGCACTGGTGGAATAATCTCTGCTGTGACCCAACAGCGGGGGATGAGAACGTCACATTGCCTATATAGTCTTCTGACTTGACTTTTTTGGCGCTATATTGTAGACGTTCATAGCTGGATGCGCGCTCATTGATCGGTAAACGATCGTTGGGTTAAGCAACTTTAGGCGCGGTCGGTCATTAGATGGGTGATCGCGTAGTGGTATTTCAACTGAGTGTCCCCGTGCTTCGGGGGCAAGTAAAAGTCGGTCCCGGTTGTTATCAATTCGACAATAATCGAAAAGTCAAGTCAGAGGCCTATACGGACGACTTCAACAACTCTGACACTAGGCTGGCCACTAACCACTCGATAAGATGAAGAATAATAATAATATTGTAGTTCCCGTGGACCTAGTTATAAAAATAAATAGTCACACTGGTGGTAGGTCTTTTGTTGCAAGAGGCCGGCTAGGTAGGTACCACCGCAGTGTCAAATATTCTGCCGCCAAATAGTAGTGCTTAGGCACTACTGTGTTCCGGTTTGAAGGGCATTGTACGCTAGTGAAATTACTGGGCGAACGAGATTTAAGAACTAATATCTCGAGGTTGGCAACGCGCGAGTGGCACCTACTAATGGTGCTGCAGGCGCTCATAGGCTGCGGCAGCCACTTACCATCAGATGGGCCGTATGCTTGTTTGCCAACTTCTAACATAAAAAAATAAAAAAAATATCATTCATAAGAACAGAACAGTTCCCTATTTTAATTAATTAATTGTATGCTTAAATCATAATATGTAATAAATATAATAATTGTAACTACTTATATTATTTTATATATGTTATGTAAACATTGTCTTGTTTCGGAACAGATCATATTACTTTAAGCTAGCGTAGATTAAGATTAATATTGATTTAATTTAATACTAGTTGTTTAATACTAAACTGTTTTAATATCTTATCTTTCCATAAAAAATATATATAAATGTTAACATGTATTTTTTTCTTTTAAGGGTGATAGTAGTGTATGTTTAATGTTCTAGTTTCCATATTAGGAAGTAGTATGTAAGCTTGTAATGAAGTTCATAATTTAATTCAATATACTCTTAGAGGTTAGGTTTTAAACTTCCTCTTAGCTATTCCAATTTATTATAAGGCTCATCGCAATAGATGTTACGGTTCCCTCCCGATGACGTCCCAAGTCTAGGCTCGACCTCGCAGGACGGACGGATCCCTTGGGACGGATTCAACTTGTGCCCCGCGTGGCAGTCCATCTTTTACCGGCCGAGGTCTCCAGACCCGGCCCCCACCGGTGACGCTGTCAAGGCCACTAGGGCCAACAGCAATGGACACTCCAAAAAAAAAAAAAAAAAAAGATGTTACGGAACCCTTCGTGCGCGAGTTTGACTCGCGGCTAAAGAAGTTTTGTCTTCAACAAATTAGTGTGTAACTTAAGTTATTAATGTTTGTCGACAGATGCGCTTACACCGTTGTGAAGGCTGCCTCGCGGCCTGCCGGCCCGAGCGCGGCGTTACCTCCAGGACACTAAACAGGTAACCCCATTATTTTTTTAATTTGTGTTGCTGTTGGCCTTACTGGCCTTGACAGCGTCACAGGGTGGGGGAGCCGAGTACTGAGACCCAGCCCTGAAAAAGAGAGCCCTCGCAGGGCCTCAAATTGATTCCGTCCTTACGGCGCATCCTGCGCGGCCGAACCCCACTCTTTGTATCTACTTACTAATGTGGTACGGTAATGTGATACGATATGTGACGTCACAACTCAAAGGCCGGATCCTCCGACCAGGCGGATGATATTCACTGGCAGTCCGAAGCCTTAACGACTTCCGTTGGGAAGTTGTATATATATCGTTGCGAAAGAAAAAAAAAATTATTCGGTTAAATTGTTATTTTTCATTACGAACGTTTCGGTTGAACTGTCAACCCCCTCCACTGAAACTAGTATAAAATAGTTGAACTCTGCAGAGGACTGGATTATCGCGTGAACTCGAAGCGACCGGTAGACGAAAATATTAATTATAGTTTGATAATTTGATTGTTATTGCTAGTTTTACAATTATTACTAGCGGCCCGTTTCGGCTTCGCACAGGTATAAAATATATAGCTTATGTCATTCACTGAAAAAATGATTAAAATCGATCCAGCAGTTTTGATTTATTCATTACTGCCCGTGGCCCGCACGCGTTAAATGTAATTATTTACGACATCACATTAGAAACCTCAAAAATAACAGTTTTTTTTCCACTATTTAGTAGATCTTATTATACATATAAAAGGTTTATATGTATTTTCTTTATATCTTTTATAATATAGAATTAATTATTACATAACTAACTAAAATATATAGCTTATGTCATTCACTGAAAAAATGATTAAAATCGATCCAGTAGTTTTGATTTATTCATTACTGCCCGTGGCCGGTACGATTATTTACGACACCACATTAGAAACCTCAAAAATATTTCTCCACTATTTAATGGATGTTATTATACATATAAACCTTCCTCTTCAATCACTCTATCTATTAAAAACTGCATCAAAATCCATTGCGTAGTTTTAAAGATTTAATCATACATAGGGACAGAGAAAGCGACTTTGTTTTATACTATATAGTGAAGTAAAATGAAATAAATAGTGGAAGATTACAATTAACACGACACTTTTACTCGACCTCCGTCTCCCATTTCTAACATTTATAATTTACTAGCGTAGAACGTTTTGATAGCGCGATTCAAGATTGTGACGATCTTGTGCGTCAATATCGTTGCGTAGTATGCCGCGTAGATGGCGCTGTGACTTTCTATAGCTTGCGGGGTTGTGACGATCTATTTATCGCGTTGTGTCCTGTTGCGTTGTGCTGCCTATAGATGTCGCTACAGTAGCTTTTGCCAGTGCCGTCGCCCGCCTGAATAAAGATTTTAATACAAACTTTGAACCCCCATTTCAAAACTTAAAGGGTGGAATTTTAGAAAATATTAAAACATGTGTTTCGTTATTTTTAATTGTTTGCCGAATGGAAAAGTTTCATGATTCTAGTTTCACTAATGACGGAAATCCCATACAAGTTTTCAACCCCCGTTTCACTACCTTAAGCCACTCGCCCAAAGCTTACGAAAATTTTGGCTACACGGATGCTTTAAACCGAACAAACCGGTCACTTACGATTTTTAAAACTCAATCTCTCATAGTTTACACTGCGAATGAAATAATCGAAGAAGCTGAATCTAGCATTTATTGACCGGTTCCAAGCCATGCTTCTAAAACTTATATGACTCATATTTTTTCATTAATATAACATTCTGTCCCTTTCGTACTTCAGGACAAATCAATTGAAACGAGCGAGACAATCGCCGTACGCACTACAGTCTGCCATAAAAGAGATCAAAATGGCAGAGAAGACACCACCCACGCCGCCCGACAACAACGCCCCACGTAAGTAATCACTTGTATTTTACTAATATAAGTTCGGATAAGTTAAATTAACCTAACCCTAACCCTGCTGTCCGAAAAAGGGAAAAAAGAACTAAGTTTTTTGTATGATTTATCCTGAATGAAATAACAGAATATACGGTAGTAGATCCATACTTCTCAGCTCATAGGGGCCGGCTCGACCAGGAAGTACTACCTTCTCACGGTAAATCGGCGTCAAGTAACAATATCATTAGGTACTGTTGCGTTTCGTGCGATGAGTGAGAGCGCCGGAGGCCAAATCTCCCACCCCCTCTGTTCCCTTCCTTTTTTCCCTTCTCATCTCGTTCCTTCTGTTCCTTGGGTTGGCATCGCGCTTGTGATACTTCAAGTATCGCGAGGGTTCATAGGTTGCGCTGGCTGGTTCCCATCAGGTGGACCGTATGCTTGTTTGTGCAACCGTCATGACATAAAAAAAATCAAAATATTGTTGGAAAATAGGATTAAACTATAAAAAAAGTTGTATTTTGATAATCCCACGCGATCCCAGTATTTTTCCGGGATAAAAATATCTTGTGTTAATCCAGGTAATAAGCTGTGTGTTTATCAAATTCTATACAAATCCGTTCAGCACTCCGACACTGAAAAATTTTAAGATCCCGTGGGTTTATCGAAAAAACTACATAATGAGCCCGGCAACCTACAGTGCTCGCTTTCGCTCACCCACGCGCACCCACACACACACACACACACACACACACACACACACACACGCACGCAATCATAATCGACTCCTTCCTAGCATTATTCCTAGCAACCACCCAGGGTCTGCTTATTACTCTTATCCTGATTTGACAGGTTACTAGTTTTTACACAGAGCGATTGCTATCTGACCTCCGCAACCCTAAGGGCGAACTAGTAACTCTTGAATGAGAGCAAATTACCTGTCAAGAGCTAACGGTTATTACCAGTGCTCTCCGAAGCACAGTCACATACGGCCAGCCCGAATCAGAAGGTGCAACGGTCGTCAAAATCAAAGTTGACCCTATACCATATAAAAATAAAGTCCAAATTCCAATTATCTTCACAGCTATGCCATGGTTCGGTATGGATATAGGCGGTACGCTGACAAAATTGGTATACTTCGAGCCGCGCGAAACCAACAGACGGGAACTGGACAAGGAAACGGAAGTTCTGAAGAACATAAGACGGTACTTGACGAGGAACTCCGCTTATGGGAAAACCGGAAGACGGGACGTGCATTTACAGGTATTTTTATTCTTCATTCAATTCCAAAATACGAAAATAACAGCGCAATTTAGAAGACATTTTCTTCCTCGCACAACCACTCTGTGGAATCAACTTCCGCCGGCAGTCTTTCCGAACCGATACGACTTGGGAACCTTCAAGAGAAGAGCGTATTCTTTCCTTAAAGGTCGGCAACGCACCTGCATGCCTGCTGGTGTTGCAGATGTTCATGGGCGGCGGTGATCGCGTAACATCAGGTGGGCCTCCTGCCCGTTTGCCTCCTCACCCACAAAAAAAACAAACGCCCTGACCGAAACAGATATTTGTAAGATCAATACAAACACCTGCCCGAACGGGAATCGAACCCGCAACCGTCGAGGCTAAAGGCAGACTCGCTACCAATACGCCCCAACGGTCACGTAAAAGTATCGTCCGTAAATCGACTTTACAGACAATTTGGAAGCCGCAATACAACGGTAGAAGGGCCGACTCCGCTCGGTTAACGCGAGAGTTTCGGGTTCGATCCTGACCCCCTTGGGCTATTGTCGTACCCCGTCCTAGCGCAAGCTTCGAGCTTATTTGGAGGGGCAATAGGAATATTAGTAATGCCTTGAAAAAGCATAGATTATTGGCTTCCAATTGTGCCCATCGACCACAAGTTAGTTATTTTTTTATGTTAGAAGTTGGCAAACAAGCATACGGCCCACCTGATGGTAAGTGGATGCCGTAGCCTATGAGCGCTTGCAGCACCATTAGTAGGTGCCACTCACGCGTTGCCAACCTCGAGATATTAGTTCTTAAATCTCGTTCGCCCAGTAATTTCACTAGCGTACAATGCCCTTCAAACCGGAACACAGTAGTGCCTAAGCACTACTATTTGGCGGCAGAATATTGGACACTGCGGTGGTACCTACCTAGCCGGCCTCTTGCAACAAAAGACCTACCACCAGTGTGACTGATTGCACTGGTGGAATAATCTCTGTTGTGACAGAGGTTATCCCAACAGCGGGCGATGGGGTCGTCACATCCCGACGCCTTAAGATAGCCTTAAGATTATATTAGTAGTAGAGCCATGTTCCTCTCAGCAACCTTCAACCTTTACGTTTCGTTTGATGAGTGAGTTCGCCAAAGGCCCAATCTCCCATCCCGTCTGTACCCTTCCTTATTTCCTTAATATTCCTTTCTTTTCCTCTTATCCATCGGGTTGGCAATACGCGATACTTCAAGTATCGCGCGCGTTCACACATTGCGGTGACTGCTTACCATCGTGACAAAAAAAAACCTTCAATTTTATTTATTTTTATTGATGTATGTATTTATTTAGATCTCTAAAGTTTTACGGTAGATTATATATTATTTTAAATAGTTCAATATCAATGTTCTTCAGATGGAGAATGTCACGATACGCGGTCGTCGCGGCTCCCTCCACTTCATCAGGTTCCCCACCAGCGAGGTGGGGGCGTTCCTGCAGCTCGCCAGGTCGAAGGGTATGGCGGCGCTCGTCAACACTATATACGCTACTGGCGGTGGTGCTTACAAGTTTGAAGAAGATTTTATTAAGGTACGTACCTAAAGTGACGTCACAGGTCGCGGGTTCGATTCCCGAAGCAGATGTCTGTATTGACCATACAGGTCTGTATTCTGGCTTGGGCCAATTTTTTGCGTTGTCTTCACCATGTCGGATTACAACCGCGGAGACTTCATTTATTTTAATTTTAATTTTTATGGATATATGATTGTTTGTATGTTTCTTTGCATGCATGCTTGCGTGTCATCAATTAATTTTTTTAAATATATATATATATCGTTCATAAATCGAGATTTTATTAATTTTTAGAGATATATTAGTTTCTACCTTCTCTTCTTTCTTTGTATTTCCATAATATTCTTCATAATTGCAATGAAATTACCAACTTATTTTTGCGGTCCATTTTAAGTGGAAACTAAAGGGACGTTAAATGTTTTCTGTCACGCTAATTTTTTCTTTGAAATGTGACGTCACGAAACTGAGAATCCCTCCCACCCATGCCACACTGTGCTTATGTGCAAACAAGCATACGGCCCGCCTGATGGTAAGCAGTCATTTCAACTTATGAACGCGCGCGATACTTGAAGTATTACATGCGCGTTGCCATCTCACGGGATAGGAGGGAAGTGAGGAGAAGGGCAAAGAGGGGGTGGGAGATTAAGCCTCCGGCGCTCGCACTCGTCGCACAAAACAGCAATACCTGCTGGGTACTGTTACTTTACGCCGTTTTCCTGTGAAGGGTAGCACTTCCCGGTCGAGGTGGCCCACTTGTGACTTGTCATGGGAGGAGTCAATCTATGAATTTAACGATATATCTCGACAGGAAGTGAACATGTGCCTTTCGAAGTTGGATGAGCTGGACGCGCTGATAGCGGGCGTGCTGTTCGTGGACGCGATGAACCCCCAGGAGTGCTACTACTGGGCGCCGCCGGAACCGGTCACGAATTGCAAGGACACGGTGAGTCGGATGGCCGCCATTTTGGATTTGTGTTAAAAAATAGTGTGTGTGTGTGCGCACGTGTGCTGCTTACGGGTAGTGCGATTTAGAAATCGTCACGTAACGAAATGCCGTATGCTGTGTGTGCGAGTGTGTGAGCCTACTACAAGCGCACGAGCGAATGAGTGCGCAACTCTATCTCTCTTTCTCTCTCACACACACTCTGTATTTGTCTCTTTTTAACGTACTGAAATATACAGATTTTATGTCTAATTATATTCGTATTATAAAAAAAAAACACATTTTCGTGAACGGAGCCACGGGCATAGCTTAACTAGGTAAAATATTTTTTTCCCCATAAAGTATAATATCATATTTCAAAAACCGTTATGTAGCTTAATTAGGGTTGTCACAATTTAGTTTTTTATTTAATAAACCTTAATAAAGTACAATCTCTCGAAGGAGGGGAGTGTGAATGTTCCCATTCGCCGAACGAAACCCAACAGCGCGGAATATTACGGAAACACGGTACGGAACTGTATTGTTATTATACATAGGAGCAATTTCCCGGTCGAGCTATCCGGTTGAAGACAAGTCTCAAGACGATAAAAAGACTAGGGAAGGATTGGAAGCTAACTTCCGCCCCCTTTTTGTAATATTTGTATTAGCTACCGCTGCGCCACAGCGTCGTCATGAATATTGAACCTGAATCACTCCCCCTTCCCCTTAAAACTACAATTTTTGACTTATCGACTGTTGTCTAATTGTCAACAGCCGGGACCGACTTTTTACGTGCCCTCCGGTGCCCTCCGAAGCACGGAGACGCTCGGTTGAAATACCACTATGCGGTCACCCATCTAGTGACTGACCGCGTCTAAATATGCTTAACTTAACAATCGTTTACAGATTCGTGGTTGCACTCGGCTATGAGCGTCTCATATCCTGGGCTGATTTTTGGCTACGCCCATGTTTTGTTATGTCCAATTTACTAAATGATAACTTAACTACATTTTTTTTTACAATTTCCTGTTCCTGATGAAAAATCCTGTATCCTATACGTGCGCCAAATTTCATCCTAATCCGTTCAGTAGTTTTTGCGTGAAAGAGTAACGAACATACAAACTTTCACATTTTTTATATAGTAGATAACTTTTATTTATTTCATAACGATTGGTAAAGCATACGGTCCGCCTGATGGTAACCAGTCACCGCAACCTATGAACGCGCGCGATACTTGAAGTATCACATGCGCGTTGCCAACCCGAGGAACAGGAGAGGAGGGAGGAGCAGGAAGAAAAGAAAGAGATTAGAGGGGGTGAGAGATTGGGTCTCCGGCGCTATCACTCACCATACTAAACGCAACAGTACTGTTACTCTACGTTCATATTCTGTGAGACGGTAGTAGTTTCCTGGAGGAGCCAAACCATTTATGCCGGGAGAAACATGGCTTTACAACTACTATACTACTAGTAGAATTAATTATTAATAATATAATTAATTATTAATAATATAATTAATTATTAATAATATAAATAATATATTTTTTTTCAATTTCAGCCCTACTTAGAGGCAGCCCTGAGCCAGTACGTCAGGAAGCCTTTCGATTTCTCAAATCCATATCCATTCCTATTGGTTAATATTGGAAGTGGTGTTTCGATGTTGGTTGTGAACGCGCCCAACGATTACTACAGAGTTAGCGGGACGAGGTGAGTGCTTTTTCTTAGACGTCTCATTGGTAACAAATGTTTGGCCAATATTGGTAATGACGTCAAATGTAGGTTCTTAAGTACATAGGACGAGGTGAGGAATTTGAACCTTATTGTTGATACGTTAAGATGCTTTTTCTTAGACGTCTTATTGGTAAGAAATGTTTGGCCAATATTGGTAGTGACGTCACATGTTAGTTGTAAACTCGCTTGCTACATAGTTAGTGGGGTGAGGAATTTGAACCGTGTTGTTGATTTGTTAAGATGCTTTTTACTTAGACGTCTAGTTGGAAATATGTTTGGCCAATATTTGTAGTGACGTCAAATGTTGGTTCTAAACGCTCCCAACGACTACTAGAGTTAGCGGGACGAGGTGAGGAGTTTGAACCTTGTTGTTAATATGTTAAGATACTTTGTACTTAGACGTCGTGTTAGTAATTGCTTGGCCAATATTGGTAGTGACATCAAATGTTGGTTGTAAACTCGACTCGGAGATTGGGCCTTCGGCGCTCTAACACATCGCAAGATTACACTGTTACTTTTCGGCTTTCTACGAGAGGGTATTACTTTCCCGGTCGAGCCGGCCCATTTAATTTTTTGGATAAAAATTTGTCCAAGGGGGAGCATGGGTCCGTGGGTCAGGTGCCCTTAATAATCGGGTAAAAATTAAAGTTAATTTTTTTTGCTCCACAGCCTCGGCGGTGGCACATTCCTCGGCCTGTGCTGCCTCCTGGCCGGCTGTAGCAGCTTCGAGGAGGCGATAGCGCTCGCCGCCTCGGGGGATAACACCGCTGTTGACAAGCTCGTCCGGGATATATATGGGGGGGATTACGAGAGGTTCGGCCTCAAGGGGGATTTGGTCGCCAGCAGGTGGGATACAAAATTACCCATCATATTATATTCGATACTGTAGTGATGGCTTACGTTTATATATATACTAGCGGGCCCCTGATAGTAGCGCCCCCTAACTGAGTCTAATTGTGAACAGAAGTGACACCGGTGGAAATTTTTGAATTAAAGATAGGGGTTGATGGGGTTAAAGTTTAGGGTTGTATGTATTTTTAATGCCACATCATAAAAATAAAAATTAAAAAATTGTCAAAAATAACAAATTTGGTTTGGACCACCCTTATCACTTAGGGTATAAAAATCTCAGACCTGCTGAATATACATATAAAATTTCATCAAAATCGTCAAGTGTTTTCGCAGAAGCTTAGTAACTAAAACTGAGACACGAGAATTTTGTTATATATGTGCGTTGACAAAATTAGTGAAGGGATGAGATGGGGAAAAAGGAAGGGTGCAGAGGGGGTGGGAGAATGGGCCTCCGGCGCTCCCACTCATCACATATAACACAAGAATACTCTGTTACTTGTCGCCGATTTTCTGTGAGATGGTCCTTTCGAGCCGGCACATCAACTGAATCGTATTAAAATGTATTCTCATTGTTTTAGAAATTAACCAGAAAACAGACTTTCAACGATTATTTATTTTACCGGCGTCGGGACGTGACGACCCCATCCCCCGCTGTTGGGATAACCTCTTACAGCAGAGATTATTCCACCAGTGCAGTCAGTCACACTGGTGGTAGGTCTTTTGTTGCAAGAGGCCGGCTAGGTAGGTACCACCGCAGTGTCAAATATTCCGCCGCCAAATAGTAGTGCTTAGGCATTACTGTGTTCCGGTTTGAAGGGCACTGTAGGGTAGTGAAATTACTGGGCAGAGGAGATTTGAGAACTAATATCTCTCGTTGGCAACGCGTGACAGCGTTGGCAACCTACCATCAGGTGGGCCGTATGCTTGCTTGCCAACTTGGTAACATAAAACATTATATTTCCCAGTTTCGGTCACATGTGCTCGGCGGAGCGCCGCGCCCGCGTGTCCCGCGAGGACCTCGCGCGCGCCACGCTGGTCACCATCACCAACAACATCGGCTCCATCGCGCGCCTCTGCGCCTCCAACGAGAACATCGAGAGGGTCCGTACCCGTCCCCACACCACACTACTCCCTCAATATAACTTGAACCATGCGCAGTAACACGTTTTTGGGTCTCAACCGTATGCGGTATGAAGGGGGCCGCGTTACTATAGCAACGTGGTGACGCTAGACGCGTTCGGTACACTCGCTCACGGTTGTTTTAGTTCTTTAAAATATAAATTATTTTTGTCAAGTGTGTGAACATTTAAGTTTATTTAATAAAACAAGGTGTCATCCCATTAAATGACAATGATAATAAATAATTAATTGAATTTAGAAGAAACAATAACTATATCATATACTTAATTCCGTTTTCAACATTTTTGTTTGTTATTGCACCTGCGCAGAAATCGCCATTTTGGTTCAACTTAAATTGAGAGAACTATACCACCATCACACCTGCTGGTGGTAGAGCTTAACCCGACTGCTGGTCACCCATAGTATAACTAGCTGTAACTTTATGGTAGGCTACATGCCCGTTTGACCCCTATGACATAAAAAACTTTGCACTATATACCTTGGACCTCCAGTCTTCTTTGGGTCATTTCATTCTAGGATTTAGTTAGTAGAGCCATGCTTCTCTAAGTAAAAATGTAGCGGCTTGACCGGGGAAGTACTACCTTCGCACAGAAAATCCACGTAAAGTAACTGTGCTGCGTGGCATTGAGTTATAGCGCCGGAGGTCCAAACTCCCACCACCTCTTTACCCTTCCTTTTTCACTTCCCATCCCATCCTTTTTGTTCCTTGCGTTGGCAACACACATGTGATACTTCAAGTATCTCTACGATTGTCTTCCACATACATAAGCTGTATATTTTATTTCCTCTTTAAGTAGACATAAACTACCATATCAGGTGGTGGAGCCCCCCCATTTTCCTCAGCCTATATTAAAAAAGTATATCATCAACAGGTGGTGTTCTGCGGGAACTTCTTGAGAGTGAATCCGCTATCTATGAAGCTGCTGTCGTACGCTATGTCCTACTGGTCCAAGGGGGCTCTAAAGGCACTCTTCCTCGAGCATGAAGGGTGAGTATTATTTCCGAAATGAATAAAAAGTGTGGGTTCTATTCTCGCTCGGGCAGATGGTTGCATTGATCTTACAAATGTCTGTTTCGGTCTGGGTGTGCCTCGGACAGCACGTTAAGCTGTCGATCCCGGTTGTTATCATAACATCTGATAATAATCGTTAACTCTTGATAAGTAAATTGCTCTTATCCAATCAGTTGCTGGTTCGCCCTTAGGGTTGCGGAGGTCAGATGGCAATCGCTCCATGCAAAAACAAGTAACCTGTCAAATCTGGACAAAAAAAAAATTCCAAATACGACCAGTATTTCCAAACTCTTCAGCTTTTAAAACTCGAAAAAAACATTTTTTTTTTCCCTAATTTCTAGGTACTTCGGTGCAGTCGGCTGTCTCCTACACTACGACAATAAAAACCACAAACGCGAGAACGTATCGCGACACGCGACTCCGCCCGAGACGATGCAAACAAACAGATGAACACACACACATATATGTAAGATTATATACATGTATAACACCAGTACGCATTGACAACGCTTTAAGCTTAAGTTAAAAAAAAATCGAATTAAAAAATTATAATAAATACAAAGTACATTATAATCCATTTGATTAGTATTTTATGGTTTATGCTTTTTTATTATTTAACCGACTTCAAGAGTTTTAAAATGCGATGTGTAACATTTCTTGCCTGCAATCGATGGGTGTGATTTGGTGAAAAGGGACTGAAGTTTGTAACAGGAAGCGAGCCTTATTTGATTTGACCAATAAGCGCGCCTTATTTGATTTGACCAATGTGTATGATATTTTATTTGACCAATTAGAGTGCTCCATTTGATTTGACGAATTAGCGCGCTATTTGATTTGACCAATAAGCGTGACATTTTTAATGTAAGAGGGGGCAAACGGGCAGGAGGCTCACCTGATGTTAAGCGATCACCGCCGCCCATGAACAACTGCAACACCAGAGGGCATGCAGGTGCGTTGCCGACCTTTAAGGAAAGAATACGCTCTTCTCTTGAAGGTTCCCAAGTCGTATCGGTTCGGAAAGACCCTCGGCGGAAGTTGGTTCCATCAAAATGGTTGTGCGAGGAAGAAAATGTCTTCTAAATCGCGCTGTTGTGGATTTCCAAACATTTGATTTGACCGCACGCGATGTTATTTATAGTAATTTAGCTCATTATTTAGGTGATGTCAGATGTTACACATCATATGCTACTTTCATTTTGTATAACATATGCTTTATATAGAACGGGACCCTTCAAAATGTAAGAACTAATTACCCACAATGACTACATACATGTATTGTGTATATGACTTAAAGCTTAGGGGACGTACCCATACTACGTGACCCGTTTTTATAGTGTTTTAGCACCCCCTCCTCGGTGACCACCCGTAGTGTATGCCAAGACCCTTTTAGTTTCACATATAAATTTATAATTACGGTTTGCAATCACTGGTAGGTCTTTTATTGCAAGAGGCCGGTTAGGTACAACCGCAGTGTCAAATATTCTACCGCCAAGCAGTAGTGTCTTAGGCTAGTGAAATTACTGGAGAAAAGAGATTTAATAACTAATATCTGTCATTGTCAATGCGTGAGTGGTACCTATTAATGGTGTTACGCGCGCTCATAGGCTACGGCAACCGCTTACTATCAGGTCGTATGCTTGCTTGCCAACTTGCAACATAAATAAAAATTGCAATCATCTCTATTGACTACCTAACATAAACCTGTGAACTACCGCAGCGCCGGTGACTTCAATCCCAGCAGTAAAGGGGGTGGGGGTCGTGTTATGGTGCTAAAAATTATAAAAAGGGTTACGTAGTATGGGTACGTCCCCTTAGGCGGGTGAAGTCGGTTAAAAAAAATATTTCAATCGAATTTCTTATAGAAAGCTCTGGAAGGATTGTAATGTTATTGGAATGTATGTATGTATGTTTATTTTTTTTTTAATATGACATGTCGTTAGGTTCTTAATTGTGGCTTAATAGGTTATTTAAAATGTTAAGTAGTACTGATTGCTGTTATTCATAGGATGGGTGGATAAGGTATTTGAATACTTGCAAGGCGGCCCCTACTCCATCAATATTATTGTACAATATTATTGCACAATTTTTCAATACAAAATCGCCATCAATATTATTTCATGGTATATGGGTCGTCTAAAAAATGGTTTATCTATATGAAAAATTGTTTTGTGAAAAAAAAAAATTATATATTAATTTATTTTATTTTAAAATAATTATAAAGAATATAAAATCGTAATATTTTGTTAGAATTATAAGAATTTTTTAATATGGAGTGTATTATATTGTGTACGCGACTGTACATTCGCTGTTGCTGAATAAAACTCCTGACAACTTTTTGACTATTTATTTTCTCTCCTTTACATTTATTTTATTTTACAAATATTAATTGTTGACGAAATTGGGGCTCAGTGGTCGGCGAACCTGCCTTAAGCGCCACTTGTCGCGGGTTCGATTCCCGCTCGGGGCAGATGTTTGTGTGTTTTTCCTTGTCCTTGAGTATTTTCCCAGATCCTGATACAGGATATTACTATCCTAATGGGGGCCGTTGAGTGTGAAGCATTCATTTATTTATTATTATTTTACAAAGCTCATATTAAATATTTAACAAAAATTAATTGTACTTAAATACCATCTGATCTGGGGGCCTACCATGAACACTTATCGCGATTCAAATAATGGCCTAAACTGAGCTACATCGCTATTTCGTACCATATATATACTTCATGATACCATATAAAATCTGAATCGTTTTACTAACTGAATTGTTTTGGATTACAATAGAATTGTTGCTAAAAGTTCATTGTAGACTGTACTGATCTGATGTACAATATATATTACAATTGCACATATCGTTCTCTTAAAGTTACAGAGAATGTAGAAAAAAAAAGAAAAAATTGCATTAGTCAGAGTATAATTAAACATTTATACATAATCTGTATTGTTCAATAAACAAATACCTGTATTAAAACATTTGTTTTTAATAAAAATAATATCGCGAGAAGAACTGGTCTCGAGCCGTGTGGAGCCGTGGAGAGGGACCACACGACAGGGGATCCTTTGTCATGCCTTCGTGCAGCGCACATTGGCTGCAAATATGCTTCAGTACCTTTAGGCAATTTTAATATTAAATAAGTATTTATGTAGTAAAAATACTACTGGCCACTAATAACGAAAATTGTTTTCGTCTGATAAAAGAACAACAAAAAAAACATTCCGTCTTACAAATTCATACCGCAACTTTTCATACGCTAGCGCTACTGTGGTGTGTTTTTGAACCTTAATTTTTCACGTTAAGTTGGACACTTTAATACCAATCCACCATGTACAACGGTTCTCCGTACTTAATTAATCCCTAAATAATTATTTAAAAATATTATCAATCAATTTTAATAAAAAGAAATACTGTTAAAATGATATCTTTAAAGGAATTTACTTATTACATATATTATTTTGGTTTACTCAGTGTAACAGCTTAGCCGAAAGTAAATACCGTATTATTTAATTTAGATCGATAAATATGGTTTAGGTTATTTTTAACTATTTAATTTATTTTATATAAATATACTTTTATTGCTATAAATTATAATTTAATTATAAAATATATTTATTGAAAGGCGTAGACATTAGTTTATGGTTTCTTACAAGTATCGACTGGCAACTTTTTTACATCTGTTAAGTTGGTAGTATTAATTCCACTTCCACTTCCGTCTGAAACTAAAAACTTTTCTAGTTTCTTCTTTGAAGTTTGAGCACTTTGAGCACATTTAACTAAGTAGTTACGAGTCAGAAACAGTGAAATGGCTAAACTACCCGAAAATGAAGAAAAGAAAGTTGTGTTCTCGATTGGTTCCTCCGTCCTTTTTGACCTCAGCCATTATCACATTGTTATACAGGTAAGTTGTATCTATTAATATTTTCGTGATATTAAATGTAAAAATAACGAGCGAACTAATTTGAATTTAAAACTTATATTATATCATTTACGTGTATTTACGTGTATACTTATTTATAATTAAATAAGATTTCATTTATTTAGATTCACTAAGTCTACGTAAGTACGTACGGCACGTAGAAATAATTTTAAATTAAAAACCTGATAATTATACTTTATTGTAGGCATAATTATTAATTCTTCCTCATATTAAGTTCTATCCCTCCTCAGAATGTGAATAATTCAAATAGGACGTCATCGGCCATGCTCAACTCTCAAGTAACTTCAGCAGGCATGTAAGTATAATCCGTCATAAAAAGTATATTATATTCAGTGAATACAGTTAAAAATTACATTTAATCGTATATTTGTAAGAATTATTGATAATTAATAACGCAACAATGAGTAATCCCAAAACAACGTGGTTTTACGTTGTGTAGATTTAGTAGTGAAAAATTATGAAGTACCCTCATTTTTTTATATTGACTTTCTTTTTAAATATAACAGTTTTATCTTTATAATCCTTTCTTATAGTGATCCAATTATTATTAATATATATATTTTAAAGTTCTATAATAATTGAAAATAGTGTTTAAAATTAACATTAATTTAATCAGTGCTGTGTTGGCAGGTAAGACATGTTTTTTAAAGTGAGTTTCCATTTTTATACTATAAGCTCTGTCCCCAAAAGGCTAGTATAAGCTTAGCATGTGTATCTGTGTGTCTTCCTGTGGCATTATAGCTCCAAAAAGTAACTATGATTAAAAAAATATATCTAGCATTTTGAAGATTCTCAAATACATAGTTGATAATGATTGTGAGATGTTTACCACAAAGCCAGTTAAACTTTATATCAAACCAAATTAAAGGAAATGTATAACAATATTACTATTTCACATTGATGTTCTGTAGTGTTGGGATAAACATGGGCCAATTGTAGTTGACAATGGCTTTTTTTCCTAGTCTGCTTATTACTCTCATCCGGGTTTGACCGATTACTAGTTTTAACACAGAGCAATTGCAATCTCACCTCTGTAACCCTAAGGCGAAACCAGTAACTCATTGGGTATAAGCAAATTACCCATTAAAACTTAACAATTATTATGAGGTGTTATGACAACAACCGGGACCGACAGCTTAACATGCTTTCCAAGGTTGGAGACCCATTAAGTCTTAAACAGATATTTGCTAGTTGGAATTGACAAGGTTTTTAAGAATTGACGCTTGAAGCAGATGTTTGTATTGAACATACATGCACATGTCCCAGTAAGGATTTTTTTATTATTTTTTTTTTTTTATGTTAGAAGTTGGCAAACAAGCATACGGCCCACCTGATGGTAAGTGGATGCCGTAGCCTATGAGTGCTTGCAGCACCATTAGTAGGTGCCACTCACGAGTTGCCAACCTCGAGATATTAGTTCTTAAATCTCGTTCGCCCAGTAATGTCACTAGCGTACAATGCCCTTCAAACCGGAACACAGTAGTGCCTAAGCACTACTATTTGGCGGCAGAATATTGGACACTGCGGTGGTACCTACCTAGCCGGCCTCTTGCAACAAAAGACCTACCACCAGTGTGACTGATTGCACTGGTGGAATAATCTCTGTTGTGACAGAGGTTATCCCAACAGCGGGCGATGGGGTCGTCACATCCCGACGCCTTTAAAAATTGTTGGATGTATTTACTTGTCCTTGTCACTGTGTGTGTTTCCGGACTTCCAACACAGGATACAACTATACCTAAGTATACCATAAGGATGCCGTTAAGTGTGTAGTGTTTATTATTTTAAAGCTTATTTGAATATAAATTTTTGTATAATGAAATAAAGATAACTTATTATTATTATTTATTGCGTCTGTTTATTAGGACAGTTGTAGAATGATTAACGACAACATAAAATTATATTGATACATAATATATGTTCCAAATAAGGTATGATTTATGACATTCATATTAGAGTCTCTGAATCACTTGGCATATTTAAGAGCCGTCTCAAGAAATATTATCTGTAATTTAATACATAATCTATTTATGTTTATTCAATTAATTTATATTATAATATGTATTTTTATTTGAGTATGTATGTATCTATGTATTTGTGTATTTTATGTTTATGTATTAATATGTACGTCTATATATTTATTTATGATTAATAAATATATTTAAACAAATCATGTAAATTTTATACATATTTTAAGTATTTATTTTACTTTTTTGTGCACTAATAGCCTTTCCAATAATAAGCTTAGTTTAATATCAAGGTTGCCTGTAAGAGATCACTTTAAGTGATAAGGCCGCTATTGTACCATTTTTGTAAAATTAATAAATTATGTCATATTTTCTCTTGTGTGTACAATAAAGAATTTAAATAAATAAATAAAATAAATATGTGCATACGGCACAATTTATATTAAAAAAAATAATAATAGTATTTTTTTTATCTTTTGACGGTTTGGTAACAAGCATACGGTCCGTCTAATGGTAAGTAGTCACCACAATCTATGAACGCGCGTGATACATGAAGAGACCACATGCCTGTTGCTCACCCAAGTAATAAAAAGGGAGTTGAGGGGTGGGAGATTGGGCCTCTGGTGCTCTCACTCATCACAACAGTACCTAATGATACTGTTACTTGACGCCGATTTTCTGTGGGAGGGTAGTACTTTCCCGGTCGAGCCGGCCCATGTGCTGCGAGGAACATGACTGACTTGTAGACTGTGATAATAAATAGTTCATTATAAATTTTTCAGGACTTGAAGAATGCAACGTCAGCAAATGCTTTAGTGTACCTACAAGTCATGGTGTTTTGTAAGTATACACAGAAGTCTATTTACGTTGATAACCGTTGGCGTGTGGGTAGCCGGCCTTGAGCCTCGACGGTCGCGGGTTCGATTCCCTCTCGGTGCAGATTTTTTTAACTTCAGCAAATACAAGTCATGGTGCTTTGTAAGTATACACAGAAGTCTATTCGTTAATAGACTGTTGTGGCATGTTGGTAGTGAGCCGGCCATGAGCCTCGACGGTCGCGGGTTCGATTCCCTCTCGGTGCAGATTTTTTTCACTTCAGCAAATACAAGTCATGGTGCTTTGTAAGTATACACAGAAGTCTATTCGTGAATAGACTGTTGTGGCATGTTGGTAGTGAGCCGGCCATGAGCCTCGACGGTCGCGGGTTCGATTCCCTCTCGGTGCAGATTTTTTTAACTTCAGCAAATACAAGTCATGGTGCTTTGTAAGTATACACAGAAGTCTTTTCACGTTGACAAATGTTGTGGCATTTTGGTAGTGAGCCGGCCATGAGCCTCGATGGTCGCGGGTTCGATTCCCTCTCGGTGCAGATTTTTTTAACTTCAGCAAATACAAGTGATGGTGCTTTGTAAGTATACACAGAAGTCTATTCACGTTGACGACTGTTGTGGCATTTTGGTAGTGAGCCGGCCATGAGACTCGACGGTCGCGGGTTCGATTCCTTCTCGGTGCAGATTTTTTTCACTTCAGCAAATACAAGTCATGGTGCTTTGTAAGTATACACAGAAGTCTATTCGTGAATAGACTGTTGTGGCATGTTGGTAGTGAGCCGGCCATGAGCCTCGACGGTCGCGGGTTCGATTCCCTCTCGGTGCAGATTTTTTTAACTTCAGCAAATACAAGTCATGGTGCTTTGTAAGTATACACAGAAGTCTTTTCACGTTGACAAATGTTGTGGCATTTTGGTAGTGAGCCGGCCATGAGCCTCGATGGTCGCGGGTTCGATTCCCTCTCGGTGCAGATTTTTTTAACTTCAGCAAATACAAGTGATGGTGCTTTGTAAGTATACACAGAAGTCTATTCACGTTGACGACTGTTGTGGCATTTTGGTAGTGAGCCGGCCATGAGACTCGACGGTCGCGGGTTCGATTCCTTCTCGGTGCAGATTTTTTTAACTTCAGCAAATACAATTCATGGTGCTTCGTAAGTATACACAAGAGTCTATTCACGTTGACGACTGTTGTGGCATGTTGGTAGTGAGCCGGCCATGAGCCTCAACGGTCTAAAATCCTTAAAGAATATTAGCAATGCTATTTCAATTCATTACTAATATTCCTATTGCCTGTACAAATAAGCTTGAAGCTTGCGCTAGTAGTGGGTACGACAATAGCCGAAGGGAGTCAGCATCGAACCCGCGACTTCTACCATTGAGCTATAGAGGCGTCTAACCGAGGCTTTTTCAAATTTAATAATTGTTTTTCTTTACAAACTATATTATCATTCAGGTATTAAATAACAAACTTAAACAAAAAGTTAAGACAAAACTTACTTAATATTATAAATGTGAAAGTAACTGTCTGTCTGTCGCGCTTTCATGCCAAAACTACTGAACTGTTTCATTAAATTATTAAAACTATCGTGAGACATAATTAACTTAATTAGAATTTAAACGACTAGCACTCACGTTCAATCGGTTTAAGTACCGACTAGTTTCAGTGCGAGACGGGTTGCGACCGCGAACGTAGGCCACTCACCCTGATGAAGGACCTCCGATGAGTCCGAAACTAGTCGGTACTTAAACTGATTGAACGTGAGTGTTAGCCGTTTAAATTCTACATTAAGTGAACTGTTTCAAATTAAATTTGGTACACAGATAGTCTAGAGCCTGATAAAGGACATAGGCTACTTTTTAACGCGCAAAAGGGTTGTAAGGAGTTGAAAGGGGCAATGTAAAGTTGTATGGAAGTATCGTCATTTTCGGAGTTAGAAGCTTTAAACTTTTTTTGTAGAATGTTTGTCGATAACAATAAATATGACATTCAAAGTTTGTAACATTTTCACCCCCCAAGGTTTAAAATAATAGGGAATAGGGGATGAAAGTTTGTATGGAAATTTATAAGGATTATGTGAATACTAGCGGCCCGCTCCGGCTTCGCACGGGTATAAAATATATAGCCTATGTCATTCACTGAAAAAATGATTAAAATCGATCCAGTAGTTTTGATTTATTCATTACTGCCCGTGACCCGCACGCGTTAAATGTAATTATTTACGACATCACATTAGAAACCTCAAAAATAACAGTATTTCTCCACTATTTAATGGATGTTATTATACATATAAACCTTCCTCTTCAATCACTCTATCTATTAAAAAACCGCATCAAAATCCGTTGCGTAGTTCTAAAGATTTAAGCATACATAGGGATATAGGGACAGAGAAAGCGACTTTGTTTTATACTATATAGTGATGATACACAGAACTGCTAGCAGAAGCTTTAAAATAGTTTATTGTAATTTTCCAGGATTTGAAAAATATCAGATACAACTTGGAAACCTTCAAGAGAAGACCCTATCCCTTTCTCAAAGATTGGCAACGCACCTGCATGCCCTCTGGTGTTGCAGATGTTCATGGGCGGTGGTGATCGCTTAACATCAGGTGAGCCTCCTGCCCGTTTGCCCCCTCTGATATATAAAAAACGTTTACTCTGATTGGTCTTTTGTTGCTAGAGGATTGGTAGGTAGGTACCACTGCAGTGTCAAATATTCTACCGCAAAGCAGTAGTGTCTTAGGCATGATTGTGTTCCAGTTTGAAGGGCACTGTAGGCTAGTGAAGTTACTGGGCAGAGGTGATTTAAGAACCAATATCTCTCGTTGTCAACGCGCGAGTGGCACCGACTAATGGTGTTGCCCGCTCATAGGCTACGGCAACCGCTTACCATCAGGTTTAACCGGTTAGTAACATTTAAAAATTTTTTTAATAAGATATCAGTAACAAAGACACCGTTGTGGCGTTGTGGGTAGCGAGTCTGCCTTAAGCCTCGACGGTTGCGGGTTCGATTCCCGCTCGAAGCAGATGTTTGTATTAATCGTATATTAATATCACTACATAGTATAAAACAAAGTCGCTTTCTCAGTCCCTATATCCCTATGTATGCTTAAACCTTTAAAACTACGCAACGGATTTTGATACGGTTTTTTAAGTAGAAAGAGTGATTGAAGAGGAAGGTTTATATGTATAATAACATTCATTAAATAGTGAAGAAATACTGTTATTTTTGAGGTTTCTAATGTGATGTCGTAAATAATTACATTTAACGCGAGACACGGGCAGTAATGAATAAATCAAAACTACTGGATCGATTTTAATAATTTTTCAGTGAATGACATAGGCTATATATTTTATACCCGTGCGAAGCTGGAGCGGGCCGCTAGTGATAAATAAACTTTACCATAATCTATGATCACTTGCGAAACATGAAGTATCACATACCCGTTGCCAGTCACTGTTAGGGGGAAGGGATGAAAAGGAAATAGAGGGGGCATGGTCCTAGCGAGGTAGGAGCGAGGGGCGGCTGCCCCACCCTGGACCTTACTAAATACTGAGAAATGCACCAATATAATTTAATTACTTTTTTTACTTTTTAATTTTCTTTAATCACTGGGAAGAGGAGATTTAAGAACCAATATCTCGAGGTTAGCAACGCGTGAGTGGCACATAGGCTGCGGAGCCCACTTACCATCTGGTGGACCGTATGCTTGTTTGCCAACTTGTAACATAAAAAAAAATAATAATAATAATGCATTTTGTACAATAACTATTGAAGGATTGAAAGAAGTGGTCATTTTGCCCCCACTCCAGAAATTATTATTACAGTCACATTATGCCTTATTATTATTATTATCCCAAATTTTTCCCAAATATTATTCCAAATATTTATACAATATATCCCAAATATTATTATCTCAAATTTTCATATTATGCCTTACTATTATTACAGTGACACAAGAAGAGATGATCCAGCGAGCCCAACATTGGACTACAGGACAAGAATTAGCTTTTAACAGACTTCAAGACCTGGAAGAGATGGTAATTTTTTTTTTATAAATAAACAAACGCTACACACTTAACGTCCCTCATTAGGATAGTTATATTCTGTGTCGGGGGTCCGGATACATACACAATCATGGACAAACACAGCCTGACCCGAACACATGTCAGTATGGTCACAGTGTCAACTCCGAGTGAGAATCGAACCCGTGACCTGTGGTGCTTAAGGCAGGTTCGCTACCGCTGCGCCACAACGTCCTCACTTTACTCTGTAGGACCCATTTTTAAAATTCTTTTTTTATTAAAGATATATGTTTGAGGTCCCATTGTGATCAGGTCGGAATCTGATGATCCTGGAGAAATTAAATTGTTTTTATCTGTCTTCATTCTTCTCTAGATGCTTATAAATTGTATGTATGTATGTTTGGCATATAGCTTATTTTATTGTATTTTTATTCGGGAAACATACAGTATTTAGGTACTTTTACAATAATACATGAAAAATGGTACATACATCAATTAAGTTTCTGACATCTTTCACATGTGACGAGCAGTAACAATGAAAGAAAAAGATTAAAAAGATAAAAGATAAAAAAGATAAAAGATAAAAAAGATAAAAGATAAAAAAAATATAAAAGATAATAAATAAAATGCTTATCATTGTTCAAAACTTTGTGGCGTTTTAATTTGATCTGTCATGGCTGAACTCATTTTGATGCAATTCTATATAAATATATATTTGAATATTGCAGTTCAAATTTTATTTTTTGCATTTTTAAGTAGTACCGTTTGATTGTTACGGGTTATCTAGTAAACTAGACTGATTGTAATAATTTTAATAAAGATAAGTACCATTTTACTAAAATTTTGTAATTTTTGAGTGTGATACTAGTCTTGAGACATGGGCGTTCATAGATGGTAGCGGGTTCGATCCCATGTGATATATAGGTGAATTCTTAAATTTTTTTGTTTAAATGAATGTCATAAGGGTTTCAAAAACATACATACACCCAAACCGTAGTACGTTTTTTAATGGGTCATACAAAACGTCTCCCCGACTGGATTTGAATGTAGTATGATGGTGGCTTCACCACCGTCGAAAAACTTAACGTTAATTTAAAAAAAAAAAAAACTACATAAGGTCCATAAAAAGTAGTTTTTTATGACCTTTTGTAGATCTATGAAGTTGAACTTATATAAAACAGTAAAAATTTTTTTTTTTTTACTAATTATTTGATATAAATTTTGAATTCGCAATAGCTCAACGGTAGAAGGAACTTGACTCCGTTAACGCGAGAGTCGCGGGTTCAATACTGATCCCCTTGGGCTATTGTCGTACCCACTCTTAGCGCAAGCTTCGAGCTTATTTGGAGGCAATAGTGCTTTGACAAAGAATTGCTTAATTTCTTTATAAAAAAAAAATCATCTAGTTGATGAAGTTGATGGAGGGTTTGTTTGAATTTGATTGGTTTGGTCTTTCTGTCGACGTTGCTTTGCTTAAATTGGTTTGATTTTGCGTTTGGGTAGGCTATGGCTTTAACTTCAAAAAAAACTTCAAAGTGAAAACACAATTCTAATCCAACTAATCTAACTAGTCTATCTAACTAATATTATAAATTAAGTTTCAATGGACGGATGCTTGTTACTCTTTTATTTTTTATGTTAGAAGTTGGCAAACAAGCATACGGCCCACCTGATGGTAAGTGGCTGCCGCAGCCTATGAGCGCTTGCAGCACCATTAGTAGGTGCCACTCACGCGTTGCCAACGAGAGATATTAGTTCTTAAATCTCGTTCGCCCAGTAATTTCACTAGCGTACAATGCCCTTCAAACCGGAACACAGTAGTGCCTAAGCACTACTATTTGGCGGCAGAATATTGGACACTGCGGTGGTACCTACCTAGCCGGCCTCTTGCAACAAAAGACCTACCACCAGTGTGACTGATTGCACTGGTGGAATAATCTCTGTTGTGACAGAGGTTATCCCAACAGCGGGCGATGGGGTCGTCACATCCCGACGCCTTTTTTACTC
Organism: Hestina assimilis; assembly: GCA_023373885.1. Taxonomy (NCBI): domain Eukaryota; kingdom Metazoa; phylum Arthropoda; class Insecta; order Lepidoptera; family Nymphalidae; genus Hestina; species Hestina assimilis. Next base: position 921,348 of record CM041740.1, read on the forward strand.
TTTTATTTAAAAACTATAGAATAATTATAGGATACTTTTTATCCCGGAAAAATGTTGGAGTTCCCGTGGTATCATCAAAAAATGACACAGCAAGTTTTATGATAAAATCAATGGATTTATTTTCTTCACATTGAACGATGGTGACCTAGCTAGTTTACTTCCATACTTTTGATGATGATTTTAATTCTCAAATGACCTTCAAAAAACCCTTTTTCTTCAACAGATGGACTATTATCGTCAGCAGCAAGTATCGACAATATCGCCCCCTAACAGTCGCCCGCGCAGCAGCATTGCGGGTGTGCGCGGCGACTTGCCCGCCTACTGCGCACTGCGGACTGCACCGCCTGACTCAAGTGAGTGTCTAGAATTATTACTTGTTACAATAAAATTTGTGAAACGTGTGAAAGCATTAGAATTGTGTTAAAATATTTTTTGTTGTTTTTTCGTTGACAGCGTCACCGGGTGGTGGCACTTTTGAAATTGTTGGTGACTTGAACCACCTCAAATTATAACCTTCAATAGTTCAATATTAGATTCGGTTGATTTGTATTTTTAGATTCAATTCTGAGGCAAATGAAATTGGTTATAATTTAAATAATTCCTAAAATTAATTATTTATTAATTTTATTACTAAATATAATAGTTCTTTTTGAAATGGATTTGAATATTTTGGTTTTGATTAAGGATCTCTAGGAGTAGTAGTCACTGCCCAAAAAAATTATGGGATTAGAGCTGTTACTTTTGTGTATAGCCACCAGTGGCAACATCTGTATAAATAAATAAATAAATAAATAAACGCTACACACTCAACGGCCCCCATTAGGATAATTATATCCTGTGTCGGGTGTCCGGAAACATTCACAATGACAAGGACAAACACAACCAGACCGGAAAACATGCCTGTACGAATAATACGAACATCTGCTCCGAGCGGGAATCGAACCCGCAACCGTCGAGGCTTAAGGCAGACTCGCTACCCACAACGCCACAACGGTCCACGCCACAACATATGGGGTTAATGAGACAAAAACATTCTCACTGCTTAGAGATATTTATTTATTTATTATTATATCTGGCATAACTAATACAATGCTTAAAATAAAAATTACAAACGTTTATACACTAAGCTAAGACCCTTACTTATGTATACACATAGCATACAACTGATAGTAGGATAGAACAACATTGGTCTAAAAGAAATATCGTTATAAATCATTAAAAAAATAATAATAATAAGATTAAAAAAACAACAGAATTTAAGAATCGAAGAATAAAAATTTATATCAGAATACACATAAAAATGATTATATTTTAAGAATTTTTTTGGAATTTTTGGAAGACATAAGATGGAATGGTTCACTTTATCGAATGCTTTCGAGAAATCAGTGTATATGGAGTCAGTCTGTCGACGTTGTTATAAGTTTCGGTAATAAAGTGCTTATACTCGAATAGGTTGGAAGTTGTAGATCGGTGCTTAGTAAAGCCGTGTTGTTTATTAGAGATAAGGGTTGAACATGGTGATAAACTACGTCATATACCAATGATTCAAAGATCTTTTCAAAGAGAAGCAAGAGAGTATACTAATTGGACGGTAATTTTCACATTTGGAGCGGTCACCTGATTTAAAAATTGGGAGAATGTAAGCTGTTTTCCAGCATTTTGGGAAAATTCCGGACTTAATAGACATGTTATAAATTATATTTAATGGATAGCACAATTCGCTGGCACACGATTTGATAACAATAGGTGGGATGTTATCAGAACCAGAGCCTTGTTTAAGTCAAGTTCCTTAATTTTACGTAAAATATCCTTATTAGTAATTTTGAGAAAGCTTAAGGAGTTATTGCTACGCTTGCAAATGTTCTGTACTGAATCTACTTTATCGTTAGAGGATTCAAAAACTGAGGCAAAGTATTTGGCAAAGACTTCGCAAATCTGTTCACTGTTTGATGAGGTATGGTTTTCATACATGACATTTTGAGGAATAAAGCTATTTTTCGAGTCTTTACGGCTATACGGATAGTGTTGATAATATCTCGAATGTGTTTGAATATGTCGAACAGTTGTTAGTATTGTGTGTATAGCCACCAGTGGCAATATCTATATGGGGTTAATGAGACAAAAACATTCGCACAGCTTAGGAATAGTGTTGATAATATCTCGAATGTGGTTGAATATGTCGAACAGTTGTTAGTATTGTGTGTATAGCCACCAGTGGCAATATCTATATGGGGTTAATGAGACAAAACATTCTCAAAGCTTAGGGATAATGTTGATAATATCTCGAATGTGGTTGAATATGTCGAACAGTTGTTAGTATTGCGTGATAGCCACCAGTGGCAATATCTATATGGGGTTAATGAGACAAAAACATTCTCACAGCTTAGGAGTAGTGTTGATAATATCTCGAATGTGGTTGAATATGTCGAACAGTTGTTAGTATTGTGTGTATAGCCACCAGTGGCAATATCTATATGGGGTTAATGAGACAAAAACATTCGCACAGCTTAGGAATAGTGTTGATAATATCTCGGATGTGGTTGAATATGTCGAAGAGTTGTTAGTATTGTGTGTATAGCCACCAGTGGCAATATCTATATGGGGTTAATGAGACAAAACATTCTCAAAGCTTAGGGATAATGTTGATAATATCTCGAATGTGGTTGAATATGTCGAACAGTTGTTAGTATTGCGTGATAGCCACCAGTGGCAATATCTATATGGGGTTAATGAGACAAAAACATTCTCACAGCTTAGGAGTAGTGTTGATAATATCTCGAATGTGGTTGAATATGTCGAACAGTTGTTAGTATTGTGTGTATAGCCACCAGTGGCAATATCTATATGGGGTTAATGAGACAAAAACATTCGCACAGCTTAGGAATAGTGTTGATAATATCTCGAATGTGGTTGAATATGTCGAACAGTTGTTAGTATTGTGTGTATAGCCACCAGTGGCAATATCTATATGGGGTTAATGAGACAAAAACATTCTCATAGCTTAGGTAGCCACCATTGGCAATATCTATATGGGGTTAATGAGACAAAAACATTCTCACAGCTTAGGAGTAGTGTTGATAATATCTCGAATGTGGTTGAATATGTCGAACAGTTGTTAGTATTGTGTGTATAGCCACCAGTGGCAATATCTATATGGGGTTACTGAGACAAAAACATTCTCACAGCTTAGGAGTAGTGTTGATAATATCTCGAATGTGGTTGAATATGTCGAACAGTTGTTAGTATTGTGTGTATAGCCACCATTGGCAATATCTATATGGGGTTAATGAGACAAAAACATTCGCACAGCTTAGGAATAGTGTTGATAATATCTCGAATGTGGTTGAATATGTCGAACAGTTGTTAGTATTGTGTGTATAGCCACCAGTGGCAATATCTATATGGGGTTAATGAGACAAAAACATTCTCATAGCTTAGGTAGCCACCATTGGCAATATCTATATGGGGTTAATGAGACAAAAACATTCTCACAGCTTAGGAGTAGTGTTGATAATATCTCGAATGTGGTTGAATATGTCGAACAGTTGTTAGTATTGTGTGTATAGCCACCATTGGCAATATCTATATGGGGTTAATGAGACAAAAACATTCGCACAGCTTAGGAATAGTGTTGATAATATCTCGAATGTGGTTGAATATGTCGAACAGTTGTTAGTATTGTGTGTATAGCCACCATTGGCAATATCTATATGGGGTTAATGAGACAAAAACATTCTCACAGCTTAGGAATAGTGTTGATAATATGTCTAACAGTTGTTAGTATTGTGTGTATAGCCACCATTGGCAATATCTATATGGGGTTAATGAGACAAAAACATTCTCACAGCTTAGGAGTAGTATTGATAATATCTCGAATGTGGTTGAATATGTCGAACAATTGTTAGTATTGTGTGTATAGCCACCATTGGCAATATCTATATGGGGTTAATGAGACAAAAACATTGTCACAGCTTAGAGATAGTGTTGATAATGTGTCGAACAGTTGTTAGTATTGTGTGTATAGCCACCATTGGCAATATCTATATGGGGTTAATGAGACAAAAACATTGTCACAGCTTAGAGATAGTGTTGATAATGTGTCGAACAGTTGTTAGTATTGTGTGTATAACCACCATTGGCAATATCTATATGGGGTTAATGAGACAAAAACATTCTCACAGCTTAGGGATAGTGTTGATAATATCTTGAATGTGGTTGAATATGTCGAACAGTTGTTACTATTGTGTGTATAGCCACCAGTGGCAATATCTATATGGGGTTAATGAGACAAAAACATTCTCACAGCTTAGAGATAGTGTTGATAATGTGTCGAACAGTTGTTAGTATTGTGTGTATAGCCACCATTGGCAATATCTATATGGGGTTAATGAGACAAAAACATTCTCACAGCTTAGGGATAGTGTTGATAATATCTCGAATGTGGTTGAATATGTCGAATAGTTGTTAGTATTGTGTGTATAGCCACCAGTGGCAATATCTATATGGGGTTAATGAGACAAAAACATTCTCACAGCTTAGAGATAGTGTAGATAATATGTCGAACAGTTGTTAGTATTGTGTGTATAGCCACCATTGGCAATATCTATATGGGGTTAATGAGACAAAAACATTCTCACAGCTTAGAGATAGTGTTGATAATATGTCAAACAGTTGTTAGTATTGTGTGTATAGCCACCATTGGCAATATCTATATGGGGTTAATGAGACAAAAACATTCTCACAGCTTAGAGATAGTGTTGATAATATGTCGAACAGTTGTTAGTATTGTGTGTATAGCCACCATTGGCAATATCTATATGGGGTTAATGAGACAAAAACATTCTCACAGCTTAGAGATAGTGTTGATAATATGTCGAACAGTTGTTAGTATTGTGTGTATAGCCACCATTGGCAATATCTATATGGGGTTAATGAGACAAAAACATTCTCACAGCTTAGGAGTAGTGTTGATAATATCTCGAATGTGGTTGAATATGTCGAACAATTGTTAGTATTGTGTGTATAGCCACCATTGGCAATATCTATATGGGGTTAATGAGACAAAAACATTGTCACAGCTTAGAGATAGTGTTGATAATGTGTCGAACAGTTGTTAGTATTGTGTGTATAGCCACCATTGGCAATATCTATATGGGGTTAATGATACAAAAACATTCTCACAGCTTAAGAGATAGTGTTGATAATATGTCGAACAGTTGTTAGTATTGCGTGTATAGCCACCAGTGGCAATATCTATATGGGGTTAATGAGACAAAAACATTCTCACAGCTTAGGAATAGTGTTGATAATATGTCGAACAGTTGTTAGTATTGTGTGTATAGCCACCATTGGCAATATCTATATGGGGTTAATGAGACAAAAACATTCTCACAGCTTAGAGATAGTGTTGATAATATGTCGAACAGTTGTTAGTATTGTGTGTATAGCCACCATTGGCAATATCTATATGGGGTTAATGAGACAAAAACATTCTCACAGCTTAGAGATAGTGTTGATAATGTGTCGAACAGTTGTTAGTATTGTGTGTATAGCCACCAGTGGCAATATCTATATGGGGTTAATGAGACAAAAACATTCTCACAGCTTAGGGATAGTGTTGATAATATCTTGAATGTGGTTGAATATGTCGAACAGTTGTTAGTATTGTGTGTATAGCCACCAGTGGCAATATCTATATGGGGTTAATGAGACAAAAACATTCTCACAGCTTAGAGATAGTGTTGATAATATGTCGAACAGTTGTTAGTATTGTGTGTATAGCCACCAGTGGCAATATCTATATGGGGTTAATGAGACATAAACATTCTCACAGCTTAGGGATAGTGTTGATAATATCTCGAATGTGGTTGAATATGTCGAACAGTTGTTAGTATTGTGTGTATAGCCACCAGTGGCAATATCTATATGGGGTTAATGAGACAAAAACATTCTCACAGCTTAGAGATAGTGTTGATAATATGTCGAACAGTTGTTAGTATTGTGTGTATAGCCACCATTGGCAATATCTATATGGGGTTAATGAGACAAAAACATTCTCACAGCTTAGGAATAGTGTTGATAATATGTCGAACAGTTGTTAGTATTGTGTGTATAGCCACCATTGGCAATATCTATATGGGGTTAATGAGACAAAAACATTCTCACAGCTTAGAGATAGTGTTGATAATATGTCGAACAGTTGTTAGTATTGTGTGTATAGCCACCATTGGCAATATCTATATGGGGTTAATGAGACAAAAACATTCTCACAGCTTAGAGATAGTGTTGATAATATGTCGAACAGTTGTTAGTATTGTGTGTATAGCCACCATTGGCAATATCTATATGGGGTTAATGAGACAAAAACATTCTCACAGCTTAGAGATAGTGTTGATAATAAGTCGAACAGTTGTTAGTATTGTGTGTATAGCCACCATTGGCAATATCTATATGGGGTTAATGAGACAAAAACATTCTCACAGCTTAGAGATAGTGTTGATAATAAGTCGAACAGTTGTTAGTATTGTGTGTATAGCCACCAGTGGCAATATCTATATGGGGTTAATGAGACAAAAACATTCTCACAGCTTAGGAATAGTGTTGATAATATGTCGAACAGTTGTTAGTATTGTGTGTATAGCCACCATTGGCAATATCTATATGGGGTTAATGAGACAAAAACATTCTCACAGCTTAAGAATAGTGTTGATAATATGTCGAACAGTTGTTAGTATTGTGTGTATAACCACCATTGGCAATATCTATATGGGGTTAATGAGACAAAAACATTCTCACAGCTTAGGGATAGTGTTGATAATATCTTGAATGTGGTTGAATATTTCGAACAGTTGTTAGTATTGTGTGTATAGCCACCAGTGGCAATATCTATATGGGGTTAATGAGACAAAAACATTCTCACAGCTTAGAGATAGTGTTGATAATGTGTCGAACAGTTGTTAGTATTGTGTGTATAACCACCATTGGCAATATCTATATGGGGTTAATGAGACAAAAACATTCTCACAGCTTAGGGATAGTGTTGATAATATCTCGAATGTGGTTGAATATGTCGAATAGTTGTTAGTATTGTGTGTATAGCCACCAGTGGCAATATCTATATGGGGTTAATGAGACAAAAACATTCTCACAGCTTAGGAATAGTGTTGGTAATATCTCGAATGTGGTTGAATATGTCGAACAGTTGTCCGTTTTTACAAGACGCTTGTATTATGAGATTTGTGTTGTGAACCAGTAGCAAGATCACTATCGCAGTAATCAGACTGCCAAAAAATATTATAGTTTTAGATTGATAAAATATCATTTGTAGTTTGTATATATCATACAATAATTGTCCAACTCCATGAGACCCTAATATAGTGTTATTTGTGTATGTATTTGTGCCATCAGTAGCAAGATCTCTATAGCAGTAATCAGACTGCCACAAAATTATAGTTTTAGGGATAATGTTGATAAAATGTCATTGTGGTTTGAATATATCGTACAGTTGTCCAATAAAATGAGACGTTACTATTATGAGTTTTGTGTATAGCCATCAGTAGCAAGATTTCGATGTCAGTAATCAGACTGCTAAAAAATTATAGTTTTAGGGTTACTGTTAATGTTGCGGCGTGCCAATCACTCGGGGAGCGGTGTAAGTGAGTGGTCCGACACCGACACTCCTCTCCCTCCGTGACCCTTCCGCGAATGGGCAGACGATACTATCGTGAGCGCCGGTCGTCTGCTCCCTGTTCCTGCAGCTCAGTGTAAATGAAACAACTGACTCCGATTTCAACTTCGAATAGTCTTCGAAGGTCGGCTTGCTTCGGGTGTCTCCGTATAATACTCGGGTATATTCGTCGAAAGAGCACACCTTGGTCGATTTTGAGGGCTCGGGCTACAGAGTTCGGCAATACCTTAACGAGAGCCGCGCAAAATCGACTGCTCTCGACTCTCATTTTTACTATGAGCCAACCTTCTTAGACCACTTTTCTTTTATTTATTTCAAACATATTTACACATATACATCGTTAGATACCTTATAAACTAACCTATTAAATAACAGATATTTGATGACATAACAATTATCCAGTAATTAACAAGCGACCGAAAACATATATTTTTGCGACTGCGTACGACTTACTATCTACTTTATTCATTTATTTCTAAACATAATTTGGTTTATTTCCACAATAATTTGACCTTCTAGATTATTAATGATAGACATTCACACGTATTACGCTATCCTAATCATTTCTCAAAATATTCTAAAATGTTATATTATCCGACTCCGGTCGCGTCCATTTGTGGGCGGAGCTTATCGCTCGGCGCGATTCGAGCACTGTGCGGTGTCCGTATCGCCGACTGTGATTGTTTCGCTCGATGACTTCGTCATTTATTTGCCACGCTGCTAGCCGTGTTGCCGACAGTTAATTATATGTCATTGTGGTTTGATGAATATATCGTACAGTAGTCCAACTAAATGAGACAGGCGGGCGCCGCGTATGTTAGTCGGGGGCGTACATAAGTTTTGTACACCCCGACTTTTATGCGCAGGGGGAGGTTTGATTTTAAAACCGGGCGGAGGGTTGCCATGGCGACGCGGCCTTGCGCGATGATTGCCGATACGTGTTGTGCCATTTGAAAGCGGCGGTCGATGACGACACCGAGGTATTTCGCCTTCGTGTTGTTTTGTGGTGGTGGTAGTAGGAAGGAGCCACCCATTACCATCGCCTGGGTCTTGGGGACGTTGACCGACAGTCTCCATTTCGCGAGCCAGTCGGGGAGGGCTTCGAGCGCGCGCTGCATCTTTGTGGCCGCGTGCCGAGTGTTGAGCGACGTAGTAACATACGCCGCGTCATCGGCGTAGAGGGCCAGCTGGGTCCCAGATGCAGCGTGGAAATCGTCGGTGTACCGGGAGTAGAGTGCGGGTGAAAGGCAGCTACCTTGCGGTACTCCTGCGGCAATCGGGTGTTCCGCCGATAGTGTTTGGTTCACCACCACTCGGAATCGTCGGTGTTGTAGAAAAGATTCGACGACTTTGACCAGACGGCGTGGAGCTGTCGAAGTTGACAATTTGTGCAGCAGACCAGTATGCCACACGCGGTCGAAAGCCTTTTCCATGTCGAGGAATACTGCTATGGCACTCTCCTTCCTGTTGAAGGCTGCCGCGAGGAGGTGCAGTACCCTCGACAACTGAAGAGTCGTACTGTGCTGTGCGCGGAATCCGAACTGTTCTGGGCGGGGAATGATATGCGGTGTGAGGTGACGCAGCAAGAGCGTCTCGAACACCTTAGAGGTGGTGGGCAGGAGGCTGATGGGTCGAAAGCTCTCAGGCTTCAGTACGTTCTTCCCGGGCTTGGGCAGCATGATGATGTGCCCAATTTTCCATAAGTGCGGGAATTTTCCGGTGCGCAGGATACCGTTAAACAGGCGGGTCACTGCCGCGAGTGCGTCGCGGCAGATGACGTAGGGCCGTGTTGGTAATCCCGTCAGCACCGGGGGCCTTTCTTGGCTTAGTCCTATCAATGGCACGCTGGACCATGCCCGGGGAGAAGAAGATAGGGTCTTCATCTGGAGCTATCGGCTATGCAAAGTACTCTCTAAGGTGTCGCTCGATTGCTGCCGTGTGGTCTGGCACCTTGTCCGGATTCAGCGCGAATTGGCTTACTAGGTGTTCCGCGAAGATCTCCGCGCGGTCTGCTGCACGGTATCTAACGGTTCCGTCATTGTGGAGGAGCGGGCGTACCGGAGCGGGAGACTGGGAGAGCTGGCGGCAAAGACGATGTAGCGAAGGCCAGTCTTCGCTCGCTTCCTCGATCCTTTCATCCCAGCTCTCGGTCGCATGTTGTGCGAGTTCGGCCTTTACCCTCTCTGCTAGACGGTTCACCTGTGTCTTCAGCTGCGGACATCTGGTGTTCTGCCACCGCCTGCGAAGACGTCTCTTCTCAGCGATGAGGCGAAGGATGCGCTGCGGGATGGTGGGCAGACGCCCCTGCGTGGTTTTCTCGCAAGAGGCGTTCGAGAGAGCTTCTTGGATGCAGGCGGTGAGCTCGTCCGCAAGCTGGTCCACGTCTGCAGCGGTATGAAGAGGCCGAGTGGGGGTCGTGGTTTCCAGGAATTCCTGGAATTTCTTCCAGTCGGTGATACGCCGAGGTTTGGCTGGAAGGGTCCTCAGCGGGTCATCCTCCAGGATGGCGAGAACGGGCTGGTGGTCCGATTCTAGGTTATCCTCCAGGACTTCTAGGTGTGGCTGGCGGCGGAGGTGGCGGTGCACGACGAGGTCTATGACGTCCGGAGTGTGGTTGCGGTTCTCCGGGTAGTGCGTTGGCACATCCGGGCCTGAGACCTCGTAACCGCAGGCCTCTTCGTCGTCGAAGAGTCGTTTTCCATTGCTATTTGTGGTGGTTACGTTCCAGGCTGCATGCTTGCAATTCCAGTGGCCCGCGGCGAAGCTCGGGTGCGGCGAGTCCAGGAGAGCTCGGACTTCAGCCGTGTCGAGCGACGAGCCGGGCGGGCGATAGATTGCAAACAGTCTAAGCGGAGTCCCTCGGTGTAGTATCTCGACGCCTAGTGCCTGGAACGAGGTGAGCTGTAGCGCAGGGATGGGCTGGTGGACGACTCTTCTCCGGACTAACACCGCGGTACGGTCGGAGGGGAGACTGCTCGTCCTGCCTGTATGTGTAGAACCCAGGGAACTTAATGCGGTCGCTGGGTCCTAGGTGGGTCTCGTTTATGAGGGCTATGTCGATATTCTGCTCCGCTAGTAAGAGCCTGAGGAGAGCAGCCTTCTTGGGCAGGCTGCGGGCGTTCCAAAATAGAATCCTGAAGGGCATCTTAACGGTTCTTGATGAGCTCCGTCATGCCCCTCAGGATAGCGTCCGTCGGGTCGCTTCCTTCCTTGATGGCCGTGAATACGTCCATCAAGATGCTACCTCCGGGCGGCGACCGGCTGTGAGGTTTCTACTGTGGTGAGAGGGGCGGAGGGTGCGGAGACGGCCTTCTTGCTCCTTTTCCTCTTCCTCTTTTTCTTACAAGCTGTCGCCTGGCTTCCTCGAACTGTGGGCTCGTTGGCGGGGGCCATTAGGTGAGGGGTGGATTTATCCGCCCCCACCTCCGGTTGGGGCTTCTGTCGGACGGTGGCGGTGAGTGCGACAGTGCCTGCCCGTTTGTTCCGCGCCTCCTTGCGAAAAACGGGGCAGGATGTGTGGTTCGCCGGGTGAGGGCCGGCACAGTTGGCGCAGGTCGGCGGGTCTTCTAGGGGGCGAGGGCAGTCCTTTGCGCTGTGCTCCTCACCACAGCGGACGCAGGCCTGGGTGCGGTGGCAGTTGTGGCTAGAGTGCCTGAACTGCTGGCACCTATGCCACTGCGCCGGGCCATTTTTCCCTCTCCATAGTTCAATCTTGACCCCGAGCATACAAAGTAACTCTGTGGTCTGGAATATCGCCGGGGTCAAGTCTGGCGTGCGTCGGAGTATGGCCAGGAAGATACATCCAGGCCTTCCCTTCCTGGCTCTGATGGGGCGGACGTACTCCGGGACGAATCCCAGATTCCGGAGCTCTTCTTCCAGCTCAGCCACTTCTGTCAGCACCGGAAGGCCGCGGATGGCGACCTTCAGGCTCTTCTCGGCTGGCAGAGAGTAGCTGAACCTGGATATTTTTTCAGTCGCCTCCAGGTCGGTGAGGTACCTTTGCACGGTCCGGTACTCACCCACTGCGGGAGGGACTCGACCACCAGCGGGGGGTAGCGGGGGCGCTTCGGAGGCGGCGGCGGCTGCGGTTGCGCTCCGCTGGCGCCGTCCGAGGAGGCGGACTGCGCTGCGGGCGGTGGAGGCGCCTGGGTAGACCCCGGCGGGGGCTGCACGCACATTCTCGCACCACCGTGCAACTAGTATAAACAACTAGTAAGCGTTCAACTAGTATATCTAATCTTTAATTTTATCTTTCTTATTTCCTATTTCTATACAATATATAATTACATCTTAAATTCTACTGGTCTATACAATTTGCTGTCCGCAACAACTATGGTGACCTCAATGTTTTATATAGTAAATAATATTACTATTAACTATTTAAGTAAATAATAGTACTTAATAATAATATATACGCGTTATAGTAGTATTATTTTGATACGTACTGAACCATATGGTTATGTTGTTGTTAAGTGTAAATATACGGTTATAATTTTTTTTAGAATGAATATGCGATAAAATCAAAATTTCGTCAATAAAAATATGCTTTTTCTAGTATATAAACCACAGTCTTGCGTTACACCATGCTCAGCTGGCATTAGAAAAACAATTTTATCTATGCAGGCGGCACCAGGTGGCGCAGCTGGAGCGTCTCGAACACCTTCGAGGTGGTCGGCCGATAGCTCTCAGGCTTCAGGATGTTCTTGCCGGGCTTGGGTATCATAATGATATGCCCAATTTTCCATGTGTGCGGGAATCGTCCGGTGCGCAAAATACCATTAAAGAGGCGCGTCAGTGCCGCGATAGAGCGTCGCGGCAAGTGCCGCAGGGCCGTGTTGGTAATTTCGTCAGCACCGGGGGCCTTTCTTGCGGGTGGTAAGCAGCTTTCTTATGGGACTCCTGCGGTGATGGGGTGTTCCGCCGATAGCGTCTGGTCCACCACCACTCGAAATCGACGTTGTTGTAAGAAGATGTCGATCACCTTCACTATGCGACGTGGCGCTGTCGACGTCGACAGCTTGTACAGCAGACCGGTATGCCACACGTGGTCGAAAGCCGTTTTCCATGTCGAGGAATCTATTTTGACTCCCGGCATACAGAGCAACTCCGTGACTAGGAAGATGAGCGGGGTCAGGTCCGAGGTGTGGCACAGGATCGCCAGAAAAATACAGCCAGGTCTTCGCTTCCTGGCTCGTATGGGGCGGACGTATTCTGGGACGAATCCCAGAGTGCGGAGCTCTTCCTCCAGTTCAGCACCTCTGTCAGTACCGGGAGGCCGCGCATTGCGACCTTCAGGCTCTTCTCGGCTGGCAGAAAGTAACTGAACCACGAGACATTATCAGTTTTCTCCAAGTCGGTGAGATATCGCTGTATAATACGATACTCTCCGTCCGTAGAGGGCGTGAAACGTACGCGCGTTAACATTAACCAACTCTCTCCTCAACTATTTCCTTATATGATTTTGACACATTTGTCGCAGCGCGTATATTGCTGAAGCGATCAGTAATACAGCGACAACAATCAATATAATACCCATGGTATTCAATTTGGTGTTTATGTGCTCGGGTTAAAATTATAGTTTAAAAATAACTAAATTTTATTTTTTTACTATTATTATTTTTATTTCAAAAATGCACAATATTCTTTTTATATATATATTTTTTTGATTTTATAGAAATTTCAAATTCCGCAAGCCTTACTCAACCTGCTGCTGAACGTTGTTTTGTTTTTATTTTAATTCGACTTTGTAATTGCTATTTAAATGGTTTTTGCAAATGGTTTTATGCATTCGCTTATAATATAATAAACATTACTATTATGGAATGGAATGTTCCGTTCGATTATATGCTTATATTTTAATGCCGACAAAGATACACCTGAATCTATCAGAACAGAATAAGTCTTATTGCATGGCGATAAGGTTAAATTTATAAAACAATTATTACTTTCATTCGCTAAAATGAATGAATTATCGTTAGTCACGAAAAAATTTATCTAATTTAAGCTCCGGTTCCGTACTAGAATTTAGAATTTCGTTAACAGTATGAACATTTTGAGCTTCAATCCATTTATTTCGATAGTTCTTATTATAAAACATACCTCGGGTTTAACGTCTTTGTGAAGTTTGGCCTCGGGACTGACGATTCCACGTTCCTTCTTTGTTTCTAAAATAATCATGATTTTCGACTTCTTCGATAAGTGTTATTATTGTAACGTCCGCGCGATGCTGGATACCTATTGCGAAAGTTTCTAAAGAATATTTTTTAGACATACCCATTATGTACTCTGCTATCCCTTCAGGCAGGAAGAATGTTTTATCCGGGCTTAAATTTATTTCTATTAGTGACAAATTTTGCTTATTCCTGATGACACATAATATACTATTTTCAGCGCTATTTGATAGGTACTTGGTAGTTGAATCATTGCTTGGTCTCATGCACACAACTTTCATTTGATTTCTGCTCATGTTGAAATTCATTGGGGGCAAACCAACAGTAGTACTTGCCGCATTTAACCTGCCCATTAACATGCCAGGGTTTGGACAGCGGCGGCCACTCGTAGTTGTTGATAAAATGTCATTGTGGTTTGAATATATCGTACAGTTGTCCAACTAAATGAGACGTTACTATTATGAGTTTAGTGTATAGCCATCAGTAGCAAGATCTCTATAGCAGTAATCAGACTGCCACAAAAAATATATAATTTTAGGGATAATGTTGATAAAATGTCATTGTGGTTTGAATATTCTTTGATAATATGTCGAATGTGGTTGAATATGTCGAACAGTTGTTAGTATTGTGTGTATAGCCACCAGTGGCAATATCTATATGGGGTTAATGAGACAAAAACATTCTCAAAGCTTAGGGATAATGTTGATAATATCTCGAATGTGGTTGAATATGTCGAACAGTTGTCCGTCTCCATAGTAAGTTAGTATTGTGTGTATAGCCACCAGTGGCAATATCTATATGGGGTTAATGAGACGAAAACATTCTCACAGCTTAGGGATAATGTTGATAATATCTCGAATGTGGTCGAATATGTCGAACAGTTGTTAGTATTGTGTGTATAGCCACGAGTGGCAATATCTATATGGGGTTAATGAGACAAAAACATTCTCACAGCTTAGGTATAATGTTGATAATATCTCGAATGTGGTTGAATATGTCGAACAGTTGTTAGTATTGTGTGTATAGCCACCAGTGGCAATATCTATATGGGGTTAATGAGACAAAAACGTTCTCATAGCTTAGGGATAATGTTGATAATATCTCAATGTAGTTGAATAATTATGTCGAACAGTTGTCCGTCTCCATAGTAAGTTAGTATTGTGTCTATAGCCACCAGTGGCAATATCTATATGGGGTTAATGAGACAAAAATATTCTCAAAGCTTAGGGATAATGTTGATAATATCTCGAATGTGCTTGAATATGTCGAACAGTTGTCCGTCTCCATAGTAAGTTAGTATTGTGTGTATAGCCACCAGTGGCAATATCTATATGGGGTTAATGAGACAAAAACATTCTCACAGCTTAGGGATAGTGTTGATAATATCTCGAATGTGGTTGAATATGTCGAACAGTTGTTAGTATTGTGTGTATAGCCACCAGTGGCAATATGTATATGGGGTTAATGAGACAAAAACATTCTCACAGCTTAGGGATAATGTTGATAATATCTCGAATGTGGTTGAATATGTCGAACAGTTGTTAGTATTGTGTGTATAGCCACCAGTGGCAATATGTATATGGGGTTAATGAGACAAAAACATTCTCACAGCTTAGGGATAATGTTGATAATATCTCGAATGTGGTTGAATATGTCGAACAGTTGTTAGTATTGTGTGTATAGCCACCAGTGGCAATATCTATATGGGGTTAATGAGACGAAAACATTCTCACAGCTTAGGAGTAGTGTTGATAATATCTCGAATGTGGTTCAATATGTCGAACAGTTGTTAGTATTGTGTGTATAGCCACCAGTGGCAATATCTATATGGGGTTAATGAGACGAAAACATTCTCACAGCTTAGGAGTAGTGTTGATAATATCTCGAATGTGGTTGAATATGTCGAACAGTTGTTAGTATTGTGTGTATAGCCACCAGTGGCAATATCTATATGGGGTTAATGAGACGAAAACATTCTCACAGCTTAGGAGTAGTGTTGATAATATCTCGAATGTGGTTCATTATGTCGAACAGTTGTTAGTATTGTGTGTATAGCCACCAGTGGCAATATCTATATGGGGTTAATGAGACGAAAACATTCTCACAGCTTAGGAGTAGTGTTGATAATATCTCGAATGTGGTTGAATATGTCGAACAGTTGTTAGTATTGTGTGTATAGCCACCAGTGGCAATATCTATATGGGGTTAATGAGACGAAAACATTCTCACAGCTTAGGAGTAGTGTTGAT
This sequence comes from Hestina assimilis, assembly GCA_023373885.1. Lineage (NCBI taxonomy): Eukaryota > Metazoa > Arthropoda > Insecta > Lepidoptera > Nymphalidae > Hestina > Hestina assimilis. The sequence continues at coordinate 937,454 of CM041740.1, forward strand.
AATATCTCGAATGTGGTTGAATATGTCGAACAGTTGTTAGTATTGTGTGTATAGCCACCAGTGGCAATATCTATATGGGGTTAATGAGACGAAAACATTCTCACAGCTTAGGAGTAGTGTTGATAATATCTCGAATGTGGTTGAATATGTCGAACAGTTGTTAGTATTGTGTGTATAGCCACCAGTGGCAATATCTATATGGGGTTAATGAGACGAAAACATTCTCACAGCTTAGGAGTAGTGTTGATAATATCTCGAATGTGGTTGAATATGTCGAACAGTTGTTAGTATTGTGTGTATAGCCACCAGTGGCAATATCTATATGGGGTTAATGAGACGAAAACATTCTCACAGCTTAGGAGTAGTGTTGATAATATCTCGAATGTGGTTGAATATGTCGAACAGTTGTTAGTATTGTGTGTATAGCCACCAGTGGCAATATCTATATGGGGTTAATGAGACGAAAACATTCTCACAGCTTAGGAGTAGTGTTGATAATATCTCGAATGTGGTTGAATATGTCGAACAGTTGTTAGTATTGTGTGTATAGCCACCAGTGGCAATATCTATATGGGGTTAATGAGACGAAAACATTCTCACAGCTTAGGAGTAGTGTTGATAATATCTCGAATGTGGTTGAATATGTCGAACAGTTGTTAGTATTGTGTGTATAGCCACCAGTGGCAATATCTATATGGGGTTAATGAGACGAAAACATTCTCACAGCTTAGGGATAATGTTGATAATATCTCGAATGTGGTTGAATATGTCGAACAGTTGTTAGTATTGTGTGTATAGCCACCAGTGGCAATATCTATATGGGGTTAATGAGACAAAAACATTCTCACAGCTTAGGAGTAGTGTTGATAATATCTCGAATGTGGTTGAATATGTCGAACAGTTGTTAGTATTGTGTGTATAGCCACCAGTGGCAATATCTATGTGGGGTTAATGAGACGAAAACATTCTCACAGCTTAGGAGTAGTGTTGATAATATCTCGAATGTGGTTCAATATGTCGAACAGTTGTTAGTATTGTGTGTATAGCCACCAGTGGCAATATCTATATGGGGTTAATGAGACGAAAACATTCTCACAGCTTAGGAGTAGTGTTGATAATATCTCGAATGTGGTTGAATATGGCGAACAGTTGTTAGTATTGTGTGTATAGCCACCAGTGGCAATATCTATATGGGGTTAATGAGACAAAAATATTCTCAAAGCTTAGGGATAATGTTGATAATATCTCGAATGTGGTTGAATATGTCAAACAGTTGTTAGTATTATGTGTATAGCCACCAGTGGCAATATCTATATGGGGTTAATGAGACGAAAACATTCTCACAGCTTAGGGATAGTGTTGATAATATGTCGAACAGTTGTTAGTATTGTGTGTATAGCCACCAGTGGCAATATCTATATGGGGTTAATGAGACAAAAACATTCTCAAAGCTTAGGGATAATGTTGATAATATCTCGAATGTGGTTGAATATGTCAAACAGTTGTTAGTATTGCGTGTATAGCCACCAGTGGCAATATCTGTATGGGGTTAATGAGACAAAAACATTCTCATAGCTTAGGAGTAGTGTTGATAATATCTCGAATGTGGTTGAATATGTCGAACAGTTGTTAGTATTGCGTGTATAGCCACCAGTGGCAATATCTATATGGGGTTAATGAGACAAAAACATTCTCACAGCTTAGGGATAGTGTTGATAATATGTCGAACAGTTGTTAGTATTGTGTGTATAGCCACCAGTGGCAATATCTATATGGGGTTACTGAGACAAAAACATTCTCACAGCTTAGGGATAATGTTGATAATATCTCGAATGTGGTTGAATATGTCGAACAGTTGTTAGTATTGTGTGTATAGCCACCAGTGGCAATATCTATATGGGGTTAATGAGACAAAAACATTCTCAACTCAAAGCTTAGGGATAATGTTGATAATATCTCGAATGTGCTTGAATATGTCGAACAGTTGTCCGTCTCCATAGTAAGTTAGTATTGTGTGTATAGCCACCAGTGGCAATATCTATATGGGGTTAATGAGACAAAAACATTCTCAACTCAAAGCTTAGGGATAATGTTGATAATATCTCGAATGTTGATAAAATGTAATGTGGATTGAATATATCGTACAGTTGTCCAACTAAATGAGACGGTACTATTGTGAGTTTTGTGTATAGCCATCAGAAGCAAGATCTCTATAGCAGTAATCAGACTGCCACAAAAAATATAATTTTAGGGATAATGTTGATAAAATGTCATTGTGGATTGAATATATCGTACAGTTGTCCAACTAAATGAGACGTTACTATTATGAGTTTTGTGTATAGCCATCAGTAGCAAGATCTCTATAGCAGTAATCAGACTGCCACAAAAAATATAATTTTAGGGATAATGTTGATAAAATGTCATTGTGGATTGAATATATCGTACAATTGTCCAACTAAATGAGACGTTATTATTGTTTGATTTGTGTATAGCCATCAGTAGCAAGATCTCTATAGCAGTAATCAGACTGCCACAAAAAATATAATTTTAGGGATAATGTTGATAAAATGTCATTGTGGATTGAATATATCGTACAGTTGTCCAACTAAATGAGACGTTACTATTGTTTGATTTGTGTATAGCCATCAGTAGCAAGATCTCTATGGCAGTAATCATACTGCCAAAAAAAATTATAGTTTCAGGCATAATGTTGAATAAATGTCATTTTGGTTTGAATATATCGTACAGTTGTCCAACTCCATGAGATGCTAATAGTGTTATTTGTGTATAGCCATCAGTAGAAAGATCTCCATACCAGTAATCAGACTGCCACAAAAATAATAGTTTTATGTTGATAAAATGTCACGTGAGTTCCCATGATATTCTCTAAAGTATTTAATACACAAGCCAGGGTTTTTAAGAACATTTCGTGTTTCAAGGCAATGTTTACCATCTTTTAATTTTGCTTTTATCGTTTTGTTAATGGAGGATTGGCTTGAATTTCATTTTTATCAATAGTTTTATATATATTATTGACGTCATTGTTTAATATTTTTCAAGCCGTAAGTCTAAATAAAGTCATGACTATCTGTAAATTTTAGGAAGCCTAACCAAGTCAAACTTCGACCACTTTATAAAGCATTTAATGCTCAGAAAAAGGATTACAAGTAACTGTTGGTTGTCTCAATATTTCAACAAAAGATATGTATGGCGAGAAATTATTCACCGCCGACCCAAAAAAATTGCTCGCTGCAACGTCCCCACTCCTAATGCGATACGATTGGTCGGTAGGGCTTCTATGTCTTATTTTAAAAGGACCTTGCCAAAATAAATACTTTCATCAATGCTTAAATTTTTAGGCCGTGAAACTAAACTGGTAAAATCAAATTTTCGACAATAGTATGAGGTTTTCCTGCATTAGCCACATGAAGAGCTCCTTGATAACTAGCAATGCTTTCTCATTTACGTTAGAAATTTGTACGACATTAGATCTTTTAATTTTTATTTTAAAAAATCCACGAGTTTATTTTTGTCATTTGGATGTTCTGTATTGAAGTGGCGTAATAACTTCGATGGCTTCATGTTTTCTCTTGAAAATGTTTCAAACCAAATAACACAAAGGTTAATTCTCAATCACAGTAAATCCGAATTTAAAAAAAACAGTCCTCGTAAAGACATTCCTTATTTTACTTTCATTACTCTCTCTCTCTTTCATACTGCATTCGACACTGGTATATATAAAATAGATTTACTGAAACTAGATATAATGTATTTTAATGTACCATCATAGTTAAAAACTTTCCCGTCTTCCACTCAAAATTTTTCACAAGAAAGAAGTAACCCAGTACTCGAAGATTGTAATAAGTTACTTACTTCGCGATCAAGTTTTAGGGTTTTGTATTCTTCATAAATTAATTGCATTTATTTTTGCTGTACTTCTTTATTCACGTCTGTGTGTGGGTCAAGATATTTTAGTTCTTGGAATTCAACTCTTTTAAAAAAAGATTGGCATCTTCTGAAAAAATCAGCTAATTGTTCTTTCATGTTTATGTTTCCCCTGTGTTTAATAAATACAGAATCTGGCCACAATGCCAGCGGTGGAGGATCTAGCGGCACGCAGTGCAGGGACCTTTTATAATAGAGTTCCGCCGAAGTGGGTGGCTCTGTCGTCGTGGATGGATCGGTAATTAGAAACTTTGGGATCGCGCATGCTCGATTTTAAGAAGGTCTCTTGCACTAGCATGACGTCGGATTGGTGGGATTTTAAGAACTCGCGAAACTCGCGGGGGCCGAAGTGGTGGCCTGAGGGGCCGGGGCTTTCGCCTGAGGGGCTGGATTTTTGGGGCGGGATATGGCCCGCTTGACGGGTGCCGTCCTCGCGGCGGCCCGGTGCCGCCGCGGGCTTTGCTGCAGCCCTGTAGCTCGCAGGGTGTCCCTGCGTTCTACAGAGGATGCAGCTGGGGGGACTTCCGGGTCTGGGACCTTTCTGGGACAGTCGGGCGTCCCGTGATCGTCCAGGCACTTGACGCACCTGGGGCGGATCTCGCAATTTTTGGCCGAGTGGCCGTAGTATTGGCAGTTGTGACACTGCCCGGGGAGTCCCCTGTGGTGGGGACCTCTACTCTAAGACCGGACAGTTGAGCCACGGTCTTGACGTTAAAGATGGCCTTACCCTCGGGAGTGAGGTCGAGGATGACCAAGATAGTGTTGAACAGCGTCGTGCTGTCAGTGTTTTTCCGGTACATTCGGTGTACCTGCCGTACGGGAAAGCCCTGGGACACTAAGTCCTCTTTGATAAATTCGGAGCTAATCTCCTTTGGCATCCCTCTGATGACCACGCGTAGTTCGCGGTCCTCATCGAGGGTGTAGGAATGAAAGTCGACTTTGTCGACTCTCAGGGCAGCAGTGAACCTGCGGTGGGTCTCGGAATTCTGCACTTGGACGCGGATGCCTTGTGCAGTGGGGCGGGCGCTTGTGAAATGTATCTTTTTCGCCGCGAGGGCGGCGGATACTCTCATCCAGCACGATTTGTCCCGGATGAAGATGGGGGGAGGGGCCTTGGCGGCTGGGTCCGCGTTCGGTGCGGGGGCAGCGACGGTCGGGCTGGGTGAGGGGGTCGGCCTTGCGGGCGACCGGGGAGCGGGGGCGACGATTGGGGCAGTCGCCTTTTAGGGGCGGTGGGGCCTTAGGGGCTTTTGCCTTCCGCTTTTTGCCGCCGACGGTCTGAAAACCGTTCTCCTCGCTGTCCGATGAGGTCGGAGAGGAGGAGGCGGAAGAGGTCGAGGAGGTCGACTCGGTCGGCGAGGGCGGGGGCGAGGGGACCTCGGGGAGTCGGTGTCCATGGGGACACCGGTGCTGCGGGGGCCACTGGGGGGGCCGGCGCGGGAGCGGGGGCGGGGGAGGGCTTTTCGGTCGGCCTTGAGGAGGCCTGGGCCGAGCGGAACTCTGCGATCGTTCCGGGGTACTTGGCCACCAAGAACCTCAGAAAGGCTGTTAGTTCGGCCGGGGAAAGGGCGTCCATGGTGGAGCCGGGGTTGTGAGGTCGTTCGTTCCTCCATGAGTGCCTACGGTGTGTTTTCCCTGCGGAATCCCTGTCCGTAGGTGACGGGGATGTGTGCCTAAACTAATAAGTGTGAGTACTTACGGCTCCGGGAACCGGCTGCACTTACTACACTACACTAATCGGTCCTGTTCTTCACCACTCACTGGCACTTGCACGTGGTCTGTTAGCACTATTCTGCGAACGCAACGGGCGTACACGACACAGAATCACTTAAGGTCCGAAGAGCACTTGGTCCTGGCGGAGGCGGGCGTGCGGGGCACGCGGCTGGGCGTGCGGAGCACGCAGCGGGGCCTCGAGTGCGGGGCACTCAAGGCGGCGGCGGAGTGCGCAAGGAGCGCACGGGGTGCACGCGGCAAGGAGCGCGTGCTGGGGCGAGCACAACAAGGAGCTGTGCTCAAGAGGTCCGTCCGAGTCGGCTGACTGCGGTGGACTGTGATGCGGCGATACAAAAATAATAATATAAATACATTATTTTAGACTTACAACTAGTACGAGCATTGTCGCGGTACTTTTGTCGGCCGACCAATATCGATTTTGATTATTCGGATCTCTACTTAATGCTGATTGGCCGGCCCTCTCGAACCTTTTTCGACATGTTGCGACAGGTCCATCTGCATGCACATAGAAGTATGACCCTATGTATTTCTTACATCCCTTACATCTTATTTACTAAACATATTTTCCTTTATTTATACACACAATAGTTTTAAATTATTTACAAAAACGCACAAATAGTAATAAATCACAACGGAGTAACATATTTACTACGTACATACGTATACACAACTACATAGACCAATAAATTCAATAAAACCCTTGTCTTCCACAATTTGTAGTTCAAGGGAAACATACAGTATTTTTTTTATTGTACAATATTATTACACCTCAGCTTATGCCCATGCTGAATAGTTGAAAATCTAATATGAACAATTTCATTAGCAGTCTATTTTGGTGTTGGTTTTGGTTTTAAGTTTCGTGCGTCCTGCGAAAGTTCTTTTACAACAGTTAGATTTTTTGACACTTATGTATTTTACTGTCCTACGCGTTTCATAAAATAGAGGTATATTTGGAATTTTGTTCAGCCGCAACGTAGTCTCAAAAAATTATAATGTCCTTTGAATGCAGCATTTCTCTCTTCAGTGACATTATTCACGTAATTAATGACAAAATTCAGTATATACATATCTTTATATGTATGTATGATGCGTTGAGATTCGTTCTTCATTTCTTGACTGCCTACCGTTTCTATTATTAATATTTATTTGCCCTCTGCTCAGATCTTCTTTGCCTTTCTTCGCTCACTGTGGTATGTATTGAAGCATTTCTCATTTTAGTCTACTTATCTTCTGCTGGTCGACGTAACAGTATGGTTTCGTTGCCTCTTTTCTTCGCACCTGTTGATGGCTTATCGGCGACAAGTATGTGTGCCATCTGTCGCATTTCTTTTCCAATTCAGTCTTGAATGTCGATCACAGAACACTGATAATCCTAACGAAAAATACTGACAATTTCGAACAACCTGCAAACCGTTATATCGTTAATTATAGAAAAAGGGCTTAAAACTTACTTTGGTAAATCCTCATAACATGGTTGCAAAAATGGAGATTTTTCAAATTTTAGAAATTAATGTTTATTTCACATTTGCGCGATGTTCTTTTTTATATTTTATTTTCTTTTAATTTGAAATTCCGCAAGCCTTACTCAGCCTTCTGCTGAATGTTGTTTTGTCTTTTGCAAATGGTTTTATGCATTTAAAATCCATTTAAAAATTCGGAATTACATGATGTTTTAAAATCATAAAATTTTGAAACCTTAAATGAATTGCTCAAGGTTAATTTATCGTTTCCTTTACATGTGCTACTGTATTTTGTTCTAAAGTTTATTTACTAATGAAGCACAGTATTCCTTACTTAATATCTATATGATCCAAGGATGTGCTAGGTATGTTGGAATTGACGAAGCGGAATGTTAGGGCTTAAATAGTTGATTTATTAAATGATTTACAATAGATACGGTTTAAATGCTATTCCGCGTCGTTCGCTCGGGCAACTCCGTAAACTTTGCGCTGACGGTAAAATTTATAGTTAAAATGTAGGCCAAATTATATACTAATAAAATTGTACAATAACCGTACATTCTCCCGAGGGAGAATGAGTAGGAAGAGCAGTAATTACAAAGGATAAACATTTTAACCAGCATAAATGATATAAAAATATAAAAGGAATCTTAAAATCATATAAAAAGTAATATAAAATAAAATTTTCTAAATTTCTTCAATATTAAATCTTTTTGGTTTGATCTCGCTGTATCCGTCATCATCTGCATACCTACATTGTCGATTTCTTCTCTTTTCATGACCTTAGGAGTATTATTTTTCTTTATGAATCTTTTCCTAAATTAAAAATTTTGTAACATTTTTTCATGAGTATGAGTACTCCTTGCATTCTACAAATACATGATATTGGGGAATACTATCTGATTTATTAAAGAAAAATTTCGTTAAAATATTATATATTATGATAAATCGTAATATTCATATAACTATAATTAAACCGTTAGTCGTCGCTTAAAATAACTTTAAAACGAAAATCAAAGCGTATCTATCAGCTATCGCTAGACAAGACGCTTTGGTTTTCGTTTTCAAGTTTGGTGCGTCCTGCGAAAGTTCTTGTGTTGTTAGAATTTTTTTGATAATTTTGTACTTTGCTGTCCAACGCGTTTCACAAAATAGAGGTATACTTTGAATTTTGTTTAGCCGCAACGTACTCTCAAAAAATTATAATGTCCTTTGAATGCAGCATATCTCCCTTCAGTGACAGTATTCACGTCATTAATGACAACATTCGGTATATACATATCTTTATATGTATGTATGATGCGTTGAGATTCGTTCTTCATTTCTAAACTGTAGGGACTGTAGGCCGTTTCTATGGTTAATATTTATTTGCCATCTGCTCAGATCTTCTTTTCCTTCCTTCGCTCACTGTCATATGTATCGAAGCATTTCACATTTCACTCTGCGTATCTTGCAACGTTATAGTATGTATGGCGAGAAATTATTCACCGCTGGCCCACACGGTTTAAGAGAAAAAAAGTGTCACTGCAACGTCCACTCTCATGCGATGACGGCAGGGCTGCAACGATTGGTCGGTAGGGCTTCTATGTCTGTCTGGCGAACGTCTTTGTTTATTTAAATAGAAATGTATGAAAACGCGCGTACACTACCATTGTCTCCGGATGTTTTCACTTGATCTTGAACATTTTAAACGTTCGAAAATATGACTTTCATCACATGTAAAATATTTTTTATACCATCTGATTGATTAAGTATAAAGGGTAATGAGATAACATTTGATCTTTTCTATCAATGCCTTTTATATTTTTTATTATATTTGGATATTACTTTGGGCTATTGATTATTGATTGTCATTTTTATTTTGCCACAACTAATTGTATATTATAGCTATAACGACGGAGTCTTCACCGCAGGCATGAATGATTGCCTAAAAGAAGACTTCATCACCTAAATATATACACTCGTACCTTAGCGATTTTTGCCGGCTCTGTCGATAGATTCCTAACTTAGTTTACTTGTTGTGTATCAAATTATGCGTGTGCAAAGAGTGTACTCCGTTTAGGTAGTCTTTCAGTATCAGTAGCAGCATTAAAACCTCTTAACCCTTACCTTTCAACTCAACACCGTGATTTACAACAAACATATCCATTTTCTGGGTGATGACATTAGGGTCAACATATAATAACTCCATATTTTTGCCTTTTTCCTTTGATGTATTATCTTATTTTTAAATGTCCTTGCCAAAATAAATACTTTCATCAATGCTTAAATTTTTAGGCCGTGAAACTAAACTGGTAAAATCAAATTTTCGACAATAGTATGAGGTTTTCCTGCATTAGCCACATGAAGAGCTCCTTGATAACTAGCAATGCTTTCTCATTTACGTTAGAAATTTGTACGATATTAGTGTCTTTATGTTGAAGATCTTTTAATTTTTATTTTAAAAAATCCACGAGTTTATTTTTTTCATTTGGATGTTCAGTATTGAGGTGGCGTAATAACTTCGATGGCTTCATGCTTTCTCTTGAAAATGTTTCAAACCAAATAACACACAAGTTAATCCGAATTAAAAAAAACAGTCCTCGTAAAGACATTCCTTATTCTTTCATTACTCTCTCTCTCTCTCTCATAATGCATTCGATACTGGTATACATAAAATAGATTTACTGATTCTAGATATAATGTATTTTAATGTACCATCATAGTTAAAAACTTTCCCGACTTCTCGAAGATTGTATTAACAAAGTGCAGGAAGGATTTCATGAGAAGGAAACGATTATAAGACATAATCCTACTGAAGACATTGTGCCGAAACCATTATACGAAAAATAGGCTTCCTCTTCCACTTGTGGATAGAGGTAAAATTGTGATAACTAAAAATGTCATAACCTCGTCCCTGTCAGTCGGTGTCCACCTTGTCCACCGTGAAGTCGGTGTCAGTTTACCGTCCTGCCGTAGTCGTGTCAGTTTTTGTTCGGCGTATCTGTTCATTTCAGTACAAATATGGTCAATAAACCTATGCTCGAAAATATTGTAAAATATGCCGAGCACAGATGTATTTTCTGTCATAGTTATAGTCGGTCCAGGCGTGGCAGTATAAGTCTCTCTGCGTCCGGTAAATGTTTTTACGTCTTTTGTCCATTCAAATGTGTAGTCGTCATTGAAAATAGTTCTTGGGGCAGTGTCATTTGTCATGTCTTCGATTTCCAAGATTTTCGTCTGGTAAGTCGAGAAGTCAATGGGACAGGCCGGTTCAGTAGACGCGTCTCGTCTAGGTATGGTGGAGGTGTCCACGACGACGTTTAATACGTCGTCCTCACTATCACTGAGGTGAAGCCAAGTTTTTAACGTCTCTTCAAAATGTTTGTCATGAATGTCTGAAATTAATTTATACAATTAGTGCATCTGTATAGTTCAATGTAATAACATAAGAATATACGTAGTATTAAGGACAAACCAAAATAAAACTCGATCGGCTCTTATCCGTTTTCTATATTTCACTCTCTATAATAATCCCGTAACTTAACAGTGTGTACTGGCTGACGGTCGGAGAATGAATGCCATACTCGCGGTCTGGATCATCGCGCACACCTGTGGGGGTGTGGGGAGTCAAGACCAGGGCGGAGCCCCTTTCTTGAGGTATCATTCGCCGCCCATAAATATGAGTGGGTCTTCGGGAAGAGTTTATAACTCTATAAATGGTGTCAATGTAACGAAGGGTCAATCCAGTTGGTTTGACAGAGATCTGCCGCAGTAAGTAAGTCCGGTGGGCAGTCTGTGGCTGCGGTGTCGTGTTTCGATGACGGCGGGCGGCGATTGCGAATCTCACGGCGGCGTTCCGATGGCGGGGGGCGCAAGCAGGTCCCTCGGGAAGGGCCTTCGTTCGGGCAGTCGCGCGTGCCAGGGTGCAATGTCTCGGATGGATGGCTCCTCCGAGACGTCGGCACGTGCGAACATTGCGGAGGCGAGGCGGGAGATAAAGTCCTCCAGGCTCTCAATTCGCAGATCCCTCTGGATCGTGGAATTCCTCACGTATCGCGGGGCGTCGACGATGCGACGCAGTACGATGTTCTGCTGCGTCTGGAGGCGTTTGCGGTGCGTGGGATTCGCTAAGGTGAACCACGCTGGAGCGGCGTACGTGAGGCGGGGGCGTATGTAGGCCTTATACACCCCGATCTTCACTCGCAGAGGGAGTCGCGAAGAGAGCACTGGTCGGAGGGCGGCGGTTGCGGCCTTCGCTTGGGCGGCGGTCTTCTTAACGTGCGCAGCCATAGTCAGGCGGCGGTCAATAGTGACCCCGAGGTACGTGACCGTCGGGGACCACGCGATGCTGTGTCCGTGTTGGGTCAGTGGTGGCGGAAACTTCTTCGATCCTCCCATAAGGATCGCCTGAGTCTTCTGTACGTTCACCGACAACCTCCATCTTGCGAGCCAGTCGGGGAGGGCTTCGAGCACGCGTTGCATCTTGCTGGCCGCGTGCCGGTCCTTGAGCGACGTGGTGGAATGTTCAGCTCGAAATCCGTACTGTTCCGGCCGGGGTGCGATGTGCGGCACCAGGTGGCGCAGCAGGAGCGTCTCGAACACCTTCGAGGTGGTCGGCAGGAGGCTGATCGGCCGATAGCTCTCAGGCTTCAGGATGTTCTTCCCGGGCTTGGGTATCATGATGATATGCCCAATTTTCCATATGTGCGGGAATCGTCCGGTGCGCAGGATACCATTAAACAGGCGCGTCAGTGCCGCGATAGAGCGTCGCGGCAAGTGACGCAGGGCCGTGTTGGTAATCTCGTCAGCACCGGGGGCCTTTCTTGCCTTAGTCCTTTCGATCGCACGCTGGACCATGCCCGGAGAGAAGACGATGGGATTCTCATCAGGAGCTATCGGTGCGGCGAAGTAGTCTCGAAGGTGTTGCTCGACTGCTGTAGAGTGGTCGGGCATAGAGTCCGAATTCGGCTGAAACTGACGTTCCAGATGGTCGGCGAATATTTCCGCGCGGTCTGCTGCACGGTATCGCGGCGTTCCGTCGCTATGTCGGAGCGGTCTGATTGGGGTAGGAGTCTGGGAGAGCTGGCGGCAAAGACGGTGAATCGACTGCCAATCCTCGCTCGTGTTGGCGATATGTTTCTCCCAGCTCTCGGACGCGTGTCTTGCTAACTCGACCTTCACCCTCTCTGCGAGACGGTTGAGCTGGGTCTTCAGCTGCGGACATCTGGTAGTTTGCCACCGCCTGCGTAGTCGCCTCTTGTCGGCGATGAGCGTACGAAGGTGGTGGGGAAGCGGGTCGAGTCGACTTCTCGCGGGTCGGTCGACGGAGGCGGCTGTGATAGCTTCCTTCATGCAGGCGGTGAGCTCGTCCGCGAGCTGGTCTACGTCTGCAGCGGTGTACATAGGCCGAGTCGGAGTGGTGGCGTCCATAACTTCGCGGAAGCGCGTCCAACATATGAGCTGGCGGGGTGCAGGTGGTAGAGCAACGGTCGGCGGTTCGTCCAGTATGGCGAGTACTGGCTGGTGGTCCGACTGGAGGTGGTCGTCTATGACTTCGAGTGTGGGTTGGCGACGGAGGCCACGGTATACGACGAGATCTATAACGTCCGGAGCGTACGCGACCTGGTCCGGGTAGTGCGTCGGGACCGTGGGGCCACAGATCACGTAGCCGTGGGTCTCTCCGTCGTCATAAAGTCTTTTTCCTCGCTGGCAGGAGTAATTGGAGTTCCACCCGAGGTGTCGGCAGCTCCAATCGCCTGCTGCGATGCTCGGATGTGGCGAGTCCAGGATGGAGTGGACTTCAGCCAGATCGAGAGGCGCAAGCGGCGGGCGATAAACGGCGTAGAGTCGCAGAGGGGCGCCGAGAGCCTGCATGGTGTTGAGCTGCAGTCGAGAGAGCGGCTGGTGGATGATCTTCCTCCTGACGAGCACCGCCAACCCACGGTACCTGTGTCCTGTGGGGGCGGCCTCGTCCTGTCGATAAACAATGTACCCGGGGAAGCGGATGCGGTCCGGAGGGCCTAAGTGGGTCTCGCAGATCAGTGCGATATCTACGTCTTGCTCGGACAGTAGATATCGCAGGGGGGCGACCTTGTTGAATAGGGCGCGGGCGTTCCAATATAGAATCCTCAGGGGTGACGCGAATGTAAGGCGAGGAATTTCGTCATACCCCTGAGGACTACCGCCATCGGGTCTTCTCCGGCCTGGAGAGCCTGGAGTACATCGGTAAATACCTCAAGCGCCGCCTGGATGACGCTGGAGGTGTTGGCGTCTTCCGCCTTCGCCTTCTTCCCCTTCGGCTGGGCGGATGGGACGGTGGGGGCGGCGACCGGCTGTACTGGTTTGTGAGTCGCGGGGGCGGTGCTGGCCTTCTTGCTCCGCTTCCTCCTCTTCCTTTTCCCCGCTTCGCTCCGCGTCGCGTGTGGTTGAAGCCACAGTACCTGCCCTTCTATTCCTCGCCTCCTATTTGAATATGGGGCAGGAGCTGTGGTTGGCCGGATGCGGTCCTCCGCAGTTGGCGCAGGTGGCTAGCTCGTCGAGGGGGCGCTGGCAGTCCTTAGCGCTGTGCTCGCCTCCGCATCGCACGCAGGCCTGCTGGCGGTGGCACTGGTGACTGGAATGTCGAAATTTTTGGCACCGGTGACACTGCGCCGGTCCCTTCTTTCCCCTCCAGGGTTCGATCTTGATCCCCGGCATGTATAACAGTTCCGTAATGTTATACAATGCCGGGGTGAGGCCCTCGGTGCGGCGGAGGATGGCCAGGAAAATACATCCCGGACGGCCCTTCCTTGCGCGTGTATAGGGCGCACGTATTCCGGCTCGAAGCCGAGCGTGCTGAGCTCTTGCTGGAGTTTCTCGGCCTCTGTTGTTACAGGGAGGCCACGGATCGCTACCTTTATTTAGGCTCTTGTCTGCAGGTAGCGAGTAGGAGAACCAGGAGATCCTCTCCGTGGCCTCCAGGTCCGGCAGGTACCGCTGGACGATGCGGTATTCGTCCTCGTCGTATGGAGTGAAACGCACGCCCTTGCCGAACGGACGTGCGTTTTGTGCGTGGCCCAGCTTGGCCCTCAACACACGGAAGTGGTGAGCCCACTGTGGGAGGGACTCAACCACTAGTGGAGGGTAGCGAGGGCGCTTCGGCGGCGGTGGCGGCGGTGTGCCATACTCGCCTCTCTGACCGGCTGCTTTTATTGTGATTGAAAGGCGCGATAACGCACGAACTCACCTGCGTCTGCGCGGGGGTGAGGGAGGGGGCGGGGACGCCGCACATTCCCGCACCACCGCGCAACTAGTATTAACAACTAGTAAGCGTGCAACTTAATCTATAATTATATGTTTCCTATTTCCTATTTCTATACAATTTGCTGTCCGCAACACGTAACATAGATTAGTTTATGCTTACTTATAGATTCCTGCTTGGGCCTGCTGGTTTTTGTAACAGGCGGCAGTGACACCACAGGCGATACGTCCCCCCCAGCGGCGAAATCAGGACCGACAAGCACGACATCTGTAAAATTAAATATACATAAATAATTTAAACAGTTTATAATTATATTTTGTATTTTATGACCTCCTTGCTTGCTTGAATTCTAAATAAAATTTTGATTCAATGCATTATATACTTAAATTCATGATGTCGAATGGGTAGTCTGCCTCGGGTGGTGGTGGTGGTGCTGATTTTGACGTGCTTGGTGTTGGAGCCAATGGTGGAGCCTCCACCATTGAGCATGCTTCTCTGGCTGGTGACAGTTTTCTGTAAATTACAAATCCATTAAAACATTGAATGATTTCATCCTTTTACAGGCACACATTAAAATGTTATATGAAATCGAATTAAAAATTATATAATAAAAAACTAATAATTACCTAGTCATTCTCTTGCGAGGGGGCGCATCTGGCAACAAGACTCGCTGCAAGCCAGCCGTGCGTTTTCTATTCACCAATTCTTCTCGCACTGCTGCTGGCATTGCAGCGAGCCGACGTCTCGTTAGAACCTGCTGCGCCCTAGCCTCTACCAGCTCCTTACTGCGAAAAATTAATCTTATTAATTTTATATCCTAGTTAAGAAACTTGGCTTGTGATAATAAATTAGTAATATTTTTGTTTCAATAAAGTTACAAGTTCTAAATGTTTATATCTAGCCTAAACACTAGGCAATACCTGTCCCAGGGGAATTTAATTTAACTATATTTAAATAATCCGTTATTCGATAATTAAATTATTAATTTACCTATAATTGTTATAATTTTAAATAAAATTATATTACTAATTTAATAATTTATAAAATTAGACCTATAAACATAAGAAGTGTATGTGTTGAAGTATATATTATAATGAATAGTAAATGTGGATACTTACGGGTCTTCTAACGTTACTTATTTCGCGATCAAGTTTCAGGGTTTTGCATTCTTCATAAATTAATTGCATTTTTTTTCGCTGTACTTCTTTATTCACGTCTGTGTGTGGGTCAAGGTATTTTAGTTCTTGGAATTCAACTCTTTTAAAAAAAGATTGGCATCTTCTGAAAAAAAATCCGCTAATTGTTCTTTTGTGTTTTATGTTTATTTTTACCCTGTGTTTAATAAATACTAAATCTGGCAACACTGCCAGCGGTAGAGGATCTAACGGCACACAGTGCAGAGACCTTTTATAGTAGATCAGAGTTCCGCCGAGGCGGGTGGCTCTGTCGTCGCGGATAGTACGATAGTTGGATACATTAGGGTCGCGCATGCTCGGTTTGAAGAAGGTCTCTTGCACCAGCACGACGTCAGATTGGTGTGTTTTTAAGAACTCGCGAACTAGGTCGATCTGTTGGATGAGGCCGTTTGCGTTGAACGTGACTAGGCTCAGGGACCGCGGTTTTATCCTACTAGAAATTGTATATGTGGGACACAAGATCGATGTGCTGCGTCAGCGCATCGACCTTGTGTCCGCAATTAAAGTTGAAAGCGGCCCGTTTGGCGGGTTCTGTCCTAGCGGTGGCTTAGTGCCGCCACGGGGCTTTACTGCAACCCCTGTAGCTCGCAGGGTGTCCCTGCGTTCTGCAGAGGATGCATCTGGGGGGGTTCTTTGGGTCTGGGACCTTACGAGTGCAGTCGGGTGTCCGTGGTCGTCCAGGCACTTGACGCATCTGGGGCGGAATTCACAGTTTTTGGCCGAGTGGCCGTAGTACTGGCAGTTGCAGCACTCCCCGGGGAGTCCCCTGTGGTGTGGGACCTCCACTCTAAGACCGGACAGCTGGGCCACGGTCTTTATATTAAAAATGGCCTTGCCCTCGGGAGTGAGGTCAAGGATGACGAGGATTGTGTTAAACAGCGTCGTACTGTCGGTGTTTTTCCTTTACAGCCGGTGGACTTGGCGTACAGGGAATCCTTGGGACACTAAGTCCTCTTTAATGAATTCGGAGCTAATCTCCTTGGGCATGCCTCTGATGACCACGCGGAGTTCGCGGTCCTCGTAAAGGGTACGGAGGCAGCGACGGTCGGGCTGGGTGAGGGGGTGTCGGCCTTACGGACGGCAGGCGAGCGGGAGGCGACGTGTGCAGCAGTCGCCTTTTAGGGGCGGTGGGGCTTTAGGGGCCTTCGCCTTCCTCTTCTTGCAACCGACGGTCTGGAAACCGTCGTTCTCTTCGCTGTCCGATGAGTGGCAATATCTATATTGGCTTAATGAGACTGCCAAAACCATTCTCATAGTTTAGGAATAGTGTTGATAATATCTCGAATGTGGTTGAATATGTCGAACAGTTGTCCGTTTTTACAAGACGCTTGTATTATGCGATTTGTGTTGTGAACCAGTAGCAAGATCACTGTACAGAGGGCGCGGAGTTGGCCTTCCTACTCCTCTTCCTCCTCCTCTTCTTGTTGGTCGCCACCGTCTGGCTTCCCCGGGCTGTTGGCTCATTAGCGAGGGCCATTAGGTGGGGGGTGGATTTCTCCGCTCCCACCTCCGGATGGGGCTTCGGTCTGGCAGTGGCGGTGAGTGCTACTGTCCCCGCCCTTTTGTTCCGTGCCTCCTTACGGAACACCGGCCAGGAAGAGTGGTTTGCCGGATGGGGGCCCGAGCAGTTGGCGCAGGTCGGCGGCTCCTCCAGCGGGCGTGGGCAGTCTTTGGCGCTGTGCTCCTCTCCACGGCGAACACAGGCCTGCGTGCGATGGCAGTTGTGGCTGGAGTGCCGGAATTGTTGGCATCTGTGACATTGGGCGGGGCCCTTCTTGCCCCTCCAGGTCTCAATCTTGACCCCGGGCATGCAGAGCAACTCCCTGGTTTCAAATATTGCCGGTGTGAGGTCTGGCGTGCGGCGGAGGATGGCCAGGAAGATGCAGCCGGGTCTTCCCTTCCTGGCGCGGATGGGGCGCACGTACTCAGGTGTGAATCCGAGCTTGCGGAGTTCCTCCTCGAGTTCAGCTGCCTCCGTCAGGACCGTGAGGCCGCGGATGGCGACCTTCAGGCTCCTCTCGGCCGGCAAGGAGTAGCTGAACCATGATATTTTGTCCGTTTTTTCCAGGTCGGTGAGGTAGCGCTGGATGATGCGGTACTCACCGTCCGTGGAGGGAGTGAAGCGCACGCCCTTCCCGAAGGGGCGGGCGTTTGGCGGGTGTCCTAGCTTGTCCCTCAGCTGGCTTAGGATCAGCGACCTCCTGCTCCTCCTCTTCGGGTCGCGGCCGCCTCTTCGGCGTGACCCTGGAGTCGCGTTCGGCCGGAAGCGGCGCGAAACGGGCTGTTTCTAGCGCCGCTTCGTCGACGAGGTCCATGTCGTCGTCTTCTACATCCAGGGCCGCCTCACGCCTCTCGATGTTGGCGTTCATGGCCCGCAGCACCTGCTCCGAGAGGATACCGGCCTCGACGAATCGGGCCAGTACCACTATGTCCGAATTTAATTCGGTTCTCGGAGAGACTGAAGGTGCGGGCGCAGTGAAGACCTCGTCCGGGGAGGCGGGCGTAGACTGCGCAGACCGGCGATCACCGTCGCGCCTCGGAGCTCGACAGAGATCTTCGACGCGATGGTTCCTGCGCAGTGTGTGGCCCTGAGAAGAGCCTTTGGCGGTGCCTGGAGGTCCTTGCTCCATGGCGGGCTCTCGGCCAATCGCGACCGTCGGCTAGCGGCGACTGATGGCACCGCTAGCCGGGATTCGGTGTGCGAGGGCGTCCCCTCTGCAGCAAGAAGCTGCAGGCGGATTTTTGCGGTGTTTGCAACGAAACGCCGCAAAAATTCCTGTTGAGTAGGACGGTCCGTGCGTTGAGCTGTACACTGATAGTTGCTCGTGGCTCGGCTGATCTACCTGATACCTTGTCGGTCTGGATCATCGCGCACACCTGTGGAGGTGTGGGGAGTCAAGGCCAGGGCGGAGCCCCTTGCTTGAGGTATCATTCGCCGCTCATAAACATGAGCGGGTCTTCGGGAAGAGTTTATGGAAACTCTATGAATGGTGTCAATGTGAAGTAGGGTCAATCCAGTGGAGGGGGCAGAGATCTGCCGCAGTAAGTCCGGTGGGCAGCCTGTGGCTGCGGTGTCGTGTTTCGGTGAGATGCCGTCGGGCTTCTCGCCGCCCGTGCGATCTAGTCCCTACCGGGTGAGACCTCCGGTGACCCGGAGGAGGCCCAGCAGGAGACGATCAGCGGACCGGGCGGCGACTGCGAAGCTCACGGCGGCGTTCCGATGGCGGAGGGCGCAAGCAGGTCCCTCGGGAAGGGCCTTCGGTCGGGCGGTCGCGCGTGCCAGGGTGCAATGTCTCGGATGGATGGCTCCTCCAAGACGTCGGCACGCGCGAACATTGCGGAGGCGAGGCGGGAGACAAAGTCCTCCAGGCTCTCGATTCGCAGATCCCTCTGGATCGTGGAATTCCTCACGTAACGCGGTGCGTGGGCTTCGCTAAGGCGAACCACGCTGGAGCGGCGTACGTGAGGCGGGGGCGTATGTAGGCTGATACCGTGTGAGGTCTGCGCGCACACCCCTGTGTGGGGGCGTGGGGAGCCACTGTCTGGGTGTTGACCCATTTCGTGGGGGGGCTATCGCCGCCCGTGAAGACGGGCGTGTCGTTGGGAGGTAAAAAGAGTATTTACCTGTGTTGAAAGTTATTTTGGAAGAAGAGTCCGGTGTATGGGGCGGCAGCGAGCTGCCGCGGTCATGTCCGAGGTGATGGTGTCGTGTCGACCGCCTAGGAGCCTCTTCGCCGCCCGTGCGATCAGTCCCTACCGGGTGAGACCCTCGGCTTCAGATGGCGACCTTCAGGCTCCTCTCGGCCAAGAAAGGTAGCGTTGGACGATGCGGTACTCACCGTCCGTGGATGGAGTGAAGTGCACGCCCTTCCCGAAGGGGCGGGCGTTCGGTGGGTGTCCCAGCTTGTCCCTTAGCTGGCGGAAGTGGTGAGCCCAGTGCGGGAGAGACTCAACCACCAGCGGAGGGTAGCGGGGACGCTTCGGAGGCGGCGGCGGTTGCGCTCCGCTAGCGCCGTCCGAGGAGGCGGACAGCGCTGCGGGCGGTGGAGGCGCCTGGGTGGGTCCCGACGAGGGCTGCACAATGGCAGCGTACGACGGCGCGGTGAGCGCCGTGTGTGGCGCAGTTGGCGCCAACGTCGGCGGCGCAGTTGGCGGCGCAGGTAGCGCAGCGTCCGGGGCCGGCTGTCAGCCCGGTTGGGCGGCGGCCAGGCCGGCCCGCGCGCGCAGTCTGGGGTCGCGCTGCGGCAGAGGTCGGGCGGCTGGTGTGGTCGGGCCGGCGGGGCAGTGCCGCTTCGGCTCTGCTGCCTCCTGTTCCTCTTCGTCGGGTCTCGGTCGCCTCGTCGGCGTGACCTTGGAGTCTTGTTGGGCCGGAAGCGGCGCGAAACGGGCTGTTTCGAGCGCCGCTTCGTCAACGAGGTCCATGTCGTCGTCTTCTTTTTCCAGGGCCGCCTCACGCCTCTCGATGTTGGCCTTCATGGCCCGCAGCGCCTGCTCCGAGAGGATACCGGCCTCGACAAGTCGGGCCAGTACCACAATGTCCGAGTTCAACTCGGTTCTCGGAGAGACGGATGTTGCGGGCGCGGTGAAGGCCTCGTCGTCCGGGGTGGCGGGTGTAGACGGCGCAGGAGCAGGGGTCTCTTGGGGCTGCTGCGAAGCGGCGGGGCCGGAGGGGTCCCGCTGCGGGGGCGCTCGGCTGCACCGGAGTGGGCAGGCGGGGCGCGGGTGGTCGGCCTTTCGCGGGCAGTTGGCCCGGCGAAAGGTGCGGAGGCGCCTGCTGAACTAGCAGGCCGGGCGACGCGAGCAGGCGGCGGGGAGCCGCGCTGCGTAGCGGCGGGACGAGGCGCCTCAGAAGCGCGAGGCGCAGATGCGTCGCTGGCGCGGGGTGCATCGGCTGCACCGGGGCGGGGCGCGGGGCCGGGGGCGGCGCGGGGCGCGGGGCCGGGGCCGGCGCGGGGCGCGGGGCCGGGGCCGGCGCGGGGCCGGGTTCCAGCTTGCTGGGCGCGGGGCCGGGTTCCGGCGCGCGGGGCGCTGGTCCTCCGGGGGCTGCGGCGCGGGGTAGCGATGAGGACCGTCGCGACTCGGAGCTCGAATGAGCTCTTCGTCGCGACGGCACTTGAGCGGTTGTGTGGCCCTGAGAAAGGCCTTTGGTAGTGCCTGGAGCTTGCTCCATAGCGGGCTTCTGGCCGGCTCGCGACCGTCGGCTAGCGGCGACTGACGACACCGCTAGCCGGGCTTCGGTAGGCGAGGGCGTTCCCCTCTGCAGCAAGCTGCAGGCGGATTTCTACGACGTTTGACAATCAAACGCCGCAGAAAATCCTGGCGTTGATGCGGTCCGTACGATGAGAGGTTAACACTGACGTGTGGACTGCTCGGCGCGGCTGGGCGAATCCTGATACCGTGTACTCACGAACCGTCGTATTTGTACATATGCTTCCCACCTTAGCTCTGATTGACCGACCAATCAGGTGCCTCCATCTGGCGTTCCGTCATGGCCGCTATTTTAACTAATGATTACTCTGCGTGATTGGCTGACCAATCAGCAGCCTACATTTGGCGTCTTACAATTTATAACTAATATCTATGATTTATACAGATCCAATATTACGATTTATATTAATTATGTACATAAGTATTATATATTAAGTAATTTACTATCTTATACTATTTCACATACTTAATTGTCTAATCTTATGAACTTATCGGATAATATTTCTATACATTACTGCTATGCACTATTAATTCTACATAACTATTAATGTAATTTAAGTACGATATTGTTCATTCGTTTTTATTAACGCTATCCCGCACAATCACTATCGCAGTAATCAGACTGCCAAAAAAAAATAGTTTTAGATTGATAAAATATCATTGTAGTTTGAATATATCATACAATAATTGTCCAACTCCATGAGACGCTAATATAGTGTTATTTGTGTATAGCCATCAGTAGCAAGATCTCTATAGCAGTAATCAGACTGCCACAAAAAATATAATTTTAGGGATAATGTTGATAAAATGTCATTATGGTTTGAATATATCGTACAATCGTCCAACTAAATGAGACGTTACTATTATGAGTTTTGTGTATAGCCACCAGTAGCAAGATCTCTATAGCAGTAATCAGACTGCCACAAAAAATATAATTTTAGGGATAATGTTGATAAAATGTCATTGTGGTTTGAATATATCGTACAGTTGTCCAATTAAATGAGACGTTAATATTATGAGTTTTGTGTATAGCCATCAGTAGCAAGACCTCTACAGCAGTAATCAGACTGGCAAAAGAATTATAGTTTTAAGGATAATGTTGATAAAATTTCATTGTGGATTGAATATATCGTACAGTTACTACGTCTTATTTAATTGGACAACTATTATTATTATTATGAGTTTTGTGTATAGCCAAACAACAATCAAAGATTTATTATATTCACCCTACCTTTTAAATAAAACGCTTGCCTTTATTTAAGGAGGTAATCGAGGCAAGACAAAAAAGAAATCTTTATTTAAGGAGTTTTAGCTTAGGCTATGTCACTCCATAGAAACAACACACAATACAACATAGAAAAAAAATGAATAAACAAAAAATATTTAAAAAAATGAATAAACAAAAATATTTAAAAAAATGAATTAACAAAAAATATTTCATTACTAAAATGTGAAATGTCACCGTCCTGTGAGTGAGAATAAAGAAGATCGCGATGCCACGTGGTCACCACTAGCCACGTGCAGACCGCGATCACCTCGACGCCTCGAGCTCGCCGAGCGCCAGGCAGTCCAGCACGGGAACTGAAGAGACGGCCCGCGCGAATAACTACTCGCACAGCACGTTGCAGACTTCCAGGAAGAAGAGCCCTCGCCGATGGACGAGCACCCTCAGCAATGAAGATGAGCCCCTTATAAAATATTATGGCGATCAGCCCCTTCGATGAAATACGCCTCGGGAAGAGATGCTCCGAAGTGAAAATATGCGCCCCCGGTTGAAAGGTGCGCTCTCACGAGAAAAGATGTCCCCGGTGGAAAAACAAGGCCCTCTGTAGAAACACAAGGCCCTCCGTTGAAAAAGATGCCCTCAGATGACACCTCCTGGAAACGAGAAACATACATGGGTTAAAAACAGTACACCTGGTACCCACGTTGCTTCCCGAATCTCCACAATAATTCTCACTTTTATAAATTGTATTGGAACAATTTTAATTGGGTTTAAGACCCAGAAAACAAAATGAAACGACATACTATCACTAAGGCACTGGTTCAAATAAGAAAAGGAAATAAATACCTCTTGGAGGAAAAAGACCCCGCTTACAACTGGCAGGCCTATGTCAACTCCTGCGCCTCCAGTGAAACGAAGTCAAGCACCCTACCGCGTGGTGGACAGACCCACGGCAGTTCCTAGCACGTGGTTGACACACACACGTATGTGCACTATAATTATACAATAGGAAAGGCTTAATGCAAAACGAATGATTGCCAAACACATCACTTTGGAGAAGTAAAGTAAATATGCAAAACTTACGAAAGGTAGTATCGAAACGGCTTCAGGCCAAGGTGTCGTTGGCACGTGGATGATGCTGGATGTTTATTGCACCGCACTACGACTACATGGGCAACTGTCGGCAACTATAGCTCTGGAAAAGGAGACACGAGACACAAAGAATTAATATCCCGTACCGGCGAGACCGGGTAAACACGCGGCAGCAATACTCACCAGCTGATGAGCTGCGCACGACGACGCCGACAGGAGACCCAATGTGAAAATGAGGCAAAAAGGTCGAATGGTACCGGGCCAGGGTATTTATACCCTCGCCACGACCGGAAGCCCCACCAAACAAAACACAAAACGAAGCTTCTCGAATACTAGCGGAAACCGGCACAAAACAAAGCATTTGCATAGATTAATTACAAACTAATAATTAAAACAAATACAGATGACAACGACCTGTCAAACTCCTACGCATCAACAATGACGATCATTGTCACCTGGAACGAAACGTTCTAAAATAAAAAAGTAATATAACAATTTAGGTTTGAAAAATTATAAAATTAATATTTTAATTATTGTTTTAATTATTTTAATAAAATTAAAATAATTAATTACGAATGTTATGTTTAATAACGGTAGGGTAGGGCTAAAAAAATATAATAACGCGACTCCTGCTCAATGGCAAGATGTCAGGTGTCAAACGTCAAGTTCATTGACCTTCTTTTTGTTTGTTTTGATTTAAAAAGTAAAACTGATTTTTATGTAACAAAATATAAACCGAATTGTGCCATCCCTGTGTAGGTGGACCTGCCTGTTTCTTTTGGCAATATTCTTCTTCTATTTTTCTGTCTCTCGTGGCGTTTTCTGCAATATACTTGGAATTTTGTTCAGCCGCAACGTACTTTCAAAAAATTCAAATTTCCTTTGAATGCAGCATTTCTCTCCTCAGTGACAGTATTCACGTCATTAATGACAAAATTCAGTATATACATATCTTGATATGTATGTATGATGCGTTGAAATTCGGTCTTCATTTCTTAACTGCCCTCTGCTCAGATCTTCTTTGCCTTCCTTCGCTCACTGTGGTATGTATTGAAGCATTTCTCATTTTAGTCTACTTATCTTCTGCTGGTCGACGTAACAGTATGGTTTCGTTGCCTCTTTTCTTCGCACCTGTTGATGGCTTATCGGCGACAAGTATGTGTGCCATCTGTCGCATTTCTTTTCAAATGTTGGCTTTCCAATTCAGTCTTGAATGTCGATCACAGAACACTGATAATCCTAACGAAAAATAATGACAATTTCGAACAACCAGCAAACCGTTATATCGTTATAGAAAAAGGGCTTAAACTTACTTGGGTAAATCCTCATAACATGGTTGCAAAAATCGAGATTTTTCAAATTTTAGAAATTAATGTTTATTTCACATTTGCGCGATGTTCTTTTTTATATTTTATTTTCTTTTAATTTGAAATTCCGCAAGCCTTACTCAGCCTGCTGATGAATGTTGTTTTGTCTTTTGCAAATGGTTTTATGCATTTAAAATCCATTTAAAAATTCGGAATTACATGATGTTTTAAAATCATGTCATTTTGAAACCTTAAATGAATTTCTCAAGGTTAATTTATCGTTTCCTTTACATGTGCTACTGTATTTTGTTCTAAAGTTTATTTACTAATGAAGCACAGTATTCCTTACTTAATATCTATATGATCCAAGGATGTGCTAGGTATGTTGGAATTGACGAAGCGGAATGTTAAGGTTTAAATATTTGTTTTATTAAATGATTAACAATAGATATGGTTTCAATGCTATTCCGCGTCGTTCGCTCGGGCAACTCCGTAATCTTTGCGCTGACGGTAAAATTTATAGTTAAAATATAGGCCAAATTATATACTAATAAAATTGTACAATAACCGTACATTCTCCCGAGGGAGAATGAGTAGGAAGAGCAGTAATTACAAAGGATAAACATTTTAACAAGCATAAATGATATAAAAATAGAAAAGGAATCTTAAAATCATATAAAAAGTAATATCAAATAAAATGCCCTAAATTTCTTCAATATAAATCTTTTTGGTTTGATCTCGCTGTATACAGGTTCTAATGTCTGGTTTTTTTAGCTCCATCATCTCTATCTGCATATCTTCATTGTCGATTTCTTCTTTTTTCATGGCCTTAGGAGCATTATTTTCCTTTATGAATCTTTTCCTAAACTAAAAATTTCGTAACATTTTTTTATAAAAGTTGAGTACTCTTTGCATCCTACAAATAAATGATATTGGGGAATACTATCTGAGAGTACTATATTTTTTCAATATTCATAAGAATTTTACGAAAATAAAAATCTACACACATGTAAACAGGCCTGTATTTGAAGACTTTCATCACTCACAACTACAATTGACGTTTAAAAACATTCGTTGTTTCATTTTCAAATTCCTAGACGAGTGCATCTTTCAGATACCATGGCACAAGTCGTGGAAATACCATTTCACAAGGTATTGATGTTGCCTGGCACACAGCGCTTAGTCAAAACTAATTTTGCCAAATTGGGGTAAACAGGTTCGTGGTTTTTCCATCCTCGGGGAGTCGGTGTCCATAGGGGACACCGGTGCTTGGGGTCACTGGGGGCCGGCGCGGGAGCGGGGCGGGGAGGGCTTTTCGGCTGGCCTTGAGGAGGCCTGGGCCGAGCGGAACTCCGCAATCGTTTCGGGGTACTTAGCCACCAAGAACCTCAGGAAGGCCTTTAGCTCGGCCGGGGAGAGGGCGTCCATGGTGGAGCCGGGGTTGCAAGGTCGTTCGTTCGTTCCTCCCTGCCTGGGGCGGCAGGGAGATGAGTGCCTACGGTGTGGTTTCCCTGCGGAATCCCTGTCCGTAGGTGACGGGGGTGTGTGCCTAAACTAATAGATTGTGAGTACTTACGGCTCCGGGAACCGGCTGCACTTACTACACTACACTAATCGGTCCTGTTCTTCACCACTCACTGGCACTTGCACGTAGTCTGTTTGCACTATTCTGCGAACGCAACGGGCGTACACGACACAGAATCACTAAGGTCCGAAGAGCACTTGGTCCTGGCGGAGGCGGGCGTGCGGGGCACGCGGCTGGGCGTGCGGAGCACGCAGCGGGGGCCTCGAGTGCGGGGGGCACTCAAGGCGGCGGCGGAGTGCGCAAGGAGCGCACGGGGTGCACGCGGCAAGGAGCGCGTGCTGGGGCGAGCACAACAAGGAGCTGTGCTCAGAGGTCCGTCCGAGTCGGCTGACTGCGGGGGACTGACGATGCGGCGATACAAAAGTAATAATATAAATACATTATTTTAGACTTACAACTAGTGCGAGCATTGTCGCGGTACTTTTGTCGGCCGACCAATATCGATTTTGATCATTCGGATCTCTACTTAATGCTGATGCCCTCTCGAACCTTTTTCGACATGTTGAGACAGGTCCATCTGCATGCACATAGAAGTATGACCCTATGTATTTCTTACATCCCTTACATCTTATTTATTAGTCCACAAAACTGACTACAATTATACAAACGACTTAAATTAGAAAATGAATACAACATTATGTTTCAATTGAGTCTTCTCGATGTGGACATAACATGCTTATACTTAGAGGGTACTAAAATAAAAAGAAGAATAGTAAAATAAACTTGACTTAAATTACGCAACTAAAAATTAGAATGAAAATATGAATATGAGATGAATGAATGATATTAATAATAATAAAAAAAAAATATAACTAAGCACAAAAGCTACCTACAGATTTTCTAAAAATTAATTAATTAGTAAAAAATTCGAGTATACATATTCTTTTTAATGGTCATGACATTATCGTTAAAAATATCTACTGTATCTCTAAAACCATTTGCAAGAGATAACATTCTATACAGCGGACTATGCTGACCAAGGTTACCGTTATCTTATTTACTAAACATATTTTCCTTTATTTATACACACAATAGTTTTAAATTATTTACAAAAACGCACAAATAGTAATAAATCACAACGGAGTAACATATTTACTACGTACATACGTATACACAACTATTGTATAACTACATAGGTTGTGATGTGAAATTCTTTATTTAACATATCTTACTCCAAATAATTGTTTTATATACGACGGCCACGTAGTCAACATTCGTGATAGCGGAATCTACTATATATTACTCGCGTTGTTAGATACAACAATGTTTATTTTGTGATGTAATGTTCCAAGTTCATGCAACTGTTCTTAATCGAGCTGCAAAGTTGCAAAATGTTCATGGAAGACTGGTCTAGTCTGGTATAGTCTGGTCGATGTCATAATCTGTTATGGCCATGTATGAGTATGACTCATTTGCTTTTGATGTCGAGCAGTCTGTGGTAAGGCACACAAGTTTTGTTTAGCCGCAACGTAGTCTCAAAAAATTATAATGTCCTTTGAATGCAGCATTTCTCTCTTCTGTGAAAGTATTCACGTCATTAATGACAACTTTCGGTATATACATATCTTTATATGTATGTATGATGCGTTGAGATTCGTTCTTCATTTCTAGACTCACTACCTTTTCTATAGTTAATATTTATTTGACCTCTGCTCAGATCTTCTTTGCCTTCCTTCGCTCACTGTGGTATGTATTGAAGCATTTCTCATTTTTGTCTGCTTATCTTCTGCTGGTCGACGTAACAGTATGGTTTCGTTGCCTCTTTTCTTCGCACCTGTTGATGGCTTATCGGCGACAAGTATGTGTGCCATCTGTCGCATTTCTTTTCAAATGGTGGCTTTCCAATTCAGTCTTGAATGTCGATCACAGAACACTGATAATCCTAACGAAAAATAATGACAATTTCGAACAACCAGCAAACTGTTATATCGTTATAGAAAAAGGGCTTAAACTTACTTTGGTAAATCCTCATAACATGGTTGCAAAAATCGAGAATTTTCAAAATTTTAGAAATTAATGTTTATTTCACATTTGCGCAATGTTCTTTTTTATATTTTATTTTCCTTTAATTTGAAATTCCGCAAGCCTTACTCAGCCTGCTGCTGAATGTTGTTTTGTCTTTTGCAAATGGTTTTATGCATTTAAAATCCATTTAAAAATTCGGAATTACATGATGTTTTAAAATCATATAATTTTGAAACCTTAAATGAATTTCTCAAGGTTAATTTATGGTTTCCTTTACATGTGCTACTGTATTTTATTCTAAAGTTTGTTTACTAATGAAGCACAGTATTCCTTACTTAATATCTATACGATCCAAGGATGTGCTAGGTATGTTGGAATTGTTGAAGCGGAATGTTAGGGTTTAAATAGTTGATTTATTAAATGATTTACAATAGATATGGTTTCAATGCTATTCTGCGTCGTTCGCTCGGGCCACTCCGTAATCTTTGCGCTGACGGTAAAATTTATAGTTCAAATGTAGGCCAAATTATATACTAATAAAATTGTACAATAACCGTACATTCTCCCGAGGGGAATGAGTAGGAAGAGCAGTAATTACAAAGGATAAACATTTTAACAAGCATAAATGATATAAAAATAGAAAAGGAATCTTAAAATCATATAAAAAGTAATATAAAATAAAATTCCCTAAATTTCTTCAATATTAAATCTTTTTGGTTTGATCTCGCTGTATACAGGTTCCACTGTCTGGTTTTTTAGCTCCGTCATCTCTGTCTGCTTACCTACATTGTCGATTTCTTCTCTTTTCATGACCTCAGGAGTAATATTTTTCTTTATGAATCTTTTCCTAAATTAAAAATTTCGTAACATTTTTTTATGAGTATGAGTACTCCTTGCATTCTACAAATACATGATATTGGGGATAACTATCTGATTTATAAAAGAAAAATTTCGTTAAAATCTAATATATAAAATTCTCGTGTCACAATGTTCGTTCCCATACTCCTCCAAAACGGATTGACCAATTCTTATGAATTTTTATATGCATATTCAGTAAGTCTGAGAATCGGCTACTATCTATTTTTCAAATCCCTCAGTGGTAAGGGCTGTCCACCCAAAATTTTTTTATTTTTATTTATTGGATAAAATTTTTATTTTTTAATTTTTATTTTTTTATTATGTGGGATTGAAAAATACATAAGACCCTAAATTTTCACTTTTTTAACACCAACCCCTGCTTTTTAATAGCCTTATTAGTCAATCAAAAACTTTCACCGGGTAGAGGGTGCTGCTATCGGGTCCCAGATTTTTTCGGGGCAGGACAACGTCTGCCGGGTCCGCTAGTATTATATATTATGATAAATCGTAATATTCATATAATTATAATTAAACCGTTAGTCGTCGCTTAAAATAACTTTAAAACGAAAATCAAAGCGTATCTATCAGCTATCGCTAGACAAGACGCTTTGGTTTTCGTTTTCAAATTTGGTGCGTCCTGCGAAAGTTCTTGTGTTGTTATATTTTTTTGATAATTTTGTACTTTGCTGTCCAACGCGTTTCACAAAATAGAGGTATACTTGGAATTTTGATTAGCCGCAACGTACTCTCAAAAAATTATAATGTTCTTTGAATGCAGCATTTCTCCCTTCAGTGACAGTATTCACTAAAGACAACATTCGGTATATACATATCTTTATATGTATGTATGATGCGTTGAGATTCGTTCTTCATTTCTTGACTGCCTACCGTTTCTATTATTAATATTTATTTGCCCTCTGCTCAGATCTTCTTTGCCTTCCTTCGCTCACTGTGGTATGTATTGAAGCATTTCTCATTTTAGTCTACTTATCTCCTGCTGGTCGACGTAACAGTATGGTTTCGTTGCCTCTTTTCTTCGCACCTGTTGATGGCTTATCGGCGACAAGTATGTGTGCCATCTGTCGCATGTCTTTTCCAATTCAGTCTTGAATGTCGATCACAGAACACTGATAATCCTAACGAAAAATAATGACAATTTCGAACAACCAGCAAACTGTTATATCGTTATAGAAAAAGGGCTTAAACTTACTTGGGTAAATCCTCATAACATGGTTGCAAAAATCGAGATTTTTCAAATTTTAGAAATTAATGTTTATTTCACATTTGCGCGATGTTCTTTTTTATATTTTATTTTCTTTTAATTTGAAATTCCGCAAGCTTTACTCAGCCTGCTGATGAATGTTGTTTTGTCTTTTGCAAATGGTTTTATGCATTTAAAATCCATTTAAAAATTCGGAATTACATGATGTTTTAAAATCATGTCATTTTGAAACCTTAAATGAATTTCTCAAGGTTAATTTATGGTATCTTTTACATGTGCTACATTATTTTGTTCTAAAGTTTATTTACTAATGAAGCACAGTATTCCTTACTTAATATCTATATGATCCAAGGATGTGCTAGGTATGTTGGAATTGACGAAGCGGAATGTTAGGGTTTAAATAGTTGATTTATTAAATGATTTACAATAGATATGGTTTCAATGCTATTCCGCGTCGTTCGCTCGGGCAACTCCGTAATCTTTGCGCTGACGGTAAAATTTATAGTTAAAATGTAGTCCAAATTATATACTAATAAAATTGTACAATAACCGTACATTCTCCCGAGGGAGAGTGAGTAGAAAGAGCGGTAATTACAAAGGATAAACATTTTAACCAGCATAAATTATATAAAAATATAAAAGGAATCTTAAAATCATATAAAAAGTAATGTAAAATAAAATTTTCTAAATTTCTTCAATATTAAATCTTTTTGGTTTGATCTCGCTTTATACAGGTTCTACTTTCAGGTTTTTTAGCTCCGTCATCTCTGTCTGCATATCTACATTGTCGATTTCTTCTCTTTTCATGACCTCAGGAGTATTTTTTTTTCTTTATGAATCTTTTCCTAAATTAAAAATTTCGTAACATTTTTTTATGAGTATGAGTACTCCTTGCATTCTACAAATACATGATATTGGGGATTACTATCTGATTTATTAAAGAAAAATTTCGTTAAAATATTATATATTATGATAAATCGTAATATTCATATAACTATAATTAAACCGTTAGTCGTCGCTAAAAATAACTTTAAAACGAAAATCAAAGCGTATCTATCAGCTATCGCTAGACAAGACGCTTTGGTTTTTGTTTACAAGTTTGGTGCGTCCTGCGAAAATTCTTGTGTTGTTAGAATTTTTTTGATAATTTTGTACTTTGCTGTCCAACGCGTTTCACAAAATAGAGGTATACTTAGAATTTTGCTCAGCCGCAACTTACTCCCAAAAAATTATAATTTCCTTTGAATGTAGCATTTCTCTCTTCAGTGACAGTATTCACGTCATTAAAGACAACATTCGGTATATACATATCTTTATATGTATGTATGATGCGTTGAGATTCGTTCTTCATTTCTAAACTGTAGGGACTGTAGGCCGTTTCTATAGTTAATATTTATTTGTGATCTGCTCAGATCTTCTTTTCCTTACTTCGCTCACTGTCATATGTATTGAAGCATTTCACATTTCACTCCGCGTATCTTGCAACGTTAAAGTATAGTTTCTTTGCGTCTTTCTTCGCACCTGTCGATGGCTTATCGGCGACTAGTATGTGTGCTATGTGTCGCATTTCTTACAAAAGATAAACATTTTAACAAGCATAAACGGTACGAAAATATAAAAGGTTATAACAAAAAAATATTCTTTAAAATAATAGTAAAAGAAACAAAGAAAACTTTATTTGTTAAAAAGTAGTATACAATAAAATGCCCTAAATTTCTTCAATATTAAATCTTTTTGGTTTGATCTCGCTGTATACAGGTTCTAATGTCTGGTTTTTTTAGCTCCATCATCTCTATCTGCATATCTACATTGTCGATTTCTTCTTTTTTCATGGCCTTAGGAGTATTATTTTCCTTTATGAATCTTTTCCTAAACTAAAAATTTCGTAACATTTTTTTATAAAAGTTGAGTACTCTTTGCATTCTACAAATAAATGATATTGGGGGATACTATCTGAGAGTACTATATTTTTTCAATATTCATAAGAATTTTACGAAAATAAAAAGCACACACATGTAAACAGGCCTGTATTTGAAGACTTTCATCACTCACAACTACAATACACGTTTAAAAACATTAGTTGTTTCATTTTCAAATTCCTAGACGAGTGTATCTTTCAGATAGCACAAGTCGTGGAAATACCCTTTCACAAGGTATTGATGTTGCCTGGCACACAGCGCTTAGTCAAAACTAATTTTGCCAAATTGGGGTAAACAGGTTCGTGGTTTTTCTACCATTGAAGTGGAGGTTCGTGTTCTGATCCCGTAACAAGCATATCGTCGACCTTTTAACTACTGCCACCTATTAACTACTTTCATCATCTTGAAAACGGGGTTCCTTTAGGCTCTATTTTTGGTAATTGCTGTCCTATACAAATTCCCTAGGGATGATTCAGTATCACTTCTCGGGTTTTGGTTCGCTGCCTGTTCTGAAGTTTTTCATTGTTTTGCCTTTGCTATTGAGTAAGTGTCTGAGTTTTTTTGCTGTTTTTGCCTCTGATTCATGACATTTTATTTATTGTGCTATTTTACAAACTTTTCTGTGTTCAAATTGTGAACGTTTTAATCCATTCTTAACAATTAAATTTAAAGAGTGTGCATAACACCCAAAATGGCGTTAATTCAGCTCATTCGTTGAAACGATCGGGTGTTTATTCCAGGCGTTCAGATACTTTCCCCCCCGGGATAGACTGGTTCGGGTTCGAAGAAATACACTTTTATTCGTCTTGTTCTTTATTCGGTGTCTTGGATCCGACTGCGATGCGGCGAAATTTTTTTTTTTTTTTTTTCGGAGTGTCCATTGCTGTTGGCCCTAGTGGCCTTGACAGCATCACCGGTGGGGGCCGGGTCTGGAGACCACAGCCGGTAAAGATGGACTGCCACGCGGGGCACAAGTTGAATCCGTCCCAAGGGCCCCTCCTGCGAGGTCGAGCCTAGGCTTGGGACGTCATCGGGAGGGAGGGAGCGCTCCGGAGCGCAGTCTTACGACCGTACGCGGCGCGGTGCTCACCATCCGGGGTGAGCGGGCGAGTTGGCGTTGTGTCGGGCTGTGCGAAACAAGGGTCCTCGTCTCCGCCGGCGGAGACGCTGCAGCATGTGTGACTGATGTCGTGTTCTGTTCGTGTATGGGGCGTTAGCCGTTGTGATGCTATCGTCTGGGTCTTGCAGGACGTGCTTGGGACGCCTGAGTCGTGTCGGTAAGCCACCTCTACGTGTGTAAGTGGCGGCCTGTCTGACGAGAGGGTTCGGGTGGGATAGGGCTTTCTCGAAAAAGCTCTTGGATAGCTTTTTCATGCATTTCGCTATCGAATCGAGATCGAAGTCTCTGTGGAGATCTACGTTGCGCGTGTACCACGGACAGCCCGTGGCCATGCGCAGAAACCTATTCTGGATAACTTGAATTTTGGCTAATTGCGAAGAACTGACGTGAGCGAAGACGGGACTCGCGTACGTTAATATAGGACGAAAGACGGTTTTGTAAAGTGTTCGCTTATTTCTAAGTTTCATGTTCCTCGTCGCTATCCCCGTAGTAAAATTAATCCACTGCATGTGCCTTTGCGCCGTACTGTGCTGGGCGCTAAATCTACAATACCTCGAATGATTAAGCTTTTAAATGGGTGCAATGGAGAAATTGATATATTTAAAGAATCTTTTCTTTCATTTAGAAAGAAAGTAAAAACAATAAGTCTTAGATTGTAAGTCTTTCTTTTTGTCTTTTAAAGAACTCGCAAATAATATCCAATGTTGTTTGCCTTAATATAGTTATACATTTAGATCGTTTATAATTTTTGAAAATAGTTTAACATTGTTACATTGTAATAACTGCTGGTGAACTTTTTTTGAATAAATAAATAAATAAGCGACAATTTACTCCGTCCGCCTATCATCATGTAGAGCCTTCCGAGCACGAAGGCGGCTCTGTTCCTAACTTTCGACATATGGGACTGGAAATTTAGCTTGATGTCTCCCGGTTGACCGCGCCTCCAGTAGTTTCTGACGGCGTGTCTGGTGAAGTGCACCGCTGCACTTTTATCGGGGTTAACCTCGATCCTCCATTTCCTAAACCAATCGCCTAATGCGTTGACCGTGGTCTGGAGGCGGCTAGTCAGAAGGTGGGGTCTGTTGGATGTAGTATAGAGAGCTGTGTCGTCAGCGAAGAGAGCTAAGCCTACGCGATCGTTGGGATTCGACTTGGGTATGTCGTTGGTGTACAGATTGTACAGAACGGGTGAGAGCACGGAGCCCTGGGGACTCCGGCGCGTAGGGTGCGTCGGGAAGACAGCGTACCCTCGACTCGGTAGCGGAAGCAGCGGTTGGACAGGTAGTCTCGTATGATAAGCACGAGTCTGTCTGGCAGGCCGTAATCGAACAGTTTGTATATGAAGCCGTCGTGCCAGACTTTGTCGAACGCCTTTGCGACGTCGAAGAAGAGAGCCACCGTTGCGGTGGAGCGCGATTGGGTGAAGCCCTCGAGGATGTGTTCCGTTAGGCGGTACACTTGATCGGTGGATGAATGACGGGCTCGAAAGCCGAACTGTTCGTTGATCATTATGTTTTTGGCCTCGACGACGGCCTTGATCCTACTGAGTAAGATCCTCTCGTAGATCTTACCGAGACAGCTGATCAACGATATGGGTCGGTAGCTGGTGGGAAGGTTTTTAGGTTTCCCGGGCTTCGGGATCCCTATGACTATCGCTTCCTTCCACTGATCTGGGAAGGAGCATCCTGCCAGAAGGGCGTTGAATATGAGGACTAATAGTTCTATGATCTGAGTTGGGAGGAGCTTCAGAGTCCTATTGGAGATTCGGTCGGGTCCGGGAGATTTTTTGACTTTCAGGGCCTTTATTATCGATTCGACCTCGTCGTCGACTTTTCGGCCGGCTTTGAGGAGGCCTGGGCCTGGCGGAATTCCTTAAAGGTATCCGGGTACTTGCTTACGAGAAACCTAAGAAAGGCCTTTAGCTCGGCCGGGGAAAGGGCGTCCTTGGTGGAGCCGGGGTTGGTGGTTCGTTCGTTCCTCCCTGCCTGGGGCGGCAGGGAGATGAGTGCCTACGGTGTGATTTCCCTGCGGAATCCCTGTCCGTAGGTGACGGGGGTGTGTGCCTAAACTAAGAGAGTGTGAGTACTTACGGCTCCGGGAACCGGCTGCACTTGCTACACTACACTGATCGGTCCTTCTTCACCACTCACTGGCACTTGCACGTAGTCTGTTTGCACTATTCTGCGAACCTTCTTTCTCTCGAACCTTTTTCGACATGTTGAGACAGGTCCATCTGCATGCACATAGAAGTATGACCCTATGTATTTCTTACATCCCTTACATCTTATTTACTAAACATATTTTCCTTTATTTATACACACAATAGTTTTAAATTATTTACAAAAACGCACAAATAGTAATAAATCACAACGGAGTAACATATTTACTACGTACATACGTATACACAACTATTATATAACTACATAGGTTGTGATGTGAAATTCTTTATTTAACAAATCTTACCCCAAATAATTGTTCTAAATACGACGGCCACGTAGTCAACATTCGTGATAGCGGAATCTATATTACTCGCGTCGTTAGATACAACAATGTTTATTTTGTAATGTAATGTTCCAAGTCCATGCACATGTTTAATAATTGAGCTGCAAAGTTTATGGCGGTATAATGTCCATAGAGGACATCACACTGCAGGAGAACGACTTCAAAATATAGTCTGGTCGATGTAATAATCTGTTATGGCCATATATGAGTATGACTCATTTGCTTTTGATGTCCAGCAGTCTGTGGTAAGGCACACAATTTTCGCTTCTTAAGTGAATTTTGTTTCATTCAACACTTGCTCGTACAGTGATGGTAATAAATTGTTTGAAAAGTACTGAGGACTAGGTAACCGGTAAATAGAATAAAGACCAATAAATTCAATAAAACCCTTGTCTTCCACAATTTGTAGTTCAAGGGAAACATACAGTATTTTTTATATTGTACAATATTATTACACCTCAGCTTATGCCAATGCTGAATAGTTGAAAATCTAATATGAACAATTTCATTAGCAGTCTATTTTGGTGTTGGTTTTGGTTTTAAGTTTCGTGCGTCCTGCGAAAGTTCTTTTACAACAGTTAGATTTTTTTGACACTTATGCACTTTACTGTCCTACGCGTTTCATAAAATAGAGGCATATTTGGAATTTTGTTCAGCCGCAACTTAGTCTCAAAAAATTATAATGTCCTTTGAATGCAGCATTTCTCTCTTCAGTGACTGTATTCACGTCATTAATGACAACATTCGATATATACATATCTTTATATGTATGTATGATGCGTTGAGATTCGTTCTTCATTTCTTGACTCACTACCTTTTCTATAGTTAATATTTATTTGCCCTCTGCTCAGATCTTCTTTGCCTTCCTTCGCTCACTGTGGTATGTATTGAAGCATTTCTCATTTTAGTCTACTTATCTTCTGCTGGTCGACGTAACAGTATGGTTTCGTTGCCTCTTTTCTTCGCACCTGTTGATGGCTTATTGGCGACAAGTATGTGTGCCATCTGTCGCATTTCTTTTCCAATTCAGTCTTGAATGTCGATCACAGAACACTGATAATCCTAACGAAAAATACTGACAATTTCGAACAACCTGCAAACCGTTATATCGTTTATTATAGAAAAAGGGCTTAAAACTTACTTTGGTAAATCCTCATAACATGGTTGCAAAAATCGAGAATTTTCAAAATTTTAGAAATTAATGTTTATTTCACATTTGCGCAATGTTCTTTTTTATATTTTATTTTCTTTTAATTTGAAATTCCGCAAGCCTTACTCAGCCTGCTGCTGAATGTTGTTTTGTCTTTTGCAAATGGTTTTATGCATTTAAAATCCATTTAAAAATTCGGAATTACATGATGTTTTAAAATCATATAATTTTGAAACCTTAAATGAATTTCTCAAGGTTAATTTATGGTATCCTTAACATGTGCTACTGTATTTTGTTCTAAAGTTTATTTACTAATGAAGCACAGTATTCCTTACTTAATATCTATATGATCCAAGGATGTGCTAGGTATGTTGGAATTGACGAAGCGGAATGTTAGGGTTTAAATAGTTGATTTATTAAATGATTTACAATAGATATGGTTTCAATGCTATTCCGCGTCGTTCGCTCGGGCAACTCCGTAATCTTTGCGCTGACGGTAAAATTTATAGTTAAAATGTAGGCCAAATTGTATACTAATAAAATTGTACAATAACCGTACATTCTCCCGAGGGAGAATGAGTAGGAAGAGCAGTAATTACAAAGGATAAACATTTTAACCAGCATAAATGATATAAAAATATAAAAGGAACCTTAAAATCATATAAAAAGTAATATAAAATAAAATTCCCTAAATTTCTTCAATATTAAATCTTTTTGGTTTGATCTCGCTGTATACAGGTTCTACTGTCTGGTTTTTAGCTCCGTCATCTCTGTCTGCATACCTACATTGTCGATTTCTTCTCTTTTCATGACCTCAGGAGTATTATTTTTCTTTATGAATCTTTTGCTAAATTAAAAATTTCGTAACATTTTTTCATGAGTATGAGTACTCCTTGCATTCTACAAATACATGATATTGGGGAATACTATCTGATTTATTAAAGAAAAATTTCGTTAAAATATTATATATTATGATAAATCGTAATATTCATATAACTATAATTAAACCGTTAGTCGTCGCTAAAAATAACTTTAAAACGAAAATCAAAGCGTATCTATCAGCTATCGCTAGACAAGACGCTTTGGTTTTCGTTTTCAAGTTTGGTGCGTCCTGCGAAAGTTCTTGTGTTGTTAGAATTTTTTTGATAATTTTGTACTTTGCTGTCCAACGCGTTTCACAAAATAGAGGTATACTTGGAATTTTGCTCAGCCGCAACTTACTCACAAAAAAAT
Source organism: Hestina assimilis (assembly GCA_023373885.1). Taxonomy (NCBI): domain Eukaryota; kingdom Metazoa; phylum Arthropoda; class Insecta; order Lepidoptera; family Nymphalidae; genus Hestina; species Hestina assimilis. The sequence continues at coordinate 975,397 of CM041740.1, forward strand.
ATAATTTCCTTTGAATGTAGCATTTCTCTCTTCAGTGACAGTATTCACGTCATTAAAGACAACATTCGGTATATACATATCTTTATATGATGGGTTGAGATTCGTTCTTCATTTCTAAACTGTAGGGACTGTAGGCCGTTTCTATAGTTAATATTTATTTGCCGTCTGCACAGATCTTCTTTTCCTTCCTTCGCTCACTGTCATATGTATTGAAGCATTTCACATTTCACTGCGCGTATCTTGCAACGTTATAGTATGGTTTCTGTGTGTCTTCCTTCGCACCTGTCGATGGCTTATCGGCGACTAGTATGTGTGCCATCTGTCGCATTTCTTACAAAAGATAAACATTTTAACAGGCATAAACGGTACCAAAATGTAAAAGGTTATAACAAAAAAAAATTCTTTAAAATAATAGTAAAAGAAAGAAAGAAAACTTATCCGTTAAAAAGTAGTATACAATAAAATGCCCTAAATTTCTTCAATATTAACTCTTTTTGGTTTGGTTCTGTCGCTGTATACAGGTTCTACTGTCTAGTTTTGAAACTCCGTCATCTTTATCTGCAAATCTACATTGTCGATTCCATCTCATTTCATGACCTTAGGAGTATTATTTTCCTTTATGAATCTTTTCTTTAACTAAAAGTTTCGTAACATTTTTAATGAAAGTTGAGCACTCCTTGCATTCTAGTCTATTCTAAATAAATGATATCCGTGGATACTATCCGGGAGTAATATACTTTTTCAATAATAACAAGAAATTTACGAAAATAAAATTCCACATATGATCAGGCCTGTATTTGAAAACTTTCATCACTAACAACTACAATTGACGTTTAAAAACATTAGTTCTTTCACTTGTTCAATGGGGTTCCTTTAGACTCTATTTTGGCAATTGCCGTCCTATACAAATTCCCTAGGGATGATTCAGTATCACTTCCCGGGTTTTGGTTCGCTGCCTGTTCTGGAGTTGTTAATTGTTTTCCCTTTACTATTGAGTGTCTGATTTTTTTTTACTAGTTTTTCCTCTGATTACTTAATATTTTATTTATTTTGCTATTTTACAAACTTTCCTGTGTTTGTTTCAAATTGTGAACGTTTAATCCATTCTTAACAATTAAATTTAAAGAGTGTGCATAACACCCAAAATGGCGTCAATTCAGCTCATTCGTTGAAACGATCGGGTGTTTATTCCAGGCGTCAGATACTTTCCCCCCCGGGCTAGACTGGTTCGGGTTCGACGAAATGCACTTTTATTCGTCTTGTTCTTTATTCGGTGTCTTGGAGCCGACTGCGATGCGGCGATACAAAAGTAATAATATAAATACATTATTTTAGACCTACAACTAGTGCGAGCATTGTCGCGGTACTTTTGTCGGCCGACCAATATCGACTTTGATCATTCGGATCTCTACTTAATGCTGATTGGCCGGCCCTCTCGAACCTTTTTCGACATGTTGAGACAGGTCCATTTGCATATAGAAGTATGACCCTATGTATTTCTTACATCCCTTAGATCTTATTTACTAAACATATTTTCCTTTATTTATACACACAATAGTTTTAAATTATTTACAAAAACGTACAAATAGTAATAAATCACAAGTAACAGTATTTACTACGTACATACGTATAAAACAATTATATAATTATTAACATAGGCTGTGATGTGAAATTCTTTATTTAACAAATCTTACTCCAAATAATTGTTTTATATACGACGGCCGTGTAGTCAACATTCGTGATAGCGGAATCTACTATATATTACTCGCGTTGTTAGATACAACAATGTTTATTTTGTAATGTAATGTTCCAAGTTCATGCACCTGTTCTTAATCGAGCTGCAAAGTTTATGGCGGTATAATGTTCATGGAAGACTGGTCTAGTCTGGTATAGTCTGGTCGATGTCATAATCTGTTATGGCCATGTATGAGTATGACTCATTTGCTTTTGATGTCGAGCAGTCTGTGGTAAGGCACACAAGTTTTGTTCAGCCGCAACGTAGTCTCAAAAAATTATAATGTCCTTTGAATGCAGCATTTCTCTCTTCAGTGACTGTATTCACGTCATTAATGAGAACATTCGGTATATACATATCTTTATATGTATGTATGATGCGTTGAGATTCGTTCTTCATTTCTTGACTCACTACCGTTTCTATAGTTAATATTTATTTGCCCTCTGCTCAGATCTTCTTTGCCTTCCTTCGCTCACTTTGGTATGTATTGAAGCATTTCTCATTTTAGTCTACTTATCTTCTGCTGGTCGTCGTAACAGTATGGTTTCGTTGCCTCTTTTGTTCGCACCTTTTGATGGCTTATCGGCGACAAGTATGTGTGCCATCTGTCGCATTTCTTTTCCAATTCAGTCTTGAATGTCGATCACAGAACACTGATAATCCTAACGAAAAATACTGACAATTTCGAACAACCTGCAAACCGTTATATCGTTTATTATAGAAAAAGGGCTTAAAACTTACTTTGGTAAATCCTCATAACATGGTTGCAAAAATCGAGAATTTTCAAAATTTTAGAAATTAATGTTTATTTCACATTTGCGCGATGTTCTTTTTTATATTTTATTTTCTTTTAATTTGAAATTCCGCAAGCCTTACTCAGCCTTCTGCTGAATGTTGTTTTGTCTTTTGCAAATGGTTTTATGCATTTAAAATCCATTTAAAAATTCGGAATTACATGATGTTTTAAAATCATAAAATTTTGAAACCTTAAATGAATTGCTCAAGGTTAATTTATCGTTTCCTTTACATGTGCTACTGTATTTTGTTCTAAAGTTTATTTACTAATGAAGCACAGTATTCCTTACTTAATATCTATATGATCCAAGGATGTGCTAGGTATGTTGGAATTGACGAAGCGGAATGTTAGGGTTTAAATAGTTGATTTATTAAATGATTTACAATAGATACGGTTTAAATGCTATTCCGCGTCGTTCGCTCGGGCAACTCCGTAAACTTTGCGCTGACGGAAAAATTTATAGTTAAAATGTAGGCCAAATTATATACTAATAAAATTGTACAATAACCGTACATTCTCCCGAGGGAGAATGAGTAGGAAGAGCAGTAATTACAAAGGATAAACATTTTAACCAGCATAAATGATATAAAAATATAAAAGGAATCTTAAAATCATATAAAAAGTAATATAAAATAAATTTTTCTAAATTTCTTCAATATTAAATCTTTTTGGTTTGATCTCGCTGTATCCGTCATCATCTGCATACCTACATTGTCGATTTCTTCTCTTTTCATGACCTTAGGAGTATTATTTTTCTTTATGAATCTTTTCCGAAATTAAAAATTTTGTAACATTTTTTCATGAGTATGAGTACTCCTTGCATTCTACAAATACATGATATTGGGGAATACTATCTGATTTATTAAAGAAAAATTTCGTTAAGATATTATATATTATGATAAATCGTAATATTCATATAATTATAACTAAACCGTTAGTCGTCGCTTAAAATAACTTTAAAACGAAAATCAAAGCGTATCTATCAGCTATCGCTACACAAGACGCTTTGGTTTTCGTTTTCAAGTTTGGTGCGTCCTGCGAAAGTTCTTGTGTTGTTATATTTTTTTGATAATTTTGTACTTTGCTGTCCAACGCGTTTCACAAAATAGAGGTATACTTAGAATTTTGCTCAGCCGCAACTTACTCACAAAAAATTATAATGTCCTTCGAATGCAGCATTTCTCCCTTCAGTGACAGTATTCACGTCACTAAAGACAACATTCGGTATATACATATCTTGATATGTATGTATGATGCGTTGAGATTCGTTCTTCATTTCTTGACTGCCTACCGTTTCTATGATTAATATTTATTTGCCCTCTGCTCAGATCTTCTTTGCCTTCCTTCGCTCACTGTGGTATGTATTGAAGCATTTCTCATTTTAGTCTGCTTATTTTCTGCTGGTCGACGTAACAGTATGGTTTCGTTGCCTCTTTTCTTCGCACCTGCTGATGGCTTATCGGCGACTAGTATCTGTGCCATCTGTCGCATTTCTTTTCAAATGGTGGCTTTCCAATTCAGTCTTGAATGTCGATCACAGAACACTGATAATCCTAACGAAAAATAATGACAATTACGAACAACCAGCAAACCGTTTTATCGTTTATTATAGAAAAAGGGCTTAAACTTACTTTGATAAATCCTCATAACATGGGTGCAAAAATGGAGATTTTTCAAATTTTAGAAATTGATGTTTATTTCACATTTGCGCAATGTTCTTTCTTATATTTTATTTTCTTTTAATTTGTAATTCCGCAAGCTTTACTCAGCTTGCTGCTGAATGTTGTTTTGTCTTTTGCAAATGGTTTTATGCATTTAAAATCCATTTAAAAATTCGGAATTACATGATGTTTTAAAATCATGTAATTTTGAAACCTTAAATGAATTTCTCAAGGTAAATTTATGGTTTCCTTTACATGTGCGACTGTATTTTGTCCTAAAATTTATTTACTAATGAAGCACAGTATTCCTTACTTAATATCTATATGATCCAAGGATGTGCTAGGTATGTTGGAATTGACGAAGCGGAATGTTAAGGTTTAAATAGTTGATTTATTAAATGATTTACAATAGATATGGTTTCAATGCTATTCCGCGTCGTTCGCTCGGGCAACTCCGTAATCTTTGCGCTGACGGTAAAATTTATAGTTTAAATGTAGGCCAAATTATATACTAATAAAATTGTACAATAACCGTACATTCTCCCGAGGAAGAATGAGTAGAAAGAGCAGTAATTACAAAGGATAAACATTTTAACAAGCATAAATGATATAAAAGGAATCTTAAAATCATATAAAAAGTAATATAAAATAAATTTCCCTAAATTTCTTCAATATTAAATCTTTTTGGTTTGGTTTTAACCTGTCAAATCCGGATAAGAGTAATAAGCAGACCCTGGGTACATATAATACCGGGAATAATGCTAGGATGAAGAAGATTAAATCTTTTTGGTTTGATCTCGCTGTATACAGGTTCTACTGTCTGGTTTTTAGCTCCGTCATCTCTGTCTGCATACCTACATTGTCGATTTCTTCTCTTTTCATGACCTCAGGAGTATTATTTTCTTTATGAATCATTTCCTAAATTAAAAATTTCGTAACATTTTTTTATGAGTATGAGTACTCCTTGCATTCTACAAATACATGATATTGGGGAATACTATCTGATTTATTAAAGAAAAATTTCGTTAAATTATTATATATTATGATAAATCGTAATATTCATATAACTATAATTAAACCTTTAGTCGTCGCTAAAAATAACTTTAAAACGAAAATCAAAGCGTATCTATCAGCTATCGCTAGACAAGACGCTTTGGTTTTCGTTTACAAGTTTGGTGCGTCCTGCGAAAGTTCTTGTGTTGTTAGAATTTTTTGATGATTTTGTACTTTGCTGTCCAACGCGTTTCACAAAATAGAGGTATACTTAGAATTTTGCTCAGCCGCAACTTACAAAAAATTATAATTTCCTTTGAATGTAGCATTTCTCTCTTCAGTGACAGTATTCACGTCATTAAAGACAACATTCGGTATATACATATCTTTATATGTATGTATGATGCGTTGATTTTCGTTCTTCATTTCTAAACTGTAGGGACTGTAGGCCGTTTCTATGGTTAATATTTATTTGCCATCTGCTCAGATCTTCTTTTCCTTACTTCGCTCACTGTCATATGTATTGAAGCATTTCACATTACACTCTGCGTATCTTGCAACGTTATAGTATGGTTTCTTTGCGTCTTTCTTCGCACCTGTCGATGGCTTATCGGCGACTAGTATGTGTGCTATGTGTCGCATTTCTTACAAAAGATAAACATTTTAACAAGCATAAACGGTACGAAAATATAAAAGGTTATAACAAAAAAATATTCTTTAAAATAATAGTAAAAGAAACAAAGAAAACTTTATTTGTTAAAAAGTAGTATACAATAAAATGCCCTAAATTTCTTCAATATTAAATCTTTTTGGTTTGATCTCGCTGTATACAGGTTCTACTGTCTGGTTTTTTAGAACCGTCATCTCTGTCTGCATATCATATAAATTGTCGATTTCTTCTCTTTTCATGACCTTCGGAGTATTCTTTTTCTTTATGAATCTTTTCCTAAACTAAAATTTTCGTAATATTTCTTTTTTGGAATATGAGTACTCCTTGCATTCTACAAATAAATGATATTGGAGGATACTATATCTGAGAGTATTATATTTTTCCAATATTCACAAGAAATTTACGAAAATAAACATCCACACATGTAATCATTGTATGTCATGTGCCTGTATTTGAAGAATTACAATTAAAAACATTAGGTGTTTCATTTTCAAATTCCTAGACGAGTGCATCTTTCAGATACCGTGGCACACAGCGTTTAGTCAAAACTAATTTTTCCAAATTGGGGTAGACATGTTCGTGTTTTTTCCACCATTGAAGTGGAGTTTCGTGTTCTGCTCCCATTACAAGCATGTCGACCTTTGAACTACTGCTATCGCTGTTGACAACGGGGTTCCTTTAGGCTCTATATCGGCAATTGCTGTCCTATACAAATTACAAAGGGATGATTCAGTATTACTTTACGGGTTTTGGTTCGCTGCCTGTTCTGGAGTTGTTAATTGTTTTACCTTTGCTATTGAGTGAGTGTCTGAGTTTTTTACTGGTTTGTCCTCTGATTACTTGATATTTTATTTATTGTGCTATTTTAAAAACTTTTCTGTGTTTGTTTCAAATTGTGAACGTTTAATCCATTCTTAACTTTAAAATTAAATTTAAAAAGTGTGCATATAACACCCAAAATGGCGTCAATTCAGCTCATTCGTTGAAACGGTCGGGGGTTTATTCCAGGCGTTCAGATACTTTCCCCTCCCGGGCTAGACTAGTTCGGATTTAAAGAAATACACTTTTATTCGTCTTGTTCTTTATTCGGTGTCTTAGAGCCGACTGCGATGCGGCGACGAGCGGGTCTTCTCACATACCTGTTGAGTGTATGGGGAGTCGTGGTCGGAGCGGTGCCCCACGCTCGAGGTTTCTTTCGCTGTTCATGACGATGAGCAGGTCTTTGGGTAGAGTTCATGGAACTCTGGATGCAATATAGACAAAAGATTATGTAGGTACGAGGATAAATTAAAATACTTTAATATGAAATCTCTGGCTGCTCGAAGACATCTGCTCGATAACCTTTTTCTTTTTAAACTGATGAGAGGTATGTTAGATTCCATGTGCTTACGTTCACGCATTGATATTTCTGCTCCGTCTAGACTACCAAGATTGAATATATTCACTTTATTCAAAGGAAAAGTGTCTAAGTGATATTTTTGATGATTCTAAACCTAAATTTTAAAAAATCATTCTGTCACTGTATGTGTTTTTATTTTCTTTTTTTTTTTTTTTTTTAGTTCGTGATTTATTTATCCATACATTAAATTTTAAAAGTTCTACGTTCTTATTTTGTTTAAATTGTGTATAGTTTTGAAATTTATTTACCTTTGCCTAACTAATGTAGTGTCACCTGTAACACCATTTATATTTGTATGTAAATCGGTTATGTACTTTTATCTTGTATTGATGTGTGTTTTGTTGGTGACCTTTAAATAAAATAAAATAAATAAATAAACTCTTTGTGTGGTATATGAATGTTGGGTCGACCGAAGTTGGGGTGTCAATCAAAAATCAAAAATTATTTTTATTCAAGTAGACTTTTAAAAAGTACTTTTGAATAGTCAAACGCTACCAACGGTTTGTAAGGTTGATTCTATCGAGAAGAACCGACAAGAAACTCGACAGTTACTCTTTTCAAATATATGTTTTTTACAATTGTATTCTTTCATATAAAATTTGGTTCTTGAATGAGATCCAGCAATATTAAGAGTCCCAAGCATTTTTATCGGAAAAATATTCCTCTAACGAATAATAGGCTTTATTGATAAGTTTATTTTTTATATACATTTGGAACTTGCTTGTTGGCAGTTCTAATAAGCAATCTGGAATTTTGTTGAAAATGCGAATACCTAGCCCGTTAAAAGAATTACTGAATTTACGCAGACGAAAGCTAGGATTACAAAGTTTATTTTTGTTTCTAGTGTTAATTGAATGTACATCGCTATTTTTGCTAAAAGACTTTAAATTATTCCTAATATATAAGAGGTTAGAATAAATAAATTGTGACACCATAGTCATTATGCCTATATCCTTAAAAACATCTCTTAGAGAGGCCCGCGCTCTTAAATTATAAATTGCCCGAATTACCCTTTTTTGAAGAATAAAAATAGCATTAATGTCAGCCGTCAATATAAGTAGGGTCAAATCCGGGGTTGCGGCCGTATGGCTGCAGTGTCAATCTGGTGGGTTGCGATATATATATCGAGGAATACTGCACCGGCACTCTCCTTTTTGTTAAAGGCTGCCGTAAGGCTGTGCAGTACCCTCGATAGTTGAAGAGTCGTGGAATGTTCAGCGCGAAATCCGAACTGTTCCGACCGGGGTGCGATGTGCGGCATCAAGTTGGCTTGGGTATCATGATGATATGCCCAATTTTCCATGTGTGCGGGATTCGTCCGGTGCGCGGGATACCGTTAAACAGGCGCGTCAGTGCCGCGATAGAGCGTCGCGGCAAGTGACGCAGTGCCGTGTTGGTAATCCCGTCGGCACCGGGAGCCTTTCTTGGCTTAGTCCTTTCAATCGCACGCTGGACCATGCCCGGAGAGAAGACAATGGGGTCTTCATCAGGAGCTATCAGCGTGGAGAAGTACTCGAAGGTGTTGCTCGACTGCTGTAGAGTGGTCGGGCATCGTGTCTGGATTAGGCTGAAATTGACTCTCTAGGTGGTCTGCGAAGGTCTCCGCGCGGTCTGCTGCACGGTAACGCGGCGTTCCGTCGCTATGGCGAAGTGGGCGTGTCGGGGCTGGTGATTGGGAGAGCTGGCGGCAGAGACGATGTAGCGACGGCCAGTCCTCGCTCACACTGTCTATATGCCTCTCCCAGCTTTCGGACGCGTATTTTGCCAGCTCGGCCTTCACCTTCTCTGCGAGATGGTTGAGCTGGGTCTTCAGCTGCGGACAACGGGTTGTTTGCCACCGCCGGCGCAGTCGCCTCTTGTCGGCGATGAGCGTGCGTAGGTGGTGGGGAAGCGGGTCGAGTCGACTCCTCGCGGGTCGGTCGACAGAGGCGGCTGTGATGGCTTCTTTCATGCAGGCGGTGAGCTCGTCCGCGAGCTGGTCAACCTCTGCAGCGGTGTAGATAGGCCGAGTCGGTGTGTGGGCGTCTAAGATGTCGCGGAAGCGCGTCCAGCTTGTCAGTTGGCGAGGTGCAGGCGGTAGGGCGACTGTCGGCGGTTCGTCCAGTACGGCGAGCACTGGTTGATGGTCGGACTGGAAGTCGTCGTCCAGGGCTTCCAGTGTGGGTTGACGACGGAGGCCACGGTATACCACGAGGTCAATGACGTCCGGAGCGTACGCGTCCTGGTCCTGGTAGTGTGTCGGGACCGTGGGGCCACAGATCACGTAGCCGTGGGCCTCTCCGTCGTCAAAGAGTCTCTTCCCTCGCCGGCAGGAGTAGTTAGAGTTCCACCCGAGGTGTCGGCAGTTCCAGTCGCCCGCCGCGATGCTCGGGTGTGGCGAGTCCAGTAGGGAACGGACTTCAGCCAGGTCGAGAGTCGCAAGCGGCGGGCGGTAAACGGCGTAGAGTCGCAGAGGGGCGCCTCGATGCAGGAGCTCTACGCCGAGAGCCTGCATAGTGTTGAGCTGCAGTCGAGGGAGCGGCTGGTGGACGATCCTCCTCCTCACGAGTACCGCCAACCCACGGTATCTGTGTCCGGTGGGGGCGATTTCGTCCTGACGGTATGTGATATATCCGGGGAAGCGGATGCGGTCCGGAGGGCCCAGGTGCGTCTCATTGATTAGTGCGATATCTATGTTTTGTTCAGATAATAGATATCGCAGAGAGGCGACCTTATTGTGCAGGGCGCGGGCGTTCCAGTATAGAATCCTCAGGGGTGACGCGAATGTAAAGCGAGGAATTTTGTCATACCCCTGAGGACTACGGCCATCGGGTCTTCTCCGGCCTGAAGAGCCTGGAGCACGTCGGTGAATACCTCGAGCGCCGCCTGGATGACGCTCGAGGTGTTGGCGTCTTCCGCCTTCGCCTTCTTCCCCTTCGGGGCTGGCAGTCCCGAAGTTGAAGCGGTTGGAGCGGCGGGCGGATGAATAGGTGCGGTGGCGGTGACGGGGGCAGAGGGCGCGGAGTTGGCCTTTCTGCTCCTCTTCCTCCTCCTCTTCTTGTTTTTGGTCGTCACCGTCTGGCTTCCCCGGGCTGTTGGCTCGTTTGCGGGGGCCATCGGGGTCGGGTAGCGGCGACTGACGGCACCGCTAGCCGGGATTCGGTGTGCGAGGGCGTCCCCTCTGCAGCAAGAAGCTGCAGGCGGATTTTTGCGTTGTTTACAACTAAACGCCGCAAAAATTCCTGATGTATGGGACGGTCCGTGCGCTGAGCTGTACACTGATAGTTGTTGCTCGTGGCTCGGCTGATCCCGCCATGCTCGCGTGAGGAAAGGCCTTCTCACACACCCCTTTGGGGGCATGGGGAGCCACGTTCTGAGGGTTGAACCCATTTCGTGGGGTTTCTGGTTCGACGCCCGTGAAGACGGGCGTGTCCTTGGGGAGGTAAATTAATTTACCTTTGCTGCGGTGTCAATTTATGTTGAGGTAAGTCCGGTAGGGGAGGGGTGCAGCAGGCTGCCGCGGTCATCATGTGTGAAGTGGTGTCAGTGGGAGGCCGCCCGAGAGCGTCTTCGTCGCCCGTGCGATCAGTCCCTACCAGGTGAGACCCTCGGTTACCCGAGGGAGACCCAGCAGGAGACGATCAGCGAAACCTGGCGACGGCTTAGGCTCTCTGCGGCGGCGCGTTGTCACCTTGAAGGGTGAGGTCGCGTGGGTAGCGCTTCTGGTCCGGGGGGCGAGCGTGCCAGGGTGCCAGATCCCGAATGTGCGGGTGCTCTGACACGTCGGCACGCTCGAACATGGTGGTCGAGAGCCGAGCGATAAAATCGCTCAGGCTCTCCATCCGCAGGTCCCTGTGGATAGTGGTGTTTCTTACCATTCTGGGGGCGTCTACGATGCGGCGCAGCACGATATTCTGCTGCGCTTGGAGTCTCTTCTTATGGGTGGCTGCAATGAGTCCGTACCACGCAGGGGCGGCGTAGGTGAGACGGGGGCGTATATACGTTTTATACGCCCCGATCTTTACTCTTAGGGGGAGCTTCGATTGAATAACCGAGCGTAGGGCGGCCATGGCGATCTTCGCTTGCGCGATGACTGCTTTAACGTGGGCCTTCACGGTTAGCCGGCGGTCGATTGTGACTCCGAGGTATTTAACCTTTGGAGTCCAAGGGATGTCAAGTCCGTGTAGTTGGAGTGGTCGTGGAAGGTTGACGGCCTTGCCCATCACAATAGCCTGGGTCTTCGGTACGTTAACAGACAGTCGCCATCTTGCGAGCCAGTCTGGGAGGGCTTCGAGCACGCGCCGCATCTTTCTGGCCGCGTGCCAATCTCGTAGCGATGTGGTGACATACGCCGCGTCGTCGGCGTAAAGGGCCAGATGGGACCCAGATGCGGCGGGGAGATCGTCTGTGTAACGGGCGTATAAAATGGGCGAAAGGATGTTCCGTTGATGTGGCTTGTTCCACCACCACTCGGAATCTGCGATGGTCTAAAAATGAGGCTATCACTCTTATGATACGGCGTGGCGCAGACGAAGTTGATAACTTGTAGAGCAGACCGTCGTGCCACACGCGATCAAATGCCTTCTCCATGTCGAGGAATACTGCTACAGCACTCTCCTTCTTGTTGAAGGCTGCTGTAAAGAGGTGCAGTACCCTCGACAGTTGGAGCGTCGTACTGTGCTCGGCTCGGAAGCCAAATTGTTCCGGGCGCGGAGTGACGTGCGGCGTGAGGTGCCGCAGCAAGAGCGTTTCGAACACCTTAGAGATGGTCGGTAAGAGGCTTATGGGGCAGTAGCTGTCTGGCTTAAGGATATTCTTCCCGGGCTTGGGTAACATGATTATGTGCCCAATCTTCCATATGTGCGGGAATTTTCTGGTGCGCAGGATACCGTTGAACAGGTGGGTCACTGCCGCAATTGTGCGTCGCGGCAGGTGACGCAAGGCCATGTTGGTAATCCCGTCAGCACCGGGGGCCTTTCTTGGCTTTGTCCTGTCAATAGCACGCTGGACCATGCCCGGAGAGAAGATGATGGGGTCTTCTTCAGGAGCTATAGGTTCAGCGAAGTAATCTCTAAGGTGTTGCTCGATTGCTGCTGTGTGTTCGGGCACCACGTCCGGATTCGGCTCGAATTGATGTTCGAGGTAGTGAGCGAAGATCTCCGCTCGGTCCTCGGCTCGGTATCTGAGTGTGCCGTCGCTGTGAAGCAGTGGGCGCACCGGGGTGGGAGACTGGGAGAGTTGGCGGCAAAGACGATGAAGAGAAGGCCAGTCCTCGCTCGCCTCCTCGATCCTTTCTTCCCAGCTCTCGGTGGCCCATTGAGCCAGCTCTGTCTTCACTCTCTCAGAGAGGCGATTGACTCGATGCGCCATGCTCGCCTCTCTGACCGGCCGCTTTTATCCTTATCTAAAGGCGCGATAACGCTCGATGCGCTATCGCGCTCACCTGCGTCCGCGCGGGGTGAGGAGGGCGGGGACGCCGCACATTCTCGCACCACCGCGCAACTACTATAAACAACTACTACGCTTACATTTAGTAAGCGTTCAACTAGTATCTTTAATCAGTTTTTATACTCTTTCTTATTTCCTTGTCTTATTTCTATATATGTTTTTAATATATAATTACATCTTAAATTCTGATTCCTATTCTACTGGTCTATACAATCCTTTTTAGGTTATTTGCTTTCCGCAACAAAATGTATAGTTATTATTATTTATGTCATCTCGATACTAATAAAATAAACATGCAACCTTCCTTAGATAGTAATGAGCAATGATTTTTATATATGATTTCATCCCAATTATACGAGTATCCAGAAAACTGTTAGCTGCCGAGTTAATAAGCCTGACTGGCTTATTAACGTCAACGCGCACTTGCAACCAGGGCGCCCTGGTTGAGCGGTCCTGGTGGAAGCGGTCGAGGGTTCTTTCTCGGTGCAGGGTCTCCTGGTGAGAGCAATCATGATACCTGACTCGGTATCGATGGAGAGAAGTACAAACAAGGCGGGCTCACTAATGGCTTCTTTATAGTTTGGCCAGTGCTTCAATCTTTTCTGCCATTTACAACGTTCAACTTTTTGTCTAACTATGGGATTTCTTAATCTGGTTTGCATAAAATGCAAGTCGGCTAAGTCTCTTCCCGCTTCACCTAATTCAGACAGGACATTGCTTAGTATAATTAAACTTGTACCAATTTGGTTTTGTTCTGGTTCTATTTGAGTCGTATAAAATCAAAGACGGCATTCTCACTTTTAGCAATTTTTGGGTAAACGAAAAAAACGATTTTATTAAATTTGAGCTCTTTCTGCCTATAAAGTGGTTTAATGTTTTTATAACATTGACCTATTGTAGCATTAAGTAAATTAATTTAATATTTACTTGCTATTGTAGTGTAAAAAGTCATTTAGGTAAGAAATATCAATATAGCCTACTTTGATTCTCTTAAATTAAAATAGCCGTTTTTGATTCCAACTTCGGTAATTTTTTATTAATTTATTTGCTACATGAATACATGCAACCCTGTCCGGGCATGGCAAAAAATACATTAATTAATTTTTATTCAAAATGATATTATTCTTTATAACTACGAGAACACAATAATATAATAATAAGTTATACAATTTAAATCATTTCAATGGTGTACCTGCGTTTGTTATTTAAATGTTTGTTATTGTTTTTTTAAATAGTAATATTGAATAATAATTTAAATGAAAATTAATAGTTAAATTTAATTTAGCTAATAATTTCTATCACAATGTCATCAAGTCATTAATTGATAAAACAATAATCTATATAACAATGTCAACGATTAATAAAATAATTTATAAATTTAAAGTCATTAATAAAATAATTTATAAATTTCTAGAAATAAAATACAAGGTAAAAGGCGAATTATAGTAAAATTGATTTTAATTAATTATGGCCATCTTTGACACTAAGCTTCGAAAAGATGGCCATATTTGATTCCGAGAAATTTCTCTGTACTTACCCTAAAAATTAAATATTTAATGCCATGATAAAATTATTTATTTAAAAAACTTAAAAATCATATAAAATATTCATTATTTAAAATTAAAAACAAACATCTGAAAAACAATTATTTAATGAACTAAAATAGTGTTTCTGAATAAAATAAGGTGCTTAATCCTTTATCTTCATTTCACAAATAAATAATTAATTTAGCACTAATATTTTTTCTTATTTGTATTCATATGCGTAGGTCATTTCCTTCGTCCAGTGCTTCCTCACAGTAGTGGTATTCACCACCTGGTTTGATATCAGCACCTGGCTACAAGCACCTGGGTTGATATCAAATCTTGATAGAATAGTAGATAAGACTGATGTTTTTCAATTTGTTTTTATTTAGTGCAACAGTCTTTTGCAATGGTCTTGCATTAATCTTTGAAATATTTTTTGCCGTTTGCAGATGTTAAATGCAGTTCCGGTGTCACTCACATAAAACATCTCACCTCTTACAAGTATGATTCCTGCCTTTTTAGATCGAACTATGACAAATATCTTGCATTTTTTAATTCTAACGTCCCATAAAGTTGTTGGCATCAAAATCGACTTAGTTGCTTCGCTCCAGTTACTTTCTGGACAGTCATCCCCAAAATTTGGAATCGTAGAAGTTTGAGATATAATGTCTGTTATCTTATTGGGAGGCAGAATAATATCTTGTTTTTTTAATTTCTTCTCTATTATACCACAAGCTCGGTCTGGTAGCATGAATGAGTGTCCTGTGATAGGAAAAACTGCTTCTATATTTTTAATGATTGGACACGACAATAACCATTTACAACATGTTGCTATGACAATAGAATTTTGTTTTGACCTCCACATCCATCTGCTACAAGTCGTATTCTGTTAATTCCAACTTTATCCGTCTCAGTAAGCCTGTGGTATATGGCAGAAGACACAAGATTAGAATCTTTATGAGACTCGTTTTGTTGTGCGCACAGTATGCATTGACGTTATCTTTGGCCATAGGCTGCTTATAAGATCCTTATACTATTGTTAAATTATAAAACTACAGCTGCCTACTATTGTAGTAACAAATTTGATCGGGTAATTTCAGAAGTGGAAAGTTCTATTGGAAATCAAACGATATGACTTTTAAACCATCTGCTTGCTCACACAGCTTGTTGAAAAAGGATTTCGCCCTTAATTTGTAGACTTGTTTTCGCGTACTTAAATTATTTAAGGAAACATCGATTGTAATTTTAATTTTTTCGTCTAATTCCGGAGGGATCCGAAAACAAGGTTGTAAAAGTTATTGAAAATATACCTAAAATATGAAAGTTTTAACTCGGGCTTATACCATTCGTATGTTTTGTACATATTGTACAATTTTTGAACATTTAGCTCAGTGGGTAAATAATTTCTTTCGGAGAGTTTAGACTTCCTACAATAATGCGACTCAACGCATTTCAAACTTTGTATTAATTGGTGTCCTTCAGCTGTGAATATTTTTTAGATTTTCGAATCCCACCACGAGTTTCATATGTTATTTCACATACATAGAAGAATCTTTTCATTATATAATTTACTCTTATGTTTAGTGTAAATTTTTTGGCATATAGGTTTAATTATTTTCTCTCTAATTTTATTTCTTGTCTATAATCACCGAGTACCTGGTTTGTTTTGAACTTCTTGCAGAAGTTCGTTCGTGTATTTGCTTATTGGAACATAATTTTAAAATAATAACATCTTGGCTTTTTTTGTCTGAATTTGCATAACATTTCATGTGTAGTTCAAGCATGTCAGCAGTTTTTACTCGGTTATCGGTTAACACACACAATATGTTAGACGTAGATATCTTAGTAATAGTTATCTAAGTTCACGTCTCAATCTTCTATTATACCCCGGAAACAGACTGAAATATTTGCTTCAAAAGGTGTTAATAAAACAGACAACAAACTTCACATACACCCTAATAAGTAAGTGTAATTGGAACGCTAATGAAAAAAAAAGACAAAATAAACTCAGTTGAATAAAGTAAACGCCAATATCAGACGGATTTCAAAGAGTAAACGACGAACAAATAATTTCGCACTTTATGCTCGAAAATCATTCCCTTCTTCTGAGGCAATAGTGTAGAAATCACACTTAAAAATTACATATTCAAAATTGTTACCGGGCAATGAAAGATGGTAAAAATTAATATATGTATTTATTGCACAGGTAAGACAATGGTTATACAATAATAAATTCTAAACAGGGTCTGGTTGAATAGATATAATAGGTTATAAAAAATTATGCCAGCTAAACTCATCGGTGGGTCACTAGAGATATTTTAAAGCTTAAGGTTTAGTTTTCCAAAACAAATAAAAAATAAGGCGCCACTGTATATTATGGGTTGACAGTCCCATTTAAATTTTAATTTATTACTTTATAGTTAATATTACTAAATCCAAAGAAAGGTCCGTTATTAATAATATTTAATCTAAAATGTGAAATGTCACCGTCCTGTGATCGTGGCATCGATCGTGGCATCGCGATCTTCTTTATTCTCACATAAAGAAGATCGCGATGCTACGTGGTCACCACTAGCCACGTGCAGACCGCGATCACCTCAACGCCTCGAGCTCGCCGAGCGCCGGGCAGTCCAGCACGGGAACTGAAGATGAGCCTCTTTGATGAAATATGCCTCGGGAAGAGATGCTCTAAAGTGAAAATAAGCGCCCCCGGTTGAAAGGTGCGCTCCCACGGGAAAAGATATCCCCGGTGGAAAAACAAGGCCCTCTGTAGAAACACAAGGCCCTCCGTTGAAAAAGATGCCCTCAGTTGAAACACAAGGCCCTCACTTGAAAAAGATGCCCTCAGATGACACCTCCTGGAAACGAGAAACATACATGGGTTAAAAACAGTACACCTGGTACCCACGTTGCTTCCCGAATCTCCACAATAATTCTCACTTTTATAAATTATATTGGAATAATATTAATTGGGTTTAAGACAAAATGAAACGACATACTATCACTAAGGTAGGCACTGGTTCAAATAAGAAAAGGAAATAAATACCTTTTGGAGGAAAAAGACCCCGCTTATATACTTGGAATTTCGTTCAGCCGCAACGTACTTTCAAAAAATTAAAATTTCCTTAGAATGCAGCATTTCTCTCCTCAGTGACAGTATTCACGTCATTAATGACAAAATTCAGTATATACATATCTTGATATGTATTTATGATGCGTTGAAATTCGTTCTTCATTTCTTAACTGCCCTCTGCTCAGATCTTCTTTTCCTTTCTTCGCTCACTGTCATATGTATTCCAGCATTTCACATTTCACTCTGCGTATCTTGCAACGCTATAGTATGGTTTCTGTGTGTCTTCCTTCGCACCTGTCGATGGCTTATCGGCGACTAGTATGTGTGCCAGCTGTCGCATTTCTTACAAAAGATAAACATTTTAACAAGCATAAACGGTAAAAAATATAAAAGGTTATAACAAAAAAATATTCTTTAAAATAATAGGAAAAGAAATAAAGAAAACTTAATATGTTAAAAAGTAGTATACAATAAAATGCCCTTAATTTCTTCAATATTAACTCTTTTTGGTTTGGTTCTGTCGCTGTATACAGGTTCTACCGTCTGGTTTTGAAACTCCGTTCCTTAACTAAAAGTTTCTTAACATTTTTAATGAAAGTTGAGCACTCCTTGCATTATATATTCTAATTAAATGATATCGGTGGATAGTATCCGGGAGTAATATACTTTTTCAATAATAACAAGAAATTTACGAAATAAAATTCCACATATGATCAGGCCTGTATTTGAAAACTTTCATCACTAACAACACAATTGACGTTTAAAAACATTAGTTCTTTCACTTGGAAATTCCTAGAGGAGTGTATCTTTCAGACACCATGGCACCAAGTCGTGGAAATATCCTTTCACAATGTACTGATGTTGCCTGGCACACAGCGTTTAGTCAAAACTAATTTTGCCAAATTGGGGTAGGGGTAAACACGGGGTGCTTTTTCTACCATTGAAGTGGAGTTTCGTGTTCTGATCTCATTACAAGCATGTCGTTGACCTTTGAACTACTGCTATCGCTCTTGACAATGGGGTTCCTTTAGCTTCCTCTGTTTTGGCAATTGCTGTCCTATACGAATTCCATAGTGATGATTCAGTATCACTTCCCGGGTTTTGGTTCGCTGCCTGTTCTGGATTTGGTTCGCTGCCTGTTCTGGAGTTGTTAATTGTTTTGCCTTTACTATTGAGTGAGTGTCTGAGTTTTTTTACTGGTTTTTCCTGTGATTACTTGATATTTTATTTATTTTGCTATTTTACAAACTTTTCTGTGTTTGTTTCAAATTGTGAACGTTTAATCCATTCTTAACAATTAAATTTAATGAGTGTGCATAACACCCAAAATGGCGTCAATTCACCTCATTCCTTGAAACGATCGGGTGTTTATTCCAGGCGTTCAGATACTTTCCCCCAGGGTAGACTGGTTCGGGTTCGAGGAAATACACTTTTATTTTTTTCATGATTTGATTTTGATCATTCGATCTCTACTTAATGCTGATTGGCCGGCCCTCTCGAACCTGTTTCGACATGTTGAGACAGGTCCATCTGCATGCATATAGAAGTATGACCCTATGTATTTCTTACATCCCATAGATCTTATTTACTAAACATATTTTACTTTATTTATACACACAATAGTTTGAAGTTATTTACAAAAACGCACAAATAGTAATAAATCACAACGGAGTAACATATTTACTAGGTACATACGTATACACAACTATTATATAACTACATAGGTTGTGATGTGAAATTCTTTATTTAACAAATCTTACCCCAAATAATTGTTCTAAATACGACGGCCACGTAGTCAACATTCGTGATAGCGGAATCTATATTACTCGCGTCGTTAGATACAACAATGTTTATTTTGTAATGTAATGTTCCAAGTCCATGCACATGTTTAATAATTGAGCTGCAAAGTTTATGGCGGTATAATGTCCATAGAGGACATCACACTGCAGGAGAACGACTTCAAAATATAGTCTGGTCGATGTAATAATCTGTTATGGCCATATATGAGTATGACTCATTTGCTTTTGATGTCCAGCAGTCTGTGGTAAGGCACACAATTTTCGCTTCTTAAGTGAATTTTGTTTCATTCAACACTTGCTCGTACAGTGATGGTAATAAATTGTTTGAAAAGTACTGAGGACTAGGTAACCGGTAAATAGAATATAGACCAATAAATTCAATAAAACCCTTGTCTTCCACAATTTGTAGTTCAAGGGAAACATACACACATACAGTATTTTTTTTATTGTGCAATATTATTACACCTCAGCTTATGCCCATGCTGAATAGTTGAAAATCTAATATGAACAATTTCATTAGCAGTCTATTTTGGTGTTGGTTTTGGTTTTAAGTTTCGTGCGTCCTGCGAAAGTTCTTTTACAACAGTTAGATTTTTTTGACACTTATGCACTTTACTGTCCTACGCGTTTCATAAAATAGAGGTATATTTGGAATTTTGTTCAGCCGCAACGTAGTCTCAAAAAATTATAATGTCCTTTGAATGCAGCATTTCTCTCTTCTGTGAAAGTATTCACGTCATTAATGACAACTTTCGGTATATACATATCTTTATATGTATGTATGATGCGTTGAGATTCGTTCTTCATTTCTTAACTCACTACCTTTTCTATAGTTAATATTTATTTGCCCTCTGCTCAGATCTTCTTTGCCTTCCTTCGCTCACTGTGGTATGTATTGAAGCATTTCTCATTTTAGTCTACTTATCTTCTGCTGGTCGACGTAACAGTATGGTTTCGTTGCCTCTTTTCTTCGCACCTGTTGATGGCTTATCGGCGACAAGTATGTGTGCCATCTGTCGCATTTCTTTTCCAATTTAGTCTTGAATGTCGATCACAGAACACTGATAATCCTAACGAAAAATAATGACAATTTCGAACAACCAGCAAACTGTTATATCGTTATAGAAAAAGGGCTTAAACTTACTTGGGTAAATCCTCATAACATGGTTGCAAAAATCGAGATTTTTCAAATTTTAGAAATTAATGTTTATTTCACATTTGCGCGATGTTCTTTTTTATATTTTATTTTCTTTTAATTTGAAATTCCGCAAGCTTTACTCAGCCTGCTGATGAATGTTGTTTTGTCTTTTGCAAATGGTTTTATGCATTTAAAATCCATTTAAAAATTCGGAATTACATGATGTTTTAAAATCATATAATTTTGAAACCTTAAATGAATTTCTCAAGGTTAATTTATCGTTTCCTTTACATGTGCTACTGTATTTTGTTCTAAAGTTTATTTACTAATGAAGCACAGTATTCCTTACTTAATATCTATATGATCCAAGGATGTGCTAGGTATGTTGTGACGAAGCGGAATGTTAGGGTTTAAATAGTTGATTTATTAAATGATTTACAATAGATATGGTTTAAATGCTATTCGGCGTCGTTCGCTCGGGCAACTCCGTAATCTTTGCGCTGACGGTAAAATTTATAGTTAAAATGTAGGCCAAATTATATACTAATAAAATTGTACAATAACCGTACAAAGGATAAACATTTTAACCAGCATAAATGATATAAAAATATAAAAGGAACCTTAAAATCATATAAAAAGTAATATAAAATAAAATTCCCTAAATTTCTTCAATATTAAATCTTTTTGGTTTGATCTCGCTGTATACAGGTTCTACTGTCTGGTTTTTAGCTCCGTCATCTCTGTCTGCATACCTACATTGTCGATTTCTTCTCTTTTCATGACCTCAGGAGTATTATTTTTCTTTATGAATCTTTTGCTAAATTAAAAATTTCGTAACATTTTTTCATGAGTATGAGTACTCCTTGCATTCTACAAATACATGATATTGGGGAATACTATCTGATTTATTAAAGAAAAATTTCGTTAAAATATTATATATTATGATAAATCGTAATATTCATATAACTATAATTAAACCGTTAGTCGTCGCTAAAAATAACTTTAAAACGAAAATCAAAGCGTATCTATCAGCTATCGCTAGACAAGACGCTTTGGTTTTCGTTTTCAAGTTTGGTGCGTCCTGCGAAACTTCTTGTGTTGTTAGAATTTTTTTGATAATTTTGTACTTTGCTGTCCAACGCGTTTCACAAAATAGAGGTATACTTGGAATTTTGCTCAGCCGCAACTTACTCACAAAAAAATATAATTTCCTTTGAATGTAGCATTTCTCTCTTCAGTGACAGTATTCACGTCATTAAAGACAACATTCGGTATATACATATCTTTATATGATGGGTTGAGATTCGTTCTTCATTTCTAAACTGTAGGGACTGTAGGCCGTTTCTATAGTTAATATTTATTTGCCATCTGCACAGATCTTCTTTTCCTTCCTTCGCTCACTGTCATATGTATTGAAGCATTTCACATTTCACTGGGCGTATCTTGCAACGTTATAGTATGGTTTCTGAGTGTTTTCCTTCGCACCTGTCGATGGCTTATCGGCGACTAGTATGTGTGCCATCTGTCGCATTTCTTACAAAAGATAAACATTTTAACAGGCATAAACGGTACCAAAATGTAAAAGGTTATAACAAAAAAAAATTCTTTAAAATAATAGTAAAAGAAAGAAAGAAAACTTATCTGTTAAAAAGTAGTATACAATAAAATGCCCTAAATTTCTTCAATATTAACTCTTTTTGGTTTGGTTCTGTCGCTGTATACAGGTTCTACTGTCTAGTTTTGAAACTCCGTCATCTTTATCTGCAAATCTACATTGTCGATTCCATCTCATTTCATGACCTTAGGAGTATTATTTTCCTTTATGAATCTTTTCTTTAACTAAAAGTTTCGTAACATTTTTAATGAAAGTTGAGCACTCCTTGCATTCTAGTCTATTCTAAATAAATGATATCCGTGGATACTATCCGAGAGTAATATACTTTTTCAATAATAACAAGAAATTTACGAAAATAAAATTCCACATATGATCAGGCCTGTATTTGAAAACTTTTATCACTAACAACTACAATTGACGTTTAAAAACATTAGTTCTTTCACTTGTTCAATGGGGTTCCTTTAGACTCTATTTTGGCAATTGCCGTCCTATACAAATTCCCTAGGGATGATTCAGTATCACTTCCCGGGTTTTGGTTCGCTTCCTGTTCTGGAGTTGTTAATTGTTTTCCCTTTACTATTGAGTGTCTGATTTTTTTTACTGGTTTTTCCTCTGATTACTTAATATTTTATTTATTTTGCTATTTTACAAACTTTTCTGTGTTTGTTTAAAATTGTGAACGTTTAATCCATTCTTAACAATTAAATTTAAAGAGTGTGCATAACACCCAAAATGGCGTCAATTCAGTTCATTCGTTGAAACGATCGGGTGTTTATTCCAGGCGTTCTGATACTTTTCCCCAGGCTAGACTGGTTCGGGCTCGAAGAAATACACTTTTATTCGTCTTGTTCTTTATTCGGTGTCTTGGAGCCGACTGCGATGCGGCGATACAAAAGTAATAATATAAATACATTATTTTAGACCTACAACTAGTGCGAGCATTGTCGCGGTACTTTTGTCGGCCGACCAATATCGACTTTGATCATTCGGATCTCTACTTAATGCTGATTGGCCGGCCCTCTCGAACCTTTTTCGACATGTTGAGACAGGTCCATTTGCATATAGAAGTATGACCCTATGTATTTCTTACATCCCTTAGATCTTATTTACTAAACATATTTTCCTTTATTTATACACACAATAGTTTTAAATTATTTACAAAAACGTACAAATAGTAATAAATCACAAGTAACAGTATTTACTACGTACATACGTATAAAACAATTATATAATTACATAGGCTGTGATGTGAAATTCTTTATTTAGCAAATCTTACTCCAAATAATTGTTTTATATACGACGGCCACGTAGTCAACATACGTGATAGCGGAATCTACTATATATTACTCGCGTTGTTAGATACAACAATGTTTATTTTGTAATGTAATGTTCCAAGTTCATGCACCTGTTCTTAATCGAGCTGCAAAGTTTATGGCGGTATAATGTTCATGGAAGACTGGTCTAGTCTGGTATAGTCTGGTCGATGTCATAATCTGTTATGGCCATGTATGAGTATGACTCATTTGCTTTTGATGTCGAGCAGTCTGTGATAAGGCACACAAGTTTTGTTCAGCCGCAACGTAGTCTCAAAAAATCATAATGTCCTTTGAATGCAGCATTTCTCTCTTCAGTGACTGTATTCACGTCATTAATGAGAACATTCGGTATATACATATCTTTATATGTATGTATGATGCGTTGAGATTCGTTCTTCATTTCTTGACTCACTACCGTTTCTATAGTTAATATTTATTTGCCCTCTGCTCAGATCTTCTTTGCCTTCCTTCGCTCACTTTGGTATGTATTGAAGCATTTCTCATTTTAGTCTACTTATCTTCTGCTGGTCGTCGTAACAGTATGGTTTCGTTGCCTCTTTTGTTCGCACCTTTTGATGGCTTATCGGCGACAAGTATGTGTGCCATCTGTCGCATTTCTTTTCCAATTCAGTCTTGAATGTCGATCACAGAACACTGATAATCCTAACGAAAAATACTGACAATTTCGAACAACCTGCAAACCGTTATATCGTTTATTATAGAAAAAGGGCTTAAAACTTACTTTGGTAAATCCTCATAACATGGTTGCAAAAATCGAGAATTTTCAAAATTTTAGAAATTAATGTTTATTTCACATTTGCGCGATGTTCTTTTTTATATTTTATTTTCTTTTAATTTGAAATTCCGCAAGCCTTACTCAGCCTTCTGCTGAATGTTGTTTTGTCTTTTGCAAATGGTTTTATGCATTTAAAATCCATTTAAAAATTCGGAATTACATGATGTTTTAAAATCATAAAATTTTGAAACCTTAAATGAATTGCTCAAGGTTAATTTATCGTTTCCTTTACATGTGCTCCATTATTTTGTTCTAAAGTTTATTTACTAATGAAGCACAGTATTCCTTACTTAATATCTATATGATCCAAGGATGTGCTAGGTATGTTGGAATTGACGAAGCGGAATGTTAGGGTTTAAATAGTTGATTTATTAAATGATTTACAATAGATACGGTTTAAATGCTATTCCGCGTCGTTCGCTCGGGCAACTCCGTAAACTTTGCGCTGACGGTAAAATTTATAGTTAAAATGTAGGCCAAATTATATACTAATAAAATTGTACAATAACCGTACATTCTCCCGAGGGAGAATGAGTAGGAAGAGCAGTAATTACAAAGGATAAACATTTTAACCAGCATAAATGATATAAAAATATAAAAGGAATCTTAAAATCATATAAAAAGTAATATAAAATAAAATTTTCTAAATTTCTTCAATATTAAATCTTTTTGGTTTGATCTCGCTGTATCCGTCATCATCTGCATACCTACATTGTCGATTTCTTCTCTTTTCATGACCTTAGGAGTATTATTTTTCTTTATGAATCTTTTCCTAAATTAAAAATTTTGTAACATTTTTTCATGAGTATGAGTACTCCTTGCATTCTACAAATACATGATATTGGGGAATACTATCTGATTTATTAAAGAAAAATTTCGTTAAAATATTATATATTATGATAAATCGTAATATTCATATAACTATAATTAAACCGTTAGTCGTCGCTTAAAATAACTTTAAAACGAAAATCAAAGCGTATCTATCAGCTATCGCTAGACAAGACGCTTTGGTTTTCGTTTTCAAGTTTGGTGCGTCCTGCAAAAGTTCTTGTGTTGTTAGAATTTTTTTGATAATTTTGTACTTTGCTGTCCAACGCGTTTCACAAAATAGAGGTATACTTTGAATTTTGTTTAGCCGCAACGTACTCTCAAAAAATTATAATGTCCTTTGAATGCAGCATATCTCCCTTCAGTGACAGTATTCACGTCATTAATGACAACATTCGGTATATACATATCTTTATATGTATGTATGATGCGTTGAGATTCGTTCTTCATTTCTAAACTGTAGGGACTGTAGGCCGTTTCTATGGTTAATATTTATTTGCCATCTGCTCAGATCTTCTTTTCCTTCCTTCGCTCACTGTCATATGTATCGAAGCATTTCACATTTCACTCTGCGTATCTTGCAACGTTATAGTATGTATGGCGAGAAATTATTCACCGCTGGCCCACACGGTTTAAGAGAAAAAAAGTGTCACTGCAACGTCCACTCTCATGCGCTGACGGCAGGGCTGCAACGATTGGTCGGTAGGGCTTCTATGTCTGTCTGGCGAACGTCTTTGTTTATTTAAATAGAAATGTATGAAAACGCGCGTACACTACCATTGTCTCCGGATGTTTTCACTTGATCTTGAACATTTTAAACGTTCGAAAACATGACTTTCATCACATGTAAAATATTTTTTATACCATCTGATTGATTAAGTATAAAGGGTAATGAGATAACATTTGATCTTTTCTATCAATGCCTTTTATATTTTTTATTATATTCGGATATTACTTTGGGCTATTGATTATTGATTGTCATTTTTATTTTTCCACAACTAATTGTATATTATAGCTATAAGGACGGAGTCTTCACCGCAGGCATGAATGATTGCCTAAAAGAAGACTTCAACACCTAAATATATACACTCGTACCTTAGCGATTTTTGCCGGCTCTGTCGATAGATTCCTAACTTAGTTTGCTTGTAGTGTATCAAATTATGCGTGTGCAAATAGTGTACTCCGTTTAGGTAGTCTTTCAGTATCAGTAGCAGCGTTAAAACCGCTTAACCCTTACCTTTCAACTCAACACCGTGATTTACAACAAACATATCCATTTTCTGGGTGATGACATTAGGGTCAACATATATTAACTCCATATTTTTGCCTTTTTCCTTTGATGTATTGTCTTATTTTTAAATGTCCTTGCCAAAATAAATACTTTCATCAATGCTTAAATTTTTAGGCCGTGAAACTAAACTGGTAAAATCAAATTTTCGACAATAGTATGAGGTTTTCCTGCATTAGCCACATGAAGAGCTCCTTGATAACTAGCAATGCTTCCTCATTTACGTTAGAAATTTGTACGATATTAGTGTCTTTATGTTGAAGATCTTTTAATTTTTATTTTAAAAAATCCACGAGTTTATTTTTTTCATTTGGATGTTCAGTATTGAGGTGGCGTAATAACTTCGATGGCTTCATGCTTTCTCTTGAAAATGTTTCAAACCAAATAACACACAAGTTAATTCTCAATCACAGTAAATCCGAATTAAAAAAAACAGTCCTCGTAAAGACATTCCTTATTCTTTCATTACTCTCTCTCTCTCATAATGCATTCGATACTGGTATACATAAAATAGATTTACTGATTCTAGATATAATGTATTTTAATGTACCATCATAGTTAAAAACTTTCCCGACTTCTCGAAGATTGTATTAACAAAGTGCAGGAAGGATTTCATGAGAAGGAAACGATTATAAGACATAATCCTACTGAAGACATTGTGCCGAAACCATTATACGAAAAATAGGCTTCCTCTTCCACTTGTGGATAGAGGCCCTGTAAAATTGTGATAACTAAAAATGTCATAACCTCGTCCCTGTCAGTCGATGTCCACCTTGTCCACCGTGAAGTCGGTGTCAGTTTACCGTCCTGCCGTAGTCGTGTCAGTTTTTGTTCGGCGTATCTGTTCATTTCAGTACAAATATGGTCAATAAACCTATGCTCGAAAATATTGTAAAATATGTCGAACACAGATGTATTTTCTGTCATAGTTATAGTCGGTCCAGGCGTGGCAGTATAAGTCTCTCTGCGTCCGGTAAATGTTTTTACGTCTTTTGGCCATTCAAATGTGTAGTCGTCATTGAAAATAGTTCTTGGGGCAGTGTCATTTGTCATGTCTTCGATTTCCAAGATTTTCGTCTGGTAAGTCGAGAAGTCAATGGGACAGGCCGGTTCAGTAGACGCGTCTCGTCTAGGTATGGTGGAGGTGTCCACGACGACGTTTAATACGTCGTCCTCACTATCACTGAGGTGAAGCCAAGTTTTTAACGTCTCTTCAAAATGTTTGTCATGAATGTCTGAAATTAATTTATACAATTAGTGCATCTGTATAGTTCAATGTAATAACATAAGAATATACGTAATATTAAGGACAAACCAAAATAAAACTCGATCGGCTCTTATCCGTTTTCTATATTTCACTCTCTATAATAATCCCGTAGCTTAACAGTGTGTACTGGCTGACGGTCGGAGAATGAATGCCATACTCGCGGTCTGGATCATCGCGCACACCTGTGGGGGTGTGGGGAGTCAAGACCAGGGCGGAGCCCCTTTCTTGAGGTATCATTCGCCGCCCATAAATATGAGCGGGTCTTCGGGAAGAGTTTATAACTCTATAAATGGTGTCAATGTAACGAATTTGACAGAGATCTGCCGCAGTAAGTAAGTCCGGTGGGCAGTCTGTGGCTGCGGTGTCGTGTTTCGATGACGGCGGGCGGCGATTGCGAATCTCACGGCGGCGTTCCGATGGCGGGGGGCGCAAGCAGGTCCCTCGGGAAGGGCCTTCGTTCGGGCAGTCGCGCGTGCCAGGGTGCAATGTCTCGGATGGATGGCTCCTCCGAGACGTCGGCACGCGCGAACATTGCGGAGGCGAGGCGGGAGGTGAAGTCCTCCAGGCTCTCAATTCGCAGATCCCTCTGGATCGTGGAATTCCTCACGTATCGCGGGGCGTCGACGATGCGACGCAGCACGATGTTCTGCTGCGTCTGGAGGCGTTTGCGGTGCGTGGGATTCGCTAAGGTGAACCACGCTGGAGCGGCGTACGTGAGGCGGGGGCGTATGTAGGCCTTATACACCCCGATATTCACTCG
Organism: Hestina assimilis; assembly: GCA_023373885.1. Classification (NCBI taxonomy): domain Eukaryota; kingdom Metazoa; phylum Arthropoda; class Insecta; order Lepidoptera; family Nymphalidae; genus Hestina; species Hestina assimilis. Next base: position 1,003,484 of record CM041740.1, read on the forward strand.
CAGAGGGAGTCGCGAAGAGAGCACTGGTCGGAGGGCGGCGGTTGCGGCCTTCGCTTGGGCGGCGGTCTTCTTAACGTGCGCAGCCATAGTCAGGCGGTGGTCAATAGTGACCCCGAGGTACGTGACCGTCGGGGACCACGCGATGCTGTGTCCGTGTTGGGTCAGTGGTGGCGGAAACTTCTTCGATCCTCCCATAAGGATCGCCTGAGTCTTCTGTACGTTCACCGACAACCTCCATCTTGCGAGCCAGTCGGGGAGGGCTTCGAGCACGCGTTGCATCTTGCTGGCCGCGTGCCGGTCCTTGAGCGACGTGGTGGAATGTTCAGCTCGAAATCCGTACTGTTCCGGCCGGGGTGCGATGTGCGGGCACCAGGTGGCGCAGCAGGAGCGTCTCGAACACCTTCGAGGTGGTCGGCAGGAGGCTGATCGGCCGATAGCTCTCAGGCTTCAGGATGTTCTTCCCGGGCTTGGGTATCATGATGATATGCCCAATTTTCCATATGTGCGGGAATCGTCCGGTGCGCAGGATACCATTAAACAGGCGCGTCAGTGCCGCGATAGAGCGTCGCGGCAAGTGACGCAGGGCCGTGTTGGTAATCTCGTCAGCACCGGGGGCCTTTCTTGGCTTAGTCCTTTCGATCGCACGCTGGACCATGCCCGGAGAGAAGACGATGGGATCCTCATCAGGAGCTATCGGTGCGGCGAAGTAGTCTCGAAGGTGTTGCTCGACTGCTGTAGAGTGGTCGGGCATAGAGTCCGGATTCGGCTGAAACTGACGTTCCAGATGGTCGGCGAATATTTCCGCGCGGTCTGCTGCACGGTATCGCGGCGTTCCGTCGCTATGTCGGAGCGGTCTGATTGGGGTAGGAGTCTGGGAGAGCTGGCGGCAAAGACGGTGAATCGACTGCCAATCCTCGCTCGTGTTGGCGATATGTTGATCCCAGCTCTCGGACGCGTGTCTTGCTAACTCGACCTTCACCCTCTCTGCGAGACGGTTGAGCTGGGTCTTCAGCTGCGGACATCTGGTAGTTTGCCACCGCCTGCGTAGTCGCCTTTTGTCGGCGATGAGCGTACGAAGGTGGTGGGGAAGCGGGTCGAGTCGACTTCTCGCGGGTCGGTCGACGGAGGCGGCTGTGATAGCTTCCTTCATGCAGGCGGTGAGCTCGTCCGCGAGCTGGTCTACGTCTGCAGCGGTGTACATAGGCCGAGTCGGAGTGGTGGCGTCCATAACTTCGCGGAAGCGCGTCCAACATATGAGCTGGCGGGGTGCAGGTGGTAGAGCAACGGTCGGCGGTTCGTCCAGTATGGCGAGTACTGGCTGGTGGTCCGACTGGAGGTGGTCGTCTATGACTTCGAGTGTGGGTTGGCGACGGAGGCCACGGTATACGACGAGATCTATAACGTCCGGAGCGTACGCGACCTGGTCCGGTCCGGGTAGTGCGTCGGGACCGTGGGGCCACAGATCACGTAGCCGTGGGTCTCTCCGTCGTCATAAAGTCTTTTTCCTCGGTGGCAGGAGTAATTGGAGTTCCACCCGAGGTGTCGGCAGCTCCAATCGCCTGCTGCGATGCTCGGATGTGGCGAGTCCAGGATGGAGTGGACTTCAGCCAGATCGAGAGGCGCAAGCGGCGGGCGATAAACGGCGTAGAGTCGCAGAGGGGCGCCTCGATGCAGGAGCTCTACGCCGAGAGCCTGCATGGTGTTGAGCTGCAGTCGAGAGAGCGGCTGGTGGATGATCTTCCTCCTGACGAGCACCGCCAACCCACGGTACCTGTGTCCTGTGGGGGCGGCCTCGTCCTGTCGATAAACAATGTACCCGGGGAAGCGGATGCGGTCCGGAGGGCCTAAGTGGGTCTCGCAGATCAGTGCGATATCTACGTCTTGCTCGGACAGTAGATATCGCAGGGGGGCGACCTTGTTGAGTAGGGCGCGGGCGTTCCAATATAGAATCCTCAGGGGTGACGCGAATGTAAGGCGAGGAATTTCGTCATACCCCTGAGGACTACCGCCATCGGGTCTTCTCCGGCCTGGAGAGCCTGGAGTACATCGGTAAATACCTCAAGCGCCGCCTGGATGACGCTGGAGGTGTTGGCGTCTTCCGCCTTCGCCTTCTTCCCCTTCGGCTGGGCGGATGGGACGGTGGGGGCGGCGACCGGCTGTACTGGTTTGTGAGTCGCGGGGGCGGTGCTGGCCTTCTTGCTCCGCTTCCTCCTCTTCCTTTTCCCCGCTTCGCTCCGCATCGCGTGTGGTTGAAGCCACAGTACCTGCCCTTCTATTCCTCGCCTCCTTTTTGAATATGGGGCAGGAGCTGTGGTTGGCCGGATGCGGTCCTCCGCAGTTGGCGCAGGTGGCTAGCTCGTCGAGGGGGCGCTGGCAGTCCTTAGCGCTGTGCTCGCCTCCGCATCGCACGCAGGCCTGCTGGCGGTGGCACTGGTGACTGGAATGTCGAAATTTTTGGCACCGGTGACACTGCGCCGGTCCCTTCTTTCCCCTCCAGGGTTCGATCTTGATCCCCGGCATGTATAACAGTTCCGTAATGTTATACAATGCCGGGGTGAGGTCTCGGTGCGGCGGAGGATGGCCAGGAAAATACATCCCGGACGGCCCTTCCTTGCGCGTATGGGACGCACGTATTCCGGCTCGAAGCCGAGCGTGCTGAGCTCTTGTTGGAGTTCCTCGGCCTCTGTTGTTACAGGGAGGCCACGGATCGCTACCTTTAGGCTCTTGTCTGCAGGTAGCGAGTACGAGAACCAAGAGATCCTCTCCGTGGCCTCCAGGTCCGTCAGGTACCGCTGGAAGATGCGGTATTCGTCCTCGTCGTATGGAGTGAAACGCACGCCCTTGCCGAACGGACGTGCGTTTGGTGCGTGGCCCAGCTTGGCCCTCAACACACGGAAGTGGTGAGCCCACTGTGGGAGGGACTCAACCACTAGTGGAGGGTAGCGAGGGCGCTTCGGCGGCGGTGGCGGCGGTGGTGGTTGTGCCCCGCTAGCGCCGTCCGAGGAGGCGGACTGCGCTGCGGGCGGAGGAGGCGGGCCTCGGGTTGGGGCCTGGCTGGGCCCGGGACGGGCCTGTGCCGTGGCCGCGTAGGTAGGCGCCAGTGGCGCGGTGTGCGCCGACGCGGTTAGTGCGGGCGGTGGTGGTTCAGGGGCCGGCTGCCAGCCTGGTTGGGCGGCAGGCAGGCCGATGCGCGCGCGCAAGCGCGGATCGCGCTGCGGTAGAGGTCGGGCGGGGGGAGTCGGGCCGGAGGGGCAGTGTCGCTTCGGCTCCGCTTCGTCAGAGTCCTCATCGGCGCGGGGTCTCCTCACTGGGGTGATACCAACGCCCGGTTCGCCGAAGGCGGGCGCGAGTCGAGCGGTCTCGATCGCGGCCTCGTCGACCGGGTCCATGGCCTCATCGACGTTCGATAGGGCCGCTTCCCTATCATTGAGATGCATCGCCAGCGTTTGACGCAGTTGCGTCGATCCGTGGCCGGCCCTGACGATCTGCTCAACCAAGATCATATCGAGGTTGAGCTCGGTACGCGGCGAGGTCCGGACGGGCACAGTGGCGACATCGTCCGGCGATGCGGGTGTATCCGGGGCAGGGGCAGCGCGGGGCTGCAGTGCGGTGGGCGCAGGGGGAACCTGCGTTGAATCGCGCTTGGCTGCGCCTAAGTGGGCAGGCGGAGCGCGGGTGGTCGGCCTTTCGCGGGCGGAAGGCCCTGCGAAAGGTGCGGCGGCGCCAGAGGCGCCTGCTGTGGCAGCAGGCCGGGCGACGCGGGCAGGCGGCGGCGAGTTGCGCTGTGAAGCGGCGGGACGGGGCGCGGGAGGGGCCGCGGCGCTAGGCGCGGGGGCAGCACCGGCGCGGGGCGCGGGGGCGGCACCAGCGCGGGGCGCGGGGGTGGCCGCTTCGCGAGGCGCGTGGCCGGGGCCGGCGCGGGCCGCGGGTGCGGTGGAAATGCGGCTCGCAGTTTCGGTAGTCGAGGCTGCGGCGCGGGGCAGAGATGCAGACCGTCGTGCCTCCGATCTCGAGAACGATCGTCGGCGCGCAGGCTGGCTCGGTTGTTGTTGGCCCTGAGAAGGGCCTTTGGATGGGCCTGGAGCTTGCTCCATGGCGGGGCTTCTGGCCGGCTCGTGACCGTCGGCTAGCGGTGACTGACGGCACCGCTAGCCGGGCTTCGGTAGGCGAGGGCGTTCCCCTCTGCAGCAAGCTGCAGGCGGATTTCTACGACGTTTGATAATCAAACGCCGCAGAAAATCCTGGCGTTGATGCGGTCCGTACGATGAGACAGGTTAACACTAACGTGTGGATTGCTCGGCACGGCTTGGCGAATCCGGTTATACCGTGTACTCACGAACCGTCGTATTTATACATATGCTTCCCACCTTAGCTCTGATTGACCGACCAATCAGGTGCCTCCATCTGGCGTTCCGTCATGGCCGCCATTTTAACTAATGATTACTCGTGCGTGATTGGCTGACCAATCAGCAGCCTACATTTGGCGTCTTACAATTTTTATAACTAATATCTATGATTTATACAGATCCAATATTACGATTTATATTAATTGTGTACATAAGTATTATATATTAAGTAATTTACTATCTTATACTATTTCACATACTTAATTGTCTAATCTTATGAACTTATCGGATAATATTTCTATACATTAATGCTATGCACTATTAATTCTACATAACTATTAATGTAATTTAAGTACGATATTGTTCATTCGTTTTTATTAACGCCATCCCGCACAATCACTATCGCAGTAATCAGACTGCCAAAAAAAAAAATAGTTTTAGATTGATAAAATATCATTGTAATTTGAATATATCATACAATAATTGTCCAACTCCATGAGACGCTAATATAGTGTTATTTGTGTATAGCCATCAGTAGCAAGATCTCTATAGCAGTAATCAGACTGCCACAAAAAATATAATTTTAGGGATAATGTTGATAAAATGTCATTGTGGTTTGAATATATCGTACAGTTGTCCAATTAAATGAGACGTTAATATTATGAGTTTTGTGTATAGCCATCAGTAGCAAGACCTCTACAGCAGTAATAAGACTGGCAAAAGAATTATAGTTTTAGGGATAATGTTAATAAAATTTCATTGTGGATTGAATATATCGTACAGTTGTCCAATTAAATAAGACGTTACTATTATGAGTTTTGTGTATAGCCAAACAACAATCAATTTTATTTAAGGAGGTAATCGAGGCAAGACAAAAAAGAAATCTTTATTTAAGGAGTTTTAGCTTAGGCTATGTCACTCCATAGAAACAACACACAATACAACATAGAAAAAAATGAATAAACAAAAATATTTAAAAATGAATAAACAAAAATATTTAAAAATGAATTAACAAAAATATTTCATTACTAAAATGTGAAATGTCACCGTCCTGTGAGTGAGAATAAAGAAGATCGCGATGCCACGTGGTCACCACTAGCCACGTGTAGACCGCGATCACCTCGACGCCTCGAGCTCGCCGAGCGCCAGGCAGTCCAGCACGGGAACTGAAGAGACGGCCCGCGCGAATAACTACTCGCACAGCACGTTGCAGACTTCCAGGAAGAAGAGCCCTCGCCGATGGACGAGCACCCTCAGCAATGAAGATGAGCCCCTTATAAAATATTATGGCGATCAGCCCCTTCGATGAAATACGCCTCGGGAAGAGATGCTCCGAAGTGAAAATATGCGCCCCCGGTTGAAAGGTGCGCTCTCACGAGAAAAGATGTCCCCGGTGGAAAAACAAGGCCCTCTGTAGAAACACAAGGCCCTCCGTTGAAAAAGATGCCCTCAGATGACACCTCCTGGAAACGAGAAACATACATGGGTTAAAAACAGTACACCTGGTACCCACGTTGCTTCCCGAATCTCCACAATAATTCTCACTTTTATAAATTGTATTGGAAGAATATTAATTGGGTTTAAGACCCAGAAAACAAAATGAAACGACATACTATCACTAAGGCACTGGTTCAAATAAGAAAAGGAAATAAATACCTCTTGGAGGAAAAAGACCCCGCTTACAACTGGCAGGCCTATGTCAACTCCTGCGCCTCCAGTGAAACGAAGTCAAGCACCCTACCGCGTGGTGGACAGACCCACGGCAGTCCCTAGCACGTGGTTGACACACACACGTATGTGCACTATAATTATACAATAGGAAAGGCTTAATGCAAAACGAATGATTGCCAAACACATCACTTTGGAGAAGTAAAGTAAATATGCAAAACTTACGAAAGGTAGTATCGAAACGGCTTCAGGCCAAGGTGTCGTTGGCACGTGGATGATGCTGGATGTTTATTGCACCGCACTACGACTACATGGGCAACTGTCGGCAACTATAGCTCTGGAAAAGGAGACACGAGACACAAAGAATTAATACCCCGTACCGGCGAGACCGGGTAAACACGCGGCAGCAATACTCTCTAGCTGATGAGCTGCGCACAACGATGCCGACAAAAGACCCAATATGAAAATGAGTTAAAATTCCATAGTGATGATTCAGTATCACTTCCCGGGTTTTGGTTCGCTGCCTGTTCTGGATTTGGTTCGCTGCCTGTTCTGGATTTGGTTCGCTGCCTGTTCTGGATTTGGTTCGCTGCCTGTTCTGGAGTTGTTAATTGTTTTGCCTTTACTATTGAGTGAGTGTTTAAGTTTTTTTACTGGTTTTTCCTCTGATTACTTGATATTTTATTTATTTTGCTATTTTACAAACTTTTCTGTGTTTGTTTCAAATTGTGAACGTTTAATCCATTCTTAACAATTAAATTTAATGAGTGTGCATAACACCCAAAATGGCGTCCATTCACCTCATTCCTTGAAACGATCGGGTGTTTATTCCAGGCGTTCAGATACTTTGCCCCCCGGGGTAGACTGGTTCGGGTTCGAAGAAATACACTTTTCTTTTTTTCATGATTTGATTTTGATCATTCGATCTCTACTTAATGCTGATTGGCCGGCCCTCTCGAACCTGTTTCGACATGTTGAGACAGGTCCATCTGCATGCATATAGAAGTATGACCCTATGTATTTCTTACATCCCATAGATCTTATTTACTAAACATATTTTACTTTATTTATACACACATAGTTTGAAGTTATTTACAAAAACGCACAAATAGTAATAAATCACAACGGAGTAACATATTTACTAGGTACATACGTATACAACTATTATATAACTACATAGGTTGTGATGTGAAATTCTTTATTTAACAAATCTTACTCCAAATAATTGTTCTATATACGACGGCCACGTAGTCAACATTCGTGATAGCGGAATCTATATTACTCGCGTCGTTAGATACAACAATGTTTATTTTGTAATGTAATGTTCCAAGTCCATGCACATGTTTAATAATTGAGCTGCAAAGTTTATGGCGGTATAATGTCCATAGAGGACATCACACTGCAGGAGAACGACTTCAAAATATAGTCTGGTCGATGTAATAATCTGTTATGGCCATATATGAGTATGACTCATTTGCTTTTGATGTCCAGCAGTCTGTGGTAAGGCACACAATTTTCGCTTCTTCAGTGAATTTTGTTTCATTCAACACTTGCTCGTACAGTGATGGTAATAAATTATTTGAGAAGTACTGAGGACTAGGTAACCGGTAAATAGGTATTAGACCAATAAATTTAATGAAACCCTTGTCTTCCACAATTTGTAGTTCAAGGGAAACATACACACATACAGTATTTTTTTTATTGTGCAATATTATTACACCTCAGCTTATGCCCATGCTGAATAGTTGAAAATCTAATATGAACAATTTCATTAGCAGTCTATTTTGGTATTTTGGTGTTGGTTTTGGTTTTAAGTTTCGTACGTCCTGCGAAAGTTCTTTTACAACAGTTACATTTTTTTGACACTTATGCACTTTACTGTCCTACGCGTTTCATAAAATTGTTACGGGGCAATAAAAGATGGTAAAATTTATAGATGTATTTATTGTAACGGAAAAATAATTGTTATACAATAAAAAAATTTTAATTCTTAAATATAATAGGTTATATAAAAAAAATGTCAGCTAAACTCATCGGTGGGTCACTAGAGATATTTTAAAGCTTAAGGTTTGGTTTTCCAAAATAATTAAAAATAGGGCGCCACTGTCAAGAACAATGTATAATATGGGTTGACAGTCCCATTTAAATTTACTACGTTATAGTTAATATTACTAAAATCCAAAAGAAAAGGTCCGTTATTAATAATATTTAAACTAAAATATGAAATGTCACCGTCCTGTAAGTGAGAATAAAGAGGATCGCGATGCCACGTGGTCACCACCGGCCACGTGCAGACCGCAACCACCTCGACGCCTCGAGCACGCCGAGCGCCGGGCAGTCCAGCACGGGAACTGAAGAGACGGCCCGCGCGGTAATAACTACTCGCACAGCACGATGCAGTCTTCCAGGAAGAAGAGTCCTCGCCGACTGACGAGCACCCTCAGTAATGAAGATGAGCCCCTTATAAAATATTATGAGCCCCTTATAATAACAATGAAGATGAGCACCTTCGATGTAATACGCCTCGAGGACAGATGCCCCGAAGTGAAAATATGCGCCCCCGGTTGAAAGGTGCGCTCCTACGGGAAAAGATGTCCCCGGTGGAAAAACAAGGCCCTCCGTAGAAAAATAAGGCCCTCGGTAGAAAAACAAGGCCCTCTGATTACACACGAGGCCCTCAGTGGACAAACAAGGCCCTCCGTAGACAAACATGCCCTCTGACTACACACACGAGGCCCTCAGTGGACAAACAAGGCCCTCCGTAGACAAACAAGGCCCGCACTTGACAAACAAGGCCCTCACTTGACACCTCCTGGAAACGAGAAACACACATGGGTTAAAATCAGTACACCTGGTACCCACGTTGCTTCCCGAATCCCCACAATAACTCAAACTTTTATTAAATTATAAAGAAACACTATTATTTGGGTTTAAGACCCAGAAAACAAAATGAAACGACATACTATCACTAAGGTCTGCACTGGTTCTAATAAGAAAACAAATAAATACCTTTTGGAGGTAAAAGACCCCGCTTACAACTGGCAGGCCTATGTCAACTCCTGCGCCTCCAGCGAAACGAAGTCAAGCACCCTACCGCGTGGTGGACAGACCCACGGCAGTTCCTAGCACATGGTTGACACACACACGGATGTGCACTATAATTATACAATAGGAAAGGTTCAATGCAAAAATAATGAGATTGCCAAACACATCACTTTGGAATAGTAAAGTAAATATGCAAAACTTACGAAAGGTAGTATCGAAACGGCTTCAGGCCAAGGTGTCGTTGGCACGTGGATGATGCTTGAGGTTTATTGTACCGCACTACGACTATATGGGCAACTGTCGGCAACTATAGCTCAGCTGATGAGCTGCGCACGACGATGCCGACAGGAGACCCAAGGTGAAAATGTTGCAAAAATAGTGCAAAAAAAGGTCGAATGAGCCCGGGCCAGGGTATTTATACCCTCGCCACGACCGGAAGCCCCACCAAACAAAACACAAAACGAAGCTTCTCGAAAACTAGCGGAAACCGGCACAAAACAAAGCATTTGCATAGATTAATTACAAAATATTATTCAAAACAAATACAGATGACAACGACCTGTCAAACTCCTACGCATCGACAATGACGATCATTGTCACCTGGAACGAAACGTTCTAAAATAAAAAGTAATATAACAATTTAGTGTTGAAAAATTACAAAATTAATATTTTAATTATTGGTTTTTAATTATTTTACTTAAATTTAGATATTAATTATGAATGTTATGTTAATTAACGGTAGGGTAGGGCTAAAAAAATATAATAACGCGACTCCTGCGCAATGGCAAGATGTCAGGTGTCAAACGTCAAGTGCATTGACCTACTTGTTGTTTGTTTTGATAAAAAAAGTAAAACGGAAATTTTTATGTAACAAAATAGAGGTATATTTGGAATTTTGTTCAGCCGCAACGTAATCTCAAAAAATTATAATGTCCTTTGAATGCAGCATTTCTCTCTTCAGTGACTGTATTCACGTCATTAATGACAACATTCGGTATATACATATCTTTATATGTATGTATGATGCATTGAGATTCGTTCTTCATTTCTTGACTCACTACCGTTTCTATAGTTAATATTTATTTGCCCTCTGCTCAGATCTTCTTTGCCTTCCTTCGCTCACTGTGGTATGTATTGAAGCATTTCTCATTTTAGTCTACTTATCTTCTGCTGGTCGACGTAACAGTATGGTTTCGTTGCCTCTTTTCTTCACACCTGTTGATGGCTTATCGGCGACAAGTATGTGTGCCATCTGTCGCATTTCTTTTCCAATTCAGTCTTGAATGTCGATCACAGAACACTGATAATCCTAACGAAAAATACTGACAATTTCGAACAACCTGCAAACCGTTATATCGTTTATTATAGAAAAAGGGCTTAAAACTTACTTTGGTAAATCCTCATAACATGGTTGCAAAAATCGAGAATTTTCAAAATTTTAGAAATTAATGTTTATTTCACATTTGCGCAATGTTCTTTTTTATATTTTATTTTCTTTTAATTTGAAATTCCGCAAGCCTTACTCAGCCTGTGTTGTTTTGTCTTTTGCAAATGGTTTTATGCATTTAAAATCCATTTAAAAATTCGGAATTACATTATGTTTTAAAATCATGTCATTTTGAAACCTTAAATGAATTTCTCAAGGTTAATTTATGGTTTCCTTTACATGTGCTACTGTATTTTGTTCTAAAGTTTATTTACTAATGAAGCACAGTATTCCTTACTTAATATCTATATGATCCAAGGATGTGCTAGGTATGTTGGAATTGACGAAGCGGAATGTTAGGGTTTAAATAGTTGATTTATTAAATGATTTACAATAGATATGGTTTCAATGCTATTCCGCGTCGTTCGCTCGGGCAACTCCGTAATCTTTACGCTGACGGTAAAATTTATAGTTTAAATGTAGGCCAAATTATATACTAATAAAATTGTACAATAACCGTCCATTCTCCCGAGGGAGAATGAGTAGGAAGAGCAGTATTTACAAAGGATAAACATTTTAACAAACATAAATGATATAAAAATATAAAAGGAATCTTAAAATCATATAAAAAGTAATATAAAATAAAATTTTCTAAATTTCTTCAATATTAAATCTTTTTGGTTTGATCTCGCTGTATACAGGTTCTAATGTCTGGTTTTTTTAGCTCCATCATCTCTATCTACATATCTACATTGTCGATTTCTTCTTTTTTCATGGCCTCAGGAGTATTATTTTCCTTTATGAATCTTTTCCTAAATTAAAAATTTCGTAACATTTTTTTATGAGTATGAGTACTCCTTGCATTCTACAAATACATGATATTGGGGATTACTATCTGATTTATTAAAGAAAAATTTCGTTAAAATATTATATATTATGATAAATCGTAATATTCATATAACTATAATTAAACCGTTAGTCGTCGCTTAAAATAACTTTAAAACGAAAATCAAAGCGTATCTATCAGCTATCGCTAGACAAGACGCTTTGGTTTTCGTTTTCAAGTTTGGTGCGTCCTGCGAAAATTCTTGTGTTGTTAGAATTTTTTTGATAATTTTGTACTTTGCTGTCCAACGCGTTTCACAAAATAGAGGTATACTTAGAATTTTGCTCAGCCGCAACTTACTCACAAAAAATTATAATTTCTTTTGAATGCAGCATATCTCCCTTCAGTGACAGTATTCACGTCATTAATGACAACATTCGGTATATACATATCTTTATATGTATGTATGATGCCTTGAGATTCGTTCTTCATTTCTAAACTGTAGGGACTGTAGGACGTTTCTATGGTTAATATTTATTTGCCCTCTGCTCAGATCTTCTTTTCCTTACTTCGCTCACTGTCATATGTATTGAAGCATTTCACATTACACTCTGCGTATCTTGCAACGTTATAGTATGGTTTCTGTGCGTCTTTCTTGGCACCTGTCGATGGCTTATCGGCGACTAGTATGTGTGCCATCTGTCGCATTTCTTACAAAAGATAAACATTTGAACAAGCATAACGGTACGAAAATATAAAAGGTTATAACAAAAAAATATTCTTTAAAATAATAGTAAAAGCAACAAAGAAAACTTTATTTGTTAAAAAGTAGTATACAATAAAATGCCCTAAATTTCTTCAATATTAAATCTTTTTGGTTTGATCTCGCTGTATACAGGTTCTAATGTCTGGTTTTTTTAGCTCCATCATCTCTATCTGCATATCTACATTGTCGATTTCTTCTTTTTTCATGGCCTTAGGAGTATTATTTTCCTTTATGAATCTTTTCCTAAACTAAAAACTTCGTAACATTTTTTTATAAAAGTTGAGTACTCTTTGCATTCTACAAATAAATGATATTGGGGGATACTATCTGAGAGTACTATATTTTTTCAATATTCATAAGAATTTTACGAAAATAAAAATCCACACACATGTAAACAGGCCTGTATTTGAAGACTTTCATCACTCACAACTACAATTGACGTTTAAAAACATTAGTTGTTTCATGTTCAAATTCCTAGACGAGTGCATCTTTCAAATACCATGGCACAAGTCGTGGAAATACCCTTTCACAAGGTATTGATGTTGCCTGGCACACAGCGCTTAGTCAAAACTAATTTTGCCAAATTGGGGTAAACATGTTTGTGGTTTTTCCACCATTGAAGTGGAGGTTCGTGTTCTGATCCCGTTACAAGCATGTCGTCGACCTTTTAACTACTGCCATCGCTCTTGAAAACGGGGTTCCTTTAGGCTCTATTTTTGGTAATTGCTGTTCTATACAAATTTCTTAGGGATGATTCAGTATCACTTCCCGGGTTTTGGTTCGCTGCCTATTCTGAAGTTTTTAATTGTTTTGCCTTTGCTATTGAGTAAGTGTCTGAGTTTTTTGCTGTTTTTGCCTCTGATTCATGACCTTTTATTTATTGTGCTATTTTACAAACTTTTCGGTGTTCAAATTGTGAACGTTTTAATCCATTCTTAACAATTCAATTTATTGAGTGTACATAACACCCAAAATGGCGTCAATTCAGCTCATTCGTGATAGCGGAAACTATATTATTCGTTGTCAGATACAACCATGGTTATTTTGTAATGTAAGTAATATATTGTGCCAAGCCGATGCACATGTTTTTAATTGAGCTGCAGAGTTTATGGCGGTATAATGTCCATAGAGGACATCACACTGCAGGAGAATCGACTTCAAAATATAGTCTGGTCAATGTAATAATCTGTTATGGCCATGGACGAATATGACTCATTTGCTTTTGATGTCCAGCAGCCTGTGGTAAGGCACACAATTTTTGCTTCTTTAGTAATTTTTGTCATTCAACACTTGCTCGCGCGAAGCTTTAAACAACCAAAGCCGCGAAAGACATTGACCATGCAATTCAGTCTTGAGTGTCGATATTGAAGGCACTTGAAACATATCCTTTGTTTCTCCAGCATATTAAGGACAAACCAAAATATAACTCGATCGGCTCTAATCCGTTTTCTATATATTCACCTCTCTATAATTATCCCGACTATTTACAATCTGTATTCGCTAACGGTCGGGGAGTGAATGCCATGATCGCCTTTTTTTTTTTTCGGAGTGTCTATTACTGGAGCGCAATCTAACGACCTTACGCGGCGCGGTGCTCACCGTCCGGGGTGAGCGGGGAGTTGGCGTTGTGTCGGGCTGTTCGAAACAAGGGTCCTCGTCTCCGCCGGCGGAGACGCTGCAGCATGTCAAATCAAATCAAATCAAATATTTTTATTCAACGTAAAAAGCATATAACTTATTTGTTGAAAGTCAAGATTCTACTACCGGCTCTAAAATTAAACCTCTACCCAAAATAACCGGCGAAACAAACTCGGGGGTTATATCTTTTTTTAATATATTATTATTTTTTAAATGTCCAAGTAATTTACATATTATGTGTGACTGATGTCGTGTTCTGTTGGTGTATGGGGCGTTAGCGGTTGTAATGCTATCGTCTGGGTCTTGCAGGACGTGCTTGGGACGCCTAAGTCGTGTCGGTAAGTCACCTCTACGTGTGTAAGTGGCGGCCTGTCTGACGAGAGGGTTCGGGTGGGATAGGGCTTTCTCGAAAAAGCTCTTGGAGAGCTTTTTCATGTATTTGGCTATCGAATCGAGATCGAAGTCTCTGTGAAGATCTACGTTGCGCGTGTACCACGGACAGCCCGTGGCCATGCGCAGAAACCTATTCTGGATAACTTGGAATTTCGCTAATTGCGAAGAACTGACGTGAGCGAAGGAGCCTGCTGGGTTAGCAGGCCGGGCGACGCAGGCAGGCGTTGGAGAGCCGCGCTGCGCAACGGCGGGACGAGGTGCCTCGGAGGCGCAGAGTCGGCACTGGCGCGGGGCGCAAGGCTACTTTGGTGCAGTTTAGTTTCAAGTTTTTCTCATTTAGCTTATATTTAGTGGACTATTTTTTTCAAGCATATCTTCATTGTAATAGTCATCGAAATATTCAACAGGCGGTCGAATTGCTATAGGTTCTGGATGGCTAGGGTAATCATGCTATTTATCCATAATTTTAATTTTTGTCTTTGTCTTCTTCTCGTTATCCTGAAGGTTAGCAGTCCTTTTAGCGCCTGGTCTTGGTGGCGGTGATGGTCTAGGTACGCAAAGTTCTGCAAAAGAATATTTTTTATACCATCTGATGATTGATTTAGTATAAGGAGTAATAAGATAACATTTGATCTTTTCTATCAATGCCTTTCATATTTTTATTATATTTGGAAATTGGGCTTTTGATTATTGATTGTCATTTTTATTTTTCCACAACTAATTGTATATTATAGCTATAAGGACGGAGTCTTCACCGCAGGCATGAATGATTGCCTAAAAGAAGACTTCAACACCTAAATATATACTCGTACCTTAGCGATTTTTGCCGGCTCTGTCGATAGATTCCTAACTTAGTTTGCTTGTAGTGTATCAAATTATGCGTGTGCAAAGAGTGTACTGCGTTTAGGTAGTCTTTCAGTATCAGTAGCAACATTACAACCGCTTAACCCTTACCTTTCAACTCAACACCGTGATTTACAAAAACCATATCCATTTTTTGGGTGATGACATTAGGGTCAACATATATTAACTCCATGTTTTTGCCTTTTTCCTTTGATGTATTGTCTTATTTTTAAATGTCCTTGCCAAAATAAATACTTTCATCAATGCTTAAATTTTTAGGCCGTGAAACTGAACTGGTAAAATCAAATTTTCTACAATAGTATGAGGTTTTCCTGCATTAGCCACATGAAGAGCTCCTTGATAACTAGCAATGCTTTCTCATTTACGTTAGAAATTTGTACCACATTACTGTCTTTATGTTGAAGATCTTTTAATTTTTATTTTAAAAAATCCACGAGTTTATTTTTGTCATTTGGATGTTCTGTATTGAAGTGGCGTAATAACTTCGACGGCTTCATGCTTTCTCTTGAAAATGTTTCAAACCAAATAACACACAGGTTAATTCTCAATCACAGTAAATCCGAATTAAAAAAAACAGTCCTCGTAAAGACATTCCTTACTCTTTCATTACTCTCTCTCTCTCTCTCTCATACTGCATTCGATACTGGTATACATAAAATAGATTTACTGAATCTAGATATAATGTATTTTAATGTACCATCATAGTTAAAAACTTTCCCGACTTCCACTCAAAAATTTTCACAAGAAAGAAGTAACCCAGTACTCGAAGATTGTATTAACAAAGTGCAGGAAGGATTTTATGAGAAGGAAACGATTATAAGACATAATCCTACTGAAGTAAGGCATTGTGCCGAAACCATTATACGAAAAATAGGCTTCCTCTTCCACTTGTTGATAGAGGCCCTGTAAAATTGTGATAACTAAAAATGCTATAACCTCGTCCCTGTCAGTCGATGTCCACCGTGAAGTCGGTGTCAGTTTACCGTCCTGCCGTAGTCGTGTCAGTGTTTGTTCGGCGTATCTGTTCGTTTCAGTACAAATATGGTCAATAAACCTATGCTCGAAAATATTGTAAAATATGTCGAGCACAGATGTATTCTCTGTCATAGTTATAGTCGGTCCAGGTGTGGCAGTAAAAGTCTCTCTGCGTCCGGTAAATGTTTTTACGTCTTTTGTCCATTCAAATGTGTAGTCGTCATTGAAAATAGTTCTTAGGACAGTGTCATTTGTCATGTCTTCGATTTCCAAGATTTTCGTCTGGTAAGTCGAGAAGTCAATGGGACAGGCCGGTTCAGTGGACGCGTCTCGTCTAGGTGTGATAGAGGTGTCCACGACAACGTTTAATACGTCGTCCTCACTATCACTGAGGTGAAGCCAAGTTTTTAACGTCTCTTCAAAATGTTTGTCATGAATGTCTGAAATTAATTTATACAATTAGTGCATCTGTATAGTTCAATGTAATAACATAAGAATATACGTAATATTAAGGACAAACCAAAATAAAACTCGATCGGCTCTTATCCGTTTTCTATATTTCACTCTGTATAATAATCCCGTAGCTTAACAGTGTGTACTGGCTGGTCGGAGAATGAATGCCATACTCGCGGTCTGGATCATCGCGCACACCTGTGAGGATGTGGGGAGTCAAGACCAGGGCGGAGCCCCTTTCTTGAGGTATCATTTGCCGCCCATAAATATGAGCGGGTCTTCGGGAAGAGTTTATAACTCTATAAATGGTGTCAATGTAACGAAGGGTCAATCCAGTGGGGTTTTGACAGAGATCTGCCGCAGTAAGTAAGTCCGGTGGGCAGTCTGTGGCTGCGGTGTCGTGTTTCGATGACGGCGGGCAGCGATTGCGAATCTCACGGCGGCGTTCCGATGGCGGGGGGCGCAAGCAGGTCCCTCGGGAAGGGCCTTCGTTCGGGCAGTCGCGCGTGCCAGGGTGCAATGTCTCGGATGGATGGCTCCTCCGAGACGTCGGCACGCGCGAACATTGCGGAGGCGAGGCGGGAGATAAAGTCCTCCAGGCTCTCAATTCGCAGATCCCTCTGGATCGTGGAATTCCTCACGTATCGCGGGGCGTCGACAATGCGACGCAGCACGATGTTCTGCTGCGTCTGGAGGCGTTTGCGGTGCGTGGGATTCGCTAAGGTGAACCACGCTGGAGCGGCGTACGTGAGGCGGGGGCGTATGTAGGCCTTATACACCCCGATCTTCACTCGCAGAGGGAGTCGCGAAGAGAGCACTGGTCGGAGGGCGGCGGTTGCGGCCTTCGCTTGGGCGGCGGTCTTCTTAACGTGCGCAGCCATAGTCAGGCGGCGGTCAATAGTGACCCCGAGGTACGTGACCGTCGGGGACCACGCGATGCTGTGTCCGTGTAGGGTCAGTGGTGGCGGAAACTTCTTCGATCCTCCCATAAGGATCGCCTGAGTCTTCTGTACGTTCACCGACAACCTCCATCTTGCGAGCCAGTCGGGGAGGGCTTCGAGCACGCGTTGCATCTTGCTGGCCGCGTGCCGGTCCTTGAGCGACGTGGTGGAATGTTCAGCTCGAAATCCGTACTGTTCCGGCCGGGGTGCGATGTGCGGCACCAGGTGGCGCAGCAGGAGCGTCTCGAACACCTTCGAGGTGGTCGGCAGGAGGCTGATCGGCCGATAGCTCTCAGGCTTCAGGATGTTCTTCCCGGGCTTGGGTATCATGATGATATGCCCAATTTTCCATATGTGCGGGAATCGTCCGGTGCGCAGGATACCATTAAACAGGCGCGTCAGTGCCGCGATAGAGCGTCGCGGCAAGTGACGCAGGGCCGTGTTGGTAATCTCGTCAGCACCGGGGGCCTTTCTTGGCTTAGTCCTTTCGATCGCACGCTGGACCATGCCCGGAGAGAAGACGATGGGATCCTCATCAGGAGCTATCGGTGCGGCGAAGTAGTCTCGAAGGTGTTGCTCGACTGCTGTAGAGTGGTCGGGCATAGAGTCCGGATTCGGCTGAAACTGACGTTCCAGATGGTCGGCGAATATTTCCGCGCGGTCTGCTGCACGGTATCGCGGCGTTCCGTCGCTATGTCGGAGCGGTCTGATTGGGGTAGGAGTCTGGGAGAGCTGGCGGCAGAGACGGTGAATCGACTGCAAATCCTCGCTCGTGTTGGCGATATGTTTCTCCCAGCTCTCGGACGCGTGTCTTGCTAACTCGACCTTCACCCTCTCTGCGAGACGGTTGAGCTGGGTCTTCAGCTGCGGACATCTGGTAGTTTGCCACCGCCTGCGTAGTCGCCTCTTGTCGGCGATGAGCGTACGAAGGTGGTGGGGAAGCGGGTCGAGTCGACTTCTCGCGGGTCGGTCGACGGAGGCGGCTGTGATAGCTTCCTTCATGCAGGCGGTGAGCTCGTCCGCGAGCTGGTCTACGTCTGCAGCGGTGTACATAGTCCGAGTCGGAGTGGTGGCGTCCATAACTTCGCGGAAGCGCGTCCAACATATGAGCTGGCGGGGTGCAGGTGGTAGAGCAACGGTCGGCGGTTCGTCCAGTATGGCGAGTACTGGCTAGTGGTCCGACTGGAGGTGGTCGTCTATGACTTCGAGTGTGGGTTGGCGACGGAGGCCACGGTATACGACGAGATCTATATCGTCCGGAGCGTACGCGACCTGGTCCGGGTAGTGCGTCGGGACCGTGGGGCCACAGATCACGTAGCCGTGGGTCTCTCCGTCGTCATAAAGTCTTTTTCCTCGCTGGCAGGAGTAATTGGAGTTCCACCCGAGGTGTCGACAGCTCCAATCGCCTGCTGCGATGCTCGGATGTGGCGAGTCCAGGATGGAGTGGACTTCAGCCAGATCGAGAGGCGCAAGCGGCGGGCGATAAACGGCGTAGAGTCGCAGAGGGGCGCCTCGATGCAGGAGCTCTACGCCGAGAGCCTGCATGGTGTTGAGCTGCAGTCGAGGGAGCGGCTGGTGGATAATCTTCCTCCTTACGAGCACCGCCAACCCACGGTACCTGTGTCCTGTGGGGGCGGCCTCGTCCTGTCGATATATAATGTACCCGGGGAAGCGGTTGCGGTCCGGAAGGCCTAAGTGAGTCTCGCAGATCAGTGCGATATCTACGTCTTGCTCGGACAGTAGATATCGCAGGGGGGCGACCTTGTTGAGTAGGCCGCGGGCGTTCCAGTATAGAATCCTCAGGGGTGACGCGAATGTAAGGCAAGGAATTTCGTCATACCCCTGAGGACTACCGCCATCGGGTCTTCTCCGGCCTGGAGAGCCTGGAGTACATCGGTAAATACCTCAAGCGCCGCCTGGATGACGCTGGAGGTGTTGGCGTCTTCCGCCTTCGCCTTCTTCCCCTTCGGCTGGGCGGATGGGACGGTGGGGGCGGCGACCGGCTGTACTGGTTTGTGAGTCGCGGGGGCGGTGCTGGCCTTCTTGCTCCGCTTCCTCCTCTTCCTTTTCCCCGCTTCCGGGGCTCCTCGGGGCTCCTCGGGGCCTGGGGTCGTTAGCCGGGGCCATGAGGGTGGGGGCTGCTGCGTCAGCCTCGATTGCGGCTGTGGCTTGGGTGGGTGCGGCATCGCGTGTTGTTGAGGCCACAGTGCCTGCCCTTTTATTCCTTGCCTCCTTTTTAAATATAGGGCAGGAACTGTGGTTGGCCGGGTGCGGTCCTCCGCAGTTGGCGCAGGTGGCTGGCTCGTCAAGGGGGCGCTGACAGTCCTTGGCGCTGTGTTCGCCTCCGCATCGCACGCAGGCCTGCTGGCGGTGGCACTGGTGACTAGAGTGTCGGAATTTTTGACACCGGTGACACTGCGCCGGTCCCTTCTTCCCCCTCCAGGGTTCAATCTTGATCCCCGGCATGTATAACAATTCCGTAATGTTATACAATGCCGGGGTGAGGCCCTCGGTGCGGCGGAGGATGGCCAGGAAAATGCATCCTGGGCGGCCCTTCCTTGCGCGTATGGGGCGCACGTACTCTGGCTCGAAGCCGAGCGTGCTGAGCTCTTCTTGTAGTTCTTCGGCCTCTGTTGTCACAGGGAGGCCACGGATCGCTACCTTTAGACTCTTGTCTGCAGGTAGCGAGTACGAGAACCAGGAGATCCTCTCCGTGGCCTCCAGGTCCGTCAGGTACCGCTGGACGATGCGGTACTCGTCCTCGTCATACGGGGTGAAACGCACGCCCTTGCCGAACGGACGTGCGTTTGGAGCGTGGCCCAGCTTGGCCCTCAACACGCGGAAGTGGTGAGCCCACTGTGGGAGGGACTCAACCACTAGTGGAGGGTAGCGAGGGTGCTTCGGCGGCGGTGGCGGCGGTGGTGGTTGTGCCCGCCAGCGCCGTCCGAGGAGGCGGACTGCGCTGCGGGCGGAGGAGGCGGGCCTCGGGTTGGGGCCTGGCTGGGCCCGGGACGGGCCTGTGCCGTGGCCGCGTATGTAGGCGCCATAGGCGCGGTGTGCGCCGACGTGGTTGGTGCGGGCGGTGTTGGCCCAGCGGCCGGCTGCCAGCCCGGTTGGGCGGCAGGCAGGCCGATGCGTGCGCGCAAGCGCGGATCGCGCTGCGGTAGGGGTCGGGCGGGGGGTGTCGGGCCGGAGGGGCAGTGACGCTTCGGCTCCGCTTCGTCGGAGTCCGCATCGGCACGGGGTCTCCTCACTGGAGTGACTCCAATGCCCGGTTCGCCGAAGGCAGGCGCGAGTCGAGCGGTCTCGATCGCGGCCTCGTCGACCGGGTCCATGTCCTCGTCGACGTTTGATAGGGCCGCTTCCCTATCATTAAGGTGCATCGCCAGCGTTTGACGCAGTTGCGTCGATCCGTGGCCGGCTCTGACGATCTGCTCAACCAGGATCATATCGAGGTTGAGCTCGGTGCGCGGCGAGGTCCGGACGGGCACAGTGGCGACATCGTCCGGCGATGCAGGTGTATCCGGGGCGGGGGCAGCGCGGGGCTGCGGCGCGGTGGGCGCAGGGGGAACCTGCGTTGAATCGCGCTCGGCTGCGCCTGAGTGGGCAGGCGGAGCGCGGGTGGTCGGCCTTTCGCGGGCGGCAGGCCCTGCGAAAGGTGCGGCGGCGCCGGAAGCGCCTGCTGTGGCAGCAGGCCGGGCGACGCGGGCAGGCGGCGGCGAGTTGCGCTGCGAAGCGGCGGGACGGGGCGCCTCAGAGGCGCGGGGCGCGGGCGGGGCCGCGGCGCTAGGCGCGGGAGCGGCACCGGCGCGGGGCGCGGGGCCGGCACCCGCGCGGGGCGCGGGGGCGGTGGAAGTGCGGCTCGCGGTTTCGGAAGTCGAAGCTGCGGCGCGGGGCAGAGATGCAGACCGTCGTGCCTCCGATCTCGAGAACGATCGTCGGCGCGCAGGCTGGCTCGGCTGTTGGTGGCCCTGAGAAGGGCCTTTGGATGGGCCTGGAGCTTGCTCCATGGCGGGGCTTCTGGCCGGCTCGCGACCGTCGGCTAGCGGCGACTGACGGCACCGCTAGCCGGGACTCGGTGTGCGAGGGCGTTCCCCTCTGCAGCAAGCTGCAGGCGGATTTCTACGACGTTTGATATCAAACGCCGCAGAAAATCCTGGCGTTGTTGCGGTCCGTACGATGAATTTGGTTACCACTGAAGTGTAGGTTGTTCGGCACGGCTCGGCGAATCCGCGATACGGTGATACAAAAGTTATTATATAAATATATTATATTGGTTTCACAACTAGTGCGAGCATTGTCGCGGTAGTTTTATTGGCCGACCAATCAGCGCAATGTTGATTTCTAATCGTTTAATTTCTACTTAATGCTGATTGGCCGGCGCTCTCGAACCTGTCTCAACGTGTTGAGTCAGGTCCGTTGGCATGCATATACAAGTGTAATCCTATAATAATCTATTTATCTATTGAACATATTATACATAATGATATAAAATAATATTTACAAAGGCAGGAGTAACTTATCTATTACGTACATATAATTTACTTATTTTAATCCTATTTTAAACAATATTTATTATTTGTCGTATTACGGCGGCCACGTAGTTTTTAGGCGACGTAGTCAACACCTAAGCTTATGCCAATGCTGAACAGTTGAAAATCTAATATGAACAATTTCATTAGCAGTCTATTTTGGTGTTGGATTTGGTTTTAAGTTTCGTGCGTCCTGCAAAAGTTCTTTTACAACAGTTAGATTTTTTTGACACTTATGCACTTTACTGTCCTACGCGTTTCATAAAATAGAGGTATACTTAGAATTTTGCTCAGCCGCAACTTACTCACAAAAAATTATAATTTCCTTTGAATATAGCATTTCTCTCTTCAGTGACAGTATTCACGTCATTAAAGACAACTTTCGGTATATACATATCTTTATATGTATGTATAATGCGTTGAGATTCGTTCTTCATTTCTAAACTGTAGGGACTGTAGGCCGTTTCTATGGTTAATATTTATTTGCCATCTGCTCAGATCTTCTTTTTCTTACTTCGCTCACTGTCATATGTATTGAAGCATTTCACATTTCACTCTTCGTATCTTGCAACGTTATAGTATGGTTTCTGTGCGTCTTTCTTCGCTTCTGTCGATGGCTTATCGGCGACTAGTATGTGTGCCATCTGTCGCATTTCTTACAAAAGATAAACATTTTAACAGGCATAAACGGTACCAAAATGTAAAAGGTTATAACAAAAAAAAATTCTTTAAAATAATAGTAAAAGAAAGAAAGAAAACTTATCTGTTAAAAAGTAGTATACAATAAAATGCCCTAAATTTCTTCAATATTAACTCTTTTTGGTTTGGTTCTGTCGCTGTATACAGGTTCTACTGTCTAGTTTTGAAACTCCGTCATCTTTATCTGCAAATCTACATTGTCGATTCCATCTCATTTCATGACCTTAGGAGTATTATTTTCCTTTATGAATCTTTTCTTTAACTAAAAGTTTCGTAACATTTTTAATGAAAGTTGAGCACTCCTTGCATTCTAGTCTATTCTAAATAAATGATATCGGTGGATACTATCCGGGAGTAATATACTTTTTCAATAATAACAAGAAATTTACGAAAATAAAATTCCACATATGATCAGGCCTGTATTTGAAAACTTTCATCACTAACAACTACAATTGACGTTTAAAAACATTAGTTCTTTCACTTGTTCAATGGGGTTCCTTTAGACTCTAGTTTGGCAATTGCCGTCCTATACAAATTCCCTAGGGATGATTCAGTATCACTTCCCGGGTTTTGGTTCGCTGCCTGTTCTGGAGTTGTTAATTGTTTTCCCTTTACTATTGAGTGTCTGATTTTTTTTACTGGTTTTTCCTCTGATTACTTAATATTTTATTTATTTTGCTATTGTACAAACTTTCCTGTGTTTGTTTAAAATTGTGAACGTTTAATCCATTCTTAACAATTAAATTTAAAGAGTGTGCATAACACCCAAAATGGCGTCAATTCAGCTCATTCGTTGAAACGATCGGGTGTTTATTCCAGGCGTTCAGATACTTTTCCCCCCGGGCTAGACTGGTCGCCTCCGGTTGTCGTCGGTCGGATAAGAGTCATGGACTCTAGTGAACGCGTTTTTACGTCTGAGGAGATCCCTCAGGTCCTCCGGGAGCTCCCAGCGCCCGTCCGGGCGGATTGGAACCTCCCTGGAGCAACTGTCTATTTTGTCGCGGATGTTGTCGGTGAGTTTAGACGCGGCCGCTTTCGCGGTCTCGACGGAGTCGATTTCGTCAGGTATTCCGTCTAGGGGGTCGATTCTACCGACCGGAGTTGCTCGTGGAGCTTCCTCCAGTCCACTAGGGTCTTAGTCGGTGGGGTGGAATGCACGACGGGTCCTAGCTGGATTAGGACCGGCCTATGGTCGGAGTCTAGCTCGGATAGCGTCTCGATCGAGCGCAACTGGAGCGTTACGTCTTTCAAGATGGCTATGTCGAGCACGTCGGGTCTGTCGTTCGTTCCTCTGTTGGGGTATCTAGTGAACGTCATGGGAGCTATGACCTCAAAGTTGAGAGTCGGCAGTGAAGTCAGTCTGTCGAGAATTAGTCCGTTACTGTTGGATACGTTAAAGTGCCAGCGGGGGTGCTTACTGTTGAGGTCGCCGGCCAGAAGGACCGCGCCTCCCATCGATAGGAGCGACCTAAGGTCGCTCTCGAGTAGGGTTTTGTTGGGCGATAGGTAGACGGAAGCGAGTACGATAGGCTGATGGCCCGTCATACTGATCTGACAAATCGACGCCTCGATATTCGAAAGCGGTGGAGGATCCAGCGGCACGCAGTGCAGGGACCTTTTATAATAGATCAGAGTTCCGCCGAAGCGGGTGGCTCTGTCGTCGCGGATGGATCGGTAATTAGAAACTTTGGGATCGCGCATGCTCGGTTTTAAGAAGGTCTCTTGCACTAGCATGACGTCGGATTGGTGGGATTTTAAGAACTCGCGAACAAGGTCGATCTGTTGGATAAGGCCGTTCGCGTTGAACGTGACGAGGCTCAGGGACCGTGGTTTTACCCTACTAGTCGCTGCCATTGAAGTTGATGATTACGGACACAAGGTCGATGTGCTGCGTCAGCGCATCGACGTTGCAGATGGCTGGGTCGCGGAGCTTGCCGGCGAACGTGTTGAGTTCCTTCATGTCGAAGGACTTCAGAAACTTCGACATGAGTGCGAAGTCTGAGGAGGACGAGGGTGAGGCCGGGGCGGCCTGGGAGGGCTTGGGCTGAGGGGGTTTAGCGACGGCCGTTGTGGGTGTCGTCGCTGGTCTGGGGGCTGGGAGTTTCCTCCAGACGGAGTCCGCGGGGAATGCGGCGATACAAAAGTAATAATATAAATACATTATTTTAGACCTACAACTAGTGCGAGCATTGTCGCGGTACTTTTGTCGGCCGACCAATATCGACTTTGATCATTCGGATCTCTACTTAATGCTGATTGGCCGGCCCTCTCGAACCTTTTTCGACATGTTGAGACAGGTCCATTTGCATACAGAAGTATGACCCTATGTATTTCTGACATCCCTTAGATCTTATTTACTAAACATATTTTCCTTTATTTATACACACAATAGTTTTAAATTATTTACAAAAACGTACAAATAGTAATAAATCACAAGTAACATATTTACTACGTACATACGTATAAAACAATTATATAATTACATGGGCTGTGATGTGAAATTCTTTATTTAACATATCTTACTCCAAATAATTGTTTTATATACGACGGCCACGTAGTCAACATTCGTGATAGCGGAATCTACTATATATTACTCGCGTTGTTAGATACAACAATGTTTATTTTGTAATGTAATGTTCCAAGTTCATGCAACTGTTCTTAATCGAGCTGCAAAGTTTATGGCGGTATAATGTTCATGGAAGACTGGTCTAGTCTGGTATAGTCTGGTCGATGTCATAATCTGTTATGGCCATGTATAAGTATGACTCATTTGCTTTTGATGTCGAGCAGTCTGTGGTAAGGCACACAAGTTTTGTTCAGCCGCAACGTAGTCTCAAAAAATTATAATGTCCTTTGAATGCAGCATTTCTCTCTTCTGTGAAAGTATTCACGTCATTAATGACAACTTTCGGTATATACATATCTTTATATGTATGTATGATGCGTTGAGATTCGTTCTTCATTTCTTGACTCACTACCTTTTCTATAGTTAATATTTATTTGACCTCTGCTCAGATCTTCTTTGCCTTCCTTCGCTCACTGTGGTATGTATTGAAGCATTTCTCATTTTAGTCTACTTATCTCCTGCTGGTCGACGTAACAGTATGGTTTCGTTGCCTCTTTTCTTCGCACCTGTGGATGGCTTATCGGCGACAAGTATGTGTGCCATCTGTCGCATGTCTTTTCCAATTCAGTCTTGAATGTCGATCACAGAACACTGATAATCCTAACGAAAAATAATGACAATTTCGAACAACCAGCAAACCGTTATATCGTTATAGAAAAAGGGCTTAAACTTACTTGGGTAAATCCTCATAACATGGTTGCAAAAATCGAGATTTTTCAAATTTTAGAAATTAATGTTTATTTCACATTTGCGCAATGTTCTTTTTTATATTTTATTTTCCTTTAATTTGAAATTCCGCAAGCCTTACTCAGCCTGCTGCTGAATGTTGTTTTGTCTTTTGCAAATGGTTTTATGCATTTAAAATCCATTTAAAAATTCGGAATTACATGATGTTTTAAAATCATATAATTTTGAAACCTTAAATGAATTTCTCAAGGTTAATTTATGGTTTCCTTTACGTGTGCTACTGTATTTTATTCTAAAGTTTATTTACTAATGAAGCACAGTATTCCTTACTTAATATCTATACGATCCAAGGATGTGCTAGGTATGTTGGAATTGACGAAGCGGAATGTTAGGGTTTAAATAGTTGATTTATTAAATGATTTACAATAGATATGGTTTCAATGCTATTCTGCGTCGTTCGCTCGGGCCACTCCGTAATCTTTGCGCTGACGGTAAAATTTATAGTTCAAATGTAGGCCAAATTATATACTAATAAAATTGTACAATAACCGTACATTCTCCCGAGGGGAATGAGTAGGAAGAGCAGTAATTACAAAGGATAAACATTTTAACAAGCATAAATGATATAAAAATAGAAAAGGAATCTTAAAATCATATAAAAAGTAATATAAAATAAAATTCCCTAAATTTCTTCAATATTAAATCTTTTTGGTTTGATCTCGCTGTATACAGGTTCCACTGTCTGGTTTTTTACCTCCGTCATCTCTGTCTGCTTACCTACATTGTCGATTTCTTCTCTTTTCATGACCTCAGGAGTAATATTTTTCTTTATGAATCTTTTCCTAAATTAAAAATTTCGTAACATTTTTTTATGAGTATGAGTACTCCTTGCATTCTACAAATACATGATATTGGGGATAACTATCTGATTTATAAAAGAAAAATTTCGTTAAAATCTAATATATAAAATTCTCGTGTCACAATGTTCGTTCCCATACTCCTCCAAAACGGCTTGACCAATTCTTATGAATTTTTATATGCATATTCAGTAAGTCTGAGAATCGGCTACTATCTATATTTTCAAATCCCTCAGTGGTAAGGGCTGTCCACCCAAAATTTTTTATTTTTATTTATTGGATAAAATTTTTATTTTTAATTTTTATTTTTTATTATGTGGCATTGAAAAATACATACGACCCTAAATTTTCACTTTTTATCACCAACCCCTGCTTTTTAATAGCCTTATTAGTCAATCAAAAACTTTCACCGGGTAGAGGGTGCTGCTATCGGGTCCCAGATTTTTTCGGGGCAGGACAACGTCTGCCGGGTCCGCTAGTATTATATATTATGATAAATCGTAATATTCATATAATTATAATTAAACCGTTAGTCGTCGCTTAAAATAACTTTAAAACGAAAATCAAAGCGTATCTATCAGCTATCGCTAGACAAGACGCTTTGGTTTTCGTTTTCAAATTTGGTGCGTCCTGCGAAAGTTCTTGTGTTGTTATATTTTTTTGATAATTTTGTACTTTGCTGTCCAACGCGTTTCACAAAATAGAGGTATACTTGGAATTTTGATTAGCCGCAACGTACTCTCAAAAAATTATAATGTTCTTTGAATGCAGCATTTCTCCCTTCAGTGACAGTATTCACTAAAGACAACATTCGGTATATACATATCTTTATATGTATGTATGATGCGTTGAGATTCGTTCTTCATTTCTTGACTGCCTACCGTTTCTATTATTAATATTTATTTGCCCTCTGCTCAGATCTTCTTTGCCTTCCTTCGCTCACTGTGGTATGTATTGAAGCATTTCTCATTTTAGTCTACTTATCTCCTGCTGGTCGACGTAACAGTATGGTTTCGTTGCCTCTTTTCTTCGCACCTGTTGATGGCTTATCGGCGACAAGTATGTGTGCCATCTGTCGCATGTCTTTTCCAATTCAGTCTTGAATGTCGATCACAGAACACTGATAATCCTAACGAAAAATAATGACAATTTCGAACAACCAGCAAACTGTTATATCGTTTATTATAGAAAAAGGGCTTAAAACTTACTTTGGTAAATCCTCATAACATGGTTGCAAAAATCGAGATTTTTCAAATTTTAGAAATTAATGTTTATTTCACATTTGCGCGATGTTCTTTTTTATATTTTATTTTCTTTTAATTTGAAATTCCGCAAGCTTTACTCAGCCTGCTGATGAATGTTGTTTTGTCTTTTGCAAATGGTTTAATGCATTTAAAATCCATTTAAAAATTCGGAATTACATGATGTTTTAAAATCATGTCATTTTGAAACCTTAAATGAATTTCTCTACGTTAATTTATGGTATCTTTTACATGTGCTACATTATTTTGTTCTAAAGTTTATTTACTAATGAAGCACAGTATTCCTTACTTAATATCTATATGATCCAAGGATGTGCTAGGTATGTTGGAATTGACGAAGCGGAATGTTAGGGTTTAAATAGTTGATTTATTAAATGATTTACAATAGATATGGTTTCAATGCTATTCCGCGTCGTTCGCTCGGGCAACTCCGTAATCTTTGCGCTGACGGTAAAATTTATAGTTAAAATGTAGTCCAAATTATATACTAATAAAATTGTACAATAACCGTACATTCTCCCGAGGGAGAGTGAGTAGAAAGAGCGGTAATTACAAAGGATAAACATTTTAACCAGCATAAATTATATAAAAATATAAAAGGAATCTTAAAATCATATAAAAAGTAATGTAAAATAAAATTTTCTAAATTTCTTCAATATTAAATCTTTTTGGTTTGATCTCGCTGTATACAGGTTCTACTTTCAGGTTTTTTAGCTCCGTCATCTCTGTCTGCATATCTACATTGTCGATTTCTTCTCTTTTCATGACCTCAGGAGTATTTTTTTTTCTTTATGAATCTTTTCCTAAATTAAAAATTTCGTAACATTTTTTTATGAGTATGAGTACTCCTTGCATTCTACAAATACATGATATTGGGGATTACTATCTGATTTATTAAAGAAAAATTTCGTTAAAATATTATATATTATGATAAATCGTAATATTCATATAACTATAATTAAACCGTTAGTCGTCGCTAAAAATAACTTTAAAACGAAAATCAAAGCGTATCTATCAGCTATCGCTAGACAAGACGCTTTGGTTTTCGTTTACAAGTTTGGTGCGTCCTGCGAAAGTTCTTGTGTTGTTAGAATTTTTTGATGATTTTGTACTTTGCTGTCCAACGCGTTTCACAAAATAGAGGTATACTTAGAATTTTGCTCAGCCGCAACTTACTCACAAAAAATTATAATTTCCTTTGAATGTAGCATTTCTCTCTTCAGTGACAGTATTCACGTCATTAAAGACAACATTCGGTATATACATATCTTTATATGTATGTATAATGCGTTGAGATTCGTTCTTCATTTCTAAACTGTAGGGACTGTAGGCTGTTTCTATAGTTAATATTTATTTGCCATCTGCTCAAATCTTCTTTTCCTTACTTCGCTCACTGTCATATGTATTGAAGCATTTCACATTTCACTCTGCGTATCTTGCAACGTTATAGTATGGTTTCTGTGCGTCTTTCTTTGCACCTGTCGATGGCTTATCGGCGACTAGCATGTGTGCCATCTGTCGCATTTCTTACAAAAGATAAACATTTTAACAAGCATAAACGGTACGAAAATATAAAAGGTTATAACAAAAAAATATTCTTTAAAATAATAGTAAAAGAAACAAAGAAAACTTTATTTTGATAAAAAGTAGTATACAATAAAATGCCCTAAATTTCTTCAATATTAAATCTTTTTGGTTTGATCTCGCTGTATACAGGTTCTAATGTCTGGTTTTTTTAGCTCCATCATCTCTATCTGCATATCTACATTGTCGATTTCTTCTTTTTTCATGGCCTTAGGAGTATTATTTTCCTTTATGAATCTTTTCCTAAACTAAAAATTTCGTAACATTTTTTTATAAAAGTTGAGTACTCTTTGCATTCTACAAATAAATGATATTGGGGGATACTATCTGAGAGTACTATATTTTTTCAATATTCATAAGAATTTTACGAAAATAAAAATCCACACACATGTAAACAGGCCTGTATTTGAAGACTTTCATCACTCACAACTACAATTGACGTTTAAAAACATTAGTTGTTTCATTTTCAAATTCCTAGACGAGTGCATCTTTCAGATACCATAGCGCAAGTCGTGGAAATACCCTTTCACAAGGTATTGATGTTGCCTGGCACACAGCGCTTAGTCAAAACTAATTTTGCCAAATTGGGGTAAACATGTTCGTGGTTTTTCCACCATTGAAGTGGAGGTTCGTGTTCTGATCCCGTTACAAGCATGTCGTCGACCTTTTAACTACTGCCATCGCTCTTGAAAACGGGGTTCCTTTAGGCTCTATTTTTGGTAATTGCTGTCCTATACAAATTCCTTAGGGATGATTCAGTATCACTTCCCGGGTTTTGGTTCGCTGCCTATTCTGAAGTTTTTAATTGTTTTGCCTTTGCTATTGAGTAAGTGTCTGAGTTTTTTTGCTGTTTTTGCCTCTGATTACTTGATATTTTATTTATTGCGCTATTTTAAAAACTGTGTTTGTTTCAAATTGTGAACGTTGAATCCATTCTTAACAATTAAATTTAAAAAGTGTGCATATAACACCCAAAATGGCGTCAATTCAGCTCATTCGTTGAAACGGTCGGGGGTTTATTCCAGGCGTTCAGATACTTTCCCCTCCCGGGCTAGACTAGTTCGGATTTAAAGAAATACACTTTTATTCGTCTTGTTCTTTATTCGGTGTCTTAGAGCCGACTGCGATGCGGCGACGAGCGGGTCTTCTCACATACCTGTTGAGTGTATGGGGAGTCGTGGTCGGAGCGGTGCCCCACGCTCGAGGTTTCTTTCGCTGTTCATGACGATGAGCAGGTCTTTGGGTAGAGTTCATGGAACTCTGGATGCAATATAGACAAAAGATTATGTAGGTACGAGGATAAATTAAAATACTTTAATATGAAATCTCTGGCTGCTCGAAGACATCTGCTCGATAACCTTTTTCTTTTTAAACTGATGAGAGGTATGTTAGATTCCATGTGCTTACGTTCACGCATTGATATTTCTGCTCCGTCTAGACTACCAAGATTGAATATATTCACTTTATTCAAAGGAAAAGTGTCTAAGTGATATTTTTGATGATTCTAAACCTAAATTTAAAAAAATCATTCTGTCACTGTATGTGTTTTTTATTTTCTTTTTTTTTTTTTTTAGTTCGTGATTTATTTATCCATACATTAAATTTTAAAAGTTCTACGTTCTTATTTTGTTTAAATTGTGTATAGTTTTGAAATTTATTTACCTTTGCCTAACTAATGTAGTGTCACCTGTAATTGAGACACCATTTATATTTGTATGTGAATCGGTTATGTACTTTTATCTTGTATTGATGTGTGTTTTGTTGGTGACCTTTAAATAAAATAAATAAATAAACTCTTTTTGTGGTATATGAATGTTGGGTCGACCGAAGTTGGGGTGTCAATCAAAAATCAAAAATTATTTTTATTCAAGTAGACTTTTAAAAAGTACTTTTGAATAGTCAAACGCTACCAACGGTTCGTAAGGTTGATTCTATCGAGAAGAACCGACAAGAAACTCGACAGTTACTCTTTTCAAATATATGTTTTTACAATTGTATTCTTTCATATAAAATTTGGTTCTTGAATGAGATTTAGCAATATTAAGAGTCCCAAGCATTTTTATCGGAAAAATATTCCTCTAACGAATAATAGGCTTTATTGATAAGTTTATTTTTTATATACATTTGGAACTTGCTTGTTGGCAGTTCTAATAAGTAATCTGGAATTTTGTTGAAAATGCGAATACCTAGCCCGTTAAAAGAATTACTGACTTTACGCAGACGAAAGCTAGGATTACAAAGTTTATTTTTGTTTCTAGTGTTAATTGAATGTACATCGCTATTTTTGCTAAAAGACTTTAAATTATTCCTAATATATAAGAGGTTAGAATAAATAAATTGTGACACCACAGTCATTATGCCTATATCCTTAAAAACATCTCTTAGAGAGGCCCGCGCTCTTAAATTATAAATTGCCCGAATTACCCTTTTTTGAAGAATAAAAATAGCATTAATGTCAGCCGTCAATATAAGTAGGGTCAAATCCGGGGTTGCGGCCGTATGGCTGCAGTGTCAATCTGGTGGGTTGCGATATATATATCGAGGAATACTGCACCGGCACTCTCCTTTTTGTTAAAGGCTGCCGTAAGGCTGTGCAGTACCCTCGATAGTTGAAGAGTCGTGGAATGTTCAGCGCGAAATCCGAACTGTTCCGACCGGGGTGCGATGTGCGGCATCAAGTGGGCTTGGGTATCATGATGATATGCCCAATTTTCCATGTGTGCGGGATTCGTCCGGTGCGCAGGATACCGTTAAACAGGCGCGTCAGTGCCGCGATAGAGCGTCGCGGCAAGTGACGCAGTGCCGTGTTGGTAATCCCGTCGGCACCGGGAGCCTTTCTTGGCTTAGTCCTTTCAATCGCACACTGGACCATGCCCGGAGAGAAGACAATGGGGTCTTCATCAGGAGCTATCGGCGTGGAGAAGTACTCTCGAGGGTGTTGCTCGACTGCTGTAGAGTGGTCGGGCATCGTGTCTGGATTCGGCTGAAATTGACTCTCTAGGTGGTCTGCGAAGATCTCCGCGCGGTCTGCTGCACGGTAACGCGGCGTTCCGTCGCTATGGCGAAGTGGGCGTGTCGGGGCTGGTGATTGGGAGAGCTGGCGGCAGAGACGATGTAGCGACGGCCAGTCCTCGCTCACACTGTCTATATGCCTTTCCCAGCTTTCGGACGCGTATTTCGCCAGCTCGGCCTTCACCTTCTCTGCGAGATGGTTGAGCTGGGTCTTCAGCTGCGG
Source organism: Hestina assimilis (assembly GCA_023373885.1). Taxonomy (NCBI): domain Eukaryota; kingdom Metazoa; phylum Arthropoda; class Insecta; order Lepidoptera; family Nymphalidae; genus Hestina; species Hestina assimilis. Next base: position 1,036,307 of record CM041740.1, read on the forward strand.
ACAACGGGTTGTTTGCCACCGCCGGCGCAGTCGCCTCTTGTCGGCGATTAGCGTGCGTAGGTGGTGGGGAAGCGGGTCGAGTTGACTCCTCGCGGGTCGGTCGACAGAGGCGGCTGTGATGGCTTCTTTCATGCAGGCGGTGAGCTCGTCCGCGAGCTGGTCAACCTCTGCAGCGGTGTAGATAGGCCGAGTCGGTGTGTGGGCGTCTAAGATGTCGCGGAAGCGCGTCCAGCTTGTCAGTTGGCGAGGTGCAGGCGGTAGGGCGACTGTCGGCGGTTCGTCCAGTACGGCGAGCACTGGTTGATGGTCGGACTGGAAGTCGTCGTCCAGGACTTCCAGTGTGGGTTGACGACGGAGGCCACGGTATACCACGAGGTCAATGACGTCCGGAGCGTACGCGTCTTGGTCCGGGTAGTGTGTCGGGACCGTGGGGCCACAGATCACGTAGCCGTGGGCCTCTCCGTCGTCAAAGAGTCTCTTCCCTCGCCGGCAGGAGTAGTTAGAGTTCCACCCGAGGTGTCGGCAGTTCCAGTCGCCTGCAGCGATGCTCGGGTGTGGCGAGTCCAGTAGGGAACGGACTTCAGCCAGGTCGAGAGTCGCAAGCGGCGGGCGGTAAACGGCGTAGAGTCGCAGAGGGGCGCCTCGATGCAGGAGCTCTACGCCGAGAGCCTGCATAGTGTTGAGCTGCAGTCGAGGGAGCGGCTGGTGGACGATCCTCCTCCTCACGAGTACCGCCAACCCACGGTATCTGTGTCCGGTGGGGGCGGTTTCGTCCTGACGGTATGTGATATATCCGGGGAAGCGGATGCGGTCCGGAGGGCCCAGGTGCGTCTCATTGATTAGTGCGATATCTATGTTTTGTTCAGATAATAGATATCGCAGGAGGGCGACCTTATTGTGCAGGGCGTGGGCGTTCCAGTATAGAATCAGGGGTGACGCGAATGTAAAGCTAGGAATTTTGTCATACTCCTGAGGACTAACTTTACTCTAAGGGGGAGCTTCGATTGAATAACCGGGCGTAGGGCGGCCATGGCGATCTTCGCTTGCGCGATGACTGCTTTAACGTGGGCCTTCATGGTTAGCCGGCGGTCGATTGTGACTCCGAGGTATTTAACCTTCGGAGTCCAAGGGATGTCAAGTCCGTGTAGTTGGAGTGGTCGTGGAAGGTTGACGGCCTTGCCCATCACAATAGCCTGGGTCTTCGGTACGTTAACAGACAGTCGCCATCTTGCGAGCCAGTCTGGGAGGGCTTCGAGCACGCGCCGCATCTTTCTGGCCGCGTGCCAATCTCGTAGCGATGTGGTGACATACGCCGCGTCGTCGGCGTAAAGGGCCAGATGGGACCCAGACGCGGCGGGGAGATCGTCTGTGTAACGGGCGTATAAAATGGGCGAAAGGCAGCTGCCTTGTGGAACTCCTGCAGCTATTGGATGTTCCGTTGATGTGGCTTGTTCCACCACCACTCGGAATCTGCGATGGTCTAAAAATGAGGCTATCACTCTTATGATACGGCGTGGCGCAGACGAAGTTGATAACTTGTAGAGCAGACCGTCGTGCCACACGCGATCAAATGCCTTCTCCATGTCGAGGAATACTGCTACAGCACTCTCCTTCTTGTTGAAGGCTGCTGTAAAGAGGTGCAGTACCCTCGACAGTTGGAGCGTCGTACTGTGCTCGGCTCGGAAGCCAAATTGTTCCGGGCGCGGAGTGACGTGCGGCGTGCGGTGCCGCAGCAAGAGCGTTTCGAACACCTTAGAGATGGTCGGTAAGAGGCTTATGGGGCGGTAGCTCTCTGGCTTAAGGATATTCTTCCCGGGCTTGGGTAACATGATTATGTGCCCAATCTTCCATATGTGCGGGAATTTTCCGGTGCGCAGGATACCGTTGAACAGGCGGGTCAATGCCGCGATTGTGCGTCGCGGCAGGTGACGCAAGGCCATGTTGGTAATCCCGTCAGCACCGGGGGCCTTTCTTGGCTTTGTCCTGTCAATAGCACGCTGGACCATGCCCGGGGAGAAGATGATGGGGTCTTCTTCAGGAGCTATAGGTTCAGCGAAGTAATCTCTAAGGTGTTGCTCGATTGCTGCTGTGTGTTCGGGCACCACGTCCGGATTCGGCTCGAATTGATGTTCGAGGTAGTGAGCGAAGATCTCCGCTCGGTCCTCGGCTCGGTATCTGAGTGTGCCGTCGCTGTGAAGCAGTGGGCGCGACGGGGTGGGAGACTGGGAGAGTTGGCGGCAAAGACGATGAAGAGAAGGCCAGTCCTCGCTCGCCTCCTCGATCCTTTCTTCCCAGCTCTCGGTGGCCCATTGAGCCAGCTCTGTCTTCACTCTCTCAGATAGGCGGTTGACTCGATGCGCCATGCTCGCCTCTCTGACCGGCCGCTTTTATCCTTATCTAAAGGCGCGATAACGCTCGATGCGCTATCGCGCTCACCTGCGTCCGCGCGGGGGTGAGGGAGGGGCGGGGACGCCGCACATTCTCGCACCACCGCGCAACTAGTATAAACAACTACTACGCTTACATTTAGTAAGCGTTCAACTAGTATCTTTAATCAGTTTTTATACTCTTTCTTATTTCCTTGTCCTATTTCTATATATGTTTTTAATATATAATTACATCTTAAATTCTGATTCCTATTCTACTGGTCTATACAATCCTTTTTAGGTTATTTGCTTTCCGCAACAAAATGTATAGTTATTATTATTTATGTCATCTCGATACTAATAAAATAAACATGCAACCTTCCTTAGATAGTAATGAGCAATGATTTTTATATATGATTTCGTCCCAATTATACGAGTATCCAGAAAACTGTTAGCTGCCGAGTTAATAAGCCTGACTGGCTTATTAACGTCAATGCGCACTTGCAACCAGGGCGCCCTGGTTGAGCGGTCCTGGTGGAAGCGGTCGAGGGTTCTTTCTCGGTGCGGGGTCTCCTGGTGAGAGCAATCATGATACCTGACTCGGTATCGATGGAGAGAGGTACAAACAAGGCGGGCTCACTAATGGCTTCTTTATAGTTTGGCCAGTGCTTCAATCTTTTCTGCCATTTACAACGTTCAACTTTTTGTCTAACTATGGGATTTCTTAATCTGGTTTGCATAAAATGCAAGTCGGCTAAGACTCTTCCCGCTTCACCTAATTCAGACAGGACATTGCTTAGTATAATTAAACTTGTACCAATTTGGTTTTGTTCTGGTTCTATTTGAGTCGTATAAAATCAAAGACGGCATTCTCACTTTTAGCAGTTTTTGGGTAAACGAAAAAAACGATTTTATTAAATTTGAGCTCTTTCTGCCTATAAAGTGGTTTAATGTTTTTATAACATTGACCTATTGTAGCGTTAAGTAAATTAATTTAATATTTACTTGCTATTGTAGTGTAAAAAGTCATTTAGGTAAGAAATATCAATATAGCCTACTTTGATTCTCTTAAATTAAAATAGCCGTTTTTGATTCCAACTTCGGTATTTTTTTATTAATTTATTTGCTACATGAATACATGCAACCCTGTCTGGGCATGGCAAAAAATACATTAATTAATTTTTATTCAAAATGATATTATTCTTTATAACTACGAGAACACAATAATATAATAATAAGTTATACAATTTAAATCATTTCAATGGTGTACCTGCGTTTGTTATTTAAATGTTTGTTATTGTTTTTTTAAATAGTAATATTGAATAATAATTTAAATGAAAATTAATAGTTAAATTTAATTTAGATAATAATTTCTATCACAATGTCATCAAGTCATTAATTGATAAAACAATAATCTATATAACAATGTCAACGATTAATAAAATAATTTATAAATTTAAAGTCATTAATAAAATAATTTATAAATTTATAGAAATAAAATACAAGGTAAAAGGCGAATTATAGTAAAATTGATGTTAATTAATTATGGCCATCTTTGACATTAAGCTTCAACAAGATGGCCATATTTGATTCCGAGAAATTTTAAAATAAATCAGGGTTGTACGTACTTACCTGAAAAATTAAATATTTAATGCCATGATAAAATTATTTATTTAAAAAACTTAAAAATCATATAAAATATTCATTATTTAAAATTAAAAACAAACATCTGAAAAACAATTATTTAATGAACTAAAATAGTGTTTCTGAATAAAATAAGGTGCTTAATCCTTTATCTTCATTTCACTAATAAATAATTAATTTAGCATATTTTTTCTTATTTGTATTCATATGCGTAGGTCATTTCCTTCGTCCAGTGCTTCCTCACAGTAGTGTTCTTCACCACCTGGTTTGATATCAGCACCTGGGTTAATATCAAATCTTGATAGAATAGTAGATAAGACTGATGTGTCTCATCAATCCTTTCCGACATTTTTGGCTTTTAACCAATTTTGTTGATGTTTTTCAATTTGTTTTTATTTAATGCAACAGTCTTGCATTAATCTTTGAAATATTTTTTGCCGTTTGCAGATGTTAAATGCAGTTCCGGTGTCACTCACATAAAACATCTCACTTCTTACAAGTATGATTCCTGCCTTTTTAGATCGAACTATGACAAATATCTTGCATTTTTTAAATCTAACGTCCCATAAAGTTCTTGGCATCAAAATCGACTTAGTTGCTTCGCTCCAGTTACTTACTGGACAGTCATCCCCAAAATTTGGAATCGTAGAAGTTTGAGATATAATGTCTGTTATCTTATTGGGAGGCAGAATAACATCTTGTTTTTTTAATTTCTTCTCTATTATACCACAAGCTCGGTCTGGTAGCATGAATGAGTGTCCTGTCATAGGAAAAATTGCTTCTATATTTTAATGATTGGACACGACAATAACCATTTACAACATGTTGCTATGACAATAGAATTTTGTTTTGACCTTCACATCCATCTGCTACAAGTCGTATTCTGTTAATTCCAACTTTATCCGTCTCAGTAAGCATGTGGTATATGGGAGAAGACACAAGATTAGAATCTTTATGAGACTCGTTTTGTTGTGCAACAGTATGCATTAACGCTATCTTTGGCCATAGGCTTCTTAGAAGATCCTTCTACTATTGTTTAATTATAAAAATACAGCTGCCTTCTATTATAGTAACAAATTTGATGGGGTAATTTCAGAAGTGGAAAGTTCTATTGGAAATCAAACGATATGACTTTTAAACCATCTGCTTGCTCACACAGCTTGTTGAAAAAGGATTTCGCCCTTAATTTGTAGACTTGTTTTCGCGTACTTAAATTATTTAAGGAAACATCGATTGTAATTTTAATTTTTTCGTCTAATTCCGGAGGGATCCGAAAACAAGGTTGTAAAAGTTATTGAAAATATACCTAAAATATGAAAGTTTTAACTCGGGCTTATACCATTCGTATGTTTTGTACATATTGTACAATTTTTGAACATTTAGCTCAGTGGGTAAATAATTTCTTTCGGAGAATTTAGACTTCCTACAATAATGCGACTCAACGCATTTCAAACTTTGTATTAATTGGTGTCCTTCAGCTGTGAATATTTTTTAGATTTTCGAATCCCACCACGAGTTTCATATGCTATTTCACATACATAGAAGAATCTTTTCATTATATAATTTACTCTTATGTTTAGTGTAAATTTTTTGGCATATAGGTTTAATTATTTTCTCTCTAATTTTATTTCTTGTCTCTATTAAAAATCACCGAGTACCTGGTTTGTTTTGAACTTCTTGCAGAAGTTCGTTTGTGTATTTGCTTATTGGAACATAATTTTAAAATAATAACATCTTGGGTTTTTTTGTCTGAATTTGCATAACATTTCATGTGTAGTTCAAGCATGTCAGCAGTTTTTACTCGGTTATCGGTTAACACACACAATATGTTAGACGTAGATATCTTAGTAATAGTTATCCAAGTTCACGTCTCAATCTTCTATTATACCCCGGAAACTGACTGAAATTTTTTACTCAAAAGGTGTTAAAAAGACAGACAACATACATCACATACACCCTAATAAGTAAGTGTAATTGGAACGCTAATGAAAATAAAGACAAAATAAATTCAGTTGAATAAAGTAAACGCCAATATCAGACGGATTTCAAAGAGTGAACGACGAACAAATAATTTCGCACTTTATGCTCGAAAATTATTACCTTCTTCTGGGGCAATAGTGTAGAAATCACACTTAAAAATTACATATTCAAAATTGTTACCGGGCAATGAAAGATGGTAAAAATTAATATATGTATTTATTGCACAGGTAAGACAATGGTTATACAATAATAAATTCTAAACAGGGTCTGGTTGAATAGATATAATAGGTTATAAAAAAATTATGCCAGCTAAACTCATCGGTGGGTCACTAGAGATATTTTAAAGCTTAAGGTTTAGTTTTCCAAAACAAATAAAAAATAAGGCGCCACTCTATATTATGGGTTGACAGTCCCATTTAAATTTATTACTTTATAGTTAATATTACTAAATCCAAAGAAAGGTCCGTTATTAATAATATTTAAGCTAAAATGTGAAATGTCACCGTCCTGTGAGTGAGAATAAAGAAGATCGCGATGCCACGTGGTCACCACTAGCCACGTGCAGACCGCGATCACCTCGACGCCTCGAGCTCGCCGAGCGCCGGGCAGTCCAGCACGGGAACTGAAGATGAGCCCCTTTGATGAAATATGCCTCGGGAAGAGATGCTCTGAAGTGAAAATATGCGCCCCCGGTTGAAAGGTGCGCTCCCACGGGAAAAGATGTCCCCGGTGGAAAAACAAGGCCCTCTGTAGAAACACAAGGCCCTCCGTTGAAAAAGATGCCCTCAGTTGAAACACAAGGCCCTCACTTGAAAAAGATGCCCTCAGATGACACCTCCTGGAAACGAGAAACATACATGGGTTAAAAACAGTACACCTGGTACCCACGTTGCTTCCCGAATCTACACAATAATTCTCACTTTTATAAATTGTATTGGAATAATATTAATTGGGTTTAAGACCCAGAAAACAAAATGAAACGACATACTATCACTAAGGTAGGCACTGGTTCAAATAAGAAAAGGAAATAAATACCTTTTGGAGGAAAAAGACCCCGCTTACAACTGGCCTATGTCAACTCCTGCGCCTCCAGTGAAACGAAGTCAAGCACCCTACCGCGTGGTGGACAGACCCACGGCAGTCCCCAGCACGTGGTCGACACACACACGGATGTGCACTATAATTATACAATAGGAAAGGTTTCACATCACTTTGGAGAAGTAAAGTAAATATGCAAAACTTACGAAAGGTAGTATCGAAACGGCTTCAGGCCAAGGTGTCGTTGGCACGTGGATGATGCTGGATGTTCATTGCACCGCACTACGACTACATGGGCAACTGTCGGCAACTATAGCTCTGAAAAAGGAGACACGAGACACAAAGAATTAATATCCCGTACCGGCGAGACCGGGTAAACACGCGGCAGCAATACTCACCAGCTGATGAGCTGCGCACGACGACGCCGACAGGAGACCCAATGTGAAAATGAGGCAAAAAGGTCGAATGGGCCCGGGCCAGGGTACCCTCGCCACGACCGGAAGCCCCACCAAACAAAACACAAAACGAAGCTTCTCGAATACTAGCGGAAACCGGCACAAAACAAAGCATTTGCATAGATTAATTACAAACTAATAATTAAAACAAATACAGATGACAACGACCTGTCAAACTCCTACGCATCGACAATGACGATCATTGTCACCTGGAACGAAACGTTCTAAAATAAAAAGTAATATAACAATTTGGGTTTGAAAAATTATAAAATTAATATTTTAATTATTGGTTTTAATTATTTTAATAAAATTTAAATAATTAATTACGAATGTTATGTTTAATAACGGTAGGGTAGGGCTAAAAAAATATAATAACACGACTCCTGCGCAATGGCAAGATGTCAGGTGTCAAACGTCAAGTTCATTGACCTACTTTTTGTTTGTTTTGATTAAAAAAAGTAAAACGGATTTTTTTAAGTAACAAAATATAAACCAAATTGTGCCATCCCTGTGTAGGTGGACCTGCCTGTTTCTTTTGGCAATATTCTTCTTCTATTTTTCTGTCTCTCGTGGCGTTTTCTGCAATATACTTGGAATTTTGTTCAGCCGCAACGTAATCTCAAAAAATTATAATTTCCTTTGAATGCAGCATTTCTCTCTTCAGTGACTATTCACGTCATTAATGACAAAATTCAGTATATACATATCTTGATATGTATGTATGATGCGTTGAAATTTGTTCTTCATTTCTTAACTGCCCTCTGCTCAGATCTTCTTTTCCTTTCTTCGCTCACTGTCATATGTATTGAAGCATTTCACATTTCACTCTGCGTATCTTGCAACGTTATAGTATGGTTTCTGTGTGTCTTCCTTCGCACCTGTCGATGGCTTATCGGCGACTAGTATGTGTGCCATCTGTCGCATTTCTTACAAAAGATAAACATTTTAACAGGCATAAGCGGTACAAAAATGTAAAAGGTTATAACAAAAAAAAATTCTTTAAAATAATAGTAAAAGAAAGAAAGAAAACTTATCTGTTAAAAAGTAGTATACAATAAAATGCCCTAAATTTCTTCAATATTAACTCTTTTTGGTTTGATCTCGCTGTATACAGGTTCTAATGTCTGGTTTTTTTAGCTCCATAATTTCTATCCGCATATCTACATTGTCGATTTCTTCTTTTTTCATGGCCTTAGGAGTATTATTTTCCTTAATGAATCTTTTCCTAAACTAAAAATTTCGTAACATTTTTAATGAAAGTTGAGCACTCCTTGCATTATATATTCTAAATAAATGATATCGGTGGATACTATCCGGGAGTAATATACTTTCTCAATAATAACAAGAAATTTACGAAAATAAAATTCCACATATGATCAGGCCTGTATTTGAAAACTTTCATCACTAACAACACAATTGACGTTTAAAAACATTAGTTCTTTCACTTGTTCAATGGGGTTCCTTTAGACTCTATTTTGGCAATTGCCGTCCTATACAAATTCTCTAGGGATGATTCAGTATCACTTCCCGGGTTTTGGTTCGCTTCCTGTTCTGGAGGTGTTAATTGTTTTCCCTTTACTATTGAGTGTCTGATTTTTTTTACTGGTTTTTCCTCTGATTACTTAATATTTTATTTATTTTGCTATTTTACAAACTTTTTTGTGTTTGTTTAAAATTGTGAACGTTTAATCCATTCTTAACAATTAAATTTAAAGAGTGTGCATAACACCCAAAATGGCGTCAATTCAGCTCATTCGTTGAAACGATCGGGTGTTTATTCCAGGCGTTCAGATACTTTTCCCCAGGCTAGACTGGTTCGGGCTCGAAGAAATACACTTTTATTCGTCTTGTTCTTTATTCGGTGTCTTGGAGCCGACTGCGATGCGGCGATATTTTTTTTTTTTTTCGGAGTGTCCATTGCTGTTGGCCCTAGTGGCCTTGACAGCGTCACCGGTGTGGGGGCCGGGTCTGGAGACCTCGGCCGGTAAAAGATGGACTGCCACGCGGGGCACAAGTTGAATCCGTCCCAAGGGCCCCTCCTGCGAGGTCGAGCCTAGACTTGGGACGTCATCGGGGGGAGGGAGCGCTCCGGAGCGCAGTCTAGCGACCGTACGCGGCGCGGTGCTCACCGTCCGGGGTGAGCGGTCGAGTTGGCGTTGTGTCGGGCTGTGCGTCCTCGTCTCCGCCGGCGGAGACGCTGCAGCATGTGTGTCTGGTGTCGTGTTCTGTTCGTGTATGGGGCGTTAGCTGTCGTGATGCTATCGTCTGGGTCTTGCAGGACGTGCTTGGGACGCCTGAGTCGTGTCGGTATGTCACCTCTACTCGTGTAAGTGGCGGCCTGTCTGACGAGGGGGTTCGGGTGGGATAGGGCTTTCTCGAAAAAGCTCTTGGAGAGCTTTTTCATGAATTTCGCTATGGAATCGAGATCGAAGTCTCTGTGGAGATCTACGTTGCGCATGTACCACGGACAGCCCGTGGCCATGCGCAGAAACCTATTCTGAATGACTTGAAATTTCGCTAATTGCCAAGAACTGACATGAGCGAAGACGGGACTCGCGTACGTTAGTATAGGACGAACGACGGTTTTGTAAAGTGTTCGCTTATTTCTAAGCGACAATTTACTCCGTCCGCCTATCATCATGTAGAGCCTTCCGAGCACGAAGGCGGCTCTGTTCCTAACTTTCGATATGTGGGACTGGAAATTTAGCTTGGCGTCGAGCGTGACGCCTAGGTATTTGGCCTCCTTTTTCCAAGGAATAGGTTGGCCGAAGAGCAGGATGTCTCCCGGTTGACCGAGCCTCCAGTAGTTTCTGACGGCGTGTCTGGTGAAGTGCACCGCTGCACTTTTGTCGGGATTGACTTCGATCCTCCATTTCCTAAACCAATCGCCTAAGGCGTTGACCGCGGTCTGGAGGCGGCTAGTCAGAAGGTCGGGTCTGTTGGATGTGGTATAGAGGGCTGTGTCGTCAGCGAAGAGAGCTAAGCCTACGCGATCGTTGGGATTCGACTTTGGTATGTCGTTGGTGTACAGATTGTACAGAACGGGTGAGAGCACGGAGCCCTGGGGACTCCGGCGCGTAGGGTGCGTCGGGAAGACAGCGTACCCTCGACTCGGTAGCGGAAGGAGCGGTTGGACAGGTAGTCTCATATGATGAGCACGAGTCTGTCTGGCAGGCCGTAATCGAACAGCTTGTATATCAAGCCGTCGTGCCAGACTTTGTCGAACGCCTTTGCGACGTCGAAGAAGAGAGCCACCGTTGCGGTGGAGCGCGATTGGGTGAAGCCCTGGAGGATGTGTTCCGTTAGGCGGTACACTTGATCGGTGCATGAATGACGGGCTCGAAAGCCGAACTGTTCGTTGATCATTATGTTTTTGGCCTCAACGACGGCCTTGATCCTAATGAGTAAGATCCTCTCGTAGATCTTACCGAGACAGCTGATCAACGATATGGGTCGGTAGCTGGTGGGAAGGTTTTTAGGTTTCCCGGGCTTCGGGATCCCTATGACTATCGCTTCCTTCCACTGATCCGGGAAGGAGCATCCTGCCAGAAGGGCGTTGAAAATGAGCACTAATAGCTCGATGATCTGAGTCGGGAGGAGCTTCAGAGTCCTATTGGAGATTCGGTCGGGTCCGGGAGATTTTTGACCTTGAGGGCCTTAATAATGGATTCGACCTCGTCCGCTGTCGTCGGCGACAGCGGCTCGTCCGTCGGGGCCAGGGAGATCCTACGTTCGACCTCCGAGTTCACCTTGAGGAGGTGCTCGGGGTCGACTGGTTGGGAGCTGGGGGAGCATTGGGATTCGAGGCTGTCAGCCAAGCACTCGGCCTTATCAGAGTCGTCGGATGCGAGGGGTCGGTTCGGACGCAAGAGGGGCGGCATCGTGGAGACGGTCGGATCTTTCAGAGTTCGCGCCATCGCCCAGTAGGCCAGGTGAGAGGGCGCTAGCTCTTGGAGATACCTGCCGAGTCGGTCGTCCCTGAGTTGGGCAAAGCGAGCTTTGACCTTCCTCTGTAGGGCCCGGAGTCGCCTCCGGTTGTCGTCGGTCGGATAGGAGTCATGGGCTCTAGTGAACGCGTTTTTACGTCTGAGGAGATACCTCAGGTCCTCCGGGAGCTCCCAGCGCCCGTCCGGGCGGATTGGAACCTCCCTGGAGCAACTGTCTATTTTGTCGCGGATGTTGTCGGTGAGTTTAGACGCGGCCGCTTTCGCGGTCTCGACGGAGTCGATTTCGTCAGGTATTCCGTCTAGGGGGTCGATTCTACCGACCGGAGTTGCTCGTGGAGCTTCCTCCAGTCCACTAGGGTCTTAGTCGGGGGGTGGAATGCACGACGGGTCCTAGCTGGATTAGGACCGGCCTATGGTCGGAGTCTAGCTCGGATAGCGTCTCGATCGAGCGCAACTGGAGCGTTACGTCTTTCAAGATGGCTATGTCGAGCACGTCGGGTCTGTCGTTCGTTCCTCTGTTGGGGTATCTAGTGAACGTCATGGGAGCTATGACCTCAAAGTTGAGAGTCGGCAGTGAAGTCAGTCTGTCGAGAATTAGTCCGTTACTATTGGATACGCTAGAGTGCCAGCGGGGGTGCTTACTGTTGAGGTCGCCGGCCAGAAGGACCGCGCCTCCCATCGATAGGAGCGACCTAAGGTCGCTCTCGAGTAGGGTTTTGTTGGGCGATAGGTAGACGGAAGCGAGTACGATAGGCTGATGGCCCGTCATACTGATCTGACAAATCGACGCCTCGATATTCGAAAGCGGTGGAGGATCCAGCGGCACGCAGTGCAGGGACCTTTTGTAATAGATCAGAGTTCCGCCGAAGCGGGTGGCTCTGTCGTCGCGGATGGATCGGTAATTTGAAACTTTGGGGTCGCGCATGCTCGGTTTTAAGAAGGTCTCTTGCACTAGCATGACGTCGGATTGGTGGGATTTTAAAAACTCGCGAACAAGGTCGATCTGTTGGATAAGGCCGTTTGCGTTGAACGTGACGAGGCTCAGGGACCGTGGTTTTACCCTACTAGTCGCTGCCATTGAAGTTGATGATTACCGACACAAGGTCGATGTGCTGCGTCAGCGCATCGACGTTGCAGATGGCCGGGTCGCGGAGCTTGCCGGCGAACGTGTTGAGTTCCTTCATGTCGAAGGACTTCAGGAACTTCGACACGAGTGCGAAGTCTGAGGAGGACGAGGGTGAGGCCGGGGCGGCCTGGGAGGGCTTGGGCTGAGGGGGTTTAGCGACGGCCGTTGTGGGTGTCGTCGCTGGTCTGGGGGCTGGGAGTTTCCTCCAGACGGAGTCCGCGGGGAGGTTCGTGTTTACGAACGAGGCCGCGGGGGCCGAAGTGGTGGCCTGAGGGGCCGGGGCTTTCGCCTGAGGGGCTGAATTTTTGGGGCGGGATATGGCCCGCTTGACGGGTGCCGTCCTCGCGGCGGCCCGGTGCCGCCGCGGGCTTTGCTGCAGCCCTGTAGCTCGCAGGGTGTCCCTGCGTTCTACAGAGGATGCAGCTGGGGGGACTTCCGGGTCTGGGACCTTTCTGGGACAGTCGGGCGTCCCGTGATCGTCCAGGCACTTGACGCACCTGGGGCGGATCTCGCAATTCTTGGCCGAGTGGCCGTAGTATTGGCAGTTGTGACACTGCCCGGGGAGTCCCCTGTGGTGGGGACCTCTACTCTAAGACCGGACAGTTGAGCCACGGTCTTGACGTTAAAGATGGCCTTACCCTCGGGAGTGAGGTCGAGGATGACCAAGATAGTGTTGAACAGCGTCGTGCTGTCAGTGTTTTTCCGGTACATTCGGTGTACCTGCCGTACGGGAAAGCCCTGGGACACTAAGTCCTCTTTGATAAATTCGGAGCTAATCTCCTTTGGCATCCCTCTGATGACCACGCGTAGTTCGCGGTCCTCATCGAGGGTGTAGGAATGAAAGTCGACTTTGTCGACTCTCAGGGCAGCAGTGAACCTGCGGTGGGTCTCGGAATTCTGCACTTGGACGCGGATGCCTTGTGCAGTGGGGCGGGCGCTTGTGAAATGTATCTTTTTCGCCGCGAGGGCGGCGGATACTCTCATCCAGCACGATTTGTCCCGGATGAAGATGGGGGGAGGGGCCTTGGCGGCTGGGTCCGCGTTCGGTGCGGGGGCAGCGACGGTCGGGCTGGGTGAGGGGGTCGGCCTTGCGGGCGACCGGGGGCGGGCGGCGACGATTGGGGCAGTCGCCTTTTAGGGGCGGTGGGGCCTTAGGGGCTTTTGCCTTCCGCTTTTTGCCGCCGACGGTCTGAAAACCGTCGTTCTCCTCGCTGTCCGATGAGGTCGGAGAGGAGGAGGCGGAAGAGGTCGAGGAGGTCGACTCGGTCGGCGAGGGCGGGGGCGAGGGGACCTCGGGGAGTCGGTATCCATGGGGACACCGGTGCTGCGGGGGCCACTGGGGGCCGGCGCGGGAGCGGGGCGGGGAGGGTTTTGGTCAGCCTTGAGGAGGCCTGGGCCGAGCGGAACTCCGCAATTGATTCAGGGTGCTTTGCCACCAAGAACCTCAGAAAGGCCTTGAGCTCGGCTGGGGAAAGGGCGTCCATGGTGGAGCCGGGGTTGGGTCTTGTTGTTCGTTCCTCCCTGCCTGGGGCGGCAGGGAGATGAGTGCCTACGGTGTGTTTTACCTGCGGAATCCCTGTCCGTAGGTGACGGGGGTGTGTGCCTAAACTAATAAGTGTGAGTACTTACGGCTCCGGGAACCGGCTGCACTTACTACACTACACTATCGGTCCTGTTCTTCACCACTCACTGGCACTTGCACGTAGTCCGTTAGCACTATTCTGCGAACACAACGGGCGTACACGACACAGAATCACTTAAGGTCCGAAGAGCACTTGGTCCTGGCGGAGGCGGGCGTGCGGGGCACGCGGCTGGGCGTGCGGAGCACGCAGCGGGGCCTCGAGTGCGGGGCACTCAAGGCGGCGGCGGAGTGCGCAAGGAGCGCACGGGGTGCACGCGGCAAGGAGCGCGTGCTGGGGCGAGCACAACAAGGAGCTGTGCTCAAGAGGTCCGTCCGAGTCGGCTGACTGCGGAGGACTCTGATGCGGCGATACAAAAGTAATAATATAAATACATTATTTTAGACCTACAACTAGTGCGAGCATTGTCGCGGTACTTTTGTCGGCCGACCAATATCGACTTTGATCATTCGGATCTCTACTTAATGCTGATTGGCCGGCCCTCTCGAACCTTTTTCGACATGTTGAGACAGGTCCATTTGCATATAGAAGTATGACCCTATGTATTTCTGACATCCCTTAGATCTTATTTACTAAACATATTTTCCTTTATTTATACACACAATAGTTTTAAATTATTTACAAAAACGTACAAATAGTAATAAATCACAAGTAACATATTTACTACGTACATACGTATAAAACAATTATATAATTACATGGGCTGTGATGTGAAATTCTTTATTTAACATATCTTACTCCAAATAATTGTTTTATATACGACGGCCACGTAGTCAACATTCGTGATAGCGGAATCTACTATATATTACTCGCGTTGTTAGATACAACAATGTTTATTTTGTAATGTAATGTTCCAAGTTCATGCAACTGTTCTTAATCGAGCTGCAAAGTTTATGGCGGTATAATGTTCATGGAAGACTGGTCTAGTCTGGTATAGTCTGGTCGATGTCATAATCTGTTATGGCCATGTATGAGTATGACTCATTTGCTTTTGATGTCGAGCAGTCTGTGGTAAGGCACACAAGTTTTGTTCAGCCGCAACGTAGTCTCAAAAAATTATAATGTCCTTTGAATGCAGCATTTCTCTCTTCTGTGAAAGTATTCACGTCATTAATGACAACTTTCGGTATATACATATCTTTATATGTATGTATGATGCGTTGAGATTCGTTCTTCATTTCTTGACTCACTACCTTTTCTATAGTTAATATTTATTTGCCCTCTGCTCAGATCTTCTTTGCCTTCCTTCGCTCACTGTGGTATGTATTGAAGCATTTCTCATTTTTGTCTGCTTATCTTCTGCTGGTCGACGTAACAGTATGGTTTCGTTGCCTCTTTTCTTCGCACCTGTTGATGGCTTATCGGCGACAAGTATGTGTGCCATCTGTCGCATTTCTTTTCCAATTCAGTCTTGAATGTCGATCACAGAACACTGATAATCCTAACGAAAAATACTGACAATTTCGAACAACCAGCAAACCGTTATATCGTTATAGAAAAAGGGCTTAAACTTACTTGGGTAAATCCTCATAACATGGTTGCAAAAATCGAGATTTTTCAAATTTTAGAAATTAATGTTTATTTCACATTTGCGCGATGTTCTTTTTTATATTTTATTTTCTTTTAATTTGAAATTCCGCAAGCTTTACTCAGCCTGCTGCTGAATGTTGTTTTGTCTTTTGCAAATGGTTTTATGCATTTAAAATCCATTTAAAAATTCGGAATTACATGATGTTTTAAAATCATGTCATTTTGAAACCTTAAATGTATTTCTCTAGGTTAATTTATGGTATCTTTTACATGTGCTACTGTATTTTGTTCTCAAGTTTATTTACTAATGAAGCACAGTATTCCTTACTTAATATCTATATGATCCAAGGATGTGCTAGGTATGTTGGAATTGACGAAGCGGAATGTTAGGGTTTAAATAGTTGATTTATTAAATGATTTACAATAGATATGGTTTCAATGCTATTCCGCGTCGTTCGCTCGGGCAACTCCGTAATCTTTGCGCTGACGGTAAAATTTATAGTTAAAATGTAGGCCAAATTATATACTAATAAAATTGTACAATAACCGTCCATTCTCCCGAGGGAGAATGAGTAGGAAGAGCAGTAATTACAAAGGATAAACATTTTAACCAGCATAAATGATATAAAAATATAAAAGGAATCTTAAAATCATATAAAAAGTAATATAAAATAAAATTTTCTAAATTTCTTCAATATTAAATCTTTTTGGTTTGATCTCGCTGTATACAGGTTCTACTGTCTGGTTTTTAGCTCCGTCATCTCTGTCTGCATATCTACATTGTCGATTTCTTCTCTTTTCATGACATTAAGAATATTATTTTTCTTTATGAATCTTTTTCTAAATTAAATATTTCGTAACATTTTTTTATGAGTATGAGTACTCCTTGCATTCTACAAATACATGATATTGGGGAATACTATCTGATTTATTAAAGAAAAATTTCATTAAAATATTATATATTATGATAAATCGTAATATTCATATAATTATAATTAAACCGTTAGTCGTCGCTTAAAATAACTTTAAAACGAAAATCAAAGCGTATCTATCAGCTATCGCTACACAAGACGCTTTGGTTTTCGTTTTCAAGTTTGCTGCGTCCTGCGAAAGTTCTGGTGTTGTTATATTTTTTTGATAATTTTGTACTTTGCTGTCCAACACGTTTCACAAAATAGAGGTATACTTGGAATTTTGTTTAGCCGCAACGTACTTTCAAAAAATTATAATGTCCTTCGAATGCAGCATTTCTCTCTTCAGTGACAGTATTCACGTCAGTAATGACAACATTCGGTATATACATATCTTTATATGTATGTATGATGCGTTGATTTTCGTTCTTCATTTCTAAACTGTAGGGACTGTAGGCCGTTTCTATGGTTAATATTTATTTGCCATCTGCTCAGATCTTCTTTTCCTTCCTTCGCTCACTGTCATATGTATTGAAGCATTTCACATTTCACTCTGCGTATCTTGCAACGTTATAGTATGGTTTATGTGTGTCTTCCTTCGCACCTGTCGATGGCTTATCGGCGACTAGTATGTGTGCCAGCGTTAGCATTTCTTACAAAAGATAAACATTTTAACAGGCATAAACGGTAAAAAATATAAAAGGTTATAACAAAAAAATATTCTTTAAAATAATAGTAAAAGAAAGAAAGAAAACTTAATCTGTTAAAAAGTAGTATACAATAAAATGCCCTAAATTTCTTCAATATTAAATCTTTTTGGTTTGATCTCGCTGTATACAGGTTCTAATGTCTGGTTTTTTTAGCTCCATCATTTCTATCCGCATATCTACATTGTCGATTTCTTCTTTTTTCATGGCCTTAGGAGTATTATTTTCCTTAATGAATCTTTTCCTAAACTAAAAATTTCGTAACATTTTTAATGAAAGTTGAGCACTCCTTGCATTATATATTCTAAATAAATGATATCGGTGGATACTATCCGGGAGTAATATACTTTCTCAATAATAACAAGAAATTTACGAAAATAAAATTCCACATATGATCAGGCCTGTATTTGAAAACTTTCATCACTAACAACTACAATTGACGTTTAAAAACATTAGTTCTTTCACTTGTTCAATGGGGTTCCTTTAGACTCTATTTTGGCAACTGCCGTCCTATACAAATTCCCTAGGGATGATTCAGTATCACTTCCCGGGTTTTGGTTCGCTGCCTGTTCTGGAGTTGTTAATTGTTTTCCCTTTACTATTGAGTGTCTGATTTTTTTTACTGGTTTTTCCTCTGATTACTTAATATTTTATTTATTTTGCTATTTTACAAACTTTTCTGTGTTTGTTTAAAATTGTGAATGTTTAATCCATTCTTAACAATTAAATTTAAAGAGTGTGCATAACACCCAAAATGGCGTCAATTCAGCTTATTCGTTGAAACGATCGGGTGTTTATTCCAGGCGTTCAGATACTTTCCTCCCCGGGCTAGACTGGTTCGGGTTCGAAGAAATACACTTTTATTCGTCTTGTTCTTTATTCGGTGTCTTGGATCCGACTGCGATGCGGCGATATATTTTTTTTCGGAGTGTCCATTGCTGTTGGCCCTAGTGGCCTTGACAGCGTCATCGGTGGGGGGGCCGGGTCTGGAGACCACAGCCGGTAAAAAATGGACTGCCACGCGGGGCACAAGTTGAATCCGTCCCAAGGGCCCCTGCGAGGTCGAGCCTAGGCTCGGGACGTCATCGGGAGGGAGGGAGCGCTCCGGAGCGCAGTCTAACGACCGTACGCGGCGCGGTGCTCACCGTCCGGGGTGAGCGGGCGAGTTGGCGTTGTGTCGGGCTGTGCGAAACCAGGGTCCTCGTCTCCGCCGGCGGAGACGCTGCAGCATGTGTGACTGATGTCGTGTTCTGTTCGTGTATGGGGCGTTAGACGTTGTGATGCTATCGTCCGGGTCTTGCAGGACGTGCTTGGGACGTCCTGCAAGACCTGCAAGGTTCGGGTGGGATAGGGCTTTCTCGAAAAAGCTCTTGGAGAGCTTTTCCATGTATTTGGCTATCGAATCGTGATCGAAGTCTCTGTGAAGATCTAAGTTGCGCGTGTACCACGGACAGCCCGTGGCCACGCGCAGAAACCTATTCTGGATGACTTGGAATTTCGCTAATTGCGAAGAACTGACGTGAGCGAAAGCGCCTGCTGTGTTAGCAGGCCGGGTGACGCGGGCAGGCGGTGGAGAGCCGCGCTTCGCAACGGCGGGACGAGGCGCGTCGGAGGCGCAGAGGCGGCACTGGCGCGGGGCGCGAGACTAATTTGGTGCAGTTTAGTTTCAAGTTTTTCTCATTTAGCTTATATTTAGCGGACATATTTTTTTCAAGCATATCTTCATTGTAATAGTCATCGAAATATTCAACAGGCGGTCGAATTGCTATAGGTTCTGAATGGCTAGGGTAATCATGCTATTTATCCATAATTTTAATTTTTGTCTTTGTCTTCTTCTCGTTATCCTGAAGGTTAGCAGTCCTTTCAGCGCCTGGTTTTGGCGGCGGTGACGGTCTAGGTACGCAAAGTTCTGCATAAGAATATTTTTTATACCATCTGATGATTGATTTAGTATAAGGAGTAATAAGATAACATTTGATCTTTTCTATCAATGCTATTAAGGACAAACCAAAATAAAACCCAATCGGCTCTTATCCGTTTTCTATATTTCACTCTCTATAATAATCCCGTGGCTTATAGTGTACTGGCTGACGGTCGGAGAGTGAATGCCATGCTCGCCTCTCTGACCGTCCGCTTTTATTGCCATTGAAAGGCGCGATAACGCACGATGCGTTATCGCGCTCACCTGCGTCTGCGCGGGGTGAGGGAGGGGGCGGGGACGCCGCACATTCCCGCACCACCGCGCAACTAGTATCCACAACTAGTAAGCGTGCTTAATCTATAATTATATCCTATTTCTATGGTTTGCTGTCCGCAACAAATGCCTTTCATATTTTTATTATATTTGGAAATTGGGCTATTGATTGTCATTTTTATTTTCCCACTATTGGTATAATCAACTAAAATATACGTCAATAAAAAATAATATAGGACTATCCGACGGCTTTGTAAAGTGTTCGCTAATTTCTAAGCTACATTTTCCTACTTAGCACGAAGGTTTTGTTCCGAGCTTTGGATATTGTGAAACTTTTTTTTTTTTTTTAAACGCTGCACACTCAACGGCCCCCATTAGGATAGTAATATCCTGTGTCGGATATATGAGACTGGAAATTCTATTTAATGTCAAGTGTGATGTCTAGGTATTTGGTCTCCTTCCAAGGAATAGGTTGGCCGAAGGGTTTGATATCTGCCGGTTGACCGTGCCTCCAGTAATTTCTGGTGGCGTGTCTAGTCAAGCTGCACTTTTATCGGGATTAGCCTCAATACTCCATTATACATTTCTTGCTATTCGTAGCAATTATAAATAAAGAAACGCTGCACACTCAACGGCCCCCATTAGGATAGATATATCCTGTGTCGGTCCGGAAACACATACATGGATAAATACACCCAGACAGGAAAACATGCTTGCATGGTCAATACAAGTATATTATCACTGCAAAGAAAATGTGGAAATCCTCTGATGCATCTTCCAGTTATTCTAGGTCTCTTGTAGTGGGCTATATTAGTTGCCATGATATTCTCTAAAGTATTTAATACACAAGCCTTTTTACGAACATTTCGTGTTTCAAGGCAATGTTTACAATCATTTAGTATTGTGTTTATCGTTTTATTAATGGACGATTGGCTTGAATTTATCAAATAAAATTTGTATCAATAGGTTTATATATATTATTGAAGTTATTGCTTAATATTTTCCAAGCCGTTAGTCTAAAAAATGTCATGACTATCTGTTTGTGACAGAAAATTTAGAAGTCTAACAAGTTAAGCTTCGAGCACTTT
The DNA here is from genome assembly GCA_023373885.1 of Hestina assimilis. NCBI lineage: Eukaryota > Metazoa > Arthropoda > Insecta > Lepidoptera > Nymphalidae > Hestina > Hestina assimilis. Next base: position 1,056,933 of record CM041740.1, read on the forward strand.
ATAAAGCATTTAATACTGATAAAAAGGATTTCAAGTAAGGGTTGGTTGTCTCAATATTTCAACAAAAGGTATGTACGGCGAGAAATTATTCACCGCATGCCCACATGGTTTAAGAAAAAAAAAGTGTCACTGCAACGTCCACTCTCATGCGATGACGTCGGACGGCAGGGCTGCAACGATTGGTCGGTAGGGCTTCTATGTCTGTCTTGCGAACGTCTTTGTTTATTTAAATAGAAATTTATGAAAACGCGCGTACACTACCATTGTCTCCGGATGTGTTCACTTGATCTTGAACATTTTAAACGTTCGAAAACATGACTTTCATCACATGTAAAATATTTTTTATACCATCTGATTGATTAAGTATAAAGGGTAATAAGATAACATTTGATCTTTTTATCAATGCCTTTTATATTTTTTGTTGTATTCGGATATTACTTTGGGCTATTGATTATTGATTGTCATTTTTATTTTTCCACAACTAATTGTACATTATAGCTATAAGGACAGAGTCTTCACCGCAGGCATGAATGATTGCCTAAAAGAAGACTTCAACACCTAAATATATACACTCATACCTTAGCGATTTTTGCCGGCTCTGTCGATAGATTCCTAACTTTGCTTGCTTGTAGTGTATCAAATTATGCGTGTGCAAAGAGTGTACTGCATTTAGGTAGTCTTTCAGTATCAGTAGCAGCATTACAACCGCTTAACCCTTACCTTTCAACTCAACACAGTGATTTACTGGGTGATGACATTAGGGTCAACATATATTAACTCCATATTTTTGCCTTTTTCCTTTGATGTATTGTCTTATTTTTAAATGACCTTCCCAAAATAAATACTTTCATCAATGCTTAAATTTTTAGGCCGTGAAACTGAACTGGTAAAATCAAATTTTCTACAATAGTATGAGGTTTTCCTGCATTAGCCACATGAAGAGCTCCTTGATAACTAGCAATGCTTTCTCATTTACGTTAGAAATTTGTACCACATTACTGTCTTTATGTTGAAGATCTTTTAATTTTTATTTTAAAAAATCCACGAGTTTATTTTTGTCATTTGGATGTTCTGTATTGAAGTGGCGTAATAACTTCGACGGCTTCATGCTTTCTCTTGAAAATGTTTCAAACCAAATAACACACAGGTTAATTCTCAATCACAGTAAATCCGAATTAAAAAAAACAGTCCTCGTAAAGACATTCCTTACTCTTTCATTACTCTCTCTCTCTCTCTCTCTCTCTCATACTGCATTCGATACTGGTATACATAAAATAGATTTACTGAATCTAGATATAATGTATTTTAATGTACCATCATAGTTAAAAACTTTCCCGACTTCCACTCAAAATTTTTCACAAGAAAGAAGTAACCCAGTACTCGAAGATTGTATTAACCAAGTGCAGGAAGGATTTCATAAGAAGGAAACGATTATAAGACAATCCTACTGAAGTTAGGCATTGTGCCGAAACCATTATACGAAAAATAGGCTTCCTCTTCCACTTGTGGATAGAGGCCCTGTAAAATTGTGATAACTAAAAATGTTATAACCTCGTCGATATCCACCTTGTCCACCGTGAAGTCGGTGTCAGTTTACCGTCCTGTCGTAGTCGTGTCAGTTTTTGTTCGGCGTATCTGTTCGTTTCAGTACAAATATGGTCAATAAACCTATGCTCGAAAATATGTCAAGCACAGATGTATTCTCTGTCATAGTTATAGTCGGTCCAGGTGTGGCAGTAAATGTCTCTCTGCGTCCAGTAAATGATTTTACGTCTTTTGTCCATTCAAATGTCTAGTCGTCATTGAAAATAGTTCTTAGGGCAGTGTCATTTGTCATGTCTTCGATTTCCAAGATTTTCGTCTGGTAAGTCGAGAAGTCAATGGGACAGGCCGGTTCAGTGGACGCGTCTCGTCTAGGTATGGTGGAGGTATCCACGACGACGTTTAATACGTAGTCCTCACTATCACTGAGGTGAAGCCAAGTTTTTAACGTCTCTTGAAAATGTTTGTCGTGAATGTCTGAAATTAATTTCTACAATTAGTGCATCTGTATAGTTCAATGTAATAACATAAGAATATACGTAACATAGATTAGTTTATGCTTACTTATAGATTCCTGCTTGGGCCTGCTGGTTTTTGCAACAGGCGGCAGTGACACCACAGGCGATGCGTCCCCCCCAGCGGCGAAATCAGGACCGACAAGCACGACATCTGTAAAATTCAATATACATAAATAATTTAAACAGTTTATAATTATATTTTGCTTGCTTGAATTCTAAATAAAATTTTGATTCAATGCACTACATACTTAAATTCATGATGTCGAATGGGTAGTCTGCCTCGGGTGGTGGTGGTGCTGATTTTGACGTGCTCGGTGTTGGAGCCAATGGTGGAGCCTCCACCATTGAGCATGCTTCTCTCGCTGGTGACAGTTATCTGTAAATTAAAAATCCATTAAAACATTGAATTATTTCACACTTTTACAGGTATACATTAAAATGATATAATTCTAGTAAATTATAAATTTATTAAGGACAAACCAAAATAAAACCCAATCGGCTCTTATCCGTTTTCTATATTTCAACTCTATAATAATCCCGTAGCTTAACAGTGTGCACTTGCTGACGGTCAGAGAGTGAATGCCATACTCGCCTTTTTTTTTTTTTTTTTTTTTTTTTTTTCGGAGTGTCCATTGCTGTTGGCCCTAGTGGCCTTGACAGCGTCACCGGTGGGGGCCGGGTCTGGAGACCTCGGCCGGTAAAAGATGGACTGCCACGCGGGGCACAAGTTGAATCCGTCCCAAGGGCCCGAAGGACCGCGCCTCCCATCGATAGGAGCGACCTAAGGTCGCTCTCGAGTAGGGTTTTGTTGGGCGATAGGTAGACGGAAGCGAGTACGATAGGCTGATGGCCCGTCATACTGATCTGACAAATCGACGCCTCGATATTCGAAAGCGGTGGAGGATCCAGCGGCACGCAGTGCAGGGACCTTTTGTAATAGATCAGAGTTCCGCCGAAGCGGGTGGCTCTGTCGTCGCGGATGGATCGGTAATTAGAAACTTTGGGGTCGCGCATGCTCGGTTTTAAGAAGGTCTCTTGCACTAGCATGACGTCGGATTGGTGGGATTTTAAAAACTCGCGAACAAGGTCGATCTGTTGGATAAGGCCGTTTGCGTTGAACGTGACGAGGCTCAGGGACCGTGGTTTTACCCTACTAGTCGCTGCCATTGAAGTTGATGATTACGGACACAAGGTCGATGTGCTGCGTCAGCGCATCGACGTTGCAGATGGCCGGGTCGCGGAGCTTGCCGGCGAACGTGTTGAGTTCCTTCATGTCGAAGGACTTCAGAAACTTCGATACCAGTGCGAAGTCTGAGGAGGACGAGGGTGAGGCCGGGGCGGCCTGGGAGGGCTTGGGCTGAGGGGGTTTAGCGACGGCCGTTGTGGGTGTCGTCGCTGGTCTGGGGGCTGGGAGTTTCCTCCAGACGGAGTCCGCGGGGAGGTTCGTGTTTACGAACGAGGCCGCGGGGGCCGAAGTGGTGGCCTGAGGGGCCGGGGCTTTCGCCTGAGGGGCTGGATTTTTGGGGCGGGATATGGCCCGCTTGATGGGTGCCGTCCTCGCGGCGGCCCGGTGCCGCCGCGGGGCTTTGCTGCAGCCCCTGTAGCTCGCAGGGTGTCCCTGCGTTCTACAGAGGATGCAGCTGGGGGGACTTCCGGGTCTGGGACCTTTCTGGGACAGTCGGGCGTCCCGTGATCGTCCAGGCACTTGACGCACCTGGGGCGGATCTCGCAATTTTTGGCCGAGTGGCCGTAGTATTGGCAGTTGTGACACTGCCCGGGGAGTCCCCTGTGGTGGGGGTCCTCTACTCTAAGACCGGACAGTTGAGCCACGGTCTTGACGTTGAATATGGCCTTACCCTCGGGAGTGAGGTCGAGGATGACCAAGATCGTATTGAACAGCGTCGTGCTGTCCGTGTTTTTCCGGTACATCCGGTGTACCTGCCGTACGGGAAAGCCCTGGGACACTAAGTCCTCTTTGATGAAGTCGGAGCTAATCTCCTTTGGCATCCCTCTGATGACCACGCGTAGTTCGCGGTCTTCATCGAGGGTGTAGGAATGAAAGTCGACTTTGTCGACTCTCAGGGCAGCAGTGAACCTGCGGTGGGTCTCGGAATTCTGCACTTGGACGCGGATGCCTTGTGCAGTGGGGCGGGCGCTTGTAAAATGTATCTTTTTCGCCGCGAGGGCGGCGGATACTCTCATCCAGCACGATTTGTCCCGGATGAAGATGGGGAGGGGCCTTGGCGGCTGGGTCCGCGTTCGGTGCGGGGCAGCGACGGTCGTGCTGGGTGAGGGGGTCGGCCTTGCGGGCGACCGGGGGCGGGGGCGACGATTGGGGCAGTCGCCTTTAGGGGCAGTGGGGCCTTAGGGGCTTTTGCCTTCCGCTTTTTGCCGCCGACGGTCTGAAAACCGTCGTTCTCCTCGCTGTCCGATGAGGTCGGAGAGGAGGAGGCGGAAGAGGTCGAGGAGGTCGACTCGGTCGGCGAGGGCGGGGCGAGGGGACCTGGGGAGTCGGTGTCCATGGGGACACCGGTGCTGCGGGGGCCACTGGGGGCCGGCGCGGGAGCGGGGCGGGGAGGGTTTTTCGGTCAGCCTTGAGGAGGCCTGGGCCGAGCGGAACTCCGCAATTGATTCAGGGTGCTTTGCCACCAAGAACCTCAGAAAGGCCTTGAGCTCGGCTGGGGAAAGGGCGTCCATGGTGGAGCCGGGGTTGGGTCGTATTGTTCGTTCCTCCCTGCCTGGGGCGGCAGGGAGATGAGTGCCTACGGTGTGTTTTCCCTGCGGAATCCCTGTCCGTAGGTGACGGGGGTGTGTGCCTAAACTAATAAGTGTGAGTACTTACGGCTCCGGGAACCGGCTGCACTTACTACACTACACTGATCGGTCCTGTTCTTCACCACTCACTGGCACTTGCACGTAGTCTGTTAGCACTATTCTGCGAACGCAACGGGCGTACACGACACAGAATCACTTAAGGTCCGAAGAGCACTTGGTCCTGGCGGAGGCGGGCGTGCGGGGCACGCGGCTGGGCGTGCGGAGCACGCAGCGGGGCCTCGAGTGCGGGGCACTCAAGGCGGCGGCGGAGTGCGCAAGGAGCGCACGGGGTGCACGCGGCAAGGAGCGCGTGCTGGGGCGAGCACAACAAGGAGCTGTGCTCAAGAGGTCCGTCCGAGTCGGCTGACTGCGGAGGACTGCCATACTCGCCTCTCTGACCGGCTGATTTTATTTTGATTGAAAGGCCTGCGTCGGCGCGGGGGTGAGGAGGGGCGGGGACGCCGCACATTCCCGCACCACCGCGCAACTAGTATTAACAACTAGTAAGCGTGCAACTTAGTCTATAATTATATCTTTCCTATTTCCTATTTCTATACAATTTGCTGTCCGCAACACAATTTAAAGAAAATTTATCAATTCATTATTTTTAAACAATAATGACAAGTATTATTACTGAGGGACAGCACCACGTGCTGATTTTGACGTGCTCGGTGTTGGAGCCAATGGTGGAGCCTCCACCATTGAGCATGCTTTCCTCGCTGGTGACAGTTTTCTGTAAATTACAAATCCATTAAAACATTCAATGATTTCATCCTTTTACAGGCACACATTAAAATAATATATGAAATCGAATTAAAAATTATAAAATAAAAAACTAATAATTACCTAGTCACTCTCTTGCGAGGAGGCGCATCTGGCAACAAGACTCGCTGCATTCAGCACGATTTGTCCCGGATGAAGATAGAGGGGGCAGGGACCTTGGCGGCTGAGTCCGCGTTCGGTACGGAGGCAGCGACGGTCGGGCTGGGTGTCGGCCTTACGGACGGCCGGCGAGCGGGAGGCGACGTGTGCAGCAGTCGCCTTTTAGGGGCGGTGGGGCCTTAGGGGCCTTCGCCTTCCTCTTCTTGCAACCGACGGTCTGGAAACCGTCGTTCTCTTCGCTGTCCGATGAGTGGCAATATCTATATTGGCTTAATGAGACTGCCAAAACCATTCTCATAGTTTAGGAATAGTGTTGATAATATCTCGAATGTTGTTGAATATGTCGAACAGTTGTCCGTTTTTACAAGACGCTTGTATTATGCGATTTGTGTTGTGAACCAGTAGCAAGATCACTGTACAGGGTACATCTTTTGGCACTGGATTTCACAATAAAACTCTTGAGTGAATTTTAATGTTTAATGATCTGAAGACGGAAGTCGACTGATACCGTGTGAGTCTGGTCTTCGCACACACCTGTGATGGTGTGGGGAGTCAAGGTGAGGGCGGAGCCCCTTGCATGAGGTTTCTTTCGCCACTAGTAAAGACTAGTGGGTCATGAGGAAGAGTTCATGGAACTCTATGCTGGTGTCGAAGTGTTGTTTGTGAGTCAAATCAGGTAGGGGCGGTAGTTATATTACCGCGGTCGATCCGGGAGGGGCAGTCGTGTGGCTGCGGAGTCGTTCGGAGGGTTGTCGCCGGGCTTCTCGCCGCTAGTGCGATTCAGTCCCTATCAGGTGAGACCTCCGGTGACCCGGAGGAGGCCCAGCAGGAGACGAGCAGCGGGCCGGGCGGCGACTGCGAAGCTCAGGGCGGCGTTCCGATGGCGGAGGGCGCAAGCAGGTCCCTCGGGAAGGGCCTTCGGTCGGGCGGTCGCGCGTGCCAGGGTGCAATGTCTCGGATGGATGGCTCCTCCGAGACGTCGGCACACGCGAACATTGCGGAGGCGAGGCGGGAGACAAAGTCCTCCAGGCTCTCGATTCGCAGATCCCTCTGGATCGTGGAATTCCTCATGTAACGCAGGGCGTCGACGATGCGACGCAGCACGATGTTCTGCTGCGTCTGGAGACGTTTGCGGTGCGTGGGCTTCGCTAGGGCGAACCACGCTGGAGCGGCGTACGTGAGGCGGGGGCGTATGTAGGCCTTATACACCCCGATCTTCACTCGCAGAGGGAGTCGCGAAGAGAGCACTGGTCGGAGGGCGGCGGTTGCGGCCCTCGTCTGGGCGATGATTTTCTTACGTGAGGCCATCTTCAGATGGCGGTCGATAGTGACCCCGAGGTATGTAACCGTCAGGGACCACTCAGTGGGTTGGCCGTGTAGGGTCAGTGGCGGCGGGAGCGTTCTTGATCCTCCTATCAGGATCGCCTGCGTCTTGCTTACGTTCACCGACAGCCTCCATCTTGCGAGCCAGTCGGGGAGGGCGTCGAGCACGCGTTGCATCTTGCTGGCCGCGTGCCGGTCCTTGAGCGACGTAGTGATGTACGGCGCGTCATCGGCGTAGAGGGCCAGCTGGGACCCAGATGCAACGGGGATGTCGTCGGTGAAACGTAGATAGAGAACTGGCGAGAGGCAGCTTCCCTGCGGGACTCCGGCAGTGATGGGGCGTTCCGAGGATAAGATACCCTCGACAATGACGCGGAAGCGTCTTCCCTCGAGGAACGAGGAGATCGTTCGTACGATGCGGCGGGGGGCGGTGGATGTCGACAGTTTGTGCAGCAGACCTGGATGCCAAACGCGGTCGAATGCCTTCTCGATATCGAGGAATACTGCAACGGCACTCTCCTTTTTATTAAAGGCTGCCGTGAGATTAGGCAGGAGTAATTGGAGTTCCACCCGAGGTGTCGGCAGTTCCAATCGCCTGCTGCGATGCTCGGATATGGCGAGTCCAGGATGGAGCGGACTTCAGCCAGATCGAGAGGCGCAAGCGGCGGGCGGTAAACGGCGTAGAGTCGCAGAGGGGCGCCTCGATGCAGAAGCTCTACGCCGAGAGCCTGCATGATGTTGAGCTGCAGTCGAGGGAGCGGCTGGTGGATGATCTTCCTCCTCACGAGCACCGCCAACCCACGGTACCTGTGTCCTGTGGGGGCGGCCTCGTCCTGTCGATATATAATATATCCGGGGATGCGGATGCGGTCCGGAGGGCCTAAGTGAGTCTCGCTGATCAGTGCGATATCTACGTCTTGTTCGGACAGTAGATATCGCAGGGGGGCGACCTTGTTAAGTAGGGCGCGGGCGCTCCAGTATAGAATCCTCAGGGGTGACGCGAATGTAAGGCAAGGAATTTCGTCATACCCCTGAGGACTACCGCCATCGGGTCTTCTCCAGCCTGGAGAGTGTTGGCGTCTTCCGCCTTCGCCTTCTTCCCCTTCGGCTGGGCGGATGGGATGGTAGGGGCGGCGACCGGCTGTGCTGATTTGTGAGTCGCGGGGGCGGCGGGGCGGTGCTGGTCTTTTGCTCCGCTTCCTCCTCTTCCTTTTCCCCGCTTCCGGGGCTCCTCGGGGCCTGGGGTCGTTAGCCGGGGCCATGAGGGTGGGGGCTGCTGCGTCAGCCTCAATTGCGGCTGTGGCTTGGGTGGGTGCGGCGTCGCGTGTGGTTGAAGCCACCGTACCTGCCCTTTTATTCCTCGCCTCCTTTTTAAATATGGGGCAGGAGCTGTGGTTGGCCGGGTGCGGTCCTCCGCAGTTGACGCAGGTGGCTGGCTCGTCGAGGGGGCGCTGGCAGTCCTTGGCGCTGTGCTCGCCTCCGCATCGCACGCAGGCCTGCTGGCGGTGGCACTGGTGACTGGAGTGTCGAAATTTTTGGCACCGGTGACACTGCGCCGGTCCCTTCTTTCCCCTCCAGGGTTCGATCTTGATCCCCGGGATGTATAACAGTTCCGTGATGTTATACAATGCCGGGGTGAGGCCCTCGGTGCGGCGGAGGATGGCCAGGAAAATACATCCCGGACGGCCCTTCCTTGCGCGTATGGGGCGCACGTATTCTGGCTCGAAGCCGAGCGTGCTGAGCTCTTGTTTGAGTTCCTCGGCCTCTGTTGTTACAGGGAGGCCACGGATCGCTACCTTTAGGCTCTTGTCTGCAGGTAGCGAGTACGAGAACCAGGAGATCCTCTCCGTGGCCTCCAGGTCCGTCAGGTACCGCTGGACGATGCGGTATTCGTCCTCGTCGTACGGAGTGAAACGCACGCCCTTGCCGAACGGACGTGCGTTTGGTGTGTGGCCCAGCTTGGCCCTCAGCACACGGAAGTGGTGAGCCCACTGTGGGAGGGACTCAACCACTAGTGGAGGGTAGCGAGGGCGCTTCGGCGGCGGTGGCGGCGGTGGTGGTTGTGCCCGCCAGCGCCGTCCGAGGAGGCGGACTGCGCTGCGGGCGGAGGAGGCGGGCCTCGGGTTGGGGCCTGGCTGGGCCCGGGACGGGCTTGTGCCGTGGCCGCGTAGGTGGGCGCAAGAGGCGCGGTGTGCGCCGACGCGGTTGGTGCGGGTGGTGTCGGATCAGCGGCCGGCTGCCAGCCCGGTTGGGCGGCAGGCAGGCCGATGCGTGCGCGCAAGCGCGGATCGCGCTGCGGTAGGGGTCGGGCGGGGGGTGTCGGGCCGGAGGGACAGTGTCGCTTCGGCTCCGCTTCGTCGGAGTCCTCATCGGCGCGGGGTCTCCTCACTGGGGTGACACCAATGCCCGGTTCGCCGAAGGCGGGCGCGAGTCGAGCGGTCTCGATCGCGGCCTCGTCTTTGCAAACAAACGCCGCAGAAAATCCTGGCGTTGATGCGGTCCGTACGATGAGACAGGTTAACACTGAAGTGTGGATTGCTCGGCACGGCTCGGCGAATCCGCGATGCGGTGATACGAAAGTCATTATATAAGTATATTATTTTAGTTTCACAACTAGTGCGAGCGTTGTTGCGGTAGTTTTATCGGCCGACCAATCAGCGCAATGTTGCTTTTGATCGTTTGATTCCTACTTAATGCTGATTGGCCGGCGCTCTCGAACCTGTCTCAACGTGTTGAGTCAGGTCCGTCGGCATGGATACACAAGTGTAATCCTATAATTATTATTAGTATAATCTATTTATCTATTGAACATGTTTTCTATTATAGATAATGATTTAAAATATTATTTGCAAAGGCACACAACGGAGTAACTTATCTATCACGTACATACAATTTACTTATGTTAATCTTATTCTAAATAATATTTATTATTCGTCGTATTACGACGGCCACATAATATTTAGGCGACGTAGTCAACAACCTTATAATCAAATTCCTGCAAAAGGAGAACCCATCTTGCTACCAAATCTTTTTTCTTAAGTGTCATCTCAAAAGCTAAACAGTCCGTAACAATTGTAAATGGAATTCCAATCAGATATTTACGAAATTTCTTCACTCCTTCTATTACAGCTAGGGCTTCCAACTCATAACTAGTATATTTCATTTGTGCTTCTGATGTATTTTTGCTGTAATGTAGTATACAGGATGAAATTTACCATCATTGGGATCTTTTTGCATGAGAATAGCGGAATAAGCCATTTGAGATGCATCCGTATGCAACTGTGTCTCTAAAGCTGAGTCAAAAATTCTCAATACAGGATGCTCCAAAAATTCTCAATACAGGATGCTCTGACAATCTTTGCTTCAACATCTGAAAAGCAATTTTCTCCTTTTCTCCAAAATGAAAATATTTATCATTTTTTAATATATCTGTAAGCGGTTTTGCTATCATTGAATAATTCTGAATAAATTTCCTGAAATAAGAGGTAAGTCCAATAAAACTTTGTAAATTCTTCTGAGTTTGAGGCTGAGGAAATCTCATGACTGCATCGGTTTTATTAGGCGATGGCTTTATAGTACTGTTCTCAACCACATGTCCTAGATATTCCACCTTCATTGTGAGTAATTCACTCTTATTCCAGTTAATTTGTAAACCATACTCTGCTGCTCTAAGTAGAACCTTCTTTAATTTTCTTACACCATCCTCATAAGTTATTGACGGTATTATTATATCATCAATGAAAATTAATACACCATCTTCTACAATTAGGGCCCTGAAAATAGAATTAATAAAGCGAGTTAAATAATTTGGGCAAATAGATAAGCCAAAGGGTGCTCTGGTAAACTCATATTGTCCATTTTGAGTAACGAATGATGTATATTTTGTACATTTCTCGTTTATCTTTAAATTAAAAATGCATTTTTAAATCAAGTTTAGTAAAGATTTTTGCACCGAGTAAATTGTCAATGTGACCTTCTATTATGGGGAGAGGGAATTCATCTTTTATTTTTCATTTACTTTTCTATAGTCTACACATACACGTGTTGAACCATCTTTCTTTTTGACAAGAACCAAAGGACTCGCATATTCCGAAAAACTATGTTTAATTATACCTTTCTGTAACCATTCGCTTATTTGATTATCCACCTCCTGCTGTTCCTTGATAGCCAAACGTCTAGGTCGCTGTGCAACTGGAATGTCGTCCTTCATGACAATGTGCATTTCGACGGGTGCTTCCTTTATCTGCATAGGACAATAATTTTTCACAAGTGTCTGTACCTCTCGCTGCAGCTGTTGATCTGGCACATAAACAATTGGTTCTGCAAAATCTGTGATCAAACAATTTAAAAGATCCCCGCCCTTCTCAGACAAAACATTTACCGACCCCTTATCAAAAATCAGAGTTGTATTTTGCAAAAATGGCTGGCCTAGAATGACTTTAGCCGCACCAAGTCCAGAGAACTCGATCATTTCCTTGACGTAGGAATTCACATTGTAGAAGGTGAAGATCACGTCGGGCGTCATCACTGTGAAGGTGATGATGTGTGGAATGTCCCTTCAACACTACGGGAAGATCCTCCGACCAGGCGGGTGATATTGCCTGGCAGACCGAAGCCCGACGACTTACGTTGGAAAGTTGTATATATATCTCAAGAGCGTAGGAAACTTTGATAGCGTGATTTAGTATCGTGACGTTCGTTGGTCGTCCATATCGTTGCGTAGTAAGCCCTGTAGGTGTCGTTGTAGCTTGATGCGACATTGTGACAATCTTGTCTTTCTATCGCGTTACGTCGTGTTGCGTGTAGATGTCGCTACACCTCTCCTCCCGAGACCGGAGGTCGATGAGAAGCTTGAAGAGTCTTGAGTGCTTGCAAGTGCCAGTGGATATGGTTCCAGTGAGTCGGAACCAGCTGCCGCATAGTTCTCGGTGAGTCGGAACTGTGTGCGGTGAGTTGCTGCTACACGTGCTCCAGTGAGTCGGAGTGAGGGCGTGTAGTGAAGGCTGGCTGCTGCGTCGACCAGGAGAGAATGGCTCTGCTAGATGACCGGCCGAAGTGCAGTGTGCTGTGCCAATCGCTGATGAAGCCGAGGGTGTTGACCATGCCTGCGCGTTCGCTGCATGCGTGTGGTCGGGGTACCCGAAGAGGCTGAGTGCTGCTGGCTGGCGGTATATGTAGCTTGACTGAATGCTTGCTGAAGGGTCTGGGGATGATGTAAGATAATGCCACTACAAGGGCTGCGAAGGTTGGATGTTCTGAAGGGGTCATCAATGTGGAAGGTGAGGATCACGTCGGGAGGTCACCACTGTGGAAGGTGACGACGTGAGAAACGTATCCAACACGAAGGGAGGATCCCCCGACCAGGCTGGTGATATTGCCTGGCGGGTCGAAGCTCTGGGCCGAAGCCCAACGACTTACGTTGGAAAGTTGTATATATATCTCAAGAGCGTAGGAAACTTTGATAGCGCGATTTAGTATCGTGACGTTCGTTGGTCGTCCATATCGTTGCGTAGTAAGCCCTGTAGGTGTCGTTGTAGCTTGATGCGACATTGTGACAATCTTGTCTTTCTATCGCGTTACGTCGTGTTGCGTGTAGATGTCGCTACAACATTTAAGTCGAAAAATAAGTCTGTTGTTATCAAGTTCACGTCACTACCAGAATCGATTAAGCTTTCCACTTTATAACCACCAATTTCTAATATTGTCACTGATTTATTTTCACTATGAAGTTTGTTTACATTCAACACCGGTTGACAGCTGTCGGAAGTGACAACATTATTCGCGGAATTTTCCAACGAAGCCGGTGCTGACTTCATATACATCGTGTGAGACTGCCATCTTTCTGTGCGAACCCCGTTGCCACTGCCGCCTCCACCGTAGCTGATTTCACATTGTTTACTAGTCGTAGGCTGTTCCGCACCTCGATTCATGCACGCTGTTGCGATATGGCCAAACTGATTACACTTATAGCATTTTACACCATTCTTACACGCACTTGCTATATGTCCTTTTCACCGCACTTACAACAATTGCGGGACAATCTTAATGAATCTATATTTTTCTCTTTTATAGGTGCCGGTTGATTACGTTTCTTAGCCATCATTTTCTTCATGTTTTCATAAATAGACAATCTTTCTTTTAAAACCGGATATGTAGTTGCACCATACAAAATAGTTTTATTTGGTTCATATTCGACGATTCCATCTATGATGTACTGGATAGCTATATATCGGCGAATTTACCTCTTCTGCCTAGTTCTTTCATATATTCGTAATAGGACTCATCTTTCCTCTTCTTCCTTGTCGACATGAATTCGTGTATTTCTTTTATATTTAATGTGTCTGGGAATTGTTTTTGTAATGCCATCTTAAAATCCTCGTATGATTTGAAGACACGCTCTGATTTCACCCATAGCTCCGCCGTTCCCGTCAGACAACGCCGCGCCACTATAAGTTCTTGAGTCCATGTCCATCCGAACAATTCTGCATTTTCATCAATGTCCTGTAACCACTTTGATGAGCTTAACGTTTTATCTGTGCCATCAAATTTCTCTATCAATCCTTCATAACACGTAGTCGACATCATATTGAAATGGCTGACCGCGTGGCCTCGCCTCTTCTCTTCTAGCATTGTTTTCACCCCTTCGCCTTCAATACCGTACGTTCGCCTTATTCTCAACACCGTAGTTCTCCTTCCCACCTTTTATATCTTCAATAATCAACGCCTTCCACTTGCATGTTATACTCGCCAACTCGCCACGCCTCGTGCTAATGCCGGTTTTGAGTAAAAATTTTATTTTCGCCTTTTTCTTCTCAAACACTATTATATTTCCATCCCGGACAAGCCCCCAAAAGTTGTGGGATGGAAATAATATAACAGAGTTCGTTTTACACTTTTTTACATTTTTGAAAAAATTTTACACCGGCCAACATAAAAACATAGATCGCATAACTACACTCACGCCATCTTGTCCCTTCCACACTCCTCTCGACCAATCACACAACACCTTTCAAAATGCGTTTCTTTCCACGCTCAACTAAAATTATATTCCTACATACATTTTGCTTTAATCCAAAAATTAAAGTCCGCAGAATTCGGCTTTATAGGTCCAGGAAGTTGCCCTTTGGTAGCACTTCCTCGTGAACCGTTAACAGTATCAAATAGTTGATCGATAAATGCCACAGCTTTCCCAGTAGTGGCCATTGTTTCGCTGACATTTTCACCTGAGATTGTAGTTTCTAAAATATAACAGACATAATTATTGAGCATATACTTTCTCTTTCAAATTTATAAATAATTAATAAACATTATGAGTAGTTACAAAATATGTAAGGAATATTTTTTTATTTAAAAGTTGAAACCTACTGAATAAGGAAGTATTTTTTAGCATTGCACTGATTGTTGTGGTTAAATCTTGAGCAGCAACACAAACCTTCATTTTTTCATTTTGTCTGCATAGATGTGGTGGTCTGTTAATCTTTTATGTATTCTGGTATGGCCTAATATACAATCGGTGTTATAACACTCTCTCTAACGACTCTGTCTTTCCATGTTGCAACATTCTCTTGAACATGAAATCTTTGGTGAGAAAATTATTTCTCAGGCTCTTTAGTAAATGTGGTGGATCCTAACCTACGCTTAAAGATATTCCTGATACAATAAAATAGAGAACAAGGCACACATATTATACATGGCTAGCGATTTTAATTCAGCAGCGATAACATCAACTTTAATATTGAGCAACTTAAAACAAATTCAAGATCTCTTAATGAAATGCCCTTTCTGATATCTACAAAAGCCATTTGGACACACATTTATTCTCAGCATCTCAACTAAAGGAACAACTTATTAGTATATCCGGAAAACTACCCCAAGGACTCTCTTTGCCTATAAAGGATGTGCAAAGGGATTTCAATGAGATATTCAAACTAGTAGAGAAGGGAATTTAAAACTAGTAGAACCGGGTTCCGAGTTCCTTGCCATCAACTTCTTAAAGACCTCATATATTGTTATGAAACAGTCTGACATACACCAATGTATTTCGTACGTAGAAGACAATTTTATGTGTATATTGCGTTAACCTGTATACAGCTTACACGACAAAAATGCGCCTTGCGAGGCTAAAGCATTCAGTCAACAGACTTCATTATCATGCGTCAGCAAGGACGTCAAATGCAAAGAATCATGGATAAAGTTACACAAACCTAACTTATGGTTGTTTACATTGTGCGAGAGACAGCTGATGCGCGTCATATGTCAGGATCAAGTTACGCCGGCGGTCATTAACGGTACGGGTGTCATAGCCTTGAAACCAAAATGCATATTACAGAAAAGAGATGCAACTATATATACATTTAATCATTTAGGGAATAATCTTTTTATGGAACCAGATATAGAAGTGCCAACTATGAATTCAACAATAAACAACATTTTTGACCTCAGCTGGAAGACCTTGGAATTGAATTTAACTACACTCAAGAAAACTGACTTCAACATAATTGAAGAACAATTAACTTATCAAAAGGAGCACGAAAGATTACCTATCACATCTTACGTCTCTACTCATGATATATATTTTTATTCTGTTACTTCTTTGCTGTTGGGATTGATTGCCTTAGGGAGTTCTTGTAGAACGAGAGCCCCCAAATCCACCAATGGTATCTATGGATACTATTTCAAAAGGATAAGTAGCAGGACCCAAATGAGACATTAGTCCATATTTACATTTACTTCTGGATTTGTTTCTTATACATATCTGACAATTATCGCAGTTTTTTTTTATATTATTTGCTAAATTATTTGCTGTATAGAATGGTATTATTTTGTTTTTCATTTGTTGTATTCCTAAATTACAATAATGATAGTGTACGTTTTCAATTACTTTCTTACTAAATTCTTCAGTCAGTATTTTCTCCTTTTTTCCAATTTTCTTATAAAATATCGAATCTTTTAGTTTAAATTTATCTTTATTAAATTTTATGTTTTCATTTTTATTTTGATCATTTTGTATATCTTGTAGTTTAATTAAGTTTGTAATCTTCAAATTGTCTTCTTGATTTTCATTTGGTTATAATACAGGGTTTCTGCTCAAACTATCTACTTCTAGGTGTATTTTCTGGTGAATATACTACTTCAAAATTAAATTGTGACAAATAATATGTAAGATCTCCCAGCTCTTCATCTGTTCTAGCCTTTATATTCATTTTCTCTAGAGGCTTATAATCTGAGAAAATTGTGAATTTCTTTCCTATGAGCCAGTGCTGCCAATATTTAATTGTTTCTTTTATATCTAAGCATTCTAGATAAATAGCTTTTTTTTTCTTTTGACTATCATTTAACTTTCTTGAAAAATATGCACAAGGTTTTTCTTCTCCATTTTGTTGTGGCTGTTTCAGGACAGTGCCCAATCCCTGTATACTGGCATCAGTGCGGATATTTATGGGAAAATTTGGATCAAAGATTGCTAAAATAGGTTTGGAGCAAAGTAGATTTTTAATTTTATCAAAAGACTCGACATTGTTCTGACCAAATAAATTTTTGACCTTTTCTCAACAAATTATGTAATGGATCCAATATAATTGATATATTTGGCACATATTTTCCATAAAAATTTATTTTACCTAAAAACTGTCTTGACATTTTTCTGAGTTTTTGGTATCGGAAAATTCTTGATAGCAATTAAATTATCTTTCAATGAAGTTACTGTATTATTTTTTATAATATGACCCAGATACTTAACTGAATCTTGTGCGAAGATACATTTTGAGAATTTCAATCTGAGGCCTTCCTTCTTAATTCCTTCCAATAACAGTGATAAGTGTTTAATGTTATCTTCAAATGTTTTGGAAAAAACTATAATGTCATCAATATAGTTCACTGTGAAACTTAACAATTTGTGTTTCCTTATAATGTTACTAAGTATTGTTTGAAAAATGGCAAGTGAAGTTTTTAAGCCAAAGGGTAAGCAGGTCCATTGAAAATGTCCTTCCTGAGTTTCAAAAGCGGTTTTTTGTCTATCCTCAATTTTCAGTGGAATGGACCAGAAGGCAGAGTTTATGTCAAGTGTTGAGAAGAATTACAATCTCTTGTTTTTACTATCAAATCTTCGATGAGTGGGAATGGTTGTGACTGGGGAATAACAATTTTATTTAAATCACGGAAGTCTATACACAATCTTGATCTTCTTCCCTCTTCCTTTTTATATGCTAATGTCACTGGGGCTGCGAAGAGGATAAGACTCTTCAATTAAATTTTTGTGTAATAATTTTGATATTTGCTGTTCTATTTCTTTTTTATCCTCAATGCTGCACCTATATGGTCTTTTACAGCAATATTTATCTATCAATAAATCAATATGTGCCTCATACCCCTTTACAGTGCCTGTGTCATATTTATCTTTAGCAAAAAGTGATTTATACTTACATATTAATTGATCTACTTCTGATTGTTTTTGAAAATCTAAGTGATTTATGGAAATGTTAAAGTCTACTTCCATAATATGAAGATATTATGTTCATTAAAGTTTTCTTTATATTCGAAATTGGGTCCATTACTAAATTCCTTACAGACCTCCTGATTTTCACATTTCTTATATAAATTATGTTGTTCTTTAATTTTGCTACCCGATAAGTTGGGAATAATTTTTGTATTCTTGAGACTTAATTGCTCTTCTATTTCCTTTTTTCGTATTTCTGAGATATTTTGTGTTATTTGTAATTTTTAATTTTGAACTAGTTTAAATTTTTGTATGCAATCTAATCCTATTAGGAAATCATAGTCAAAGTTTCTTCGTCTATCACAAAAATGTTAACAATTTTTCAATACCCAAAATTTTTATTTTTAAAGTTGTTATACCTATAGCTTTTTTCACACCATTAATCGTTTTTAAGTTTGCATTTTTAAGATTGATATTAGTATGGTTATTCTTCCAGGATAATAATATTGAATTTATTATGGATACATTTGATCCTGAATCATAAATTCCTAAGTCTTTCATGAAATCATTTAACAATAATTTTATTTTGAATAATGGTGGAATTATTAGTTTTTTGGATTGAATTCATTTAATTCTGTTTCTAACTCCGAATTGTTTACACTTTTAATATGATCCCTTTTTGAATTCTCATTATTTTTATTTTTGAACCAACATGAGGATTCAAGATGGTATCGGTTTCCTTTGTTTTCTTTTTCACATATTGTGCATGGCATGTTTAAATTTTTGTTCTTAAAACAAACAAAACTTCCTGTTTTATCTGTATTTCTTCTATTTACCAAGTGTTCTAGACTTCTAATATTATTATACAAATCCTCAGTTTCTTTTAATTTATTCCTGTCCATTCTATCAGTTATGTAATTTGGTAATCCTGTAGCAATAAGATTAATTAGAGTAGATTTATCAATAGATTCATTTAATTCCAGCAAGTCTTTATTTTTTCAAAGCATACTCTATTAATGAACCTTGGTTATATTTGTATAGTATTGCATATCTCGTTTGTGACCATCCTTTGTCCGCATATGTTTCACAAAAGCTCTCTTTCCAAATTGACCAGTTGGAATTTATTGTATGTTTAATGAGCATAGAACTATACCAGTCAAGCGATGCATCTTCTAGTAACAAACTTAGTACTTCAATCTTTTTTGTATCTTCATCTATTCCTATGCGAGTACATTATGTTTCCAAAATATTAATCCATTGGTATACATTTGAATTTTTTTTATTAAATTTTTCAGATAAGTATCTCATACTATGTGATTTAGATTTATCTCTCTTGATGTCAGCAAAATTTTCTAGAATTCTTGTTAACGCCTCCTCTGAAATTCGAGCCGTGGTTTCTCTTTCTCTGTTTCTGGTAAAGCCTCTTCAAGCAAATATTCATTAAACTGCATATTACCATCTTCATCCATATATAAACTGCATATCTAGCGTTGTTGAAATCCAAACTTGCCTCTTTTCATATCGCCTTTGCAATGTATTCTTTACCTTTTGGTATGTATTAGTGTTTAAAATAGCAGAGTGAAATTTTATCGGTTGTTTAATTTTTTATGTCACTTAGATGCTTCCATAGGTTAAACGTCAAATTCAAATGTAATGAAGTGACAGAACTTCATTTACATATTTATTGAATTATATTGAATGTAGTAAGATCGTCTCGCACGCTTATTGACCGAATTCAAAAAACCTTATTTTTGGCAAATCGAAAAAAACCTTTTGCTTTTACGACTTCGACTGTTTATCTTGACATAAATGTCAAAAGATGTTAGTTGTAGAGTTTAATTTTTCTTGTAAATAGAGAATATGAATCACAAATTTGAAATAATAAAAATGATTATTTTTTACGAACTTTTATGCTTTATACGAAACTTCTAAATAATATATTATTATAATATTCTAAAGAAGGTCTTAGCTTTTTAGCAATTAACAATCAGTCTCATGGTATTATTTTACGTAAATACACTGTAAGCACGGTTAAATAAGTTCTCAAAAAACAATCTTCTATCTTAACCATCTTTTTAAATTAGGAGTTCCCAATTTATTTACATAATATCTATAAAATATAAATATTTTCAAAACCTAAAAAGAACTATAAGAAAACAAATATATAATTTTTCTTATTAAGTATTTATGTCACAAAAAATATGGCAACTCGATATTAGCAAATAATTAATCAGTCTCCTGGTAGTTTTATTCGGTGGGTATGTAGTCTAAATAGCTTTAAATTAGTTCACTAAACTTATTTCTCCATTTTCTTTTCATTTTAAATTAAAATCGTCCGCAAATAATTTACAGAGAAACAAAGAAACAAGAAAAAGAAGCATAAATTATAAAATAGCGTGAATCATAGTTACATTTAAAAATCATTTAAGGAATTCCATCATTTAGTTACCGGTGGTGCAACATTGACATCTAATTCCTTAGGTTATTATTTATTACTATGAAATTAAAGCTTAAATGAGTTTCTTGTAAACATAATAATTAAAGGAAAGAACTATAAAAATCTGAATAAGTTTGGTATCAAATTCTTAACAATCAATTACCGTAAGTCTTTTTTTTATTATCGCTCAGCCCTTCTTTGCCTGTATAAGTCTTGACTGGTATGAATTTGTGTAAAGGCAACATTTTGATTCGTCTGTTCCGGGCACATATTTCAGTAAAATCCAATTGTTTATATGATTTTTTTACGAAAAAGAAAATAGGTTACTTTTCATCACCTTAATCATTTTTACGTCATTCTATACAATAGTATCGCCATTCTTAGTTTTATTAAAATTGTTTCCCCAATTCTCTTGGAATTTTTTTAAGTCATAAAAGTCTTCAAATGTACGCTCACTAACTATAAATCTGTTGCCTGATTTTCATGCATTTTATGATACATATTGATGTCCAGATTATAGGTCCAGATTTTTAATTCTTTTTTATTTCCTATTCTATAAGACTGTGTATGTTGTCGGCCTCATTTTATGTATATCTTTTAATTAAATATTAATGTGTAATAGACTTAATATTTAATTTTGTAACTGCGTAGGGATAAAGCGTTATGATAAATTTATTCTTGTTTTGACCTCCGCAATTATCCGAATACAGTAAAAGATTGATGTCTTCATCAATAGTAGCCCTGGATTCGGTACAAAGTTGTTCAAAATAATGTAGTAGACAAGAGCCTATTTCATTGGCACCTCTATTAGCGTCGGTCTCGTTCCAAAAATAATAATTTACATTGCTGTATGAGTCCTGAATTTTTCGTTTTACTTTTTTGCTTAAGGGGGCAACAGTGAAATTGTAGCTATTGAACTTATTTTTGTGATAGACAGCTGAGATGTGATTTAGGTGATTGAAGAACAGCTTGAAGATCAAACAAAATTACTTTATTGTTGTCATCGATTTTACGTCGGTCATCAAGTTTTTCTAGTCGACTGAGGGTTTATTATTCTAAGTGGGTGTCATATTTTTCTTGATAAACAGTTTTTTGCTCAGGCGATGAATTAAGATACTGCAAACAAGTGTCGAACTGATCCTTTCTTGGTCGAAAGAATGATATGTTGAACTGTGTAGTAAAAATCTTATAAAATGCATAATATTTTCCTGCAGGCTTATTTTTCTGTTTTTGTATTTCTTCAAAGTCCTTAAAAAGATCGACTATAGTTTTTCCACCGACCATGTGTTTAGGTGTCGATGATAGTCGCGTGTAATGAGAATCAATTCTTGGAATACAATCGATAAATTCTTTAATATCAAAATATAATTCTTTACTTGATCAATGATTACTGGTCATCCCGCTAAAATCAGTCTTCAAAATGCCATATTTAACAGTCTTATGCTTAACAGTACGAATCATACGATCGGATATATTCAAAATATTTGTAAAAAAGGTTTTGCAAACTCTAATGGAACTACCATCAACTATAAAATGGAAAGCTATATTACAATTTATTGGGGCTAATGCATTAGTATATTTATATCTGGGTGTGATATCAGACAAACACGACAAGATGAAAGATCGTGAGAGATTGTGATAGATTATGAATATCTCTAAGTTCCCAGTATGCGTCAAAAATATTTTGCCTTTGAACTGAATCGATCTTGCTAGAACATCGCAATCTACACTTATCATTACATGGTGGTTTAAGTTCACGAGCTTTAGTTACAATATTTTTGCTATTAATATATTACTTTCCAGAATTTCTCAATTTTTTAGCTTTAATTCGTTTCCAGTTTTCCGGTTGTCTCGTGCGCTTTTTACTTTTACGTATAGTAGAAACTGTAGATGTTGCTGAGGTTATCTCCTGTGTTAAATTATTTTGACTCTTTATGGTTTCTCCGTCTAGCCGTTTTGGTGACTCAGGTGTGTTATTGATATTCAAATATTCTTCCATAAGTCGTCAGAGCTATTAGATAATGAAGAACTTGAGTCTGAAGTAGAAGAAGAACTACTACCCGAACTTTAACTACGAGTAAGATGGTAATACCAAATGACTATTCCTTTCGCTATCCTGTATTTTGAAAGTAGGATCGCCATCGCTTAAATATGCGTCACTTTCTCCAGGATTAAAAGGTGACACGCGGTAATCTACCTATGCCTTTCTACGGCCTTCATTTTGTTCGAAATACTCTGCGACATTCAAATATTGTTTATTTTCTGGTTTATTGCGTACATCACTTAACATCTACAAGTAAACATAAATAATTAGCAGTCAAGTGCATTGTGGACCAAGCACAGTTGAACCAAAGGGTTCCGCAGCTTGGTTATGAAGAATCTTAAGGGCTTTAAAAATAATAACGAATTAAAATCAACCGCAAAAGTAAGTTGGTAATTTCATAGTAATTATTAACAGTAATATGAAAAACAAAGTTATGGGAAAAACTTATATATCTTTTAAATTTGTAAATCTATCTTCTTCAAACCAAATGTGGTTGAAATTCCATTTGATGTTCTATAACCTCAAATTTTTGTAGAATTTTAAATCCTATAGTTAAAAAGTTAGAGGGGGGAGCACAATTTTTATGACTTTAGGAGCTTATATCTCAATAACTACTGACTTAATGAAAAAAGCCAAAATGAAACCTCCTTATCATTTTGAAAGACCTGTCCAAAGATATATCACATGTCATATGTTAATTTTTTTTTTTCAATCCTCAGTTACATGAATGGACTGCTACCCTTAATTCTTATATATTTCAAAATTTTATTACAAAATAGTTTAGCGGTTCATAGAATACACCTATTTAGTAAATTTGGTATAGATAGAGTCAATGGTCTCCGAGTAAAATGACTGTGACATACGGACGGACGGACAGACGGACGTGACGAAACTATAAGGGTTCCGTTTTTGGCTACGGAACCCTAAAAGTGAGTAAACATAATTAAATATGCTTACATCAAATATCTTAGTGACAATTCAATTATTTTCACATACCTGAACATTTTTTATTTGTCTGGATTACATTTGAATTTTTTGTGATCGTGAAACGGACATCCTAATAAAAAAAGGAAATTTTATGCATAATTTTTGTTCAATATTTCATTTGAAAGTGACTTAACCCTGAACTCAAATAACACCGCAAAATATTAGCTAAATTATGATTTTTTTTCTTAGTATAGCACAGACTAAATACTAAATAACTAGAAACATATTATCATTATTTGTATTAAACAGACTTAACATTGAATCTTACAGAGGGTATCAATAAATTTAACAATTTTATTATAAAAAAGACTTATCCGTTTATATTTGGAAATACATCGGTGGCAAATAAAAGTCGTTTTAATGTCAGAGTGTGATTTATTGAGCGATGCGTCCCGTGCGGTAGTACGGAGCGGAATGAGACGACAATTTAGTGGTGGTTTACATTATAATTAGCGCCTGACAAAATCTATATGCAATTACGTTTATGTTTCGATATTTTCTCAAAATCACAACAGGATGAATTTATCGTACGCCCGCCTTAACATCTTCCCGGCCGTTGAAAGGTCACTTTCAACCTTTGAGATCTTCAGCAGTAGGTAGGGGACAGAGGTGAGTTAGCGATCGACCTCAGCAACTCTGAATACTCCGTCCGGACCAGGATGAAAATGCTTGACACGGCCCAGGTGCCGGTGCAATGGAGGTGTGAGGTCTTCTGCTATTAGAACCATGTCTCCAACGCTGAGCCGAGAGGTATTGCTCCGCCATTTGGTTCTCTGCTGCAATTCGGATATATATATTTTTTTGGCCATCTTAGCCAGAAATGCTTTCGTATGAGTTCCAGACGCTTGTATTTATATAATTGATTTCCACTGCAGGCCTTCGACGATGCCGATGATGAAGTGTCCTGGGGAGAGGAAACATAAGTCAACAGGATTGAATGTTAGGGAGCACAAGGGACGATTATTTAGAATCGCCTCGACTTGTGCAAATATAGTTGACATTTCTTCATAGGTTAAGTGGCTGTTGCCAATAACACGTTTTAGATGGTATTTTACGGACTTAATGCCAGCTTCCCAAATGCCTCCGAAGTGAGGAGCGTATGCAAAAATAAATTTAAATGTAATGCCTTGTTGAATTGCAAAATCAGATATTGAGGTTTGATGTTCCCTTACAAAATATCCTATCTCCTTCGCTATGGCTACAAAATTACGGCCGTTATCGCAAAATGTTTCTGTCGGTTTACCTCTACGCGCTATATATCGTTTAAGTGTCATAATAAATGCTTCTTTTGTTAAATCACTAACTGCTTTAAGATGAATACATTTATATCTTAGACATACAAAAAGACACAAATAACATTTTATCAAACGACTTCCACGGCCCTTTCGATTTATGCGAAGAAATGGTCCAGAAAAATCTAAACCAACAGACAGAAACGGAAAATCTGGATTTATTCTTTGAGAAGGTAAATCACCCATTTTGGGACTCAAGATTTTACCTCGCAAACGTCTACATTTAACGCAGTTGTTAACAGTACGTCTCGCTAAATACCTGCCATTTATTGGCCATATTACTTCACGAGCTGTGGCCAGCAATAATTATGGACCAGCATGCATGCTATTTAAATGTTCTCGCTCGAAATATAAATTTGTTAATTTATGTTTAGCATGAAGTAATATTGGATGTCCTTTTAAAAATGGAGAAAGTGATAGAATTTTGCTTTTATTGCTTAGTGGCTTTCAAGTAAGTTACATTCAATGGGAAATGACTCACGTTGAGCGATGACGCATAGTGACTGAAACGATTTATGTAATTCTTCTTACAGAAACGAAAAGAGCTGTTTTCCCTTTTATTATTTTAACCGGGCCTTAACGTTATTAATGAATTAATAGTACAGGATATTTAATGTTAATGAAAATATAATGCATTATTAACACGGCAGAATAAATTGGGACGATAAAAATCGTCGCTCATTATTATCGAGAGAGGGTCGCGTATTTAGTTAATCGGCATTGATATAACACACGTAAATAACACTAGTCGTCCGTGTAATTAATAATAATAATAGTAATGTTCGCATTAAAATGTTTGGCGCACAGGAAGTCGTCGTCACGACCCCGCGCCGCAGACCCCGGAGGACCAAAGCCCCGCGCACCGGATCCCGGACCTACGACCCGCACCGCCACTGCTTCCGCGCCCCTATCGCCCCACCCGCTCAGCCGAAGGGGAAGAAGGCGAAGGCGGAAGACGATAACATTTCGAGCGTCATCCAGGCGGCGCTCGAAATCTTCACAGACGTATGACGAAGTTCCTAACTCTACATTCGCGTCACCCCTGAGGATATTATACTGGAACGCCCGCGCCCTGCTCAACAAGGTCGCCCCCTTGCGATATCTACTGTCCGAACAGGACGTAGATATAACACGGCCCTGCGTCACTTGCCGCGACGCTCTATCGCGGCACTGACGCGCCTGTTTAATGGTATCCTGCGCACCGGACGATTCCGGCACATATGGAAAATTAGGCATATCATCATGATAAGTCGAAGATCTCTGTCGAGCTCCGAGGCGCGACGGTCATCGTCGCTTCCCCGCACCGCAGCCCCCGGAGGACCAGCGCCCCGCGCGCCGGAACCCGGCCTCACGCCCCGCGACGGCCCCGGCCCCGCGACCCGCGCCGGTGCGGCCGACGTGCCCCGCGCCAGCGCCGCCTCTGCGGCTCGCGCTTCCGAGGCGCCACGTCCCGCCCGGAAGTCGCCCGGCCTGTCAGCACGGCAGGCGCCTCCGCACCTTTCGCAGGACCAACTGCCCGCGTCAGGCCGACCTTGCCGCCTCCCCGGACGAGGTCTTCACCGCGCCCGCACCAACCGTCTCTCCGAGGACCGAATTAAATTCAGACATCGTGGTACTGGCGACTTGTCAAGGCCGGTATCTTCTCGCAGCAGGTGCTGCGGGCCATGAAGGCCAACATCGAAAGGCGAGAGGCGGCTCTGGATGAAGAAGACTACGACATGGACCTCGTCGATGAGGCGGCGCTAGAAACAGCCCGTTTCGCGCCGCTTCCGGCCCAAGGCGACTCCAGGGTCACGCTGTCAAGGCGGCAGCGACCCGAAGAGGAGGAGCAGGAGGTAGCAGAACCCAAGCGGCACTGCCCCGCCGGCCCGACCACACCAGCCCGCCCACTACCTCAGCGCGATCCCAGGCTACGCGCGCAGGTCGGCCTGACCGCCGCCCAGCCGGGCTGGCAGCCGGCCCCTGACGCCGCGCTCCACGCGTCGCCAATTGCGCCACAAACATTAGCGCCAACTGCGCCATCCGCGGCGCTCATACCGGCGCAAGTATGTATGTGTAGTATGTGCGCCCCGGCTGACATACGCCTCACCTGCCTGGTATGGCCTGCTCTCCGCCTGGCGAAAAGAAAGACTTCAGGCTCAACAGAATCTCGTACTACGCCGCATCCTGGACGCTCCTCGATGCGTAAGGAACTCTACCATATAGAGGGACTTACGAATCGAGAGCCTCGAAGACTTCATAACCCGTCTCGCATCTGCCATGTTCGCGCGCGCCGACGTGTCGGACATACCCGCACATGCGCATCCCGCACATACAGGACCTGGAACTCTGGCACGCGCGCCCCCCGGATAGACGCAGATACCCACGCGACCTCATCGCTCGCGATGAAGACCACGACCCCGCCTAGAGCCCTTTAAGTCGCCGCCAGGTTCGCGGATCGTCTCCTGCTGGGCCTCCCTCTGTTTCCCGAGGGTCTCACCCGGTAGGGACTGATCGCACGGGCGGCGAAGAGGCTCCTAGGCGGCTGCTAAGACACCATTACCTCGGACACGACCGCGGCAGCTCACTGCCGCCCCACTCACCGGACTCTACTCCAAAACACATTCCAACACAGGTAAAAACATTTTACCTTCCAATGACACGCCTGTCTTTACGGCCGGCGAAAGCCCCCCTACTAAATGGGTCACCATCCAGACAGTGGCTCCCCACGCCCCCACACAGGGGTGCGCGCGCAGACCTCACTTCGGAAATTTTCGTGGATCCGCCGAGCCGTTGCGGAGCAGTCCACACGTCAGTGTATACCTGCTCATCGTTCGGACCGTCTCTCAACGCCAGGATTTTCTGCGGCGTTTGTTTGCCAAACGTCGTAGAAATCCGCCTGCAGCTTGCTCCAGAGGGGAATGCCCTCGCCAACCGAAGCCCGGCTAGCGGTGCCGTCAGTCGAGGACCAGCGCCCCGCGCGCCGGAACCCGGCCCCGCGCCCCGCGCCGGCCCCGGCCCTGCGCCCCGCGCCGGCCCCGGCCCTGCGCCCCGCGCCGGCCCCGGCCCTGCGCCCCGCGCCGGCTCCGGCCCCGCGCCCCGCGCCGGTGAAGCCGACGCACCCCGCGCCAGCGCCGCCTCTGCGCCTCGCGCTTATGAGACGCCACGTCCCGCCGCTACGTAGCGCGGCTCTCAACCGCCTGCCCGCGTCGCCCGGCCTGCTTGTACAGCAGGCGCCTCCGCACCTTTCGCTGGGCCAACTGCCCGCGAAAGGCCGACCACCCGCGCCCCGCCTGCCCATCCCGGTGCAGCCGAGCGCCCCCCGCAGCGGGACCCCTCCGGCCCCGCCGCCCCGCAGCAGCCCCGAGCGACCCCTGCCCTTGCACCGTCTACACCCGCCACGACGACATGGACCTCGTCGACGAAGCGGCGCTCGAAACAGCCCGTTTCGCGCCGCTTCCGACCCAGCGCGACTCCAGAGTCACGCCGACGAGGCGACCCAGACCGGAAGAGGAGGAGCAGGAGACCGCTGATCCCAAGCGGCACTGCCCCACCGGCCCGACCACACCGGCCGCCCGACCTCTGCCGCAGCGCGACCCCAGACTGCGCGCGCGGGCCGGCCTGGCCGCCGCCCAACCGGGCTGGCAGCCGGCCCCGAACGCTGCGCTACCTGCGCCGCCAACTGCGCCGCCGATGTTGGCGCCAACTGCGCCACACACGGCGCTCACCGCGCCGTCGTACGCTGCCATTGTGCAGCCCTCGCCGGCACCCGCCCAGGCGCCTCCACCGCCCGCAACGCTGTCCGCCTCCTCGGACGGCGCTAGCGGAGCGCAACCGCCGCCGCCGCCGCCCCCGAAGCGCCCCCGCTACCCTCCGCTGGTGGTTGAGTCCCTCCCGCACTGGGCTCACCACTTCCGCCAGCTGAGGGACAAGCTAGGACATACGCCGAACGCCCGCCCCTTCGGGAAAGGCGTGCGCTTCACGCCATCCACGGACGGTGAGTACCGCACCGTCCAACGCTACCTCACCGACCTGGAGAAGAAAGAATTTCCTGGTTCAGCTACTCCTTACCGGCCGAGAGGAGCCTGAAGGTCGCCATCCGCGGCCTCCCGGTCCTGACGGAGGTAGCTGAACTGGAGGAGGAACTCAGAGGGCTAGGATTCACGCCCGAGTACATACGCCCCATCCGCGCCAGGAAGGGCAGACCCGGCTGCATCTTCCTGGCCATTCTCCGCCGCACGCCAGACCTCACCCCGGCAATCTTCGAAGTCACCGAGCTGCTTTGCATGCCTGGGGTAAAAATCGAGACCTGGAGGGGCAAGAAGGGCCCCGCCCAATGCCACAGGTGCCAGAAATTTCGGCACTCGAGCCACAATTGCCACCGCACGCAGGCCTGTGTTCGCTGTGGAGAGGAGCACAGCGCCAAAGACTGCCCACGCCCGCTGGAGGAGCCGCCAACCTGTGCAAATTGCTCGGGCCCCCATCCGGCCAACCACTCTTCCTGCCCGGTGTTCCGAAAGGAGGCACGGAACAAGAGGGCAGGGACAGTGGCAAGCACCACCGCTGCCAGACCGAAGCCCCATCCGGAGGTGGGGGCGGAGAAATCCACCCCCCACCTAATGGCCCCCGCAAACGAGCCAACAGCCCGGGGAAGCCAGACGGTGACGACCCAAAACAAGAAGAGGAGGAGGAAGAGAAATAGGAAGGTCAACTCCGCGCCCTCCGCCCCCGTCACCACCACCGCACCTACTCATCCGCCTGCCGCTCCAGCCACTTCATCTTCGGGACCGCCAGCCCCGAAGGGGAAGAAGGCGAAGACGGGCGGCACTAACACGGCAGTACTCGAGGCGGCCATCACCATCCTTATGGATGTTTTCACCGCCATAAAGGAGGGACGTGACCCAACGGACGCCATCCTGAGGGGCATGACGGAGCTTATCAAGAACCGCTAACATGCCTCTCAGGATACTATTCTGGAACGCCCGCAGCCTGAGGAAAAAGGCTGCCATGCTCAAGCATCACCTGAAGGAGCAAAATATAGACGTCGCTCTCATTAACGAGACGCAGCTCGGCCCTGGGGACCGTATTAACTTCCCAGGATACATTATCTACAGACAGGACGAGCAATCTCCCTTAAGAACGTACCGCGGGTTGGCGGTGCTAGTCAAAAGAAGAGTCGTCCATCAGCCCATCCCCAGACTGCAATTCGTCACGTTCCAGGCCCTCGGCGTTGAGATCCTGCATAGAAGTACTCCGCTGAGACTGTTCGCAGCCTATCGCCCGCCATACTCGTCGCTCGACACGGCGGAAGTCCGATCCTTACTGGACTCGCCGCACCCGAGCTTCGCCGCGGGCGATTGGAACTGCAAGCACCCGGCCTGGAACTCGATCACCACCGACCACAACGGGAAGCGACTCTTCGACGACGGAGAGGCGGCTGGTTACGAAATCTCCGGTCCTGACGTGCCCACGCACTACCCAGACTACACCAACCACTCTCCCGACGTGATCGATGTCGCCGTTCACCGCCGCCTCCACCGCCAACCCCTACTCGAAGTAATCGACGACAACATGGACTCCGACCACCAACCAGTACTCGCTGTCCTGGAGGACGAGCCCTTAAGGACCCTTCCCCCGCGCCCCCGTAAGGTCACGGATTGGAGTCGCTTTCGCGAATCTCTAGAAGCCAATACACCAACACGGCCCATCCTAACACCAGCAGATGCGGACAAGCTCGCAGAAGAGCTCACCGCCTGCATCGCAGACAGTATAACAACAGCCTCTCGCGAAGCAACCGCACGAGGACGCCTACCCACCATCCCGCGCCGAATCTTGGCACTCATCGCCGAGAAGAGGCGCCTCCGCAGACTTTGGCAGACCACCAGATGTCCCCAACTCAAGCATCGAGTCAACCGCCTATCTGAGAGGGTGAAGACAGAGCTGGCTCAATGGGCCACCGAGAGCTGGGAAGAGAGGATCGAGGAGGCGAGCGACGACTGGCCTTCTCTTCATCGTCTTTGCCGCCAACTCTCCCAGTCTCCCACCCCGGTGCGCCCACTGCTTCACAGCGACGGCACGCTCAGATACCGAGCCGAGGACCGTGCGGAGATCTTCGCACACTATCTCGAACATCAATTCGAACCGAATCCGGACGTGTTGCCCGAACACACAGCAGCAATCGAGCAACACCTTAGAGATTACTTCGCTGAACCTATAGCTCCTGAGGAAGACCCCATCATCTTCTCCCCGGGCATGGTCCAGCGTGCTATTGACAGGACAAAGCCAAGAAAGGCCCCCGGTGCTGACGGGATCACCAACATGGCCTTGCGTCACCTGCCGCGACGCACAATCGCGGCAGTGACCCGCCTGTTCAACGGTATCCTGCGCACCGGAAAATTCCCGCACATATGGAAGATTGGGCACATAATCATGTTACCCAAGCCCGGGAAGAATATCCTTAAGCCAGAGAGCTACCGCCCCATAAGCCTCTTACCGACCATCTCTAAGGTGTTCGAAACACTCTTGCTGCGGCACCTCACGCCGCACATCACTCCACGCCCGGAACAATTCGGCTTCCGAGCCGAGCACAGCACGACGCTCCAACTGTCGAGGATACTGCACATGCTTACAGCAGCCTTCAACAAGAAGGAGAGTGCTGTAGCAGTATTCCTCGACATGGAGAAGGCATTTGATCGCGTGTGGCACGACGGTCTGCTCTACAAGTTATCAACTTCGTCTGCGCCACGCCGTATCACAAGAGTGATAGCCTCATTCTTAGACCACCGCAGATTCCGAGTGGTGGTGGAACAAACCACATCAACGGAACATCCTATAGCTGCAGGAGTTCCACAAGGCAGCTGCCTCTCGCCCATTTTATACGCCCGTTACACAGACGATCTCCCCGCCGCATCTGGGTCCCATCTGGCCCTTTACGCCGACGACGCGGCGTTTGTCACCACATCGCTGCGGGATTGGCACGCGGCCAGAAAGATGCGGCGCGTGCTCGAAGCTCTCCCAGACTGGCTCGCAAGATGGCGACTGTCTGTAAATGTACCGAAGACTCAGGCTATTGTGATGGGCAAGGCCGCCAACCTTCCACGACCACTACAACTACACGGACTCGACATCCCTTGGACCCCGAAGGTTAAATACCTCGGAGTCACAATCGACCGCCGGCTGAGCATGAAGGCTCACGTCAACGCAGTCATCGCACAAGCGAAGATCGCCATGGCCGCCCTACGCCCGGTCATACAATCGAAGCTCCCCCTTAAAGTAAAGATCGGGGTGTATAAAACATATATACGCCCCCGTCTCACCTACGCCGCCCCTGCGTGGTACGGACTCATCGCAGCTACTCACCAGAAGAGACTCCAAGCGCAGCAGAATATCATGCTGCGCCGCATCGTAGACGCCCCCAGAATGGTAAGGAACACCACCATCCACAGGGACCTGCGGATGGAGAGCCTGAGCGACTTTATCGCTCGGCTCTCGACCACCATGTTCGAGCGTGCCGACGTGTCAGAGCACCCGCACATCCGGGATTTGGCACCCTGGCACGCTCGCCCCCCGGACCGGAAGCGCTACCCACGCGACCTCACCCTTCAAGGTGACAACACGCCGCCGCAGAGAGCCTAAGCCGTCGCCAGGTTTCGCTGATCGTCTCCTGCTGGGCCTCCCTCGGGTAACCGAGGGTCTCACCCGGTAGGGACTGATCGCACGGGCGACGAAGACGCTCTCGGGCGGCCCCCCACTGACACCACTCCACACAGATTGACCGCGGCAGCTCGCTGCCGCCCCCCCCCTACCGGACTTACCTAAAGAAAAACTGACACCGCAGACAAGGTAAATTAATTTACCTCCCCAAGGACACGCCCGTCTTCACGGGCGTCGAACCGGAAACCCCACGAAATGGGTTCAATCCCCAGAACGTGGCTCCCACGCCCCCAACAGGGGTGTGTGAGAAGGCCTCACTCAGGAAATTTTCGTACACTGAGTGAACGTCTCCGTCTGTCGTCGGACGGCTCCGCGCGGACTAGTTCAGCGCTGTTTCAATTATTCTCTCTCGTCTAATTCTCGAACTGCTCGAAGATGACCGGTCGCGGTAAAGGTGGAAAGGGCCTGGGAAAAGGTGGCGCGAAGAGGCACAGGAAAGTTCTCCGCGATAACATCCAGGGCATCACGAAGCCGGCCATCCGTCGTCTCGCTCGCAGAGGCGGCGTGAAGCGTATATCCGGTCTGATATACGAGGAGACCCGCGGCGTGCTCAAAGTGTTCCTCGAGAACGTCATCCGTGACGCCGTCACCTACACCGAGCACGCGAAGAGGAAGACCGTCACCGCCATGGACGTCGTGTACGCCCTGAAACGTCAAGGTCGCACTCTCTACGGTTTCGGCGGTTAAGTCGATCGATCGAGGAGGAATCATCGGAGATCCGCGACCCGCTTCAAAAGCACACGAAAAAAGGCCCTTTTCAGGGCCGCATATGAATCTGACGCCATCTCGATACTGATCGTTTCGAACTATACGTTACGTCGTACGATAATAATAAAATTCATTCATTTCTTCCTTCCTTCCTTACAAACAAACAAACAAACAAACAAACAAACATACATACATACATACATACCTATAATGTTAAAATGAAATATATACTATAAGAGTTTCGGTTTTAGGAGTTAGTAGTATGCAAGATAATGGATAGCGTTCGTCCCGTGTCGAGACGGACACGGAGTGAGTGAGGAGAGTCGTCGACTGTACATTATTGTTATTGTCATTGCACTTAATGTGTATGTGTATATTTATTCAGTACATTACCCAGGAACGGTACTATATAAATTTAAATTACCACACCTCGTAACGAAAAGTATTGCGTGCTTTTATTAGTTGCATTCGACGTCGTAAATGGCCGACAGTCGACGACGATTAGATGAAAATATAATTAGAAATATAATAAAATAAAATAAAAAAAATACAAAGAAATGTAATGTAAATCCTAGCGAAGCTGGTATGGGTCGTCGTGTTAGACGGGATTCTATCTCTCGTCGCGCTCGATCACGACGCGACCGACGTGTAGTACGTCGGTGTAATTCTTTTATTTCCTCTTTTCTTTAAACGATAGATCGACATAGATACTCCTATTCTTCTATTATTGCCGTTAATGTGAAAATATTACGTATTACGTATCCGTATCGGAGCTCGTTTCGCCCGTGTGGCGTGCGCCGAGTCGCGTCGTCGTGTTTTACGAGCCTCTACTTCGAACCGGTCAAAATGGCAAGAGAACCGTCTCATATCGACGGTGACTTTACGTATCGTCGGTGGGGTATCTTCGCTTCTGACACGTCGACATATCGAGATCGATATATCGTTTTTTGTAGAGAAAAATAACTTTTAAACGGGACCCGAGGTACGCAAGTAGTACAGTATCGAATTCAAATGCGAATCTCGCTTCCGACGAGGGCGCTGTTCGATCGTCGACGCTCCGGTTACGCGGCCAGGCTCAAAAGGGACCGCCGAGTGACATCGATCGTCGAGAAATTATTCGTAATCATGTAAATATCGTATTTAAAAAGACACCTGTTAGTGAAAAGTTTTAAGCGTTCGTACGAGAAAATGCCCGGCGACATCGCGGCTCTCCTTACGGTATTGCCGCGACCGTAGACACAACTGGCGACCTCTAGCCCCGCTTCGTTATCCCGCTCGAAACTCGTTCGCGCGCTATACGATAGGAACGATCTTGTTGTTGTTGTTGAAGTTTTTTTGTGAATCGGTGTGTGCGTGTGTGAGATTTATATCTAATCTCTCGTTTTCAAGAAAGAGGAAAAAGTAAAAGTAAATAAGATGGCCGACACCGCAGTAGCCGCCGAAGCCCCCGCACCGACGACCCCGGCGAAGAAGCCGAAGGCGTCCGCGGCCGCGGGCGGCGCCGCCGCCAAGAAGCCGAAGGCGAAACCGTCCCACCCGAAAACGTCCGAAATGGTGACCAGCGCGATCAAGGAACTGAAGGAGCGCAGCGGATCCTCGCTGCAGGCGATAAAGAAATATATCGCCGCTCAATACAAAGTCGATTCCGAGAAGCTGGCTCCGTTCATCAGGAAGTACCTGAAGAGCGCCGTCGAATCGGGCGCCCTCATCCAGACGAAGGGCAAGGGAGCGTCGGGTTCTTTCAAGTTGGAGTCCAAGTCGTCCGCGTCTAAGAAACCGGTGCCCTCCGGCGGCGGCGGAGCGAGCGCGAGGGGCGCCGCTTCGTCGGCGGCCTCCGGTAAGTCTAAGAAGGCGGCGTCCGCCGCCGGCAAGGGCGCCAAGAAGGCGGCGGCCGGAGGAGCGTCCTCCGGGGCGGCCGCGGCGTCCTCGCCGTCCAAGTCCAAACCGAAGGCGGCCACGAAAGACAAGAAAGCCGCCGCCGCGAAGAAGAAGCCGGCCGCGGCGAAGAGGGCCGCCGCCGCCGCGGCGGTCGCTTCGACGCCGTCCAAGGCCAAGGCCGGAGCCGCGTCGAAGGCCAAGAAGACCGCGAAACCGCCGACTAAGAAACCGAAAGCGCCGAAGCCGAAGAAGGCCGCCGCCGCGACTCCGAAGGCGAAACCGGCCGCTAAGAAAGCGACCGCCGCCAAGAAGTAGACTGGCTGCTGAGGGCGACGTAAAACAATTCACAAGCGTCGTGTCGTCGCCGCCGCCGGAGTGCTCGCCGACGACGATGACGACGGGGAGGCTCTGCGGTGGCGATAGCGCGTGCGGCGCTCAAAACTCGCACGATAAAAAGCCCTTTTCAGGGCTAACATATCATTCTCGAACGAAACCGACGATTACGTGTGCGCCTTCGATATATCGATACGTACGCGTAAATCGTTAAAAAAAAAAATTAATTCAGGCGACGAAACTACAATAAATAATAATAACGATCCGCCGATTAGAATGAAAAAAAAAAAAAATAATAATATTAATAATAATAAATGAAAAGTGATAATATCACGACACCCCGTTCCCCGTCCCATACTGTTAGGTATCAAATCGATGTCAAGTTTTGTATAGAGAAAAAGCAGCGCTGATCGATTAGTAAATTGATGAGAATTTCGATATATATAACGAGTCGGTTAGAAATAATTTGAAAATTTCTAATCAATTCAAATTAGAGAATTTTATATTTCATAATTCTGTCGCCGTCCGCTAGAGGGCCTCCCCGTACAGATACACGACGCAACCTCCCCACCCCCTCACGCCGCCCCGCGGTCACAAACAAGCTGAAACAGTCTCTGACACAATCCCCCCCCGCGCCCCGTCACCGTGGAGCGCGATACGAGCACCGTCGTGTTCCCGCCGCCGTCGATATATATATATTTTTCGGCGCGCGGTTAAAAAATTATTCAGTACGTAGCGAGCGTGGAGCGCGCACGTATCGTTTTTTTTCGTTTTGCCCGGTACGTAAAGCTAATAAGTCGTCATGTCCGGTCGCGGCAAGGGTGGCAAAGTCAAGGGAAAGGCGAAGTCTCGTTCGAATCGTGCCGGACTTCAATTTCCCGTCGGACGTATACACAGACTGCTGAGGAAAGGAAACTACGCGGAGCGCGTCGGCGCCGGTGCACCCGTTTACCTGGCGGCCGTGATGGAGTACCTCGCCGCCGAAGTCCTCGAGTTGGCCGGCAACGCGGCGCGAGACAACAAGAAGACTAGGATCATACCGAGACATCTCCAGCTCGCGATCCGCAACGACGAGGAGCTGAACAAGCTACTCTCCGGTGTGACGATAGCTCAGGGTGGCGTCCTTCCGAACATCCAGGCGGTGTTGCTGCCCAAGAAGACCGAAAAGAAGGCCTAGGTCGCCCACGGCGCCGAACCGAAGGTCGCGTTATGATGATATCGAATCGGTGCGAGTCCGTTCCGTGGTCGGATTCGACTCGCCATCGATTGTCGAAATAACCCGAAAAAAAGGCCCTTTTCAGGGCCACAAACTTATCATTGATCACCTCTCTGCGACCCGCACGTACATACGCGTGTGGAGCACACTAGCATATAAAATAATTTCAATCGATGACGACGTCTACCATATTATATATTTATATATATAAATACACTTGCACACATACATAGACACATCGTGAAATAACAGTAGTATAGACGATGGTAATAAAAAATGACAACAGTAGGAGTATATATAATTATAAGAATATTTATTTACCACGTTCCGATACGTTTCCATATCGAATAGGATAGGAGAAAAAAAAAAAAAAAAGAAAAACTACATTTTCATAATTTCGTCTTTAATACATATTACTTTTATTTGAGATATATATATACACACACACTGTATATATCTGTCTTTTAATCGTTTTCAAACGAAAGCGTAAACACAATATTATACAGAGTATGAATCTCGTTTTATTATAGTTATCAAGATTACATTTTGTTTTTTTTATTATTATAGAAAAATGCTTTTAGCATACTAAGCTTTTAGTATATCGATAAATGGTTAAAGAAATAAAGTATTTATCGAAAATAAAATTACACCCTCTCGCCCCTCGCTCTTCACGTGCCGAAAGTTCTCCCTTACCCGCGCAGACAACCGAAGACTACCCCCCCCCTCTGCCCCTTCTACACGTCCCGCAATCCTCACCGCGCCGGGCTCTCATTGGTCGAAACCGTTCGGTCGACTCGATAGCGCATCCACGCTTACCGCGCTACAGTTCTCTAGTTATCCAAGGGACCGAAAAAAAAATTTGTAGGATCAGCCGAGCCACGAGCGACATCAGTGTACAGAGCTCAACGCACGGACCGTCCCACACAGTAGGAATTTTTGCGCGTTTCATTGGAAACATCGCAAAAATCCGCCTGCAGCTGCTTGCTGCAGAGGGGAACGCCCTCGCACACCGAATCCCGGCTAGCGGTGCCGTCAGTCGCCGCTAGCCGACGGTCGCGAGTGGCCGAGAGCCCGCCATGGAGCAAGGAGCCCAAGGCAACGCCAAAGGCCCTTCTAAGGGCCACACACCTGCGCAGGAACCATCGCGTCGACGATCTCTGACGAGCTCCGAGGCGCGACGGTCATCATCACTTCCCCGCACCGCTACCACCGGAGGACCAGCGCCCCGCGCGCCGGAACCCGGCCCCGCGCCCCGCGCCGGCCCCGGCCCCGCGCCCCGCGCCGGCCCCGGCCCCGCGCCCCGCGCCGGCCCCGGCCTCGCGCCCCGCGCCGACCCCGGCCCCGCGCCCCGCGCCGACCCCGGCCCCGCGCCCCGCGCCGGCGCCGCTCCCGCGCCCCGCGCCAGCGCCGCCTCTGCGGCTCGCGCTGCCGAGACGCCGCGACCCGCCGCTACGCAGCGCGGCTCTCCGCCGCCTGCCCGCATCGCCCGGCCCGCCAGCACAGCAGGTGCCTCTGCACCTTTCGCAGGGCCAACTGCCCGCGAAAGGCCAACCACCCGCGCCCCGCCTGCCCACTCCGGTGCAGCCGAGCGCCCCCCGCAGCGGGACCCCCCCGGCCCCGCCGCTCCGCCGCAGCCCCGAGCGACCCCCGCCCCTGCGCCGTCTACGCCCGCCTCCCCGGAGGAGGTCTTCACTGCGCCCGCACACTCCGTCTCTCCGAGAACCGAATTAAATTCGGACATAGTGGTACTGGCCCGACTAGTCGAGGCCGGTATCCTCTCGGAGCAGGCGCTGCGGGCCATGAAGGCCAACATCGAGAGGCGTGAGGCGGCCCTCGAAGAAGACGACGACATGGACCTCGTCGACGAAGCGGCGCTCGAAACAGCCCGTTTCGCGCCGCTTCCTGCCCAACAGGACACCAGGGTCACGCCGACGAGGCGACCGAGACCCGAGGATGAAGAGGAGGCAGCAGAGCCGAAGCGGCACTGCCCCGCCGGCCCGACCACACCAGCCGCCCGCCCGCTACCGCAGCGCGACCCGAGACTGCGCGCGCGGGCCGGCCTGGCCGCCGCCCAACCGGGCTGGCAGCCGGCCCCGGACGCTGCGCTACCTGCGCCGCCAACTGCGCCGCCAACTGCGCCGCAAACGTTGGCGCCAACGGCGCCACACAAGGCGCCTAACGCGCCGTCATACGCTGCCGTCACGCAGCCCCCGCCGGGACTTACCCTGGCGCCTCCTCCGCCTGCAGCGCCGTCCGCCTCCTCGGACGGCGCCAGTGGAGCGCAACCGCCGCCGCCGCAGCCTCCGAAGCGCCCCCGCTACCCTCCGCTGGTGGTTGAGTCCCTGCCGCACTGGGCTCACCACTTCCGACAGCTGAGGGACAAACTAGGACATCCGCCGAACGCCCGCCCCTTCGGGAAGGGCGTGCGCTTCACGCCATCCTCGGACGGTGAGTACCGCATCGTTCAACGGTACCTCACCGACCTGGAGAAGGAAGAACATATCTCCTGGTTTAGCTACTCATTACCGGCCGAGAGGAGCCTGAAGGTCGCCATCCGCGGCCTCCCGGTCCTGACGGAGGCAGCCGAACTGGAGGAGGAACTCCGCAGGCTTGGATTTACGCCCGAGTACGTGCGCCCCATCCGCGCCAGGAAGGGTAGACCCGGCTGCATCTTCCTGGCCATCCTCCGCCGCACGCCAGACCTCACCCCGGCAATATATGAAATTACGGAGTTGCTCTGCATGCCTGGGGTCAAAATTGAGCCCTGGAGGGGCAAGAAGGGCCCCGCCCAATGTCATAGATGCCAACAGTTCCGGCACTCCAGCCACAACTGTCACCGCACGCAGGCCTGTGTTCGCTGTGGAGAGGAGCACAGCGCCAAGGACTGCCCGCGCCCGCTGGAGGAGCCGCCGACCTGCGCTAACTGCTCGGGCCCCCATCCGGCAAACCACTCTTCCTGCCCGGTGTTCCGTAAGGAGGCACGGAACAAAAGGGCAGGAACAGTAGCGCTCACCACCACTGCCAGACCGAAGCCCCATCCGGAGGTGGGGGCGGAGAAATCCACCCCCCACCTAATGGCCCCTGCCAATGAACCAACAGCCCGGGGAAGCCAGACAACCAACAAGAAGAGGAGGAGGAAGAGGAGTAGGAAGGCCAACTCTGCGCCCTCCGCCCCCATCACCGCCACCGCATCTACTCAACCGCCCGCCGCCCCAACCACTTCAGCTTCGAGACCACCAGCACCGAAGATGAAGAAAGCGAAGGCGGAAGACGCCAATACCTCGAGCGTCATCCAGGCGGCGCTCGAGGTTTTCACCGATGTGCTCCAGGCTCTGCAGGCCGGAGAAGACCCGATGGCCGTAGTCCTCAGGGGTATGACTAAATTCCTCGCTCTACATTCGCGTCACCCCTGAGGATTCTATACTGGAACGCCCGCGCCCTGCACAACAAGGTCGCCCCCCTGCGGTATCTGTTATCCGAACAGGACATAGACATCGCTTTAATTAACGAGACACATCTGGGCCCCCCGGACCGCATCCGCTTCCCGGGTTACATCGTATACCGGCAGGACGAAACCGCCCCCACCGGATACAGATACCGTGGGTTGGCGGTACTCGTAAGAAGGAGGATCGTCCACCAGCCGCTCCCTCGACTGCAGCTCAATTCTATGCAGGCTCTCGGCGTAGAGCTCCTGCATCGAGGCGCCCCTCTGCGGCTCTACGCCGTTTACCGCCCGCCGCTTGCGACGCTCGACCTGGCTGAAGTCCGGTCCCTTTTGGACTCGCCACACCCGAGCATCGCGGCGGGCGACTGGAACTGCCGTCACCTAGCATGGAATTCCAACTACTCCTGCCGGCGAGGGAAGAGACTATTCGACGACGGAGAGGCCCACGGCTACGTGATCTGTGGCCCCACGGTCCCGACGCACTATCCGGACCAGGACGCGTACGCCCCGGACGTCATCGACCTCGTGGTATACCGTGGCCTCCGTCGTCAACCCACACTAGAGGTCCTGGACGACGACCTCCAGTCCGACCACCTGCCAGTGCTCGCCGTTCTAGACGAACCACCGACAGTCGCCCTACCGCCTGCACCTCGCCGACTGACAAGCTGGACGCGCTTCCGCGACATCTTGGACGCCCACACACCGACTCGGCCCATCTACACCGCTGCAGAGGTTGACCAGCTCGCGGACGAGCTCACCACCTGCTTAAAAGACGCCATCACAGCCGCCTCTGTCGACCGACCCGCGAGGAGTCGACTCGACCCGCTTCCCCACCACCTACGCACGCTCATCGCCGACAAGAGGCGACTGCGCCGGCGGTGGCAATCAACCCGTTGTCCGCAGCTGAAGACCCAGCTCAACCATCTAGCAGAGAAGGTGAAGGCCGAGCTGGCGAAATACGCTTCCGAAAGCTGGGAGAGGCACATAGACAGTGTCAGCGAGGACTGGCCGTCGCTACACCGACTCTGCCGCCAGCTTTCTCAATCACCAGCCCCGACACGCCCACTCCGCCACAGCGACGGAACGCCGCGTTATCGTGCAGCAGACCGCGCGGAGATCTTCGCAGACCACCTAGAGAGTCAATTTCAGCCGAATCCAGACACGATGCCCGACCACTCTACAGCAGTCGAGCAACACCTTCGAGAGTACTTCTCCACGCCGATAGCTCCTGATGAAGACCCCATCGTCTTCTCTCCGGGCATGGTCCAGCGTGCGATTGAAAGGACTAAGCCAAGAAAGGCTCCCGGTGCTGACGGGATTACCAACACGGCACTGCGTCACTTGCCGCGACGCTCTATCGCGGCACTGACGCGCCTGTTCAACGGTATCCTGCGCACCGGACGAATCCCGCACTCATGGAAAATTGGGCATATCATCATGATACCCAAGCCCGGGAAGAACACCCTGAAGCCTGAGAGCTATCGGCCGATCAGCCTCCTGCCGACCACCTCGAAGGTGTTCGAGACGCTCCTGCTGCGCCATCTGGTGCCGCACATCGCACCCCGGCCGGAACAGTTTGGATTTCGTGCTGAACACTCAACGACTCTACAACTATCGAGGGTACTGCACAACCTAACGGCAGCCTTTAACAAAAAGGAGAGTGCCGGTGCAGTATTCCTCGATATGGAGAAAGCCTTCGACCGCGTCTGGCACCCAGGTCTGCTGCACAAGCTAGCAACGTCGACCGCCCCCCGTCGCATAGTGCGAACCATCGCCTCATTCCTGGAGGATCGACGCTTCCGGGTGGTTGTCGAAGACGTCCTGTCTTCCGAACGCCCCATCGCCGCCGGAGTCCCGCAGGGAAGCTGCCTTTCCCCAGTACTATACCTACGCTACACCGACGACCTCCCCGTTGCATCTGGGTCCCAGCTGGCCCTCTACGCCGACGATGCGGCGTACATCACCACGTCGCTCTCGGACCGGCACGCGGCCAGCAAGATGCAACGCGTGCTCGACGCCCTCCCCGACTGGCTCGCAAGATGGAGGCTGTCGGTGAACGTAAGCAAGACGCAGGCGATCCTGATGGGAGGATCAAGAACGCTCCCGCCGCCACTGACCCTACACGGTCAACCCATCGAGTGGTCCCCGACGGTCACATACCTCGGGGTCACTATCGACCGCCACCTGAAGATGGCCTCTCACATTGAGAAAGTCATCGCCCAGACGAGGGCCGCAACCGCCGCCCTACGACCAGTGCTCTCTTCGCGACTCCCTCTGCGAGTGAAGATCGGGGTGTATAAGACCTACATACGCCCCCGCCTCACGTACGCCGCCCCAGCGTGGTTCGCCCTGGCGAGACCGACGCTCCGCAAACGCCTCCAGACGCAGCAAAACATCGTGCTGCGTCGAATCGTCGACGCCCCGCGCTACGTGAGGAATTCCACGATCCAGAGGGATCTGCGAATCGAGAGCCTGGAGGACTTCGTCTCCCGCCTCGCCTCCGCAATGTTCGCGCGTGCCGACGTCTCGGAGGAGCCATCCATCCGAGACATTGCACCCTGGCACGCGCGACCGCCCGACCGGAGGCCCTTCCCGAGGGACCTGCTTGCGCCCCCCGACTCCGGAACGCCGCCGCGAGCTTCGTAGTCGCCGCCCGGCCCGCTGATCGTCTCCTGCTGGGCCTCCTCCGGGTCACCGGAGGTCTCACCCGGTAGGGACTGGATCGCACGGGCGGCAAGAAGCCCGGCGACAACCATCCTCGACTCCGCAGCCCACGACTGCCCCCCTCGGATTGACCGCGTGTGTAACCACCGCCCCCTACCTGACTTGACTACAACACCCGACACCAACACAGAGTTCTACGAACTCTACCACAAGACCTACTAGTCTTCACTAGTAGCGACAGACACTTCATGCAAGGGGCCCCGCCCTGGCCATGACTCCCCACACCACCCACGGTGTGTGCGAAGACCAGACCGTAAAAATTTGTATTCTCGAGTCTCACCCGTTCGAAGCGCGTCGTCGCCTCAACGAATATTCTCTGTGATCGCGATATACACTTAGACCGATAGCCATGCCGCCCAAGACGAGCGGAAAGGCCGCGAAGAAATCTGGCAAGGCCCAGAAGAACATCTCAAAGTCCGACAAGAAAAAGAAGAAGCACAAGAGGAAGGAGAGCTACGCCATCTACATCTACAAAGTGCTCAAGCAGGTGCACCCCGACACCGGTATCTCGAGTAAGGCCATGTCGATCATGAACTCCTTCGTGAACGATATCTTCGAGCGCATCGCCGCCGAGGCTTCCCGTCTCGCCCACTACAACAAGAGATCGACGATCACCTCGAGGGAGGTGCAGACGTCGGTCAGGCTCCTGCTGCCCGGCGAGCTCGCCAAGCACGCCGTGAGCGAAGGCAC
Organism: Hestina assimilis; assembly: GCA_023373885.1. NCBI lineage: Eukaryota > Metazoa > Arthropoda > Insecta > Lepidoptera > Nymphalidae > Hestina > Hestina assimilis. Next base: position 1,099,893 of record CM041740.1, read on the forward strand.
CAAGGCGGTCACCAAGTACACCAGCTCCAAGTAAGGAGAGCCGGACTCGCGTGTCGTCGTCTCCTCTTCGGCGATCGTACGACAGCTGCGCGACTCTTCGATGGAGTTTAAACGAAAAAGGCCCTTTTCAGGGCCACAAAAAGATTCACGACTACCTATTTTTTCTTTTCAAACTTCGAGAGCGTCTAAACTTCGCGTCTTCAATGATGCAAACAAAATATAAAAAAGTACTATATATATATATATATATATATATATATATATATATATACCATTATAGCGCGAGAGATCGATCGCGATACGATAGGAGACGCCCGAATTATTAAAACGAAATAAATACATTTAAACGAACACGCACGACGCGACGACGCACGTGATTCCCGCTGGCTCCTTTCCTTCCTTCCTTCCTTCCTTCCTTCCCTCCGCGACCGTTACGAGACCGCCCGACTGCCCGGTTCACACGAGTTACTATTACCATCATCATCATCAGAATTAATTACGTGGTACTCACGGTCATTCGTCAGTCGCGTTCACGCCGACGCTGCCACTCGACGAGAGTTCTTCATTCTGGGGAGAAATAAATAAATAAATTATTTACGTACATTACACACATTCAATTCGGATAGAGAGATAATACGAAGATACTCTTTATTATCTCTCCTTACCTTCGAAAATAATACTATAAACGAGATCATTGTCGATATTGATCACTTTTCATAGAACTGAAAGTATACTACGAAGAAAGCGAAGAGCTTTCTTTCGTGTTCGTAAACATTATAATATTTTTTTTTCAATACCAATTAGTCAAATTTTTAATCGCACAATAGTAGCGGTACGTATCGAGTACGCGCGCCGGGAGGGGGAGCGTACCCCGCTCGCTCGGCCGCGATCGGCTCGATTCGTCGTCGACGCTGACGCTGACGCGTACCTATAAATATAAGAGACGCGAGGCGGGAAAAAAACTCTATTCGCATTTCGACGTTCGGCTCGCGCGTACCGTACCCCGCCCGCCGCGTAGTGAACTCTTAATTTTTCTTTTCACTCTACACCGCCATACGAAAAGATGGCTCGCACGAAACAGACCGCCCGCAAATCGACTGGAGGTAAAGCTCCTCGCAAACAGCTGGCCACCAAGGCCGCCCGCAAGAGCGCCCCGGCCACCGGAGGCGTCAAGAAGCCGCATCGCTACAGACCCGGTACCGTGGCCCTCCGTGAGATCCGTCGCTACCAGAAGAGCACCGAGCTGCTCATCCGCAAGTTGCCGTTCCAGCGTCTGGTGCGTGAGATCGCTCAGGACTTCAAGACCGATCTCCGTTTCCAAAGCTCCGCCGTTATGGCGCTGCAGGAAGCCAGCGAGGCGTATCTGGTCGGTCTCTTCGAGGACACGAACCTGTGCGCGATTCACGCTAAGCGCGTGACCATCATGCCCAAGGATATCCAGCTGGCGCGTAGGATCAGGGGAGAGCGCGCTTGAGAAGTCTCTCTCTCTCTCTCTCGATTTGCGTACGTCACGTACGCGAAAGAAACAAAAAGGCCCTTTTCAGGGCCGCAAATATATCATACTATATAACATACACATCGCATCGAACGGTAGAGTTCGTCTCCGCCGAGGTTTCTATTATTTACGGAACGTTATACAGAAACGAAAAGAAAAAATAGATGTTTTCCCTTTTATCATATTTACCGGGCCTTAACGTTATTAATTAATTAATTAATTAATTGACAGGAGTACAGGATATTTAATGATCGTTATCGATGTTATAATGAAAATATAATGCATTATTACGTACGCGGCGTCAGCTAAATTTGTTTTCTCGGTACTCGTTATAGTTGAGACGGTAGAAATCGTCGCTCATTACTGTCGAGAGAGGGTGTCGCGTATTTAGTTAATCGGTATTGATACGACACACGTAAATAATACTAGCCGTCCGTGTAATTAATAATAATAATAATAATAATAATAATGATGATGATGATGATGATGATGATATTAGCATTAAAATGGACGTACTCCCCCCCCCTCTCCTTCACCCCGGGGACGCGCGCGCGGTGCGAGAGGGGAGGTCGATTTCTCCCGCCCCTCGCCCCGCACTCACTATATAAATATAACAGCGTCCGGGGGGAAATTTTCGTACACTGAGTGAACGTCTCCGTCTGTCGTCGGACGGCTCCGCGCGGACTAGTTCAGCGCTGTTTCAACTATTCTCTCTCGTCTAATTCTCGAACTACTCGAAAATGACCGGTCGCGGTAAAGGTGGAAAGGGCCTGGGAAAAGGTGGCGCGAAGAGGCACAGGAAAGTTCTCCGCGATAACATCCAGGGCATCACGAAGCCGGCCATCCGTCGTCTCGCTCGCAGAGGCGGCGTGAAGCGTATATCCGGTCTGATATACGAGGAGACCCGCGGCGTGCTCAAAGTGTTCCTCGAGAACGTCATCCGTGACGCCGTCACCTACACCGAGCACGCGAAGAGGAAGACCGTCACCGCCATGGACGTCGTGTACGCCCTGAAACGTCAAGGTCGCACTCTCTACGGTTTCGGCGGTTAAGTCGATCGATCGAGGAGGAATCATCGGAGATCCGCGACCCGCTTCAAAAGCACACGAAAAAAGGCCCTTTTCAGGGCCGCATATGAATCTGACGCCATCTCGATACTGATCGTTTCGAACTATACGTTACGTCGTACGATAATAATAAAATTCATTCATTTCTTCCTTCCTTCCTTACAAACAAACAAACAAACAAACATACATACATACCTATAATGTTAAAATGAAATATATACTATAAGAGTTTCGGTTTTAGGAGTTAGTAGTATGCAAGATAATGGATAGCGTTCGTCCCGTGTCGAGACGGACACGGAGTGAGTGAGGAGAGTCGTCGACTGTACATTATTGTTGTTGTCATTGCACTTAATGTGTATGTGTATATTTATTCAGTACATTACCCAGGAACGGTACTATATAAATTTAAATTACCACACCTCGTAACGAAAAGTATTGCGTGCTTTTATTAGTTGCATTCGACGTCGTAAATGGCCGACAGTCGACGACGATTAGATGAAAATATAATTAGAAATATAATAAAATAAAATAAAAAAAATACAAAGAAATGTAATGTAAATCCTAGCGAAGCTGGTATGGGTCGTCGTGTTAGACGGGATTCTATCTCTCGTCGCGCTCGATCACGACGCGACCGACGTGTAGTACGTCGGTGTAATTCTTTTATTTCCTCTTTTCTTTAAACGATAGATCGACATAGATACTCCTATTCTTCTATTATTGCCGTTAATGTGAAAATATTACGTATTACGTATCCGTATCGGAGCTCGTTTCGCCCGTGTGGCGTGCGCCGAGTCGCGTCGTCGTGTTTTACGAGCCTCTACTTCGAACCGGTCAAAATGGCAAGAGAACCGTCTCATATCGACGGTGACTTTACGTATCGTCGGTGGGGTATCTTCGCTTCTGACACGTCGACATATCGAGATCGATATATCGTTTTTTGTAGAGAGAAAATAACTTTTAAACGGGACCCGAGGTACGCAAGTAGTACAGTATCGAATTCAAATGCGAATCTCGCTTCCGACGAGGGCGCTGTTCGATCGTCGACGCTCCGGTTACGCGGCCAGGCTCAAAAGGGACCGCCGAGTGACATCGATCGTCGAGAAATTATTCGTAATCATGTAAATATCGTATTTAAAAAGACACCTGTTAGTGAAAAGTTTTAAGCGTTCGTACGAGAAAATGCCCGGCGACATCGCGGCTCTCCTTACGGTATTGCCGCGACCGTAGACACAACTGGCGACCTCTAGCCCCGCTTCGTTATCCCGCTCGAAACTCGTTCGCGCGCTATACGATAGGAACGATCTTGTTGTTGTTGTTGAAGTTTTTTTGTGAATCGGTGTGTGCGTGTGTGAGATTTATATCTAATCTCTCGTTTTCAAGAAAGAGGAAAAAGTAAAAGTAAATAAGATGGCCGACACCGCAGTAGCCGCCGAAGCCCCCGCACCGACGACCCCGGCGAAGAAGCCGAAGGCGTCCGCGGCCGCGGGCGGCGCCGCCGCCAAGAAGCCGAAGGCGAAACCGTCCCACCCGAAAACGTCCGAAATGGTGACCAGCGCGATCAAGGAACTGAAGGAGCGCAGCGGATCCTCGCTGCAGGCGATAAAGAAATATATCGCCGCTCAATACAAAGTCGATTCCGAGAAGCTGGCTCCGTTCATCAGGAAGTACCTGAAGAGCGCCGTCGAATCGGGCGCCCTCATCCAGACGAAGGGCAAGGGAGCGTCGGGTTCTTTCAAGTTGGAGTCCAAGTCGTCCGCGTCTAAGAAACCGGTGCCCTCCGGCGGCGGCGGAGCGAGCGCGAGGGGCGCCGCTTCGTCGGCGGCCTCCGGTAAGTCTAAGAAGGCGGCGTCCGCCGCCGGCAAGGGCGCCAAGAAGGCGGCGGCCGGAGGAGCGTCCTCCGGGGCGGCCGCGGCGTCCTCGCCGTCCAAGTCCAAACCGAAGGCGGCCACGAAAGACAAGAAAGCCGCCGCCGCGAAGAAGAAGCCGGCCGCGGCGAAGAGGGCCGCCGCCGCCGCGGCGGTCGCTTCGACGCCGTCCAAGGCCAAGGCCGGAGCCGCGTCGAAGGCCAAGAAGACCGCGAAACCGCCGACTAAGAAACCGAAAGCGCCGAAGCCGAAGAAGGCCGCCGCCGCGACTCCGAAGGCGAAACCGGCCGCTAAGAAAGCGACCGCCGCCAAGAAGTAGACTGGCTGCTGAGGGCGACGTAAAACAATTCACAAGCGTCGTGTCGTCGCCGCCGCCGGAGTGCTCGCCGACGACGATGACGACGGGGAGGCTCTGCGGTGGCGATAGCGCGTGCGGCGCTCAAAACTCGCACGATAAAAAGCCCTTTTCAGGGCTAACATATCATTCTCGAACGAAACCGACGATTACGTGTGCGCCTTCGATATATCGATACGTACGCGTAAATCGTTAAAAAAAAAAATTAATTCAGGCGACGAAACTACAATAAATAATAATAACGATCCGCCGATTAGAATGAAAAAAAAAAAAAAAATAATAATATTAATAATAATAAATGAAAAGTGATAATATCACGACACCCCGTTCCCCGTCCCATACTGTTAGGTATCAAATCGATGTCAAGTTTTGTATAGAGAAAAAGCAGCGCTGATCGATTAGTAAATTGATGAGAATTTCGATATATATAACGAGTCGGTTAGAAATAATTTGAAAATTTCTAATCAATTCAAATTAGAGAATTTTATATTTCATAATTCTGTCGCCGTCCGCTAGAGGGCCTCCCCGTACAGATACACGACGCAACCTCCCCACCCCCTCACGCCGCCCCGCGGTCACAAACAAGCTGAAACAGTCTCTGACACAATCCCCCCCCGCGCCCCGTCACCGTGGAGCGCGATACGAGCACCGTCGTGTTCCCGCCGCCGTCGATATATATATATTTTTCGGCGCGCGGTTAAAAACTTTTTGGTCCTCCGCAGTCAGCCGACTCGGACGGACCTCTTGAGCACAGCTCCTTGTTGTGCTCGCCCCAGCACGCGCTCCTTGCCGCGTGCACCCCGTGCGCTCCTTGCGCACTCCGCCGCCGCCTTGAGTGCCCCGCACTCGAGGCCCCGCTGCGTGCTCCGCACGCCCAGCCGCGTGCCCCGCACGCCCGCCTCCGCCAGGACCAAGTGCTCTTCGGACCTTAAGTGATTCTGTGTCGTGTACGCCCGTTGCGTTCGCAGAATAGTGCTAACGGACTACGTGCAAGTGCCAGTGAGTGGTGAAGAACAGGACCGATAGTGTAGTGTAGTAAGTGCAGCCGGTTCCCGGAGCCGTAAGTACTCACACTTATTAGTTTAGGCACACACCCCCGTCACCTACGGACAGGGATTCCGCAGGGAAAACACACCGTAGGCACTCATCTCCCTGCCGCCCCAGGCAGGGAGGAACGAACAACAAGACCCAACCCCGGCTCCACCATGGACGCCCTTTCCCCGGCCGAGCTCAAGGCCTTTTTGAGGTTCTTGGTGGCAAAGCACCCTGAATCTATTGCGGAGTTCCGCTCGGCCCAAGCCTCCTCAAGGCTGACCGAAAAACCCTCCCCGCCCCCGCTCCCGCGCCGGCCCCCAGTGGCCCCCGCAGCACCGGTGTCCCCATGGACACCGACTCCCGAGGTCCCCTCGCCCCCGCCCTCGCCGACCGAGTCGACCTCCTCGACCTCTTCCGCCTCCTCCTCTCCGACCTCATCGGACAGCGAGGAGAACGACGGTTTTCAGACCGTCGGCGGCAAAAAGCGGAAGGCAAAAGCCCCTAAGGCCCCACCGCCCCTAAAAGGCGACTGCCCCAATCGTCGCCGCCCGCCCCCCGGTCGCCCGCAAGGCCGACCCCCCTCACCCAGCCCGACCGTCGCTGCCCCCGCACCGAACGCGGACCCAGCCGCCAAGGCCCTCCCCATCTTCATCCGGGACAAATCGTGCTGGATGAGAGTATCCGCCGCCCTCGCGGCGAAAAAGATACATTTCACAAGCGCCCGCCCCACTGCACAAGGCATCCGCGTCCAAGTGCAGAATTCCGAGACCCACCGCAGGTTCACTGCTGCCCTGAGAGTCGACAAAGTCGACTTTCATTCCTACACCCTCGACGAGGACCGCGAACTACGCGTGGTCATCAGAGGGATGCCAAAGGAGATTAGCTCCGAATTTATTAAAGAGGACTTAGTGTCCCAGGGCTTTCCCGTACGGCAGGTACACCGAATGTACCGGAAAAACACTGACAGCACGACGCTGTTCAATACTATCTTGGTCATCCTCGACCTCACTCCCGAGGGTAAGGCCATCTTTAACGTCAAGACCGTGGCTCAACTGTCCGGTCTTAGAGTAGAGGTCCCCACCACAGGGGACTCCCCGGGCAGTGTCACAACTGCCAATACTACGGCCACTCGGCCAAGAATTGCGAGATCCGCCCCAGGTGCGTCAAGTGCCTGGACGATCACGGGACGCCCGACTGTCCCAGAAAGGTCCCAGACCCGGAAGTCACCCCCAGCTGCATCCTCTGTAGAACGCAGGGACACCCTGCGAGCTACAGGGGCTGCAGCAAAGCCCCGCGGCGGCACCGGGCCGCCGCGAGGACGGCACCCGTCAAGCGGGCCATATCCCGCCCCAAAAATTCAGCCCCTCAGGCGAAAGCCCCGGCCCCTCAGGCCACCACTTCGGCCCCCGCGGCCTCGTTCGTGAACACGAACCTCCCCGCGGACTCCGTCTGGAGGAAACTCCCAGCCCCCAGACCAGCGACGACACCCACAACGGCCGTCGCTAAACCCCCTCAGCCCAAGCCCTCCCAGGCCGCCCCGGCCTCACCCTCGTCCTCCTCAGACTTCGCACTCGTGTCGAAGTTCCTGAAGTCCTTCGACATGAAGGAACTCAACACGTTCGCCGGCAAGCTCCGCGACCCGACCATCTGCAACGTCGATGCGCTGACGCAGCACATCGACCTTGTGTCGGTAATCATCAACTTCAATGGCAGCGACTAGTAGGGTAAAACCACGGTCCCTGAGCCTCGTCACGTTCAACGCAAACGGCCTTATCCAACAGATCGACCTTGTTCGCGAGTTTTTAAAATCCCACCAATCCGACGTCATGCTAGTGCAAGAGACCTTCTTAAAACCGAGCATGCGCGACCCCAAAGTTTCAAATTACCGATCCATCCGCGACGACAGAGCCACCCGCTTCGGCGGAACTCTGATCTATTACAAAAGGTCCCTGCACTGCGTGCCGCTGGATCCTCCACCGCTTTCGAATATCGAGGCGTCGATTTGTCAGATCAGTATGACGGGCCATCAGCCTATCGTACTCGCTTCCGTCTACCTATCGCCCAACAAAACCCTACTCGAGAGCGACCTTAGGTCGCTCCTATCGATGGGAGGCGCGGTCCTTCTGGCCGGCGACCTCAACAGTAAGCACCCCCGCTGGCACTCTAGCGTATCCAATAGTAACGGACTAATTCTCGACAGACTGACTTCACTGCCGACTCTCAACTTTGAGGTCATAGCTCCCATGACGTTCACTAGATACCCCAACAGAGGAACGAACGACAGACCCGACGTGCTCGACATAGCCATCTTGAAAGACGTAACGCTCCAGTTGCGCTCGATCGAGACGCTATCCGAGCTAGACTCCGACCATAGGCCGGTCCTAATCCAGCTAGGACCCGTCGTGCATTCCACACCCCCGACTAAGACCCTAGTGGACTGGAGGAAGCTCCACGAGCAACTCCGGTCGGTAGAATCGACCCCCTAGACGGAATACCTGACGAAATCGACTCCGTCGAGACCGCGAAAGCGGCCGCGTCTAAACTCACCGACAACATCCGCGACAAAATAGACAGTTGCTCCAGGGAGGTCCCAATCCGCCCGGACGGGCGCTGGGAGCTCCCGGAGGACCTGAGGGATCTCCTCAGACGTAAAAACGCGTTCACTAGAGCCCATGACTCCTATCCGACCGACGACAACCGGAGGCGACTCCGGGCCCTACAGAGGAAGGTCAAAGCTCGCTTTGCCCAACTCAGGGACGACCGACTCGGCAGGTATCTCCAAGAGCTAGCGCCCTCTCACCTGGCCTACTGGGCGATGGCGCGAACTCTGAAAGATCCGACCGTCTCCACGATGCCGCCCCTCTTGCGTCCGAACCAACCCCTCGCATCCGACGACTCTGATAAGGCCGAGTGCTTGGCTGACAGCCTCGAATCCCAATGCTCCCCCAGCTCCCAACCAGTCGACCCCGAGCACCTCCTCAAGGTGAACTCGGAGGTCGAACGTAGGATCTCCCTGGCCCCGACGGACGAGCCGCTGTCGCCGACGACAGCGGACGAGGTCGAATCCATTATTAAGGCCCTCAAGGTCAAAAATCTCCCGGACCCGACCGAATCTCCAATAGGACTCTGAAGCTCCTCCCGACTCAGATCATCGAGCTATTAGTGCTCATTTTCAACGCCCTTCTGGCAGGATGCTCCTTCCCAGATCAGTGGAAGGAAGCGATAGTCATAGGGATCCCGAAGCCCGGGAAACCTAAAACCTTCCCACCAGCTACCGACCCATATCGTTGATCAGCTGTCTCGGTAAGATCTACGAGAGGATCTTACTCATTAGGATCAAGGCCGTCGTTGAGGCCAAAAACATAATGATCAACGAACAGTTCGGCTTTCGAGCCCGTCATTCATGCACCGATCAAGTGTACCGCCTAACGGAACACATCCTCCAGGGCTTCACCCAATCGCGCTCCACCGCAACGGTGGCTCTCTTCTTCGACGTCGCAAAGGCGTTCGACAAAGTCTGGCACGACGGCTTGATATACAAGCTGTTCGATTACGGCCTGCCAGACAGACTCGTGCTCATCATACGAGACTACCTGTCCAACCGCTCCTTCCGCTACCGAGTCGAGGGTACGCTGTCTTCCCGACGCACCCTACGCGCCGGAGTCCCCCAGGGCTCCGTGCTCTCACCCGTTCTGTACAATCTGTACACCAACGACATACCAAAGTCGAATCCCAACGATCGCGTAGGCTTAGCTCTCTTCGCTGACGACACAGCCCTCTATACCACATCCAACAGACCCGACCTTCTGACTAGCCGCCTCCAGACCGCGGTCAACGCCTTAGGCGATTGGTTTAGGAAATGGAGGATCGAAGTCAATCCCGACAAAAGTGCAGCGGTGCACTTCACCAGACACGCCGTCAGAAACTACTGGAGGCTCGGTCAACCGGGAGACATCCTGCTCTTCGGCCAACCTATTCCTTGGAAAAAGGAGGCCAAATACCTAGGCGTCACGCTCGACACCAAGCTAAATTTCCAGTCCCACATATCGAAAGTTAGGAACAGAGCCGCCTTCGTGCTCGGAAGGCTCTACATGATGATAGGCGGACGGAGTAAATTGTCGCTTAGAAATAAGCGAACACTTTACAAAACCGTCGTTCGTCCTATACTAACGTACGCGAGTCCCGTCTTCGCCCATGTCAGTTCTTCGCAATTAGCGAAATTTCAAGTCATTCAGAATAGGTTTCTGCGCATGGCCACGGGCTGTCCGTGGTACATGCGCAACGTAGATCTCCACAGAGACTTCGATCTCGATTCCATAGCGAAATTCATGAAAAGCTCTCCAAGAGCTTTTTCGAGAAAGCCCTATCCCACCCGAACCCCCTCGTCAGACAGGCCGCCACTTACACGAGTAGAGGTGACATACCGACACGACTCAGGCGTCCCAAGCACGTCCTGCAAGACCCAGACGATAGCATCACGACAGCTAACGCCCCATACACGAACAGAACACGACACCAGACACACATGCTGCAGCGTCTCCGCCGGCGGAGACGAGGACCCTTGTTTCGCACAGCCCGACACAACGCCAACTCGACCGCTCACCCCGGACGGTGAGCACCGCGCCGCGTACGGTCGCTAGACTGCGCTCCGGAGCGCTCCCTCCCTCCCGATGACGTCCCAAGTCTAGGCTCGACCTCACAGGAGGGGCCCTTGGGACGGATTCAACTTGTGCCCCGCGTGGCAGTCCATCTTTTACCGGCCGAGGTCTCCAGACCCGGCCCCCACCGGTGACGCTGTCAAGGCCACTAGGGCCAACAGCAATGGACACTCCGAAAAAAAAAAAAAAAAAGCGGGAAAAAAAACTCTATTCGCATTTCGACGTTCGGCTCGCGCGTACCGTACCCCGCCCGCCGCGTAGTGAACTCTTAATTTTTCTTTTCACTCTACACCGCCATACGAAAAGATGGCTCGCACGAAACAGACCGCCCGCAAATCGACTGGAGGTAAAGCTCCTCGCAAACAGCTGGCCACCAAGGCCGCCCGCAAGAGCGCCCCGGCCACCGGAGGCGTCAAGAAGCCGCATCGCTACAGACCCGGTACCGTGGCCCTCCGTGAGATCCGTCGCTACCAGAAGAGCACCGAGCTGCTCATCCGCAAGTTGCCGTTCCAGCGTCTGGTGCGTGAGATCGCTCAGGACTTCAAGACCGATCTCCGTTTCCAAAGCTCCGCCGTTATGGCGCTGCAGGAAGCCAGCGAGGCGTATCTGGTCGGTCTCTTCGAGGACACGAACCTGTGCGCGATTCACGCTAAGCGCGTGACCATCATGCCCAAGGATATCCAGCTGGCGCGTAGGATCAGGGGAGAGCGCGCTTGAGAAGTCTCTCTCTCTCTCTCTCTCGATTTGCGTACGTCACGTACGCGAAAGAAACAAAAAGGCCCTTTTCAGGGCCGCAAATATATCATACTATATAACATACACATCGCATCGAACGGTAGAGTTCGTCTCCGCCGAGGTTTCTATTATTTACGGAACGTTATACAGAAACGAAAAGAAAAAATAGATGTTTTCCCTTTTATCATATTTACCGGGCCTTAACGTTATTAATTAATTAATTAATTAATTGACAGGAGTACAGGATATTTAATGATCGTTATCGATGTTATAATGAAAATATAATGCATTATTACGTACGCGGCGTCAGCTAAATTTGTTTTCTCGGTACTCGTTATAGTTGAGACGGTAGAAATCGTCGCTCATTACTGTCGAGAGAGGGTGTCGCGTATTTAGTTAATCGGTATTGATACGACACACGTAAATAATACTAGCCGTCCGTGTAATTAATAATAATAATAATAATAATAATAATGATGATGATGATGATGATGATATTAGCATTAAAATGGACGTACTCCCCCCCCCTCTCCTTCACCCCGGGGACGCGCGCGCGGTGCGAGAGGGGAGGTCGATTTCTCCCGCCCCTCGCCCCGCACTCACTATATAAATATAACAGCGTCCGGGGGGAAATTTTCGTACACTGAGTGAACGTCTCCGTCTGTCGTCGGACGGCTCCGCGCGGACTAGTTCAGCGCTGTTTCAACTATTCTCTCTCGTCTAATTCTCGAACTACTCGAAAATGACCGGTCGCGGTAAAGGTGGAAAGGGCCTGGGAAAAGGTGGCGCGAAGAGGCACAGGAAAGTTCTCCGCGATAACATCCAGGGCATCACGAAGCCGGCCATCCGTCGTCTCGCTCGCAGAGGCGGCGTGAAGCGTATATCCGGTCTGATATACGAGGAGACCCGCGGCGTGCTCAAAGTGTTCCTCGAGAACGTCATCCGTGACGCCGTCACCTACACCGAGCACGCGAAGAGGAAGACCGTCACCGCCATGGACGTCGTGTACGCCCTGAAACGTCAAGGTCGCACTCTCTACGGTTTCGGCGGTTAAGTCGATCGATCGAGGAGGAATCATCGGAGATCCGCGACCCGCTTCAAAAGCACACGAAAAAAGGCCCTTTTCAGGGCCGCATATGAATCTGACGCCATCTCGATACTGATCGTTTCGAACTATACGTTACGTCGTACGATAATAATAAAATTCATTCATTTCTTCCTTCCTTCCTTACAAACAAACAAACAAACAAACATACATACATACCTATAATGTTAAAATGAAATATATACTATAAGAGTTTCGGTTTTAGGAGTTAGTAGTATGCAAGATAATGGATAGCGTTCGTCCCGTGTCGAGACGGACACGGAGTGAGTGAGGAGAGTCGTCGACTGTACATTATTGTTGTTGTCATTGCACTTAATGTGTATGTGTATATTTATTCAGTACATTACCCAGGAACGGTACTATATAAATTTAAATTACCACACCTCGTAACGAAAAGTATTGCGTGCTTTTATTAGTTGCATTCGACGTCGTAAATGGCCGACAGTCGACGACGATTAGATGAAAATATAATTAGAAATATAATAAAATAAAATAAAAAAAATACAAAGAAATGTAATGTAAATCCTAGCGAAGCTGGTATGGGTCGTCGTGTTAGACGGGATTCTATCTCTCGTCGCGCTCGATCACGACGCGACCGACGTGTAGTACGTCGGTGTAATTCTTTTATTTCCTCTTTTCTTTAAACGATAGATCGACATAGATACTCCTATTCTTCTATTATTGCCGTTAATGTGAAAATATTACGTATTACGTATCCGTATCGGAGCTCGTTTCGCCCGTGTGGCGTGCGCCGAGTCGCGTCGTCGTGTTTTACGAGCCTCTACTTCGAACCGGTCAAAATGGCAAGAGAACCGTCTCATATCGACGGTGACTTTACGTATCGTCGGTGGGGTATCTTCGCTTCTGACACGTCGACATATCGAGATCGATATATCGTTTTTTGTAGAGAAAAATAACTTTTAAACGGGACCCGAGGTACGCAAGTAGTACAGTATCGAATTCAAATGCGAATCTCGCTTCCGACGAGGGCGCTGTTCGATCGTCGACGCTCCGGTTACGCGGCCAGGCTCAAAAGGGACCGCCGAGTGACATCGATCGTCGAGAAATTATTCGTAATCATGTAAATATCGTATTTAAAAAGACACCTGTTAGTGAAAAGTTTTAAGCGTTCGTACGAGAAAATGCCCGGCGACATCGCGGCTCTCCTTACGGTATTGCCGCGACCGTAGACACAACTGGCGACCTCTAGCCCCGCTTCGTTATCCCGCTCGAAACTCGTTCGCGCGCTATACGATAGGAACGATCTTGTTGTTGTTGTTGAAGTTTTTTTGTGAATCGGTGTGTGCGTGTGTGAGATTTATATCTAATCTCTCGTTTTCAAGAAAGAGGAAAAAGTAAAAGTAAATAAGATGGCCGACACCGCAGTAGCCGCCGAAGCCCCCGCACCGACGACCCCGGCGAAGAAGCCGAAGGCGTCCGCGGCCGCGGGCGGCGCCGCCGCCAAGAAGCCGAAGGCGAAACCGTCCCACCCGAAAACGTCCGAAATGGTGACCAGCGCGATCAAGGAACTGAAGGAGCGCAGCGGATCCTCGCTGCAGGCGATAAAGAAATATATCGCCGCTCAATACAAAGTCGATTCCGAGAAGCTGGCTCCGTTCATCAGGAAGTACCTGAAGAGCGCCGTCGAATCGGGCGCCCTCATCCAGACGAAGGGCAAGGGAGCGTCGGGTTCTTTCAAGTTGGAGTCCAAGTCGTCCGCGTCTAAGAAACCGGTGCCCTCCGGCGGCGGCGGAGCGAGCGCGAGGGGCGCCGCTTCGTCGGCGGCCTCCGGTAAGTCTAAGAAGGCGGCGTCCGCCGCCGGCAAGGGCGCCAAGAAGGCGGCGGCCGGAGGAGCGTCCTCCGGGGCGGCCGCGGCGTCCTCGCCGTCCAAGTCCAAACCGAAGGCGGCCACGAAAGACAAGAAAGCCGCCGCCGCGAAGAAGAAGCCGGCCGCGGCGAAGAGGGCCGCCGCCGCCGCGGCGGTCGCTTCGACGCCGTCCAAGGCCAAGGCCGGAGCCGCGTCGAAGGCCAAGAAGACCGCGAAACCGCCGACTAAGAAACCGAAAGCGCCGAAGCCGAAGAAGGCCGCCGCCGCGACTCCGAAGGCGAAACCGGCCGCTAAGAAAGCGACCGCCGCCAAGAAGTAGACTGGCTGCTGAGGGCGACGTAAAACAATTCACAAGCGTCGTGTCGTCGCCGCCGCCGGAGTGCTCGCCGACGACGATGACGACGGGGAGGCTCTGCGGTGGCGATAGCGCGTGCGGCGCTCAAAACTCGCACGATAAAAAGCCCTTTTCAGGGCTAACATATCATTCTCGAACGAAACCGACGATTACGTGTGCGCCTTCGATATATCGATACGTACGCGTAAATCGTTAAAAAAAAAAATTAATTCAGGCGACGAAACTACAATAAATAATAATAACGATCCGCCGATTAGAATGAAAAAAAAAAAAAAAATAATAATATTAATAATAATAAATGAAAAGTGATAATATCACGACACCCCGTTCCCCGTCCCATACTGTTAGGTATCAAATCGATGTCAAGTTTTGTATAGAGAAAAAGCAGCGCTGATCGATTAGTAAATTGATGAGAATTTCGATATATATAACGAGTCGGTTAGAAATAATTTGAAAATTTCTAATCAATTCAAATTAGAGAATTTTATATTTCATAATTCTGTCGCCGTCCGCTAGAGGGCCTCCCCGTACAGATACACGACGCAACCTCCCCACCCCCTCACGCCGCCCCGCGGTCACAAACAAGCTGAAACAGTCTCTGACACAATCCCCCCCCGCGCCCCGTCACCGTGGAGCGCGATACGAGCACCGTCGTGTTCCCGCCGCCGTCGATATATATATTTTTCGGCGCGCGGTTAAAAACTTTTTTGGTCCTCCGCAGTCAGCCGACTCGGACGGACCTCTTGAGCACAGCTCCTTGTTGTGCTCGCCCCAGCACGCGCTCCTTGCCGCGTGCACCCCGTGCGCTCCTTGCGCACTCCGCCGCCGCCTTGAGTGCCCCGCACTCGAGGCCCCGCTGCGTGCTCCGCACGCCCAGCCGCGTGCCCCGCACGCCCGCCTCCGCCAGGACCAAGTGCTCTTCGGACCTTAAGTGATTCTGTGTCGTGTACGCCCGTTGCGTTCGCAGAATAGTGCTAACGGACTACGTGCAAGTGCCAGTGAGTGGTGAAGAACAGGACCGATAGTGTAGTGTAGTAAGTGCAGCCGGTTCCCGGAGCCGTAAGTACTCACACTTATTAGTTTAGGCACACACCCCGTCACCTACGGACAGGGATTCCGCAGGGAAAACACACCGTAGGCACTCATCTCCCTGCCGCCCCAGGCAGGGAGGAACGAACAACAAGACCCAACCCCGGCTCCACCATGGACGCCCTTTCCCCGGCCGAGCTCAAGGCCTTTTTGAGGTTCTTGGTGGCAAAGCACCCTGAATCTATTGCGGAGTTCCGCTCGGCCCAAGCCTCCTCAAGGCTGACCGAAAAACCCTCCCCGCCCCGCTCCCGCGCCGGCACCCCCAGTGGCCCCCGCAGCACCGGTGTCCCCCATGGACACCGACTCCCCGAGGTCCCCCTCGCCCCGCCCTCGCCGACCGAGTCGACCTCCTCGACCTCTTCCGCCTCCTCCTCTCCGACCTCATCGGACAGCGAGGAGAACGACGGTTTTCAGACCGTCGGCGGCAAAGCGGAAGGCAAAAGCCCTAAGGCCCCACCGCCCCTAAAAGGCGACTGCCCCAATCGTCGCCGCCCGCCCCCCGGTCGCCCGCAAGGCCGACCCCCCTCACCCAGCCCGACCGTCGCTGCCCCCGCACCGAACGCGGACCCAGCCGCCAAGGCCCCTCCCCCCATCTTCATCCGGGACAAATCGTGCTGGATGAGAGTATCCGCCGCCCTCGCGGCGAAAAAGATACATTTCACAAGCGCCCGCCCCACTGCACAAGGCATCCGCGTCCAAGTGCAGAATTCCGAGACCCACCGCAGGTTCACTGCTGCCCTGAGAGTCGACAAAGTCGACTTTCATTCCTACACCCTCGACGAGGACCGCGAACTACGCGTGGTCATCAGAGGGATGCCAAAGGAGATTAGCTCCGAATTTATTAAAGAGGACTTAGTGTCCCAGGGCTTTCCCGTACGGCAGGTACACCGAATGTACCGGAAAAACACTGACAGCACGACGCTGTTCAATACTATCTTGGTCATCCTCGACCTCACTCCCGAGGGTAAGGCCATCTTTAACGTCAAGACCGTGGCTCAACTGTCCGGTCTTAGAGTAGAGGTCCCCACCACAGGGGACTCCCCGGGCAGTGTCACAACTGCCAATACTACGGCCACTCGGCCAAGAATTGCGAGATCCGCCCCAGGTGCGTCAAGTGCCTGGACGATCACGGGACGCCCGACTGTCCCAGAAAGGTCCCAGACCCGGAAGTCACCCCCAGCTGCATCCTCTGTAGAACGCAGGGACACCCTGCGAGCTACAGGGGCTGCAGCAAAGCCCCGCGGCGGCACCGGGCCGCCGCGAGGACGGCACCCGTCAAGCGGGCCATATCCCGCCCCAAAAATTCAGCCCCTCAGGCGAAAGCCCCGGCCCCTCAGGCCACCACTTCGGCCCCCGCGGCCTCGTTCGTGAACACGAACCTCCCCGCGGACTCCGTCTGGAGGAAACTCCCAGCCCCCAGACCAGCGACGACACCCACAACGGCCGTCGCTAAACCCCCTCAGCCCAAGCCCTCCCAGGCCGCCCCGGCCTCACCCTCGTCCTCCTCAGACTTCGCACTCGTGTCGAAGTTCCTGAAGTCCTTCGACATGAAGGAACTCAACACGTTCGCCGGCAAGCTCCGCGACCCGGCCATCTGCAACGTCGATGCGCTGACGCAGCACATCGACCTTGTGTCGGTAATCATCAACTTCAATGGCAGCGACTAGTAGGGTAAAACCACGGTCCCTGAGCCTCGTCACGTTCAACGCAAACGGCCTTATCCAACAGATCGACCTTGTTCGCGAGTTTTTAAAATCCCACCAATCCGACGTCATGCTAGTGCAAGAGACCTTCTTAAAACCGAGCATGCGCGACCCCAAAGTTTCAAATTACCGATCCATCCGCGACGACAGAGCCACCCGCTTCGGCGGAACTCTGATCTATTACAAAAGGTCCCTGCACTGCGTGCCGCTGGATCCTCCACCGCTTTCGAATATCGAGGCGTCGATTTGTCAGATCAGTATGACGGGCCATCAGCCTATCGTACTCGCTTCCGTCTACCTATCGCCCAACAAAACCCTACTCGAGAGCGACCTTAGGTCGCTCCTATCGATGGGAGGCGCGGTCCTTCTGGCCGGCGACCTCAACAGTAAGCACCCCCGCTGGCACTCTAGCGTATCCAATAGTAACGGACTAATTCTCGACAGACTGACTTCACTGCCGACTCTCAACTTTGAGGTCATAGCTCCCATGACGTTCACTAGATACCCCAACAGAGGAACGAACGACAGACCCGACGTGCTCGACATAGCCATCTTGAAAGACGTAACGCTCCAGTTGCGCTCGATCGAGACGCTATCCGAGCTAGACTCCGACCATAGGCCGGTCCTAATCCAGCTAGGACCCGTCGTGCATTCCACCCCCCGACTAAGACCCTAGTGGACTGGAGGAAGCTCCACGAGCAACTCCGGTCGGTAGAATCGACACCCCTAGACGGAATACCTGACGAAATCGACTCCGTCGAGACCGCGAAAGCGGCCGCGTCTAAACTCACCGACAACATCCGCGACAAAATAGACAGTTGCTCCAGGGAGGTCCCAATCCGCCCGGACGGGCGCTGGGAGCTCCCGGAGGACCTGAGGGATCTCCTCAGACGTAAAAACGCGTTCACTAGAGCCCATGACTCCTATCCGACCGACGACAACCGGAGGCGACTCCGGGCCCTACAGAGGAAGGTCAAAGCTCGCTTTGCCCAACTCAGGGACGACCGACTCGGCAGGTATCTCCAAGAGCTAGCGCCCTCTCACCTGGCCTACTGGGCGATGGCGCGAACTCTGAAAGATCCGACCGTCTCCACGATGCCGCCCCTCTTGCGTCCGAACCAACCCCTCGCATCCGACGACTCTGATAAGGCCGAGTGCTTGGCTGACAGCCTCGAATCCCAATGCTCCCCCAGCTCCCAACCAGTCGACCCCGAGCACCTCCTCAAGGTGAACTCGGAGGTCGAACGTAGGATCTCCTGGCCCCGACGGACGAGCCGCTGTCGCCGACGACAGCGGACGAGGTCGAATCCATTATTAAGGCCCTCAAGGTCAAAAAATCTCCCGGACCCGACCGAATCTCCAATAGGACTCTGAAGCTCCTCCCGACTCAGATCATCGAGCTATTAGTGCTCATTTTCAACGCCCTTCTGGCAGGATGCTCCTTCCCAGATCAGTGGAAGGAAGCGATAGTCATAGGGATCCCGAAGCCCGGGAAACCTAAAAACCTTCCCACCAGCTACCGACCCATATCGTTGATCAGCTGTCTCGGTAAGATCTACGAGAGGATCTTACTCATTAGGATCAAGGCCGTCGTTGAGGCCAAAAACATAATGATCAACGAACAGTTCGGCTTTCGAGCCCGTCATTCATGCACCGATCAAGTGTACCGCCTAACGGAACACATCCTCCAGGGCTTCACCCAATCGCGCTCCACCGCAACGGTGGCTCTCTTCTTCGACGTCGCAAAGGCGTTCGACAAAGTCTGGCACGACGGCTTGATATACAAGCTGTTCGATTACGGCCTGCCAGACAGACTCGTGCTCATCATACGAGACTACCTGTCCAACCGCTCCTTCCGCTACCGAGTCGAGGGTACGCTGTCTTCCCGACGCACCCTACGCGCCGGAGTCCCCAGGGCTCCGTGCTCTCACCCGTTCTGTACAATCTGTACACCAACGACATACCAAAGTCGAATCCCAACGATCGCGTAGGCTTAGCTCTCTTCGCTGACGACACAGCCCTCTATACCACATCCAACAGACCCGACCTTCTGACTAGCCGCCTCCAGACCGCGGTCAACGCCTTAGGCGATTGGTTTAGGAAATGGAGGATCGAAGTCAATCCCGACAAAAGTGCAGCGGTGCACTTCACCAGACACGCCGTCAGAAACTACTGGAGGCTCGGTCAACCGGGAGACATCCTGCTCTTCGGCCAACCTATTCCTTGGAAAAAGGAGGCCAAATACCTAGGCGTCACGCTCGACACCAAGCTAAATTTCCAGTCCCACATATCGAAAGTTAGGAACAGAGCCGCCTTCGTGCTCGGAAGGCTCTACATGATGATAGGCGGACGGAGTAAATTGTCGCTTAGAAATAAGCGAACACTTTACAAAACCGTCGTTCGTCCTATACTAACGTACGCGAGTCCCGTCTTCGCCCATGTCAGTTCTTCGCAATTAGCGAAATTTCAAGTCATTCAGAATAGGTTTCTGCGCATGGCCACGGGCTGTCCGTGGTACATGCGCAACGTAGATCTCCACAGAGACTTCGATCTCGATTCCATAGCGAAATTCATGAAAAAGCTCTCCAAGAGCTTTTTCGAGAAAGCCCTATCCCACCCGAACCCCCTCGTCAGACAGGCCGCCACTTACACGAGTAGAGGTGACATACCGACACGACTCAGGCGTCCCAAGCACGTCCTGCAAGACCCAGACGATAGCATCACGACAGCTAACGCCCCATACACGAACAGAACACGACACCAGACACACATGCTGCAGCGTCTCCGCCGGCGGAGACGAGGACCCTTGTTTCGCACAGCCCGACACAACGCCAACTCGACCGCTCACCCCGGACGGTGAGCACCGCGCCGCGTACGGTCGCTAGACTGCGCTCCGGAGCGCTCCCTCCCTCCCGATGACGTCCCAAGTCTAGGCTCGACCTCACAGGAGGGGCCCTTGGGACGGATTCAACTTGTGCCCCGCGTGGCAGTCCATCTTTTACCGGCCGAGGTCTCCAGACCCGGCCCCACCGGTGACGCTGTCAAGGCCACTAGGGCCAACAGCAATGGACACTCCGAAAAAAAAAAAAAAAAAAAAAAAAAAAAAAGCGGGAAAAAAACTCTATTCGCATTTCGACGTTCGGCTCGCGCGTACCGTACCCCGCCCGCCGCGTAGTGAACTCTTAATTTTTCTTTTCACTCTACACCGCCATACGAAAAGATGGCTCGCACGAAACAGACCGCCCGCAAATCGACTGGAGGTAAAGCTCCTCGCAAACAGCTGGCCACCAAGGCCGCCCGCAAGAGCGCCCCGGCCACCGGAGGCGTCAAGAAGCCGCATCGCTACAGACCCGGTACCGTGGCCCTCCGTGAGATCCGTCGCTACCAGAAGAGCACCGAGCTGCTCATCCGCAAGTTGCCGTTCCAGCGTCTGGTGCGTGAGATCGCTCAGGACTTCAAGACCGATCTCCGTTTCCAAAGCTCCGCCGTTATGGCGCTGCAGGAAGCCAGCGAGGCGTATCTGGTCGGTCTCTTCGAGGACACGAACCTGTGCGCGATTCACGCTAAGCGCGTGACCATCATGCCCAAGGATATCCAGCTGGCGCGTAGGATCAGGGGAGAGCGCGCTTGAGAAGTCTCTCTCTCTCTCTCTCGATTTGCGTACGTCACGTACGCGAAAGAAACAAAAAGGCCCTTTTCAGGGCCGCAAATATATCATACTATATAACATACACATCGCATCGAACGGTAGAGTTCGTCTCCGCCGAGGTTTCTATTATTTACGGAACGTTATACAGAAACGAAAAGAAAAAATAGATGTTTTCCCTTTTATCATATTTACCGGGCCTTAACGTTATTAATTAATTAATTAATTAATTGACAGGAGTACAGGATATTTAATGATCGTTATCGATGTTATAATGAAAATATAATGCATTATTACGTACGCGGCGTCAGCTAAATTTGTTTTCTCGGTACTCGTTATAGTTGAGACGGTAGAAATCGTCGCTCATTACTGTCGAGAGAGGGTGTCGCGTATTTAGTTAATCGGTATTGATACGACACACGTAAATAATACTAGCCGTCCGTGTAATTAATAATAATAATAATAATAATAATAATGATGATGATGATGATGATGATGATATTAGCATTAAAATGGACGTACTCCCCCCCCCTCTCCTTCACCCCGGGGACGCGCGCGCGGTGCGAGAGGGGAGGTCGATTTCTCCCGCCCCTCGCCCCGCACTCACTATATAAATATAACAGCGTCCGGGGGGAAATTTTCGTACACTGAGTGAACGTCTCCGTCTGTCGTCGGACGGCTCCGCGCGGACTAGTTCAGCGCTGTTTCAACTATTCTCTCTCGTCTAATTCTCGAACTACTCGAAAATGACCGGTCGCGGTAAAGGTGGAAAGGGCCTGGGAAAAGGTGGCGCGAAGAGGCACAGGAAAGTTCTCCGCGATAACATCCAGGGCATCACGAAGCCGGCCATCCGTCGTCTCGCTCGCAGAGGCGGCGTGAAGCGTATATCCGGTCTGATATACGAGGAGACCCGCGGCGTGCTCAAAGTGTTCCTCGAGAACGTCATCCGTGACGCCGTCACCTACACCGAGCACGCGAAGAGGAAGACCGTCACCGCCATGGACGTCGTGTACGCCCTGAAACGTCAAGGTCGCACTCTCTACGGTTTCGGCGGTTAAGTCGATCGATCGAGGAGGAATCATCGGAGATCCGCGACCCGCTTCAAAAGCACACGAAAAAAGGCCCTTTTCAGGGCCGCATATGAATCTGACGCCATCTCGATACTGATCGTTTCGAACTATACGTTACGTCGTACGATAATAATAAAATTCATTCATTTCTTCCTTCCTTCCTTACAAACAAACAAACAAACAAACAAACAAACATACATACATACATACATACCTATAATGTTAAAATGAAATATATACTATAAGAGTTTCGGTTTTAGGAGTTAGTAGTATGCAAGATAATGGATAGCGTTCGTCCCGTGTCGAGACGGACACGGAGTGAGTGAGGAGAGTCGTCGACTGTACATTATTGTTGTTGTCATTGCACTTAATGTGTATGTGTATATTTATTCAGTACATTACCCAGGAACGGTACTATATAAATTTAAATTACCACACCTCGTAACGAAAAGTATTGCGTGCTTTTATTAGTTGCATTCGACGTCGTAAATGGCCGACAGTCGACGACGATTAGATGAAAATATAATTAGAAATATAATAAAATAAAATAAAAAAAATACAAAGAAATGTAATGTAAATCCTAGCGAAGCTGGTATGGGTCGTCGTGTTAGACGGGATTCTATCTCTCGTCGCGCTCGATCACGACGCGACCGACGTGTAGTACGTCGGTGTAATTCTTTTATTTCCTCTTTTCTTTAAACGATAGATCGACATAGATACTCCTATTCTTCTATTATTGCCGTTAATGTGAAAATATTACGTATTACGTATCCGTATCGGAGCTCGTTTCGCCCGTGTGGCGTGCGCCGAGTCGCGTCGTCGTGTTTTACGAGCCTCTACTTCGAACCGGTCAAAATGGCAAGAGAACCGTCTCATATCGACGGTGACTTTACGTATCGTCGGTGGGGTATCTTCGCTTCTGACACGTCGACATATCGAGATCGATATATCGTTTTTTGTAGAGAAAAATAACTTTTAAACGGGACCCGAGGTACGCAAGTAGTACAGTATCGAATTCAAATGCGAATCTCGCTTCCGACGAGGGCGCTGTTCGATCGTCGACGCTCCGGTTACGCGGCCAGGCTCAAAAGGGACCGCCGAGTGACATCGATCGTCGAGAAATTATTCGTAATCATGTAAATATCGTATTTAAAAAGACACCTGTTAGTGAAAAGTTTTAAGCGTTCGTACGAGAAAATGCCCGGCGACATCGCGGCTCTCCTTACGGTATTGCCGCGACCGTAGACACAACTGGCGACCTCTAGCCCCGCTTCGTTATCCCGCTCGAAACTCGTTCGCGCGCTATACGATAGGAACGATCTTGTTGTTGTTGTTGAAGTTTTTTTGTGAATCGGTGTGTGCGTGTGTGAGATTTATATCTAATCTCTCGTTTTCAAGAAAGAGGAAAAAGTAAAAGTAAATAAGATGGCCGACACCGCAGTAGCCGCCGAAGCCCCCGCACCGACGACCCCGGCGAAGAAGCCGAAGGCGTCCGCGGCCGCGGGCGGCGCCGCCGCCAAGAAGCCGAAGGCGAAACCGTCCCACCCGAAAACGTCCGAAATGGTGACCAGCGCGATCAAGGAACTGAAGGAGCGCAGCGGATCCTCGCTGCAGGCGATAAAGAAATATATCGCCGCTCAATACAAAGTCGATTCCGAGAAGCTGGCTCCGTTCATCAGGAAGTACCTGAAGAGCGCCGTCGAATCGGGCGCCCTCATCCAGACGAAGGGCAAGGGAGCGTCGGGTTCTTTCAAGTTGGAGTCCAAGTCGTCCGCGTCTAAGAAACCGGTGCCCTCCGGCGGCGGCGGAGCGAGCGCGAGGGGCGCCGCTTCGTCGGCGGCCTCCGGTAAGTCTAAGAAGGCGGCGTCCGCCGCCGGCAAGGGCGCCAAGAAGGCGGCGGCCGGAGGAGCGTCCTCCGGGGCGGCCGCGGCGTCCTCGCCGTCCAAGTCCAAACCGAAGGCGGCCACGAAAGACAAGAAAGCCGCCGCCGCGAAGAAGAAGCCGGCCGCGGCGAAGAGGGCCGCCGCCGCCGCGGCGGTCGCTTCGACGCCGTCCAAGGCCAAGGCCGGAGCCGCGTCGAAGGCCAAGAAGACCGCGAAACCGCCGACTAAGAAACCGAAAGCGCCGAAGCCGAAGAAGGCCGCCGCCGCGACTCCGAAGGCGAAACCGGCCGCTAAGAAAGCGACCGCCGCCAAGAAGTAGACTGGCTGCTGAGGGCGACGTAAAACAATTCACAAGCGTCGTGTCGTCGCCGCCGCCGGAGTGCTCGCCGACGACGATGACGACGGGGAGGCTCTGCGGTGGCGATAGCGCGTGCGGCGCTCAAAACTCGCACGATAAAAAGCCCTTTTCAGGGCTAACATATCATTCTCGAACGAAACCGACGATTACGTGTGCGCCTTCGATATATCGATACGTACGCGTAAATCGTTAAAAAAAAAAAATTAATTCAGGCGACGAAACTACAATAAATAATAATAACGATCCGCCGATTAGAATGAAAAAAAAAAAAATAATAATATTAATAATAATAAATGAAAAGTGATAATATCACGACACCCCGTTCCCCGTCCCATACTGTTAGGTATCAAATCGATGTCAAGTTTTGTATAGAGAAAAAGCAGCGCTGATCGATTAGTAAATTGATGAGAATTTCGATATATATAACGAGTCGGTTAGAAATAATTTGAAAATTTCTAATCAATTCAAATTAGAGAATTTTATATTTCATAATTCTGTCGCCGTCCGCTAGAGGGCCTCCCCGTACAGATACACGACGCAACCTCCCACCCCTCACGCCGCCCCGCGGTCACAAACAAGCTGAAACAGTCTCTGACACAATCCCCCCCCGCGCCCCGTCACCGTGGAGCGCGATACGAGCACCGTCGTGTTCCCGCCGCCGTCGATATATATATATTTTTCGGCGCGCGGTTAAAAAATTATTCAGTACGTAGCGAGCGTGGAGCGCGCACGTATCGTTTTTTTTCGTTTTGCCCGGTACGTAAAGCTAATAAGTCGTCATGTCCGGTCGCGGCAAGGGTGGCAAAGTCAAGGGAAAGGCGAAGTCTCGTTCGAATCGTGCCGGACTTCAATTTCCCGTCGGACGTATACACAGACTGCTGAGGAAAGGAAACTACGCGGAGCGCGTCGGCGCCGGTGCACCCGTTTACCTGGCGGCCGTGATGGAGTACCTCGCCGCCGAAGTCCTCGAGTTGGCCGGCAACGCGGCGCGAGACAACAAGAAGACTAGGATCATACCGAGACATCTCCAGCTCGCGATCCGCAACGACGAGGAGCTGAACAAGCTACTCTCCGGTGTGACGATAGCTCAGGGTGGCGTCCTTCCGAACATCCAGGCGGTGTTGCTGCCCAAGAAGACCGAAAAGAAGGCCTAGGTCGCCCACGGCGCCGAACCGAAGGTCGCGTTATGATGATATCGAATCGGTGCGAGTCCGTTCCGTGGTCGGATTCGACTCGCCATCGATTGTCGAAATAACCCGAAAAAAAGGCCCTTTTCAGGGCCACAAACTTATCATTGATCACCTCTCTGCGACCCGCACGTACATACGCGTGTGGAGCACACTAGCATATAAAATAATTTCAATCGATGACGACGTCTACCATATTATATATTTATATATATAAATACACTTGCACACATACATAGACACATCGTGAAATAACAGTAGTATAGACGATGGTAATAAAAATGACAACAGTAGGAGTATATATAATTATAAGAATATTTATTTACCACGTTCCGATACGTTTCCATATCGAATAGGATAGGAGAAAAAAAAAAAAAAAAAAAACTACATTTTCATAATTTCGTCTTTAATACATATTACTTTTATTTGAGATATATATATACACACACACTGTATATATCTGTCTTTTAATCGTTTTCAAACGAAAGCGTAAACACAATATTTATTATACAGAGTATGAATCTCGTTTTATTATAGTTATCAAGATTACATTTTGTTTTTTTTATTATTATAGAAAAATGCTTTTAGCATACTAAGCTTTTAGTATATCGATAAATGGTTAAAGAAATAAAGTATTTATCGAAAATAAAATTACACCCTCTCGCCCCTCGCTCTTCACGTGCCGAAAGTTCTCCCTTACCCGCGCAGACAACCGAAGACTACCCCCCCCCTCTGCCCCTTCTACACGTCCCGCAATCCTCACCGCGCCGGGCTCTCATTGGTCGAAACCGTTCGGTCGACTCGATAGCGCATCCACGCTTACCGCGCTACAGTTCTCTAGTTATCCAAGGGACCGAAAAAATTTGTATTCTCGAGTCTCACCCGTTCGAAGCGCGTCGTCGCCTCAACGAATATTCTCTGTGATCGCGATATACACTTAGACCGATAGCCATGCCGCCCAAGACGAGCGGAAAGGCCGCGAAGAAATCTGGCAAGGCCCAGAAGAACATCTCAAAGTCCGACAAGAAAAAGAAGAAGCACAAGAGGAAGGAGAGCTACGCCATCTACATCTACAAAGTGCTCAAGCAGGTGCACCCCGACACCGGTATCTCGAGTAAGGCCATGTCGATCATGAACTCCTTCGTGAACGATATCTTCGAGCGCATCGCCGCCGAGGCTTCCCGTCTCGCCCACTACAACAAGAGATCGACGATCACCTCGAGGGAGGTGCAGACGTCGGTCAGGCTCCTGCTGCCCGGCGAGCTCGCCAAGCACGCCGTGAGCGAAGGCACCAAGGCGGTCACCAAGTACACCAGCTCCAAGTAAGGAGAGCCGGACTCGCGTGTCGTCGTCTCCTCTTCGGCGATCGTACGACAGCTGCGCGACTCTTCGAGGGAGTTTAAACGAAAAAGGCCCTTTTCAGGGCCACAAAAAGATTCACGACTACCTATTTTTTCTTTTCAAACTTCGAGAGCGTCTAAACTTCGCGTCTTCAATGATGCAAACAAAATATAAAAAAGTACTATATATATATATATATATATATATATATATATATATACCATTATAGCGCGAGAGATCGATCGCGATACGATAGGAGACGCCCGAATTATTAAAACGAAATAAATACATTTAAACGAACACGCACGACGCGACGACGCACGTGATTCCCGCTGGCTCCTTTCCTTCCTTCCTTCCTTCCTTCCTTCCCTCCGCGACCGTTACGAGACCGCCCGACTGCCCGGTTCACACGAGTTACTATTACCATCATCATCATCAGAATTAATTACGTGGTACTCACGGTCATTCGTCAGTCGCGTTCACGCCGACGCTGCCACTCGACGAGAGTTCTTCATTCTGGGGAGAAATAAATAAATAAATTATTTACGTACATTACACACATTCAATTCGGATAGAGAGATAATACGAAGATACTCTTTATTATCTCTCCTTACCTTCGAAAATAATACTATAAACGAGATCATTGTCGATATTGATCACTTTTCATAGAACTGAAAGTATACTACGAAGAAAGCGAAGAGCTTTCTTTCGTGTTCGTAAACATTATAATATTTTTTTTTTTCAATACCAATTAGTCAAATTTTTAATCGCACAATAGTAGCGGTACGTATCGAGTACGCGCGCCGGGAGGGGAGCGTACCCCCGCTCGCTCGGCCGCGATCGGCTCGATTCGTCGTCGACGCTGACGCTGACGCGTACCTATAAATATAAGAGACGCGAGGCGGGAAAAAATGTCAGTCCTCCGCAGTCAGCCGACTCGGACGGACCTCTTGAGCACAGCTCCTTGTTGTGCTCGCCCCAGCACGCGCTCCTTGCCGCGTGCACCCCGTGCGCTCCTTGCGCACTCCGCCGCCGCCTTGAGTGCCCCGCACTCGAGGCCCCGCTGCGTGCTCCGCACGCCCAGCCGCGTGCCCCGCACGCCCGCCTCCGCCAGGACCAAGTGCTCTTCGGACCTTAAGTGATTCTGTGTCGTGTACGCCCGTTGCGTTCGCAGAATAGTGCTAACGGACTACGTGCAAGTGCCAGTGAGTGGTGAAGAACAGGACCGATAGTGTAGTGTAGTAAGTGCAGCCGGTTCCCGGAGCCGTAAGTACTCACACTTATTAGTTTAGGCACACACCCCCGTCACCTACGGACAGGGATTCCGCAGGGAAAACACACCGTAGGCACTCATCTCCCTGCCGCCCCAGGCAGGGAGGAACGAACGACCTCACAACCCCGGCTCCACCATGGACGCCCTTTCCCCGGCCGAGCTCAAGGCCTTTTTGAGGTTCTTGGTGGCAAAGCACCCTGAATCTATTGCGGAGTTCCGCTCGGCCCAGGCCTCCTCAAGGCTGACCGAAAAACCCTCCCCGCCCCGCTCCCGCGCCGGCACCCCCAGTGGCCCCCGCAGCACCGGTGTCCCCCATGGACACCGACTCCCCGAGGTCCCCCTCGCCCCCGCCCTCGCCGACCGAGTCGACCTCCTCGACCTCTTCCGCCCCCTCCTCTCCGACCTCATCGGACAGCGAGGAGAACGACGGTTTTCAGACCGTCGGCGGCAAAAAGCGGAAGGCAAAAGCCCTAAGGCCCCACTGCCCCTAAAAAGGCGACTGCCCCAATCGTCGCCGCCCGCCCCCCGGTCGCCCGCAAGGCCGACCCCCCTCACCCAGCCCGACCGTCGCTGCCCCCGCACCGAACGCGGACCCAGCCGCCAAGGCCCCTCCCCCCATCTTCATCCGGGACAAATCGTGCTGGATGAGAGTATCCGCCGCCCTCGCGGCGAAAAAGATACATTTCACAAGCGCCCGCCCCACTGCACAAGGCATCCGCGTCCAAGTGCAGAATTCCGAGACCCACCGCAGGTTCACTGCTGCCCTGAGAGTCGACAAAGTCGACTTTCATTCCTACACCCTCGACGAGGACCGCGAACTACGCGTGGTCATCAGAGGGATGCCAAAGGAGATTAGCTCCGAATTTATTAAAGAGGACTTAGTGTCCCAGGGCTTTCCCGTACGGCAGGTACACCGAATGTACCGGAAAAACACTGACAGCACGACGCTGTTCAATACTATCTTGGTCATCCTCGACCTCACTCCCGAGGGTAAGGCCATCTTTAACGTCAAGACCGTGGCTCAACTGTCCGGTCTTAGAGTAGAGGTCCCCACCACAGGGGACTCCCCGGGCAGTGTCACAACTGTCAATACTACGGCCACTCGGCCAAGAATTGCGAGATCCGCCCCAGGTGCGTCAAGTGCCTGGACGATCACGGGACGCCCGACTGTCCCAGAAAGGTCCCAGACCCGGAAGTCACCCCCAGCTGCATCCTCTGTAGAACGCAGGGACACCCTGCGAGCTACAGGGGCTGCAGCAAAGCCCCGCGGCGGCACCGGGCCGCCGCGAGGACGGCACCCGTCAAGCGGGCCATATCCCGCCCCAAAAATTCAGCCCCTCAGGCGAAAGCCCCGGCCCCTCAGGCCACCACTTCGGCCCCCGCGGCCTCGTTCGTGAACACGAACCTCCCCGCGGACTCCGTCTGGAGGAAACTCCCAGCCCCCAGACCAGCGACGACACCCACAACGGCCGTCGCTAAACCCCCTCAGCCCAAGCCCTCCCAGGCCGCCCCGGCCTCACCCTCGTCCTCCTCAGACTTCGCACTCGTGTCGAAGTTCCTGAAGTCCTTCGACATGAAGGAACTCAACACGTTCGCCGGCAAGCTCCGCGACCCGACCATCTGCAACGTCGATGCGCTGACGCAGCACATCGACCTTGTGTCGGTAATCATCAACTTCAATGGCAGCGACTAGTAGGGTAAAACCACGGTCCCTGAGCCTCGTCACGTTCAACGCAAACGGCCTTATCCAACAGATCGACCTTGTTCGCGAGTTTTTAAAATCCCACCAATCCGACGTCATGCTAGTGCAAGAGACCTTCTTAAAACCGAGCATGCGCGACCCCAAAGTTTCAAATTACCGATCCATCCGCGACGACAGAGCCACCCGCTTCGGCGGAACTCTGATCTATTACAAAAGGTCCCTGCACTGCGTGCCGCTGGATCCTCCACCGCTTTCGAATATCGAGGCGTCGATTTGTCAGATCAGTATGACGGGCCATCAGCCTATCGTACTCGCTTCCGTCTACCTATCGCCCAACAAAACCCTACTCGAGAGCGACCTTAGGTCGCTCCTATCGATGGGAGGCGCGGTCCTTCTGGCCGGCGACCTCAACAGTAAGCACCCCCGCTGGCACTCTAGCGTATCCAATAGTAACGGACTAATTCTCGACAGACTGACTTCACTGCCGACTCTCAACTTTGAGGTCATAGCTCCCATGACGTTCACTAGATACCCCAACAGAGGAACGAACGACAGACCCGACGTGCTCGACATAGCCATCTTGAAAGACGTAACGCTCCAGTTGCGCTCGATCGAGACGCTATCCGAGCTAGACTCCGACCATAGGCCGGTCCTAATCCAGCTAGGACCCGTCGTGCATTCCACACCCCCGACTAAGACCCTAGTGGACTGGAGGAAGCTCCACGAGCAACTCCGGTCGGTAGAATCGACACCCCTAGACGGAATACCTGACGAAATCGACTCCGTCGAGACCGCGAAAGCGGCCGCGTCTAAACTCACCGACAA
Source organism: Hestina assimilis (assembly GCA_023373885.1). NCBI lineage: Eukaryota > Metazoa > Arthropoda > Insecta > Lepidoptera > Nymphalidae > Hestina > Hestina assimilis. The sequence goes on from CM041740.1 coordinate 1,130,468, forward strand.
CATCCGCGACAAAATAGACAGTTGCTCCAGGGAGGTCCCAATCCGCCCGGACGGGCGCTGGGAGCTCCCGGAGGACCTGAGGGATCTCCTCAGACGTAAAAACGCGTTCACTAGAGCCCATGACTCCTATCCGACCGACGACAACCGGAGGCGACTCCGGGCCCTACAGAGGAAGGTCAAAGCTCGCTTTGCCCAACTCAGGGACGACCGACTCGGCAGGTATCTCCAAGAGCTAGCGCCCTCTCACCTGGCCTACTGGGCGATGGCGCGAACTCTGAAAGATCCGACCGTCTCCACGATGCCGCCCCTCTTGCGTCCGAACCAACCCCTCGCATCCGACGACTCTGATAAGGCCGAGTGCTTGGCTGACAGCCTCGAATCCCAATGCTCCCCCAGCTCCCAACCAGTCGACCCCGAGCACCTCCTCAAGGTGAACTCGGAGGTCGAACGTAGGATCTCCTGGCCCCGACGGACGAGCCGCTGTCGCCGACGACAGCGGACGAGGTCGAATCCATTATTAAGGCCCTCAAGGTCAAAAATCTCCCGGACCCGACCGAATCTCCAATAGGACTCTGAAGCTCCTCCCGACTCAGATCATCGAGCTATTAGTGCTCATTTTCAACGCCCTTCTGGCAGGATGCTCCTTCCCAGATCAGTGGAAGGAAGCGATAGTCATAGGGATCCCGAAGCCCGGGAAACCTAAAAACCTTCCCACCAGCTACCGACCCATATCGTTGATCAGCTGTCTCGGTAAGATCTACGAGAGGATCTTACTCATTAGGATCAAGGCCGTCGTTGAGGCCAAAAACATAATGATCAACGAACAGTTCGGCTTTCGAGCCCGTCATTCATGCACCGATCAAGTGTACCGCCTAACGGAACACATCCTCCAGGGCTTCACCCAATCGCGCTCCACCGCAACGGTGGCTCTCTTCTTCGACGTCGCAAAGGCGTTCGACAAAGTCTGGCACGACGGCTTGATATACAAGCTGTTCGATTACGGCCTGCCAGACAGACTCGTGCTCATCATACGAGACTACCTGTCCAACCGCTCCTTCCGCTACCGAGTCGAGGGTACGCTGTCTTCCCGACGCACCCTACGCGCCGGAGTCCCCCAGGGCTCCGTGCTCTCACCCGTTCTGTACAATCTGTACACCAACGACATACCAAAGTCGAATCCCAACGATCGCGTAGGCTTAGCTCTCTTCGCTGACGACACAGCCCTCTATACCACATCCAACAGACCCGACCTTCTGACTAGCCGCCTCCAGACCGCGGTCAACGCCTTAGGCGATTGGTTTAGGAAATGGAGGATCGAAGTCAATCCCGACAAAAGTGCAGCGGTGCACTTCACCAGACACGCCGTCAGAAACTACTGGAGGCTCGGTCAACCGGGAGACATCCTGCTCTTCGGCCAACCTATTCCTTGGAAAAAGGAGGCCAAATACCTAGGCGTCACGCTCGACACCAAGCTAAATTTCCAGTCCCACATATCGAAAGTTAGGAACAGAGCCGCCTTCGTGCTCGGAAGGCTCTACATGATGATAGGCGGACGGAGTAAATTGTCGCTTAGAAATAAGCGAACACTTTACAAAACCGTCGTTCGTCCTATACTAACGTACGCGAGTCCCGTCTTCGCCCATGTCAGTTCTTCGCAATTAGCGAAATTTCAAGTCATTCAGAATAGGTTTCTGCGCATGGCCACGGGCTGTCCGTGGTACATGCGCAACGTAGATCTCCACAGAGACTTCGATCTCGATTCCATAGCGAAATTCATGAAAAAGCTCTCCAAGAGCTTTTTCGAGAAAGCCCTATCCCACCCGAACCCCCTCGTCAGACAGGCCGCCACTTACACGAGTAGAGGTGACATACCGACACGACTCAGGCGTCCCAAGCACGTCCTGCAAGACCCAGACGATAGCATCACGACAGCTAACGCCCCATACACGAACAGAACACGACACCAGACACACATGCTGCAGCGTCTCCGCCGGCGGAGACGAGGACCCTTGTTTCGCACAGCCCGACACAACGCCAACTCGACCGCTCACCCCGGACGGTGAGCACCGCGCCGCGTACGGTCGCTAGACTGCGCTCCGGAGCGCTCCCTCCCTCCCGATGACGTCCCAAGTCTAGGCTCGACCTCACAGGAGGGGCCCTTGGGACGGATTCAACTTGTGCCCCGCGTGGCAGTCCATCTTTTACCGGCCGAGGTCTCCAGACCCGGCCCCCACCGGTGACGCTGTCAAGGCCACTAGGGCCAACAGCAATGGACACCCGAAAAAAAAAAAAAAGGCGGGAAAAAAAACTCTATTCGCATTTCGACGTTCGGCTCGCGCGTACCGTACCCCGCCCGCCGCGTAGTGAACTCTTAATTTTTCTTTTCACTCTACACCGCCATACGAAAAGATGGCTCGCACGAAACAGACCGCCCGCAAATCGACTGGAGGTAAAGCTCCTCGCAAACAGCTGGCCACCAAGGCCGCCCGCAAGAGCGCCCCGGCCACCGGAGGCGTCAAGAAGCCGCATCGCTACAGACCCGGTACCGTGGCCCTCCGTGAGATCCGTCGCTACCAGAAGAGCACCGAGCTGCTCATCCGCAAGTTGCCGTTCCAGCGTCTGGTGCGTGAGATCGCTCAGGACTTCAAGACCGATCTCCGTTTCCAAAGCTCCGCCGTTATGGCGCTGCAGGAAGCCAGCGAGGCGTATCTGGTCGGTCTCTTCGAGGACACGAACCTGTGCGCGATTCACGCTAAGCGCGTGACCATCATGCCCAAGGATATCCAGCTGGCGCGTAGGATCAGGGGAGAGCGCGCTTGAGAAGTCTCTCTCTCTCTCTCTCGATTTGCGTACGTCACGTACGCGAAAGAAACAAAAAGGCCCTTTTCAGGGCCGCAAATATATCATACTATATAACATACACATCGCATCGAACGGTAGAGTTCGTCTCCGCCGAGGTTTCTATTATTTACGGAACGTTATACAGAAACGAAAAGAAAAAATAGATGTTTTCCCTTTTATCATATTTACCGGGCCTTAACGTTATTAATTAATTAATTAATTAATTGACAGGAGTACAGGATATTTAATGATCGTTATCGATGTTATAATGAAAATATAATGCATTATTACGTACGCGGCGTCAGCTAAATTTGTTTTCTCGGTACTCGTTATAGTTGAGACGGTAGAAATCGTCGCTCATTACTGTCGAGAGAGGGTGTCGCGTATTTAGTTAATCGGTATTGATACGACACACGTAAATAATACTAGCCGTCCGTGTAATTAATAATAATAATAATAATAATAATAATGATGATGATGATGATGATGATGATATTAGCATTAAAATGGACGTACTCCCCTCTCCTTCACCCCGGGGACGCGCGCGCGGTGCGAGAGGGAGGTCGATTTCTCCGCCCCTCGCCCCGCACTCACTATATAAATATAACAGCGTCCGGGGGGAAATTTTCGTACACTGAGTGAACGTCTCCGTCTGTCGTCGGACGGCTCCGCGCGGACTAGTTCAGCGCTGTTTCAACTATTCTCTCTCGTCTAATTCTCGAACTACTCGAAAATGACCGGTCGCGGTAAAGGTGGAAAGGGCCTGGGAAAAGGTGGCGCGAAGAGGCACAGGAAAGTTCTCCGCGATAACATCCAGGGCATCACGAAGCCGGCCATCCGTCGTCTCGCTCGCAGAGGCGGCGTGAAGCGTATATCCGGTCTGATATACGAGGAGACCCGCGGCGTGCTCAAAGTGTTCCTCGAGAACGTCATCCGTGACGCCGTCACCTACACCGAGCACGCGAAGAGGAAGACCGTCACCGCCATGGACGTCGTGTACGCCCTGAAACGTCAAGGTCGCACTCTCTACGGTTTCGGCGGTTAAGTCGATCGATCGAGGAGGAATCATCGGAGATCCGCGACCCGCTTCAAAAGCACACGAAAAAAGGCCCTTTTCAGGGCCGCATATGAATCTGACGCCATCTCGATACTGATCGTTTCGAACTATACGTTACGTCGTACGATAATAATAAAATTCATTCATTTCTTCCTTCCTTCCTTACAAACAAACAAACAAACAAACATACATACATACCTATAATGTTAAAATGAAATATATACTATAAGAGTTTCGGTTTTAGGAGTTAGTAGTATGCAAGATAATGGATAGCGTTCGTCCCGTGTCGAGACGGACACGGAGTGAGTGAGGAGAGTCGTCGACTGTACATTATTGTTGTTGTCATTGCACTTAATGTGTATGTGTATATTTATTCAGTACATTACCCAGGAACGGTACTATATAAATTTAAATTACCACACCTCGTAACGAAAAGTATTGCGTGCTTTTATTAGTTGCATTCGACGTCGTAAATGGCCGACAGTCGACGACGATTAGATGAAAATATAATTAGAAATATAATAAAATAAAATAAAAAAAATACAAAGAAATGTAATGTAAATCCTAGCGAAGCTGGTATGGGTCGTCGTGTTAGACGGGATTCTATCTCTCGTCGCGCTCGATCACGACGCGACCGACGTGTAGTACGTCGGTGTAATTCTTTTATTTCCTCTTTTCTTTAAACGATAGATCGACATAGATACTCCTATTCTTCTATTATTGCCGTTAATGTGAAAATATTACGTATTACGTATCCGTATCGGAGCTCGTTTCGCCCGTGTGGCGTGCGCCGAGTCGCGTCGTCGTGTTTTACGAGCCTCTACTTCGAACCGGTCAAAATGGCAAGAGAACCGTCTCATATCGACGGTGACTTTACGTATCGTCGGTGGGGTATCTTCGCTTCTGACACGTCGACATATCGAGATCGATATATCGTCTTTTGTAGAGAAAATAACTTTTAAACGGGACCCGAGGTACGCAAGTAGTACAGTATCGAATTCAAATGCGAATCTCGCTTCCGACGAGGGCGCTGTTCGATCGTCGACGCTCCGGTTACGCGGCCAGGCTCAAAAGGGACCGCCGAGTGACATCGATCGTCGAGAAATTATTCGTAATCATGTAAATATCGTATTTAAAAAGACACCTGTTAGTGAAAAGTTTTAAGCGTTCGTACGAGAAAATGCCCGGCGACATCGCGGCTCTCCTTACGGTATTGCCGCGACCGTAGACACAACTGGCGACCTCTAGCCCCGCTTCGTTATCCCGCTCGAAACTCGTTCGCGCGCTATACGATAGGAACGATCTTGTTGTTGTTGTTGAAGTTTTTTTGTGAATCGGTGTGTGCGTGTGTGAGATTTATATCTAATCTCTCGTTTTCAAGAAAGAGGAAAAAGTAAAAGTAAATAAGATGGCCGACACCGCAGTAGCCGCCGAAGCCCCCGCACCGACGACCCCGGCGAAGAAGCCGAAGGCGTCCGCGGCCGCGGGCGGCGCCGCCGCCAAGAAGCCGAAGGCGAAACCGTCCCACCCGAAAACGTCCGAAATGGTGACCAGCGCGATCAAGGAACTGAAGGAGCGCAGCGGATCCTCGCTGCAGGCGATAAAGAAATATATCGCCGCTCAATACAAAGTCGATTCCGAGAAGCTGGCTCCGTTCATCAGGAAGTACCTGAAGAGCGCCGTCGAATCGGGCGCCCTCATCCAGACGAAGGGCAAGGGAGCGTCGGGTTCTTTCAAGTTGGAGTCCAAGTCGTCCGCGTCTAAGAAACCGGTGCCCTCCGGCGGCGGCGGAGCGAGCGCGAGGGGCGCCGCTTCGTCGGCGGCCTCCGGTAAGTCTAAGAAGGCGGCGTCCGCCGCCGGCAAGGGCGCCAAGAAGGCGGCGGCCGGAGGAGCGTCCTCCGGGGCGGCCGCGGCGTCCTCGCCGTCCAAGTCCAAACCGAAGGCGGCCACGAAAGACAAGAAAGCCGCCGCCGCGAAGAAGAAGCCGGCCGCGGCGAAGAGGGCCGCCGCCGCCGCGGCGGTCGCTTCGACGCCGTCCAAGGCCAAGGCCGGAGCCGCGTCGAAGGCCAAGAAGACCGCGAAACCGCCGACTAAGAAACCGAAAGCGCCGAAGCCGAAGAAGGCCGCCGCCGCGACTCCGAAGGCGAAACCGGCCGCTAAGAAAGCGACCGCCGCCAAGAAGTAGACTGGCTGCTGAGGGCGACGTAAAACAATTCACAAGCGTCGTGTCGTCGCCGCCGCCGGAGTGCTCGCCGACGACGATGACGACGGGGAGGCTCTGCGGTGGCGATAGCGCGTGCGGCGCTCAAAACTCGCACGATAAAAAGCCCTTTTCAGGGCTAACATATCATTCTCGAACGAAACCGACGATTACGTGTGCGCCTTCGATATATCGATACGTACGCGTAAATCGTTAAAAAAAAAAATTAATTCAGGCGACGAAACTACAATAAATAATAATAACGATCCGCCGATTAGAATGAAAAAAAAAAAAAAAATAATAATATTAATAATAATAAATGAAAAGTGATAATATCACGACACCCCGTTCCCCGTCCCATACTGTTAGGTATCAAATCGATGTCAAGTTTTGTATAGAGAAAAAGCAGCGCTGATCGATTAGTAAATTGATGAGAATTTCGATATATATAACGAGTCGGTTAGAAATAATTTGAAAATTTCTAATCAATTCAAATTAGAGAATTTTATATTTCATAATTCTGTCGCCGTCCGCTAGAGGGCCTCCCCGTACAGATACACGACGCAACCTCCCCACCCCCTCACGCCGCCCCGCGGTCACAAACAAGCTGAAACAGTCTCTGACACAATCCCCCCCCGCGCCCCGTCACCGTGGAGCGCGATACGAGCACCGTCGTGTTCCCGCCGCCGTCGATATATATATATTTTTCGGCGCGCGGTTAAAAAATTATTCAGTACGTAGCGAGCGTGGAGCGCGCACGTATCGTTTTTTTTCGTTTTGCCCGGTACGTAAAGCTAATAAGTCGTCATGTCCGGTCGCGGCAAGGGTGGCAAAGTCAAGGGAAAGGCGAAGTCTCGTTCGAATCGTGCCGGACTTCAATTTCCCGTCGGACGTATACACAGACTGCTGAGGAAAGGAAACTACGCGGAGCGCGTCGGCGCCGGTGCACCCGTTTACCTGGCGGCCGTGATGGAGTACCTCGCCGCCGAAGTCCTCGAGTTGGCCGGCAACGCGGCGCGAGACAACAAGAAGACTAGGATCATACCGAGACATCTCCAGCTCGCGATCCGCAACGACGAGGAGCTGAACAAGCTACTCTCCGGTGTGACGATAGCTCAGGGTGGCGTCCTTCCGAACATCCAGGCGGTGTTGCTGCCCAAGAAGACCGAAAAGAAGGCCTAGGTCGCCCACGGCGCCGAACCGAAGGTCGCGTTATGATGATATCGAATCGGTGCGAGTCCGTTCCGTGGTCGGATTCGACTCGCCATCGATTGTCGAAATAACCCGAAAAAAAGGCCCTTTTCAGGGCCACAAACTTATCATTGATCACCTCTCTGCGACCCGCACGTACATACGCGTGTGGAGCACACTAGCATATAAAATAATTTCAATCGATGACGACGTCTACCATATTATATATTTATATATATAAATACACTTGCACACATACATAGACACATCGTGAAATAACAGTAGTATTGTCGGCAACACGGCTAGCAGCGTGGCAAATAAATGAAGTCATCGAGCGAAACAGTCGCAGTCGGCGATACGGACACCGCACAATGCTCGAATCGCGCCGAGCGATAAACTCCGCCCACAAATGGACGCGACCGGAGTCGGCAAGACGGGCACCCGCAGGCTACCATGTCCTGTCAAACGCTAGGCCCCGCCCACTAGTCATAACATAGTTATATTGAAAGTTTTGTATTTGTATAAAAGTAAAATGTTAAGTAGATAAATATATAATAGATAAAGATATAAAGGAAAAGGAAAGAATTATATTAAATATAATATAACATTTTAGAATATTTCGGGAAATGATTAGCGTAATACGTATGAATATCTATCATTTGTAATGTAGAAGGCATAATTATTGTATGAATAAATCAAATTATGTTAAGAAATGAATGAATAAGGTAGATAGTAAGTCGTACACAGTTACAAAAATGTATGTTTTCGCTCGCTTGTTAATTACTGGATGATTGTTATGTTATTAATTATATGTTATTTGATAGGTTAGTTTCTAAGGAATCCAACGATGTATAATATGTGTAGATATGATTGAAATAAATGAAAGAAAAATGGTCTAAGAAGGTCGGCTCATAGTAAAAATGAGAGTCGAGAGCGGTCGATTTTGCGCGGCTCTCGTTAAGGTATTGCCGAACTCAGTAGCCCGAGCCCTCAAATTCGACCAAGGTGTGCTCTTTCGACGAATACAACCGAGTATTATACGGAGACACCCGAAGCGAGCCGACCTTCGAAGATTATTCGAAGTTGAAACGGAGTCAGTTGTTTAATTTACACTGAGCTGCAGGAACAGGGAGCAGACGACCGGCGCTCACGATATTATCGTCTGCCCATTCGCGGAAGGGTCACGGAGGGAGAGGAGTGTCGGTGTTGGACCATCACTTACACCGCTCCCCGAGTGACTGGCACGCCGCAACAGCTGGTCCTTCGAGAAGCCGGATCCTGCGAAGAACATCGAAGATGCCCATCACCAGATCAGCGAAGGACGTACGAGTACGATCGCCGTCGATACAAGCATCGACAGAGGGTGTGCCCAGCGATCGCACTGAACAAAGGAAGACGTCTACGGAGATGGGATCAAGAACTGGCTCACAGACAACGAGCTCGGCTGCTACGATTAGCTCAGGTGCTACGACAAGCACGGGTACCACGACGAGCACGGGTGCTACAACTAGCACGGAAGCTACGACAGCTACGGACGCTACAAGAACGACATCGACATCAGAAGCTACAACCTTGGCTTCTGGAGCAACAGCTGCATCAAATACGAAGACTGCTACGACATCTGGATCGAAGAATGATACATCAACGGCAACAGCTGAACAGGAACGCAGAAAGGCCGCATCGCAAATGACACTAGTACCTGTTGGGAGGAGTCACCGCTCGACGAGCTCCGCAGCGCGACGAAGACAACTGAAGGCTAAAGAAGAGCTGGCGCGCTTCGAATTTGAACAAGCTCAGGCAGCGGCTAAACTCGCCCGGATTCGGTTGGAATTAACCCAAGGCGAATCGGACGATGACTCCGTTGAAGAAGATGACACCGAAGACAGGACTACACACATTAACAACTGGATCCAGACTTCTATCATTGAAGATGAAGGAGCAGCCAAGGATGCGCCGCTAGCATTGAAACCACAAGAAGAGCAACGCGGGTCCATCGAAGTTAACGTACTTGCCGAAGCACTGAAGAAGGCAATCGGAACGAGAGAGGGTCCAGCACCACCACCGAAATACCTTCATGAACTACCATTCTTCGATGGGAATAGCAGCGAGTGGATAGCGTTCAAAGTCGTGTATAAAGATACAGCACCGATGTTCACAGGGTCTCAGAACATGGCGAGATTGAGAAAGGCCATCAAAGGAAACGCCAGAGAGGCAATCAAGAGTCTTCTTTACTCTGAAGCGTCGCCTGACGAAGTAATACAAGCACTTCGCAGGAGGTACGGCAGACCAGATGCCCTGGTTCTAACGGAACTAGAGAAGATAAAAGCACTGTCGAGAACTACTGAGAATCCCAGAGACATATGCATCTTTGCGAGTCAAATAAACAATAGCGTCGCTGCAATAAAAGGCCTGAAGAAACAACAATACCTTCACTCACCGGAAATGGTGAAACAGATCGTCGATAAGCTCCCATCAATACTTCGATTTAAATGGTACGATGTCACATCGAAGACGGAAGGCTGTGACTACTCAAACCTGGAGCTGGTTTCGAAGTTTCTTAACGAAGAAGCAGACAAATGCGGAGTCTTCGCGATACCCGAAGACAGAGGTTCGAGAAGGACGAACCTGCGTCACACGACCTACTCAACAACCGAGAGACAACCCGCTTCGAGTTTCACGAGAGAGAAAGTCTGCCCGCACTGCCAAGGCGAACATGTACTCTACGAATGCCAGCCATTTCGGAAGATGTCAGTACAAGATCGATGGGAAACAACGAAGAAATATCGCCTCTGTTTTAAATGTCTCCAAAACAGACACAGGAAGGACAATTGTAAGAAACCTCCGTGCAAGATCTGCAAGAGATGGCACCATAGCCTCCTGCACAACGAAAACAAGTCAACTGAGGGACTCGTGGAGGAAAGGCCAGCAGAAGAAAAGAATGTAACCCATGGAGTGGCAACCAACATAGCCTCTCCAGTAAACACTGTTAGCTCACCTAGGGCTTACTTGAAGATACTTCCGGTGGAAGTCTACGGACCTAAGGGGTCCGAGAAGATACTCGCGCTTCTCGACGAGGGGTCAACCGTATCTCTCCTGGATGCTCAGACCGCAGCGAAGATTGGAGCCAAAGGAGAGGAAGGACAGCTTATCCTGCAAACGGTCGGCGGAAAGCTATTGAAGAAGAACGACTCCCAGACGATTAATCTGAAGATAAAGGGCGAGCACGAGTATAGAAAGAAGACGCTTCGCAGAGTGCGGACCATAGACGAATTGAAGCTATCACCACAGACGTTAGACCGGGAGAGACTAAATAACTGTCTCCACTTGAAGAAGATAGAGAATGTCCTGCAATACGAAGCCGTAGCACCGAAGCTCTTGATCGGACAAGACAATTGGGAGTTGATTGTCTCTAGAAAAACGAAGAAGGGAAAACCTGGACAACCAGTTGCTTCACTGACAGGCTTAGGCTGGGTGCTGCACGGGTTCGACTCAAGGGGTGTCAATGAAGTCAATTTCATCAATTCCTGCTTCCACGCAATCTCAACAGAAGACAAGATGCACGAAATCATCAAAGAACACTTTTTCATCGAAGCTCTGGGGGTACAGCCGAAGAGACCTACCAACGATTTGGAAGGGAGGGCAATTGACATGCTCGAAAAGACCTGCCACAGATTACCGAATGGACGATTCGAGGTGGGCCTCCTGTGGAAAAATGAAGACGAGCGGATGCCGGAGAGCTACGCGTCTGCTGAGAGACGACTAAGAGGCATCGAGAAGAAGATGGAAAAAGACCCTCAACTGAAGATAGAATACCATAGGCAGATACAGCATTTGATAAACAATGAATACGCCGAAGAAGCAGCGAGAGAAAGCGAGTCCAACAGGAAATGGTTCCTACCTCACTTTGCAGTAACTCATCCTACGAAGGAAAAGATCAGAATCGTGTTCGACGCAGCAGCCAAATCACAGGGGAAAAGTCTGAACGACGCTCTCTTACCGGGTCCAGACCTTTTACAATCGCTCTTCGGGGTACTATTGCGGTTTCGACAAGGACCTTTAGCCGTCGCAGCCGACATCAAAGAGATGTTCCTGCAGATCAGAATACGGCCGGAAGATAGAGACAGTCTGCGATTCCTATGGAGGAACGACCAAGATGAACCAATCAAGGTATACAGAATGACTTCTGTTATATTCGGAGCATCCTCTTCACCAAGCACCGCCATCTTCGTCAAGAATAAGAACGCAGCCGACTTCGCTCTGGAGTATGCAGAGGCCGCGAAGGCGATAGATAGAAATCATTACATGGATGACTATCTGCACAGCTTCCACTCTGAAAGTCAGCTGCAAAAGATAACCTCAGAAGTCGACTTCATCCACAAGAAGGCCGGCTTCGAGCTGCGAGGATGGGCTAGCAACAAACCCCACCTCATCGAATCCAAAGAAGGCGAGCAAAGAGCGGAAGTGAGTCTGGGAAGCGAGAACGAGGAGAAAACGCTTGGATTACGGTGGCTAACGGAAAGAGACAGCCTGGGATTCAGAACCAACTTGCGCAACACGCCGGAAGAGGTCATCACAGACCTAAGAAAACCGACGAAGAGAGAAGTGACCAGTGCAGTAATGTCAACCTTCGATCCTCTCGGGCTAGCATCGCCTGTTCTCATACAAGGAAAGAGGCTCCTGCAGGCGATATGGAGAAATGGAACCGGGTGGGACGACGCCGTGGAAGACGACGACTTCGATACATGGAAATCCTATAGAAAGAACTTAGAACTCCTGAAGGATCTTCACATCTCTCGATGTATAGCTCCACATAGCACCGAGGGGGAGCTTCACGTGTTCACGGATGCGAGTGAAACGGCATTCGCGGCAGCAGTCTACTGGCGCACCAGGAATGAAGACGGCTCACACTACACGAGCTTGATAGCAGGAAAGGCTCGCGTCTCTCCGCTAAAGCCGGTCTCCATCCCAAGGCTCGAACTGCAAGCAGCACTCCTCGGTAGCAGATTAGCTCGATCTGTAATACACGAGTTAGATCTAGAAGTGAAGAACAAGACCTACTGGACGGATTCTAGCGTCGTATTGTCCTGGATCAAATCAGACCCTCGAACCTTTAAAACGTTCGTGGCACATCGATTGGCTGAAATTGAAGAACAGACGAAGCCACAGGAATGGAGATGGGTTCCCACGTCGCAAAACCCAGCAGATGACGCCACACGCAAGGTTCCCGACAACTTCACCAGGGAACACAGATGGTTCACGGGTCCCGAGTTCCTTAAGAAAGAAGAAAGTCACTGGCCTGCCCCGAGAAGCTTCAGAAAAGAAAAGACTGGTGAAGAAAGAACGGTCGCAACTGCAGCCGTCGTAACTATGATCAGCGATTCGTCACTACCAGATGCAAGCCGGTTTTCCAGTTACAAAAGGCTCTGGCGAGCCACAGCAAGGGTTCTGCAATTCATCGAATTATGCAGAGTAAAGAAGAATCCAGTCTACATATCCAGACGTCTCGAGAAAGAAGATCCCACGTATAAAACAATAAATAAGAATAAAGAAAAGCCAATGCAGTCACGGACCTACGCAGATACGCCGGTGACGACGTTTCTTCCGATTGAAGCGGACCTATTGAAGCGCGCAGAGAAATTGTTGCTTCAAAGGAGCCAAGAAGAAAGCTTCCATGAAGACATCCGACGTATAAAGAAAGGCAAGGCCTTGGAGAACAGCAGCAAGCTAAAGAAGCTCGACGTAGAAATAAAAGATGGACTGCTACGCCTCAGAGGAAGAATCAATGCAGTAGAGGGAATACCGATAAGTTACAAGAATCCGATTATACTGCACAGTAAGAACGAGATCACGAGGCTTTTGATCGACGAGTATCATAAGAAGTTCAACCATGGGAACCACGCTACTGTTATGAACGAGATGAGACAGCGTTTCCTCGTCCTGGGATTGAGATCTGCAGTCCGAACGATACAACATCGATGCCAGTGGTGCAGAGTCAGAAAAGCGAAACCCGAAGATATACCGATGGGCGATCTACCTGCAGAGAGACTTCGGCACGGTGCACCACCCTTCACGTGCACTGGAGTCGACTACTTCGGCTCTATGAGCGTGACAGTGGCAAGAAGACACGAAAAGCGATGGGGAGCATTGTTCACCTGCTTGACAACACGAGCAGTACACATCGAGTTGGTCTCATCGCTATCGACCGACTCAATGATCATGGCACTCCGAAGATTCGCAGCAAGAAGAGGAATGCCGCAGACCATCTACAGCGACAACGGCACTAACTTCGTCGGGGCTAACAGAGAGCTGAAGGAAGCCATGCTCGCTCTCAAAGAAGAAGAATTGACCGCGGAAGCCGAGAAGATCGACGTACGCTGGAAGTTCATCCCAGCCGGAGCACCTAGTATGGGGGGCTCATGGGAGAGACTGGTTCGATCCATCAAGACTGCGCTGAACGCGACACTTAAGGAGAGGCATCCGCGTGAAGAGGTTCTGCTCACGCTGTTATTGGAAGCCGAGCACATGGTCAACTCGCGACCGCTGACCAACCTGACAGATAACCAAGAAGAAGAAGCATTAACGCCGAACCATTTTCTCATAGGGAGGTCTTGCGGAGCAACAAGGATCGGAGTCTTCACCGATCACGAGTTCAAAGGAAAAGAAACTTGGAAGACGGCGCAGAGACTGAGCGACCATTTCTGGCAACGATGGCTACGCGAATATCTGCCCACCTTACTACCGAGAAGAACCGACGGGAGGACCGGCGCTACGGATCTGCGCATAGGTGACGTCGTGCTCATCGTAGACTCCACTCTACCGCGCTACACATGGCCGCGGGGAAAAATCGCGAATGTATATCCGGGACCAGATGGGCGGACCAGGGTCGTCGATGTCGAGACCCGAGGAGGGTATTGAGAAGACCCAGTTCAAGAGTCGTGGTATTGGTGCCGAGCGAGTTGCCGAACCAGAAGATGGGTGCTGCGCACGAGGGGGAGACTGTCGGCAACACGGCTAGCAGCGTGGCAAATAAATGAAGTCATCGAGCGAAACAGTCGCAGTCGGCGATACGGACACCGCACAATGCTCGAATCGCGCCGAGCGATAAACTCCGCCCACAAATGGACGCGACCGGAGTCGGCAAGACGGGCACCCGCAGGCTACCATGTCCTGTCAAACGCTAGGCCCCGCCCACTAGTCATAACATAGTTATATTGAAAGTTTTGTATTTGTATAAAAGTAAAATGTTAAGTAGATAAATATATAATAGATAAAGATATAAAGGAAAAGGAAAGAATTATATTAAATATAATATAACATTTTAGAATATTTCGGGAAATGATTAGCGTAATACGTATGAATATCTATCATTTGTAATGTAGAAGGCATAATTATTGTATGAATAAATCAAATTATGTTAAGAAATGAATGAATAAGGTAGATAGTAAGTCGTACACAGTTACAAAAATGTATGTTTTCGCTCGCTTGTTAATTACTGGATGATTGTTATGTTATTAATTATATGTTATTTGATAGGTTAGTTTCTAAGGAATCCAACGATGTATAATATGTGTAGATATGATTGAAATAAATGAAAGAAAAATGGTCTAAGAAGGTCGGCTCATAGTAAAAATGAGAGTCGAGAGCGGTCGATTTTGCGCGGCTCTCGTTAAGGTATTGCCGAACTCAGTAGCCCGAGCCCTCAAATTCGACCAAGGTGTGCTCTTTCGACGAATACAACCGAGTATTATACGGAGACACCCGAAGCGAGCCGACCTTCGAAGATTATTCGAAGTTGAAACGGAGTCAGTTGTTTAATTTACACTGAGCTGCAGGAACAGGGAGCAGACGACCGGCGCTCACGATATTATCGTCTGCCCATTCGCGGAAGGGTCACGGAGGGAGAGGAGTGTCGGTGTTGGACCATCACTTACACCGCTCCCCGAGTGACTGGCACGCCGCAACAAGTATAGACGATGGTAATAAAAATGACAACAGTAGGAGTATATATAATTATAAGAATATTTATTTACCACGTTCCGATACGTTTCCATATCGAATAGGATAGGAGAAAAAAAAAAAAAAAAGAAAAACTACATTTTCATAATTTCGTCTTTAATACATATTACTTTTATTTGAGATATATATATACACACACACTGTATATATCTGTCTTTTAATCGTTTTCAAACGAAAGCGTAAACACAATATTTATTATACAGAGTATGAATCTCGTTTTATTATAGTTATCAAGATTACATTTTGTTTTTTTTATTATTATAGAAAAATGCTTTTAGCATACTAAGCTTTTAGTATATCGATAAATGGTTAAAGAAATAAAGTATTTATCGAAAATAAAATTACACCCTCTCGCCCCTCGCTCTTCACGTGCCGAAAGTTCTCCCTTACCCGCGCAGACAACCGAAGACTACCCCCCCCCTCTGCCCCTTCTACACGTCCCGCAATCCTCACCGCGCCGGGCTCTCATTGGTCGAAACCGTTCGGTCGACTCGATAGCGCATCCACGCTTACCGCGCTACAGTTCTCTAGTTATCCAAGGGACCGAAAAAATTTGTATTCTCGAGTCTCACCCGTTCGAAGCGCGTCGTCGCCTCAACGAATATTCTCTGTGATCGCGATATACACTTAGACCGATAGCCATGCCGCCCAAGACGAGCGGAAAGGCCGCGAAGAAATCTGGCAAGGCCCAGAAGAACATCTCAAAGTCCGACAAGAAAAAGAAGAAGCACAAGAGGAAGGAGAGCTACGCCATCTACATCTACAAAGTGCTCAAGCAGGTGCACCCCGACACCGGTATCTCGAGTAAGGCCATGTCGATCATGAACTCCTTCGTGAACGATATCTTCGAGCGCATCGCCGCCGAGGCTTCCCGTCTCGCCCACTACAACAAGAGATCGACGATCACCTCGAGGGAGGTGCAGACGTCGGTCAGGCTCCTGCTGCCCGGCGAGCTCGCCAAGCACGCCGTGAGCGAAGGCACCAAGGCGGTCACCAAGTACACCAGCTCCAAGTAAGGAGAGCCGGACTCGCGTGTCGTCGTCTCCTCTTCGGCGATCGTACGACAGCTGCGCGACTCTTCGATGGAGTTTAAACGAAAAAGGCCCTTTTCAGGGCCACAAAAAGATTCACGACTACCTATTTTTTCTTTTCAAACTTCGAGAGCGTCTAAACTTCGCGTCTTCAATGATGCAAACAAAATATAAAAAAGTACTATATATATATATATATATATATATATATATATATATATATACCATTATAGCGCGAGAGATCGATCGCGATACGATAGGAGACGCCCGAATTATTAAAACGAAATAAATACATTTAAACGAACACGCACGACGCGACGACGCACGTGATTCCCGCTGGCTCCTTTCCTTCCTTCCTTCCTTCCTTCCTTCCCTCCGCGACCGTTACGAGACCGCCCGACTGCCCGGTTCACACGAGTTACTATTACCATCATCATCATCAGAATTAATTACGTGGTACTCACGGTCATTCGTCAGTCGCGTTCACGCCGACGCTGCCACTCGACGAGAGTTCTTCATTCTGGGGAGAAATAAATAAATAAATTATTTACGTACATTACACACATTCAATTCGGATAGAGAGATAATACGAAGATACTCTTTATTATCTCTCCTTACCTTCGAAAATAATACTATAAACGAGATCATTGTCGATATTGATCACTTTTCATAGAACTGAAAGTATACTACGAAGAAAGCGAAGAGCTTTCTTTCGTGTTCGTAAACATTATAATATTTTTTTTTCAATACCAATTAGTCAAATTTTTAATCGCACAATAGTAGCGGTACGTATCGAGTACGCGCGCCGGGAGGGGAGCGTACCCCCGCTCGCTCGGCCGCGATCGGCTCGATTCGTCGTCGACGCTGACGCTGACGCGTACCTATAAATATAAGAGACGCGAGGCGGGAAAAAAACTCTATTCGCATTTCGACGTTCGGCTCGCGCGTACCGTACCCCGCCCGCCGCGTAGTGAACTCTTAATTTTTCTTTTCACTCTACACCGCCATACGAAAAGATGGCTCGCACGAAACAGACCGCCCGCAAATCGACTGGAGGTAAAGCTCCTCGCAAACAGCTGGCCACCAAGGCCGCCCGCAAGAGCGCCCCGGCCACCGGAGGCGTCAAGAAGCCGCATCGCTACAGACCCGGTACCGTGGCCCTCCGTGAGATCCGTCGCTACCAGAAGAGCACCGAGCTGCTCATCCGCAAGTTGCCGTTCCAGCGTCTGGTGCGTGAGATCGCTCAGGACTTCAAGACCGATCTCCGTTTCCAAAGCTCCGCCGTTATGGCGCTGCAGGAAGCCAGCGAGGCGTATCTGGTCGGTCTCTTCGAGGACACGAACCTGTGCGCGATTCACGCTAAGCGCGTGACCATCATGCCCAAGGATATCCAGCTGGCGCGTAGGATCAGGGGAGAGCGCGCTTGAGAAGTCTCTCTCTCTCTCTCTCGATTTGCGTACGTCACGTACGCGAAAGAAACAAAAAGGCCCTTTTCAGGGCCGCAAATATATCATACTATATAACATACACATCGCATCGAACGGTAGAGTTCGTCTCCGCCGAGGTTTCTATTATTTACGGAACGTTATACAGAAACGAAAAGAAAAAATAGATGTTTTCCCTTTTATCATATTTACCGGGCCTTAACGTTATTAATTAATTAATTAATTAATTGACAGGAGTACAGGATATTTAATGATCGTTATCGATGTTATAATGAAAATATAATGCATTATTACGTACGCGGCGTCAGCTAAATTTGTTTTCTCGGTACTCGTTATAGTTGAGACGGTAGAAATCGTCGCTCATTACTGTCGAGAGAGGGTGTCGCGTATTTAGTTAATCGGTATTGATACGACACACGTAAATAATACTAGCCGTCCGTGTAATTAATAATAATAATAATAATAATAATAATGATGATGATGATGATGATGATGATATTAGCATTAAAATGGACGTACTCCCCTCTCCTTCACCCCGGGGACGCGCGCGCGGTGCGAGAGTGGAGGTCGATTTCTCCCGCCCCTCGCCCCGCACTCACTATATAAATATAACAGCGTCCGGGGGGAAATAGTCCTCCGCAGTCAGCCGACTCGGACGGACCTCTTGAGCACAGCTCCTTGTTGTGCTCGCCCCAGCACGCGCTCCTTGCCGCGTGCACCCCGTGCGCTCCTTGCGCACTCCGCCGCCGCCTTGAGTGCCCCGCACTCGAGGCCCCGCTGCGTGCTCCGCACGCCCAGCCGCGTGCCCCGCACGCCCGCCTCCGCCAGGACCAAGTGCTCTTCGGACCTTAAGTGATTCTGTGTCGTGTACGCCCGTTGCGTTCGCAGAATAGTGCTAACGGACTACGTGCAAGTGCCAGTGAGTGGTGAAGAACAGGACCGATAGTGTAGTGTAGTAAGTGCAGCCGGTTCCCGGAGCCGTAAGTACTCACACTTATTAGTTTAGGCACACACCCCGTCACCTACGGACAGGGATTCCGCAGGGAAAACACACCGTAGGCACTCATCTCCCTGCCGCCCCAGGCAGGGAGGAACGAACGACCCCACAACCCCGGCTCCACCATGGACGCCCTTTCCCCGGCCGAGCTCAAGGCCTTTTTGAGGTTCTTGGTGGCAAAGCACCCTGAATCTATTGCGGAGTTCCGCTCGGCCCAGGCCTCCTCAAGGCTGACCGAAAAACCCTCCCCGCCCCGCTCCCGCGCCGGCCCCCAGTGGCCCCCGCAGCACCGGTGTCCCCATGGACACCGACTCCCGAGGTCCCCTCGCCCCCGCCCTCGCCGACCGAGTCGACCTCCTCGACCTCTTCCGCCTCCTCCTCTCCGACCTCATCGGACAGCGAGGAGAACGACGGTTTTCAGACCGTCGGCGGCAAAAAGCGGAAGGCAAAAGCCCCTAAGGCCCCACCGCCCCTAAAAGGCGACTGCCCCAATCGTCGCCGCCCGCCCCCGGTCGCCCGCAAGGCCGACCCCCTCACCCAGCCCGACCGTCGCTGCCCCGCACCGAACGCGGACCCAGCCGCCAAGGCCCTCCCCATCTTCATC
Source organism: Hestina assimilis (assembly GCA_023373885.1). Lineage (NCBI taxonomy): Eukaryota > Metazoa > Arthropoda > Insecta > Lepidoptera > Nymphalidae > Hestina > Hestina assimilis. Next base: position 1,149,850 of record CM041740.1, read on the forward strand.
CGGGACAAATCGTGCTGGATGAGAGTATCCGCCGCCCTCGCGGCGAAAAAGATACACTTCACCAGCGCCCGCCCCACTGCACAAGGCATCCGCGTCCAAGTGCAGAATACTGAGACCCACCGCAGGTTCACTGCTGCCCTGAGAGTCGACAAAGTCGACTTTCATTCCTACACCCTCGATGAGGACCGCGAACTACGCGTGGTCATCAGAGGGATGCCAAAGGAGATTAGCTCCGAATTTATCAAAGAGGACTTAGTGTCCCAGGGCTTTCCCGTACGGCAGGTACACCGAATGTACCGGAAAAACACTGACAGCACGACGCTGTTCAATACTATCTTGGTCATCCTCGACCTCACTCCCGAGGGTAAGGCCATCTTTAACGTCAAGACCGTGGCTCAACTGTCCGGTCTTAAAGTAGAGGTCCCCCACCACAGGGGACTCCCCGGGCAGTGTCACAACTGCCAATACTACGGCCACTCGGCCAAGAATTGCGAGATCCGCCCCAGGTGCGTCAAGTGCCTGGACGATCACGGGACGCCCGACTGTCCCAGAAAGGTCCCAGACCCGGAAGTCACCCCCAGCTGCATCCTCTGTAGAACGCAGGGACACCCTGCGAGCTACAGGGGCTGCAGCAAAGCCCCGCGGCGGCACCGGGCCGCCGCGAGGACGGCACCCGTCAAGCGGGCCATATCCCGCCCCAAAAATTCAGCCCCTCAGGCGAAAGCCCCGGCCCCTCAGGCCACCACTTCGGCCCCCGCGGCCTCGTTCGTAAACACGAACCTCCCGCGGACTCCGTCTGGAGGAAACTCCCAGCCCCAGACCAGCGACGACACCCACAACGGCCGTCGCTAAACCCCCTCAGCCCAAGCCCTCCCAGGCCGCCCCGGCCTCACCCTCGTCCTCCTCAGACTTCGCACTCGTGTCGAAGTTTCTGAAGTCCTTCGACATGAAGGAACTTAACACGTTCGCCGGCAAGCTCCGCGACCCGGCCATCTGCAACGTCGATGCGCTGACGCAGCACATCGACCTTGTGTCGGTAATCATCAACTTCAATGGCAGCGACTAGTAGGGTAAAACCACGGTCCCTGAGCCTCGTCACGTTCAACGCAAACGGCCTTATCCAACAGATCGACCTTGTTCGCGAGTTTTTAAAATCCCACCAATCCGACGTCATGCTAGTGCAAGAGACCTTCTTAAAACCGAGCATGCGCGACCCCAAAGTTTCAAATTACCGATCCATCCGCGACGACAGAGCCACCCGCTTCGGCGGAACTCTGATCTATTACAAAAGGTCCCTGCACTGCGTGCCGCTGGATCCTCCACCGCTTTCGAGTATCGAGGCGTCGATTTGTCAGATCAGTATGACGGGCCATCAGCCTATCGTACTCGCTTCCGTCTACCTATCGCCCAACAAAACCCTACTCGAGAGCGACCTTAGGTCGCTCCTATCGATGGGAGGCGCGGTCCTTCTGGCCGGCGACCTCAACAGTAAGCACCCCCGCTGGCACTCTAGCGTATCCAATAGTAACGGACTAATTCTCGACAGACTGACTTCACTGCCGACTCTCAACTTTGAGGTCATAGCTCCCATGACGTTCACTAGATACCCCAACAGAGGAACGAACGACAGACCCGACGTGCTCGACATAGCCATCTTGAAAGACGTAACGCTCCAGTTGCGCTCGATCGAGACGCTATCCGAGCTAGACTCCGACCATAGGCCGGTCCTAATCCAGCTAGGACCCGTCGTGCATTCCACACCCCCGACTAAGACCCTAGTGGACTGGAGGAAGCTCCACGAGCAACTCCGGTCGGTAGAATCGACACCCCTAGACGGAATACCTGACGAAATCGACTCCGTCGAGACCGCGAAAGCGGCCGCGTCTAAACTCACCGACAACATCCGCGACAAAATAGACAGTTGCTCCAGGGAGGTTCCAATCCGCCCGGACGGGCGCTGGGAGCTCCCGGAGGACCTGAGGGATCTCCTCAGACGTAAAAACGCGTTCACTAGAGCCCATGACTCCTATCCGACCGACGACAACCGGAGGCGACTCCGGGCCCTACAGAGGAAGGTCAAAGCTCGCTTTGCCCAACTCAGGGACGACCGACTCGGCAGGTATCTCCAAGAGCTAGCGCCCTCTCACCTGGCCTACTGGGCGATGGCGCGAACTCTGAAAGATCCGACCGTCTCCACGATGCCGCCCCTCTTGCGTCCGAACCGACCCCTCGCATCCGACGACTCTGATAAGGCCGAGTGCTTGGCTGACAGCCTCGAATCCCAATGCTCCCCCAGCTCCCAACCAGTCGACCCCGAGCACCTCCTCAAGGTGAACTCGGAGGTCGAACGTAGGATCTCCCTGGCCCCGACGGACGAGCCGCTGTCGCCGACGACAGCGGACGAGGTCGAATCCATTATTAAGGCCCTCAAGGTCAAAAATCTCCCGGACCCGACCGAATCTCCAATAGGACTCTGAAGCTCCTCCCGACTCAGATCATCGAGCTATTAGTGCTCATTTTCAACGCCCTTCTGGCAGGATGCTCCTTCCCGGATCAGTGGAAGGAAGCGATAGTCATAGGGATCCCGAAGCCCGGGAAACCTAAAAACCTTCCCACCAGCTACCGACCCATATCGTTGATCAGCTGTCTCGGTAAGATCTACGAGAGGATCTTACTCATTAGGATCAAGGCCGTCGTTGAGGCCAAAAACATAATGATCAACGAACAGTTCGGCTTTCGAGCCCGTCATTCATGCACCGATCAAGTGTACCGCCTAACGGAACACATCCTCCAGGGCTTCACCCAATCGCGCTCCACCGCAACGGTGGCTCTCTTCTTCGACGTCGCAAAGGCGTTCGACAAAGTCTGGCACGACGGCTTGATATACAAGCTGTTCGATTACGGCCTGCCAGACAGACTCGTGCTCATCATACGAGACTACCTGTCCAACCGCTCCTTCCGCTACCGAGTCGAGGGTACGCTGTCTTCCCGACGCACCCTACGCGCCGGAGTCCCCCAGGGCTCCGTGCTCTCACCCGTTCTGTACAATCTGTACACCAACGACATACCAAAGTCGAATCCCAACGATCGCGTAGGCTTAGCTCTCTTCGCTGACGACACAGCCCTCTATACCACATCCAACAGACCCGACCTTCTGACTAGCCGCCTCCAGACCGCGGTCAACGCCTTAGGCGATTGGTTTAGGAAATGGAGGATCGAAGTCAATCCCGACAAAAGTGCAGCGGTGCACTTCACCAGACACGCCGTCAGAAACTACTGGAGGCTCGGTCAACCGGGAGACATCCTGCTCTTCGGCCAACCTATTCCTTGGAAAAAGGAGGCCAAATACCTAGGCGTCACGCTCGACGCCAAGCTAAATTTCCAGTCCCACATATCGAAAGTTAGGAACAGAGCCGCCTTCGTGCTCGGAAGGCTCTACATGATGATAGGCGGACGGAGTAAATTGTCGCTTAGAAATAAGCGAACACTTTACAAAACCGTCGTTCGTCCTATACTAACGTACGCGAGTCCCGTCTTCGCCCATGTCAGTTCTTCGCAATTAGCGAAATTTCAAGTCATTCAGAATAGGTTTCTGCGCATGGCCACGGGCTGTCCGTGGTACATGCGCAACGTAGATCTCCACAGAGACTTCGATCTCGATTCCATAGCGAAATTCATGAAAAAGCTCTCCAAGAGCTTTTTCGAGAAAGCCCTATCCCACCCGAACCCCCTCGTCAGACAGGCCGCCACTTACACGAGTAGAGGTGACATACCGACACGACTCAGGCGTCCCAAGCACGTCCTGCAAGACCCAGACGATAGCATCACGACAGCTAACGCCCCATACACGAACAGAACACGACACCAGACACACATGCTGCAGCGTCTCCGCCGGCGGAGACGAGGACCCTTGTTTCGCACAGCCCGACACAACGCCAACTCGACCGCTCACCCCGGACGGTGAGCACCGCGCCGCGTACGGTCGCTAGACTGCGCTCCGGAGCGCTCCCTCCCTCCCGATGACGTCCCAAGTCTAGGCTCGACCTCGCAGGAGGGGCCCTTGGGACGGATTCAACTTGTGCCCCGCGTGGCAGTCCATCTTTTACCGGCCGAGGTCTCCAGACCCGGCCCCCACCGGTGACGCTGTCAAGGCCACTAGGGCCAACAGCAATGGACACTCCGAAAAAAAAAAAAAAAAAAAAAAAAAAAACGGGAAATTTTCGTACACTGAGTGAACGTCTCCGTCTGTCGTCGGACGGCTCCGCGCGGACTAGTTCAGCGCTGTTTCAACTATTCTCTCTCGTCTAATTCTCGAACTACTCGAAAATGACCGGTCGCGGTAAAGGTGGAAAGGGCCTGGGAAAAGGTGGCGCGAAGAGGCACAGGAAAGTTCTCCGCGATAACATCCAGGGCATCACGAAGCCGGCCATCCGTCGTCTCGCTCGCAGAGGCGGCGTGAAGCGTATATCCGGTCTGATATACGAGGAGACCCGCGGCGTGCTCAAAGTGTTCCTCGAGAACGTCATCCGTGACGCCGTCACCTACACCGAGCACGCGAAGAGGAAGACCGTCACCGCCATGGACGTCGTGTACGCCCTGAAACGTCAAGGTCGCACTCTCTACGGTTTCGGCGGTTAAGTCGATCGATCGAGGAGGAATCATCGGAGATCCGCGACCCGCTTCAAAAGCACACGAAAAAAGGCCCTTTTCAGGGCCGCATATGAATCTGACGCCATCTCGATACTGATCGTTTCGAACTATACGTTACGTCGTACGATAATAATAAAATTCATTCATTTCTTCCTTCCTTCCTTACAAACAAACAAACAAACAAACATACATACATACCTATAATGTTAAAATGAAATATATACTATAAGAGTTTCGGTTTTAGGAGTTAGTAGTATGCAAGATAATGGATAGCGTTCGTCCCGTGTCGAGACGGACACGGAGTGAGTGAGGAGAGTCGTCGACTGTACATTATTGTTGTTGTCATTGCACTTAATGTGTATGTGTATATTTATTCAGTACATTACCCAGGAACGGTACTATATAAATTTAAATTACCACACCTCGTAACGAAAAGTATTGCGTGCTTTTATTAGTTGCATTCGACGTCGTAAATGGCCGACAGTCGACGACGATTAGATGAAAATATAATTAGAAATATAATAAAATAAAATAAAAAAAATACAAAGAAATGTAATGTAAATCCTAGCGAAGCTGGTATGGGTCGTCGTGTTAGACGGGATTCTATCTCTCGTCGCGCTCGATCACGACGCGACCGACGTGTAGTACGTCGGTGTAATTCTTTTATTTCCTCTTTTCTTTAAACGATAGATCGACATAGATACTCCTATTCTTCTATTATTGCCGTTAATGTGAAAATATTACGTATTACGTATCCGTATCGGAGCTCGTTTCGCCCGTGTGGCGTGCGCCGAGTCGCGTCGTCGTGTTTTACGAGCCTCTACTTCGAACCGGTCAAAATGGCAAGAGAACCGTCTCATATCGACGGTGACTTTACGTATCGTCGGTGGGGTATCTTCGCTTCTGACACGTCGACATATCGAGATCGATATATCGTTTTTTGTAGAGAAAAATAACTTTTAAACGGGACCCGAGGTACGCAAGTAGTACAGTATCGAATTCAAATGCGAATCTCGCTTCCGACGAGGGCGCTGTTCGATCGTCGACGCTCCGGTTACGCGGCCAGGCTCAAAAGGGACCGCCGAGTGACATCGATCGTCGAGAAATTATTCGTAATCATGTAAATATCGTATTTAAAAAGACACCTGTTAGTGAAAAGTTTTAAGCGTTCGTACGAGAAAATGCCCGGCGACATCGCGGCTCTCCTTACGGTATTGCCGCGACCGTAGACACAACTGGCGACCTCTAGCCCCGCTTCGTTATCCCGCTCGAAACTCGTTCGCGCGCTATACGATAGGAACGATCTTGTTGTTGTTGTTGAAGTTTTTTTGTGAATCGGTGTGTGCGTGTGTGAGATTTATATCTAATCTCTCGTTTTCAAGAAAGAGGAAAAAGTAAAAGTAAATAAGATGGCCGACACCGCAGTAGCCGCCGAAGCCCCCGCACCGACGACCCCGGCGAAGAAGCCGAAGGCGTCCGCGGCCGCGGGCGGCGCCGCCGCCAAGAAGCCGAAGGCGAAACCGTCCCACCCGAAAACGTCCGAAATGGTGACCAGCGCGATCAAGGAACTGAAGGAGCGCAGCGGATCCTCGCTGCAGGCGATAAAGAAATATATCGCCGCTCAATACAAAGTCGATTCCGAGAAGCTGGCTCCGTTCATCAGGAAGTACCTGAAGAGCGCCGTCGAATCGGGCGCCCTCATCCAGACGAAGGGCAAGGGAGCGTCGGGTTCTTTCAAGTTGGAGTCCAAGTCGTCCGCGTCTAAGAAACCGGTGCCCTCCGGCGGCGGCGGAGCGAGCGCGAGGGGCGCCGCTTCGTCGGCGGCCTCCGGTAAGTCTAAGAAGGCGGCGTCCGCCGCCGGCAAGGGCGCCAAGAAGGCGGCGGCCGGAGGAGCGTCCTCCGGGGCGGCCGCGGCGTCCTCGCCGTCCAAGTCCAAACCGAAGGCGGCCACGAAAGACAAGAAAGCCGCCGCCGCGAAGAAGAAGCCGGCCGCGGCGAAGAGGGCCGCCGCCGCCGCGGCGGTCGCTTCGACGCCGTCCAAGGCCAAGGCCGGAGCCGCGTCGAAGGCCAAGAAGACCGCGAAACCGCCGACTAAGAAACCGAAAGCGCCGAAGCCGAAGAAGGCCGCCGCCGCGACTCCGAAGGCGAAACCGGCCGCTAAGAAAGCGACCGCCGCCAAGAAGTAGACTGGCTGCTGAGGGCGACGTAAAACAATTCACAAGCGTCGTGTCGTCGCCGCCGCCGGAGTGCTCGCCGACGACGATGACGACGGGGAGGCTCTGCGGTGGCGATAGCGCGTGCGGCGCTCAAAACTCGCACGATAAAAAGCCCTTTTCAGGGCTAACATATCATTCTCGAACGAAACCGACGATTACGTGTGCGCCTTCGATATATCGATACGTACGCGTAAATCGTTAAAAAAAAAAATTAATTCAGGCGACGAAACTACAATAAATAATAATAACGATCCGCCGATTAGAATGAAAAAAAAAAATAATAATATTAATAATAATAAATGAAAAGTGATAATATCACGACACCCCGTTCCCCGTCCCATACTGTTAGGTATCAAATCGATGTCAAGTTTTGTATAGAGAAAAAGCAGCGCTGATCGATTAGTAAATTGATGAGAATTTCGATATATATAACGAGTCGGTTAGAAATAATTTGAAAATTTCTAATCAATTCAAATTAGAGAATTTTATATTTCATAATTCTGTCGCCGTCCGCTAGAGGGCCTCCCGTACAGATACACGACGCAACCTCCCCACCCCTCACGCCGCCCCGCGGTCACAAACAAGCTGAAACAGTCTCTGACACAATCCCCCCCCGCGCCCCGTCACCGTGGAGCGCGATACGAGCACCGTCGTGTTCCCGCCGCCGTCGATATATATATATTTTTCGGCGCGCGGTTAAAAAATTATTCAGTACGTAGCGAGCGTGGAGCGCGCACGTATCGTTTTTTTTCGTTTTGCCCGGTACGTAAAGCTAATAAGTCGTCATGTCCGGTCGCGGCAAGGGTGGCAAAGTCAAGGGAAAGGCGAAGTCTCGTTCGAATCGTGCCGGACTTCAATTTCCCGTCGGACGTATACACAGACTGCTGAGGAAAGGAAACTACGCGGAGCGCGTCGGCGCCGGTGCACCCGTTTACCTGGCGGCCGTGATGGAGTACCTCGCCGCCGAAGTCCTCGAGTTGGCCGGCAACGCGGCGCGAGACAACAAGAAGACTAGGATCATACCGAGACATCTCCAGCTCGCGATCCGCAACGACGAGGAGCTGAACAAGCTACTCTCCGGTGTGACGATAGCTCAGGGTGGCGTCCTTCCGAACATCCAGGCGGTGTTGCTGCCCAAGAAGACCGAAAAGAAGGCCTAGGTCGCCCACGGCGCCGAACCGAAGGTCGCGTTATGATGATATCGAATCGGTGCGAGTCCGTTCCGTGGTCGGATTCGACTCGCCATCGATTGTCGAAATAACCCGAAAAAAAGGCCCTTTTCAGGGCCACAAACTTATCATTGATCACCTCTCTGCGACCCGCACGTACATACGCGTGTGGAGCACACTAGCATATAAAATAATTTCAATCGATGACGACGTCTACCATATTATATATTTATATATATAAATACACTTGCACACATACATAGACACATCGTGAAATAACAGTAGTATAGACGATGGTAATAAAAATGACAACAGTAGGAGTATATATAATTATAAGAATATTTATTTACCACGTTCCGATACGTTTCCATATCGAATAGGATAGGAGAAAAAAAAAAAAAAAAAAGAAAAACTACATTTTCATAATTTCGTCTTTAATACATATTACTTTTATTTGAGATATATATATACACACACACTGTATATATCTGTCTTTTAATCGTTTTCAAACGAAAGCGTAAACACAATATTTATTATACAGAGTATGAATCTCGTTTTATTATAGTTATCAAGATTACATTTTGTTTTTTTTATTATTATAGAAAAATGCTTTTAGCATACTAAGCTTTTAGTATATCGATAAATGGTTAAAGAAATAAAGTATTTATCGAAAATAAAATTACACCCTCTCGCCCCTCGCTCTTCACGTGCCGAAAGTTCTCCCTTACCCGCGCAGACAACCGAAGACTACCCCCCCCCTCTGCCCCTTCTACACGTCCCGCAATCCTCACCGCGCCGGGCTCTCATTGGTCGAAACCGTTCGGTCGACTCGATAGCGCATCCACGCTTACCGCGCTACAGTTCTCTAGTTATCCAAGGGACCGAAAAAATTTGTATTCTCGAGTCTCACCCGTTCGAAGCGCGTCGTCGCCTCAACGAATATTCTCTGTGATCGCGATATACACTTAGACCGATAGCCATGCCGCCCAAGACGAGCGGAAAGGCCGCGAAGAAATCTGGCAAGGCCCAGAAGAACATCTCAAAGTCCGACAAGAAAAAGAAGAAGCACAAGAGGAAGGAGAGCTACGCCATCTACATCTACAAAGTGCTCAAGCAGGTGCACCCCGACACCGGTATCTCGAGTAAGGCCATGTCGATCATGAACTCCTTCGTGAACGATATCTTCGAGCGCATCGCCGCCGAGGCTTCCCGTCTCGCCCACTACAACAAGAGATCGACGATCACCTCGAGGGAGGTGCAGACGTCGGTCAGGCTCCTGCTGCCCGGCGAGCTCGCCAAGCACGCCGTGAGCGAAGGCACCAAGGCGGTCACCAAGTACACCAGCTCCAAGTAAGGAGAGCCGGACTCGCGTGTCGTCGTCTCCTCTTCGGCGATCGTACGACAGCTGCGCGACTCTTCGATGGAGTTTAAACGAAAAAGGCCCTTTTCAGGGCCACAAAAAGATTCACGACTACCTATTTTTTCTTTTCAAACTTCGAGAGCGTCTAAACTTCGCGTCTTCAATGATGCAAACAAAATATAAAAAAGTACTATTATTAAGGACAAACCAAAATAAAACCCAATCGGCTCTTATCCGTTTTCTATATTTCTCTCTCTATATACAATCCCGTGGCTAGTGTGTACTGGCTGACGGTCGGAGAGTGAATGCCATGCTCGCCTCTTTTTTTTTTTTTTTTTTTTTTTTTTTTTTTTCTGAGTGTCCATTGCTGTTGGCCCTAGTGGCCTTGACAGCGTCACCGGTGGGGGGCCGGGTCTGGAGACCTCGGCCGGTAAAGATGGACTGCCACGCGGGGCACAAGTTGAATCCGTCCCAAGGGCCCCTCCTGCGAGGTCGAGCCTAGACTTGGGACGTCATCGGGAGGGAGGGAGCGCTCCGGAGCGCAGTCTAGCGACCGTACGCGGCGCGGTGCTCACCGTCCGGGGTGAGCGGTCGAGTTGGCGTTGTGTCGGGCTGTGCGAAACAAGGGTCCTCGTCTCCGCCGGCGGAGACGCTGCAGCATATGTGTCTGATGTCGTGTTCTGTTCGTGTATGGGGCGTTAGCTGTTGTGATGCTATCGTCTGGGTCTTGCAGGACGTGCTTGGGACGCCTGAGTCGTGTCGGTATGTCACCTCTACTTGTGTAAGTGGCGGCCTGTCTGACGAGGGGGTTCGGGTGGGATAGGGCTTTCTCGAAAAAGCTCTTGGAGAGCTTTTTCATGAATTTCGCTATTGAATCGAGATCGAAGTCTCTGTGGAGATCTACGTTGCGCATGTACCACGGACAGCCCGTGGCCATGCGCAGAAACCTATTCTGAATGACTTGAAATTTCGCTAATTGCGAAGAACTGACATGAGCGAAGACGGGACTCGCGTACGTTAGTATAGGACGAACGACGGTTTTGTAAAGTGTTCGCTTATTTCTAAGCGACAATTTACTCCGTCCGCCTATCATCATGTAGAGCCTTCCGAGCACGAAGGCGGCTCTGTTCCTAACTTTCGATATGTGGGACTGGAAATTTAGCTTGGCGTCGAGCGTGACGCCTAGGTATTTGGCCTCCTTTTTCCAAGGAATAGGTTGGCCGAAGAGCAGGATGTCTCCCGGTTGACCGAGCCTCCAGTAGTTTCTGACGGCGTGTCTGGTGAAGTGCACCGCTGCACTTTTGTCGGGATTGACTTCGATCCTCCATTTCCTAAACCAATCGCCTAAGGCGTTGACCGCGGTCTGGAGGCGGCTAGTCAGAAGGTCGGGTCTGTTGGATGTGGTATAGAGGGCTGTGTCGTCAGCGAAGAGAGCTAAGCCTACGCGATCGTTGGGATTCGACTTTGGTATGTCGTTGGTGTACAGATTGTACAGAACGGGTGAGAGCACGGAGCCCTGGGGACTCCGGCGCGTAGGGTGCGTCGGGAAGACAGCGTACCCTCGACTCGGTAGCGGAAGGAGCGGTTGGACAGGTAGTCTCGTATGATGAGCACGAGTCTGTCTGGCAGGCCGTAATCGAACAGCTTGTATATCAAGCCGTCGTGCCAGACTTTGTCGAACGCCTTTGCGACGTCGAAGAAGAGAGCCACCGTTGCGGTGGAGCGCGATTGGGTGAAGCCCTGGAGGATGTGTTCCGTTAGGCGGTACACTTGATCGGTGCATGAATGACGGGCTCGAAAGCCGAACTGTTCGTTGATCATTATGTTTTTGGCCTCAACGACGGCCTTGATCCTAATGAGTAAGATCCTCTCGTAGATCTTACCGAGACAGCTGATCAACGATATGGGTCGGTAGCTGGTGGGAAGGTTTTTAGGTTTCCCGGGCTTCGGGATCCCTATGACTATCGCTTCCTTCCACTGATCCGGGAAGGAGCATCCTGCCAGAAGGGCGTTGAAAATGAGCACTAATAGCTCGATGATCTGAGTCGGGAGGAGCTTCAGAGTCCTATTGGAGATTCGGTCGGGTCCGGGAGATTTTTGACCTTGAGGGCCTTAATAATGGATTCGACCTCGTCCGCTGTCGTCGGCGACAGCGGCTCGTCCGTCGGGGCCAGGGAGATTCTACGTTCGACCTCCGAGTTCACCTTGAGGAGGTGCTCGGGGTCGACTGGTTGGGAGCTGGGGGAGCATTGGGATTCGAGGCTGTCAGCCAAGCACTCGGCCTTATCAGAGTCGTCGGATGCGAGGGGTCGGTTCGGACGCAAGAGGGGCGGCATCGTGGAGACGGTCGGATCTTTCAGAGTTCGCGCCATCGCCCAGTAGGCCAGGTGAGAGGGCGCTAGCTCTTGGAGATACCTGCCGAGTCGGTCGTCCCTGAGTTGGACAAAGCGAGCTTTGACCTTCCTCTGTAGGGCCCGGAGTCGCCTCCGGTTGTCGTCGGTCGGATAGGAGTCATGGGCTCTAGTGAACGCGTTTTTACGTCTGAGGAGATCCCTCAGGTCGTCCGGGAGCTCCCAGCGCCCGTCCGGGCGGATTGGAACCTCCCTGGAGCAACTGTCTATTTTGTCGCGGATGTTGTCGGTGAGTTTAGACGCGGCCGCTTTCGCGGTCTCGACGGAGTCGATTTCGTCAGGTATTCCGTCTAGGGGGTCGATTCTACCGACCGGAGTTGCTCGTGGAGCTTCCTCCAGTCCACTAGGGTCTTAGTCGGGGGGTGGAATGCACGACGGGTCCTAGCTGGATTAGGACCGGCCTATGGTCGGAGTCTAGCTCGGATAGCGTCTCGATCGAGCGCAACTGGAGCGTTACGTCTTTCAAGATGGCTATGTCGAGCACGTCGGGTCTGTCGTTCGTTCCTCTGTTGGGGTATCTAGTGAACGTCATGGGAGCTATGACCTCAAAGTTGAGAGTCGGCAGTGAAGTCAGTCTGTCGAGAATTAGTCCGTTACTATTGGATACGCTAGAGTGCCAGCGGGGGTGCTTACTGTTGAGGTCGCCGGCCAGAAGGACCGCGCCTCCCATCGATAGGAGCGACCTAAGGTCGCTCTCGAGTAGGGTTTTGTTGGGCGATAGGTAGACGGAAGCGAGTACGATAGGCTGATGGCCCGTCATACTGATCTGACAAATCGACGCCTCGATATTCGAAAGCGGTGGAGGATCCAGCGGCACGCAGTGCAGGGACCTTTTGTAATAGATCAGAGTTCCGCCGAAGCGGGTGGCTCTGTCGTCGCGGATGGATCGGTAATTTGAAACTTTGGGGTCGCGCATGCTCGGTTTTAAGAAGGTCTCTTGCACTAGCATGACGTCGGATTGGTGGGATTTTAAAAACTCGCGAACAAGGTCGATCTGTTGGATAAGGCCGTTTGCGTTGAACGTGACGAGGCTCAGGGACCGTGGTTTTACCCTACTAGTCGCTGCCATTGAAGTTGATGATTACCGACACAAGGTCGATGTGCTGCGTCAGCGCATCGACGTTGCAGATGGCCGGGTCGCGGAGCTTGCCGGCGAACGTGTTAAGTTCCTTCATGTCGAAGGACTTCAGAAACTTCGACACGAGTGCGAAGTCTGAGGAGGACGAGGGTGAGGCCGGGGCGGCCTGGGAGGGCTTGGGCTGAGGGGGTTTAGCGACGGCCGTTGTGGGTGTCGTCGCTGGTCTTGGGGCTGGGAGTTTCCTCCAGACGGAGTCCGCGGGGAGGTTCGTGTTTACGAACGAGGCCGCGGGGGCCGAAGTGGTGGCCTGAGGGGCCGGGGCTTTCGCCTGAGGGGCTGAATTTTTGGGGCGGGATATGGCCCGCTTGACGGGTGCCGTCCTCGCGGCGGCCCGGTGCCGCCGCGGGGCTTTGCTGCAGCCCCTGTAGCTCGCAGGGTGTCCCTGCGTTCTACAGAGGATGCAGCTGGGGGGACTTCCGGGTCTGGGACCTTTCTGGGACAGTCGGGCGTCCCGTGATCGTCCAGGCACTTGACGCACCTGGGGCGGATCTCGCAATTCTTGGCCGAGTGGCCGTAGTATTGGCAGTTGTGACACTGCCCGGGGAGTCCCCTGTGGTGGGGACCTCTACTCTAAGACCGGACAGTTGAGCCACGGTCTTGACGTTAAAGATGGCCTTACCCTCGGGAGTGAGGTCGAGGATGACCAAGATAGTATTGAACAGCGTCGTGCTGTCAGTGTTTTTCCGGTACATTCGGTGTACCTGCCGTACGGGAAAGCCCTGGGACACTAAGTCCTCTTTGATAAATTCGGAGCTAATCTCCTTCGGCATCCCTCTGATGACCACGCGTAGTTCGCGGTCCTCATCGAGGGTGTAGGAATGAAAGTCGACTTTGTCGACTCTCAGGGCAGCAGTGAACCTGCGGTGGGTCTCAGTATTCTGCACTTGGACGCGGATGCCTTGTGCAGTGGGGCGGGCGCTGGTGAAGTGTATCTTTTTCGCCGCGAGGGCGGCGGATACTCTCATCCAGCACGATTTGTCCCGGATGAAGATGGGGAGGGCCTTGGCGGCTGGGTCCGCGTTCGGTGCGGGGCAGCGACGGTCGGGCTGGGTGAGGGGGTCGGCCTTGCGGGCGACCGGGGGCGGGCGGCGACGATTGGGGCAGTCGCCTTTTAGGGGCGGTGGGGCCTTAGGGCTTTTGCCTTCCGCTTTTTGCCGCCGACGGTCTGAAAACCGTCGTTCTCCTCGCTGTCCGATGAGGTCGGAGAGGAGGAGGCGGAAGAGGTCGAGGAGGTCGACGCGGTCGGCGAGGGCGGGGCGAGGGGACCTCGGGGAGTCGGTGTCCATGGGGACACCGGTGCTGCGGGGGCCACTGGGGGGGCCGGCGCGGGAGCGGGGGCGGGGGAGGGTTTTTCGGTCAGCCTTGAGGAGGCCTGGGCCGAGCGGAACTCCGCAATAGATTCAGGGTGCTTTGCCACCAAGAACCTCAAAAAGGCCTTGAGCTCGGCCGGGGAAAGGGCGTCCATGGTGGAGCCGGGGTTGAAAGGTCGTTCGTTCCTCCCTGCCTGGGGCGGCAGGGAGATGAGTGCCTACGGTGTGTTTTCCCTGCGGAATCCCTGTCCGTGGGTGACGGGGGTGTGTGCCTAAACTAATAAGTGTGAGTACTTACGGCTCCGGGAACCGGCTGCACTTACTACACTACACTATCGGTCCTGTTCTTCACCACTCACTGGCACTTGCACGTAGTCCGTTAGCACTATTCTGCGAACGCAACGGGCGTACACGACACAGAATCACTTAAGGTCCGAAGAGCACTTGGTCCTGGCGGAGGCGGGCGTGCGGGGCACGCGGCTGGGCGTGCGGAGCACGCAGCGGGGCCTCGAGTGCGGGGCACTCAAGGCGGCGGCGGAGTGCGCAAGGAGCGCACGGGGTGCACGCGGCAAGGAGCGCGTGCTGGGGCGAGCACAACAAGGAGCTGTGCTCAAGAGGTCCGTCCGAGTCGGCTGACTGCGGAGGACTGACCCATGCTCGCCTCTCTGACCGTCCGCTTTTATTGTCATTGAAAGGCGCGATAACGCACGATGCGTTATCGCGCTCACCTGCGTCTGCGCGGGGTGAGGGAGGGGGCGGGGACGCCGCACATTCCCGCACCACCGCGCAACTAGTACGCGCAACTAGTATCTACAACTAGTAAGCGTGCTTAATCTATAATTATATTCTATTTCTTATTTCTATGTTAATCTATAATTATATTCTATTTCTTATTCCTATGATTTGCTGTCCGCAACATTCTCCCCCCGGCGCAGACTCGTCGCAGCCTCGACTTCTACTGGGAGGACAGCAATCTTCCTAGTCGGTCGCCTGAAGACTCCTCCTTTCGTGCGAACTTCAGCGCTTCTTATTTCGCCGTCGGGTCCAGGGAAGACTCTCTCGATCACGCCGCGTGGCCAAACATTCCTTGGTAGTGCGGCGTCGACGATAACCACCAGATCTCCAGGGCGAAGTTGTCTCTGACCCTTGCTTGGGTCCCCTCGAGGTACGAGTGTGGGCAAGTACTCTCGTACCCATCGCCTCCAAAATTCATCTGCCAGCGCTTGTGCTGCTCGCCATGCCTGTCGATTCGCAGGGTAGCAGGGTCCGGTCACCGGTAGTCCAGATGATGATCCCAGCAGGAAGTGGTTCGGCGTTAAGGCCTCGGGATCATCTAGGTCCACTGAGACGGTGGTCAATGGACGAGCGTTGACTGAGTGTTCAGCTTCGATGAGTAGGGTCTGTAGAGTCTCCTCCCGCGGGTACTTCTCTCGTAGCGTTGCGTTCAGGGCAGATTTGATTGAGCGGACCAACCGCTCCCATGCTCCACCTTGATTCGGAGCCCCTGGCGGTATAAATCGCCAGCTGATGCTTCTGTTGACGCAGTATTCTCCCAGCGCCGCGTCCCATTCTTCAGACGCCGCGCGAAGCTCGGCGTTGGCCCCTCGGAAGTTCGTCCCGTTGTCCGAGTATATGATCGCGGGCCAACCGCGTCTGGCCGCCATCCTTCTTAGCGCCATTATAGCTGAGTCTGTAGATAGGCTCGCTGCTAGCTCGATGTGCACGGCGCGAGTCGTGAGGCAGGTGAATATGGCACCCCACCTCTTCTCGTGGCGCCTTCCAATGGCGACGCCCATTGGACCGAAGTAATCCATCCCGACGTTCGTGAAAGGTCGGGTGAACGGGTCCATCCTGGCCGTCGGCAAGTCACCGAGGCGTGGTACTCGAGGCGTGGCTTTTCTGACGGCGCATCTCTGACACGTTCTGGCTACGGCTCGGACGGAAGGCCGCAGGTGAACGATCCAGTATCGTTGTCGCAGGTCGTTGATCACACGCTCGTGACCAGCGTGCCCTGCCTTTTCGTGTTCATGCTGGATGATCATTCTCACGACTTGATGTCGGCCGTCGAGGATGACTGGCTTCTTCATGTCTTCCGGTACGTTGGCTGCATTAATCCTTCCTCTTGCTCTCATAAGTCTATCTTCGCCTATACTTGGATCCAGTTTATATAGGCGACTGGAGCGAGAGACGGGCAGTCCTCGTGTAAGCGCTTCCCATTCGTCTGCAAAGCTTTCTTCCTGTATTCTTTCGAGCCATAGTTTTTCAGCGAGTTTCATGTGCCGCACCTCCAGAGTCTTCGCTTTGCGTAGCCACTTCTCGGCCATCATGATGACGATAGCTGTGGTGCGCTGCAAGGTGGTCCATCTGGAGATCCGGTTCGGGTCTGGCATCGCCTGCCAGTGGGATGGGCTCGACTTGTTTGTAGCGTGGTAGACTACTTCCTCTTCAGTCTCTTCCGTGGTTGTCTCTCGAGGCCATTCTTCGTCGGGTAACCGGAGGAAGGTCGGCCCGTTTAGCCATTCGTCCCGGGGCCCCTCTACGTACTTGGTGCGCGTCGCATCGTCTGCTGGGTTCTTGTTAGTCGGAATCCAACGCCACTGTTTCGGGCTTGTCGCTTCGGCTATTTCGCCAAGCCGATGGGCGACGAACGGCGTATATCTTCTTGCGTTCGTTCTGATCCAGATGAGGACTGTTTTGGAGTCAGTCCAATACGTCGTTGAGTCGGCATTGATGTTGTGCTCCTTCTTGAGGGAGCTCGCGAGTCGTGTGCCTATGACGGCCGCCTGTAGCTCCAGTCTCGGTATGCTTATGATTTTCAGTGGAGCAACCTTGGCCTTCCCTGCAGCTAAAGCTATCGCAACTGTGCCATCGCTCTTCTCTATTCGCCAATATGCGACTGCTGCGTACGCGAGTTCGCTTGCATCACAGAAGATGTGTAGCTCGCGTCTGACGTCATTCTTGCTGACTCCGTACCATCGTGGTATCCGCAGGGTTTTGATGGTTTCAAGTCCTTGCATCCATTCGTGGAATCGTTCGGCTAGCTCTTGGGGTATTTCGTCGTCCCAGCCAACGTCCGTCTTCCAGAGTGATTGTAATATTATCTTCGCCACGATCGTATACGGGCTTAGGAATCCGAGCGGGTCGTAAATCGACATGACCGCGCTCAGTGTCTCTCTCTTAGTCGGTGCGCGACTAAGGGATTTCACTTCTTCGTGTACCCGGCTCATGTTCGTGTTGAAGCCGAGCTCGTCCCTTCGCGAGTCCCATATCAATCCTAGCGTTCTGCTTGCGTCGAGTCCCATCATCAGGTGAGTTGGTAAGCTGGAGTGCAACTCTGGAGGTATATTTGTGAGGACGCCGCGCTCGTTGGTGTCCCACCCTCTCAGAGTGAAGCTCGCTTGCTGCTGCACATAGTTCACTTCATCTACCGTTCTTCTGGCTTCCTCTTTATCGGCGAAGCTTCCCACGAAGTCGTCCATATAGTGATTCCTGGTGATGGCCTCGTAGCCTGCGGGATGCGTATGTTTGAAGTCCTGTGCGTTCTTATTCCGAACGCTGTGTGCGATGAAGGGGGAACTCGAAGCGCCGAATATGAGCGACGTCATCTTATATCTCTTCGGCGGGTTCTCTCTATCTCTACCCCGCCAGAGAAACATCTGGGCTGGCTGATCAGCCGGTCGTACTTTTATCTGCAGGAACATTTCCTTTATATCGGCAGTGACTGCTACTGCTCCTTCTCTGAACCTATACATTATGCCGGGTAAGGACTGTAGTAGGTCCGGTCCATCTAACAGCTGGCGGTTGAGGCTGGTGGTATTGGCGGTGGCTGAGGCATCGAAGACTAGTCGTATCTTCGACGGCTTATTTGGGTTCTTAACGGCAAAATGTGGTAAGAACCACGCTTTGTCGCTGGCTCCTTCGGTACCATCACATTCTGTGGCATATCCCTTCTGGAGTAGATTTTCTATCTGAGTGGTGTAGTTCTCGGCAAAGGCGTTGTTCTGGTCCATTTTCCTTTCTATCGTGCGGAGGCGACGGAATGCTTGATCTATGCTAGGCGGCATCGTCACGTCGTCGCGACGCCATGGTAGCCCGACCTCGAAACGTCCCCCGACTCTCTTCGCCGTTGCATCGAAGATCTTCAACGCGCGTTCCTCGTCGGGCCGCTTCTTCTCCAGCAAGCTGACCCCCAGTGCGTCTACGTTGAAGTGCTCCTTCACCAGCTCTTCCAGTTGGTCATCTCGGTATCGGTGATGTAAGTGGTGGACTACTTCATTTGCCTCGTTTATTATTTGACGGGGTATCGTCCCCAGTACGACCCATCCGAGCTTAGTCTCGGCTGCCACCGGTTGTTTCTTTTTTCCGATCTTCACCTTCCTCGTCATTATAAGATGCCAGTTGTCGGCTCCGATCAGAAGGCGCGGGCGCGCCCCTTCATAGCAGACGTCCGTCTCTTTCATTCCCCGGAGGTGACGATAGTTCAAAACCCCCCGGGGTACCGTCTGTCTACAAAGCGTTAATTCCTTCACCGTTCTTGCCTTTATGCGGTACTCATCCGCGTTCTTGCCCTTAATCAAAAGGCCAACGGTCTTGCTTTCTGCCTCTTCCGTTGATGCGTTTACTCCGAGCAAGTTGAGTTTCGTTGTCGGCCCGTCTACGCCGATCTCATTCGCGAGAGCCTCGTCGACTAGTGTGACGGTCGAGCCTTCGTCTAGCAGGGCGTATGTGTCGACGTTGCCTGCTGGTCCCGATATAGTGACAGGACAGACTTTCAATAGGACGTCTAGATGGCTGTTGTGTGCCACGGCTGCCGTCATCACTGCTTCTGCTGTGGTCGTCTCGTTCTCTGGCGTACTCGACGTCGGATGAAGGAGGTTGTGGTGCGGCCGTCCACAATCTTTGATGCTGCATGCCTTCGCTTTGCATAAATATCTTCTATGTCTTCTCTCTAAGCATTTGAAGCAAAGGCCTGAGCCTTTCACCGCTTCCCATCGGTCGTTCATCTTCATGGTCTTGAATTTAACGCATTTTGGAAGAGGATGAGTTTCGCCGCAACAGATGCATAGTGCGTGCTCTTCGTTCATCGTCGTGGTAGCAAACGACGCTTTTCTAGTTTCGCTTCGACGCGCTGATGTCTTCGCCGTGTAGTTTTCCTTGCGGGCAGCGGTAGCGGTCGTAGCTGTCCCTGCATATGCATGGCGAAGGCCTCTGTCGGCTTCGCGCATCAGGAAGTCGGCTAGCGTGACGATCTCCGGCTCCGTGTTTCCGGCCTGTTCCTCGGCGTAGTCACACCAACGCGCTCTCAAGTGTGGACTCAGCTTTTCGATTACTTCCCGAGCTAACATCGGGTTATTCAGGTAGCCCCGATGATCGATGCTTCGCAGGACGCAAACGATATTTTGCAGTTTAACTGCAAAACTGTTCAGCTCGATGCTCGATGATCCTGGGCGAGGTAGCTTCTTCAGGTCGTCTATGGATCGGTCGATCAGCACCTCGGGTCTGCCGAAGCATTGTTCCAGTGTCTTCATTATAATTCTGGCGTCTACAGCGCTGTGTAAGAGCGCGGCGACCGCTTGACGTGCCTCCCCCCGTAGACTGTTCCGGAGGCGGGCGATGTTCTCCGTCGATGAGAAGTTGTACAAGCGCGTGCTATCCTCCATAGCTGCTTTAAAAGGCAGCCATTCGTTCGGTTCCCCGGAGAAGGCAGGCAAATCCGTGACTTGGCGCGGTGGCGGTCTGTTGCGTGCCATCTTTTCAATCGCCTCTGCCAGCTGCTCGATGCCCCTGTTTCTTCTCGTAGGAGTAGGTGATCGCTGACGTTCCCTCTGAGGCGTAGGCCCGCACCATTCGACATGCCGTGGCTTCGTCTTTTCTACTACCGGTTGTTCCAAAGGTAACGGCTGTCTGTCCTCGGTTCTCCGTGACTCCGTCGCGGTTTCGGGCGCGCTTCTCCTGAGCCAACTGTCGACCCGTTGTTCGACTTGTTCGTCGACGTCTCGGGTTTCATTCGGGTCGACTCGGCTTCCTTCGTCTTGCAGTGACGCGATTTTGAACGCGAAACGTCTCTTGACCATTGCTTCCTCCATTTTCAGTTCGCGGCGTCGGATTTCCAGCAGGCGCTCCTCCATCTCGAGCTCCGCTTCCCTCATTCTTTGAGCGGTGCTTTCTGTCGAGCGAACTGATGCCGGCGCCGGTGGATACTGTCGTTGTGCTGTCTCAACAACGTCCGTTCTTGTTTCCGTGGCAGGTGGTGCAGTCCGGTCGGCTTCTCGATGGGCTTGCCCTGACGTCGTCGCTGATGGAGAGCGTGGCGCTTCTTCAAAGCGGCGTGGTACGCTTTTCGCGGCCTCTGCGTCACCGCATTGGCTCCTTGTGATGACCATTTCGGATGCTTGTCTCGGCGGTGTCCTGTTTCTTTGCTTCAGCGTTCTGAGGATCGCGGATTCCTTCTGTCTTGCTTGCGGCGTTCTGAGGATCGCGGATTCCTGCTGTCTTGCTTCAGCGTTCGTAGGGTCGCAGACTCTTCAATCCGTGTTAAAGGATCAGGGATCGGGTGATCCGGCTCGAAGGACCAAGAGATCGGGTAATATTAAGGACAAACCAAAATAAAACCCAATCGGCTCTTATCCGTTTTCTATATTTCTCTCTCTATATACAATCCCGTGGCTAGTGTGTACTGGCTGACGGTCGGAGAGTGAATGCCATGCTCGCCTCTCTGACCGTCCGCTTTTATTGTCATTGAAAGGCGCGATAACGCACGATGCGTTATCGCGCTCACCTGTGTCTGCGCGGGGGTGAGGGAGGGGGCGGGGACGCCGCACATTCCCGCACCACCGCGCAACTAGTACGCGCAACTAGTATCTACAACTAGTAAGCGTGCTTAATCTATAATTATATTCTATTTCTTATTTCTATGTTAATCTATAATTATATTCTATTTCTTATTCCTATGATTTGCTGTCCGCAACAGCTAATAAGTCGTCATGTCCGGTCGCGGCAAGGGTGGCAAAGTCAAGGGAAAGGCGAAGTCTCGTTCGAATCGTGCCGGACTTCAATTTCCCGTCGGACGTATACACAGACTGCTGAGGAAAGGAAACTACGCGGAGCGCGTCGGCGCCGGTGCACCCGTTTACCTGGCGGCCGTGATGGAGTACCTCGCCGCCGAAGTCCTCGAGTTGGCCGGCAACGCGGCGCGAGACAACAAGAAGACTAGGATCATACCGAGACATCTCCAGCTCGCGATCCGCAACGACGAGGAGCTGAACAAGCTACTCTCCGGTGTGACGATAGCTCAGGGTGGCGTCCTTCCGAACATCCAGGCGGTGTTGCTGCCCAAGAAGACCGAAAAGAAGGCCTAGGTCGCCCACGGCGCCGAACCGAAGGTCGCGTTATGATGATATCGAATCGGTGCGAGTCCGTTCCGTGGTCGGATTCGACTCGCCATCGATTGTCGAAATAACCCGAAAAAAAGGCCCTTTTCAGGGCCACAAACTTATCATTGATCACCTCTCTGCGACCCGCACGTACATACGCGTGTGGAGCACACTAGCATATAAAATAATTTCAATCGATGACGACGTCTACCATATTATATATTTATATATATAAATACACTTGCACACATACATAGACACATCGTGAAATAACAGTAGTATAGACGATGGTAATAAAAATGACAACAGTAGGAGTATATATAATTATAAGAATATTTATTTACCACGTTCCGATACGTTTCCATATCGAATAGGATAGGAGAAAAAAAAAAAAAAAAAAGAAAAACTACATTTTCATAATTTCGTCTTTAATACATATTACTTTTATTTGAGATATATATATACACACACACTGTATATATCTGTCTTTTAATCGTTTTCAAACGAAAGCGTAAACACAATATTTATTATACAGAGTATGAATCTCGTTTTATTATAGTTATCAAGATTACATTTTGTTTTTTTTATTATTATAGAAAAATGCTTTTAGCATACTAAGCTTTTAGTATATCGATAAATGGTTAAAGAAATAAAGTATTTATCGAAAATAAAATTACACCCTCTCGCCCCTCGCTCTTCACGTGCCGAAAGTTCTCCCTTACCCGCGCAGACAACCGAAGACTACCCCCCCCCTCTGCCCCTTCTACACGTCCCGCAATCCTCACCGCGCCGGGCTCTCATTGGTCGAAACCGTTCGGTCGACTCGATAGCGCATCCACGCTTACCGCGCTACAGTTCTCTAGTTATCCAAGGGACCGAAAAAATTTGTATTCTCGAGTCTCACCCGTTCGAAGCGCGTCGTCGCCTCAACGAATATTCTCTGTGATCGCGATATACACTTAGACCGATAGCCATGCCGCCCAAGACGAGCGGAAAGGCCGCGAAGAAATCTGGCAAGGCCCAGAAGAACATCTCAAAGTCCGACAAGAAAAAGAAGAAGCACAAGAGGAAGGAGAGCTACGCCATCTACATCTACAAAGTGCTCAAGCAGGTGCACCCCGACACCGGTATCTCGAGTAAGGCCATGTCGATCATGAACTCCTTCGTGAACGATATCTTCGAGCGCATCGCCGCCGAGGCTTCCCGTCTCGCCCACTACAACAAGAGATCGACGATCACCTCGAGGGAGGTGCAGACGTCGGTCAGGCTCCTGCTGCCCGGCGAGCTCGCCAAGCACGCCGTGAGCGAAGGCACCAAGGCGGTCACCAAGTACACCAGCTCCAAGTAAGGAGAGCCGGACTCGCGTGTCGTCGTCTCCTCTTCGGCGATCGTACGACAGCTGCGCGACTCTTCGAGGGAGTTTAAACGAAAAAGGCCCTTTTCAGGGCCACAAAAAGATTCACGACTACCTATTTTTTCTTTTCAAACTTCGAGAGCGTCTAAACTTCGCGTCTTCAATGATGCAAACAAAATATAAAAAAGTACTATATATATATATATATATATATATATATATATATATACCATTATAGCGCGAGAGATCGATCGCGATACGATAGGAGACGCCCGAATTATTAAAACGAAATAAATACATTTAAACGAACACGCACGACGCGACGACGCACGTGATTCCCGCTGGCTCCTTTCCTTCCTTCCTTCCTTCCTTCCTTCCCTCCGCGACCGTTACGAGACCGCCCGACTGCCCGGTTCACACGAGTTACTATTACCATCATCATCATCAGAATTAATTACGTGGTACTCACGGTCATTCGTCAGTCGCGTTCACGCCGACGCTGCCACTCGACGAGAGTTCTTCATTCTGGGGAGAAATAAATAAATAAATTATTTACGTACATTACACACATTCAATTCGGATAGAGAGATAATACGAAGATACTCTTTATTATCTCTCCTTACCTTCGAAAATAATACTATAAACGAGATCATTGTCGATATTGATCACTTTTCATAGAACTGAAAGTATACTACGAAGAAAGCGAAGAGCTTTCTTTCGTGTTCGTAAACATTATAATATTTTTTTTTCAATACCAATTAGTCAAATTTTTAATCGCACAATAGTAGCGGTACGTATCGAGTACGCGCGCCGGGAGGGGGAGCGTACCCCCGCTCGCTCGGCCGCGATCGGCTCGATTCGTCGTCGACGCTGACGCTGACGCGTACCTATAAATATAAGAGACGCGAGGCGGGAAAAAAACTCTATTCGCATTTCGACGTTCGGCTCGCGCGTACCGTACCCCGCCCGCCGCGTAGTGAACTCTTAATTTTTCTTTTCACTCTACACCGCCATACGAAAAGATGGCTCGCACGAAACAGACCGCCCGCAAATCGACTGGAGGTAAAGCTCCTCGCAAACAGCTGGCCACCAAGGCCGCCCGCAAGAGCGCCCCGGCCACCGGAGGCGTCAAGAAGCCGCATCGCTACAGACCCGGTACCGTGGCCCTCCGTGAGATCCGTCGCTACCAGAAGAGCACCGAGCTGCTCATCCGCAAGTTGCCGTTCCAGCGTCTGGTGCGTGAGATCGCTCAGGACTTCAAGACCGATCTCCGTTTCCAAAGCTCCGCCGTTATGGCGCTGCAGGAAGCCAGCGAGGCGTATCTGGTCGGTCTCTTCGAGGACACGAACCTGTGCGCGATTCACGCTAAGCGCGTGACCATCATGCCCAAGGATATCCAGCTGGCGCGTAGGATCAGGGGAGAGCGCGCTTGAGAAGTCTCTCTCTCTCTCTCGATTTGCGTACGTCACGTACGCGAAAGAAACAAAAAGGCCCTTTTCAGGGCCGCAAATATATCATACTATATAACATACACATCGCATCGAACGGTAGAGTTCGTCTCCGCCGAGGTTTCTATTATTTACGGAACGTTATACAGAAACGAAAAGAAAAAATAGATGTTTTCCCTTTTATCATATTTACCGGGCCTTAACGTTATTAATTAATTAATTAATTAATTGACAGGAGTACAGGATATTTAATGATCGTTATCGATGTTATAATGAAAATATAATGCATTATTACGTACGCGGCGTCAGCTAAATTTGTTTTCTCGGTACTCGTTATAGTTGAGACGGTAGAAATCGTCGCTCATTACTGTCGAGAGAGGGTGTCGCGTATTTAGTTAATCGGTATTGATACGACACACGTAAATAATACTAGCCGTCCGTGTAATTAATAATAATAATAATAATAATAATAATGATGATGATGATGATGATGATGATATTAGCATTAAAATGGACGTACCCCCCCCCCCTCTCCTTCACCCCGGGGACGCGCGCGCGGTGCGAGAGTGGAGGTCGATTTCTCCCGCCCCTCGCCCCGCACTCACTATATAAATATAACAGCGTCCGGGGGGAAATTTTCGTACACTGAGTGAACGTCTCCGTCTGTCGTCGGACGGCTCCGCGCGGACTAGTTCAGCGCTGTTTCAACTATTCTCTCTCGTCTAATTCTCGAACTACTCGAAAATGACCGGTCGCGGTAAAGGTGGAAAGGGCCTGGGAAAAGGTGGCGCGAAGAGGCACAGGAAAGTTCTCCGCGATAACATCCAGGGCATCACGAAGCCGGCCATCCGTCGTCTCGCTCGCAGAGGCGGCGTGAAGCGTATATCCGGTCTGATATACGAGGAGACCCGCGGCGTGCTCAAAGTGTTCCTCGAGAACGTCATCCGTGACGCCGTCACCTACACCGAGCACGCGAAGAGGAAGACCGTCACCGCCATGGACGTCGTGTACGCCCTGAAACGTCAAGGTCGCACTCTCTACGGTTTCGGCGGTTAAGTCGATCGATCGAGGAGGAATCATCGGAGATCCGCGACCCGCTTCAAAAGCACACGAAAAAAGGCCCTTTTCAGGGCCGCATATGAATCTGACGCCATCTCGATACTGATCGTTTCGAACTATACGTTACGTCGTACGATAATAATAAAATTCATTCATTTCTTCCTTCCTTCCTTACAAACAAACAAACAAACAAACATACATACATACCTATAATGTTAAAATGAAATATATACTATAAGAGTTTCGGTTTTAGGAGTTAGTAGTATGCAAGATAATGGATAGCGTTCGTCCCGTGTCGAGACGGACACGGAGTGAGTGAGGAGAGTCGTCGACTGTACATTATTGTTGTTGTCATTGCACTTAATGTGTATGTGTATATTTATTCAGTACATTACCCAGGAACGGTACTATATAAATTTAAATTACCACACCTCGTAACGAAAAGTATTGCGTGCTTTTATTAGTTGCATTCGACGTCGTAAATGGCCGACAGTCGACGACGATTAGATGAAAATATAATTAGAAATATAATAAAATAAAATAAAAAAAATACAAAGAAATGTAATGTAAATCCTAGCGAAGCTGGTATGGGTCGTCGTGTTAGACGGGATTCTATCTCTCGTCGCGCTCGATCACGACGCGACCGACGTGTAGTACGTCGGTGTAATTCTTTTATTTCCTCTTTTCTTTAAACGATAGATCGACATAGATACTCCTATTCTTCTATTATTGCCGTTAATGTGAAAATATTACGTATTACGTATCCGTATCGGAGCTCGTTTCGCCCGTGTGGCGTGCGCCGAGTCGCGTCGTCGTGTTTTACGAGCCTCTACTTCGAACCGGTCAAAATGGCAAGAGAACCGTCTCATATCGACGGTGACTTTACGTATCGTCGGTGGGGTATCTTCGCTTCTGACACGTCGACATATCGAGATCGATATATCGTTTTTTGTAGAGAAAAATAACTTTTAAACGGGACCCGAGGTACGCAAGTAGTACAGTATCGAATTCAAATGCGAATCTCGCTTCCGACGAGGGCGCTGTTCGATCGTCGACGCTCCGGTTACGCGGCCAGGCTCAAAAGGGACCGCCGAGTGACATCGATCGTCGAGAAATTATTCGTAATCATGTAAATATCGTATTTAAAAAGACACCTGTTAGTGAAAAGTTTTAAGCGTTCGTACGAGAAAATGCCCGGCGACATCGCGGCTCTCCTTACGGTATTGCCGCGACCGTAGACACAACTGGCGACCTCTAGCCCCGCTTCGTTATCCCGCTCGAAACTCGTTCGCGCGCTATACGATAGGAACGATCTTGTTGTTGTTGTTGAAGTTTTTTTGTGAATCGGTGTGTGCGTGTGTGAGATTTATATCTAATCTCTCGTTTTCAAGAAAGAGGAAAAAGTAAAAGTAAATAAGATGGCCGACACCGCAGTAGCCGCCGAAGCCCCCGCACCGACGACCCCGGCGAAGAAGCCGAAGGCGTCCGCGGCCGCGGGCGGCGCCGCCGCCAAGAAGCCGAAGGCGAAACCGTCCCACCCGAAAACGTCCGAAATGGTGACCAGCGCGATCAAGGAACTGAAGGAGCGCAGCGGATCCTCGCTGCAGGCGATAAAGAAATATATCGCCGCTCAATACAAAGTCGATTCCGAGAAGCTGGCTCCGTTCATCAGGAAGTACCTGAAGAGCGCCGTCGAATCGGGCGCCCTCATCCAGACGAAGGGCAAGGGAGCGTCGGGTTCTTTCAAGTTGGAGTCCAAGTCGTCCGCGTCTAAGAAACCGGTGCCCTCCGGCGGCGGCGGAGCGAGCGCGAGGGGCGCCGCTTCGTCGGCGGCCTCCGGTAAGTCTAAGAAGGCGGCGTCCGCCGCCGGCAAGGGCGCCAAGAAGGCGGCGGCCGGAGGAGCGTCCTCCGGGGCGGCCGCGGCGTCCTCGCCGTCCAAGTCCAAACCGAAGGCGGCCACGAAAGACAAGCAAGCCGCCGCCGCGAAGAAGAAGCCGGCCGCGGCGAAGAGGGCCGCCGCCGCCGCGGCGGTCGCTTCGACGCCGTCCAAGGCCAAGGCCGGAGCCGCGTCGAAGGCCAAGAAGACCGCGAAACCGCCGACTAAGAAACCGAAAGCGCCGAAGCCGAAGAAGGCCGCCGCCGCGACTCCGAAGGCGAAACCGGCCGCTAAGAAAGCGACCGCCGCCAAGAAGTAGACTGGCTGCTGAGGGCGACGTAAAACAATTCACAAGCGTCGTGTCGTCGCCGCCGCCGGAGTGCTCGCCGACGACGATGACGACGGGGAGGCTCTGCGGTGGCGATAGCGCGTGCGGCGCTCAAAACTCGCACGATAAAAAGCCCTTTTCAGGGCTAACATATCATTCTCGAACGAAACCGACGATTACGTGTGCGCCTTCGATATATCGATACGTACGCGTAAATCGTTAAAAAAAAAAAAAAAAAAAAAAAAAAAAAAAAAAATTAATTCAGGCGACGAAACTACAATAAATAATAATAACGATCCGCCGATTAGAATGAAAAAAAAAAAAAAATAATAATATTAATAATAATAAATGAAAAGTGATAATATCACGACACCCCGTTCCCCGTCCCATACTGTTAGGTATCAAATCGATGTCAAGTTTTGTATAGAGAAAAAGCAGCGCTGATCGATTAGTAAATTGATGAGAATTTCGATATATATAACGAGTCGGTTAGAAATAATTTGAAAATTTCTAATCAATTCAAATTAGAGAATTTTATATTTCATAATTCTGTCGCCGTCCGCTAGAGGGCCTCCCCGTACAGATACACGACGCAACCTCCCCACCCCCTCACGCCGCCCCGCGGTCACAAACAAGCTGAAACAGTCTCTGACACAATCCCCCCCCGCGCCCCGTCACCGTGGAGCGCGATACGAGCACCGTCGTGTTCCCGCCGCCGTCGATATATATATATTTTTCGGCGCGCGGTTAAAAAAAAAAAAAAAAACCAGTCCTCCGCAGTCAGCCGACTCGGACGGACCTCTTGAGCACAGCTCCTTGTTGTGCTCGCCCCAGCACGCGCTCCTTGCCGCGTGCACCCCGTGCGCTCCTTGCGCACTCCGCCGCCGCCTTGAGTGCCCCGCACTCGAGGCCCCGCTGCGTGCTCCGCACGCCCAGCCGCGTGCCCCGCACGCCCGCCTCCGCCAGGACCAAGTGCTCTTCGGACCTTAAGTGATTCTGTGTCGTGTACGCCCGTTGCGTTCGCAGAATAGTGCTAACGGACTACGTGCAAGTGCCAGTGAGTGGTGAAGAACAGGACCGATAGTGTAGTGTAGTAAGTGCAGCCGGTTCCCGGAGCCGTAAGTACTCACACTTATTAGTTTAGGCACACACCCCCGTCACCTACGGACAGGGATTCCGCAGGGAAAACACACCGTAGGCACTCATCTCCCTGCCGCCCCAGGCAGGGAGGAACGAACGACCTCACAACCCCGGCTCCACCATGGACGCCCTTTCCCCGGCCGAGCTCAAGGCCTTTTTGAGGTTCTTGGTGGCAAAGCACCCTGAATCTATTGCGGAGTTCCGCTCGGCCCAGGCCTCCTCAAGGCTGACCGAAAAACCCTCCCCGCCCCGCTCCCGCGCCGGCACCCCCAGTGGCCCCCGCAGCACCGGTGTCCCCCATGGACACCGACTCCCCGAGGTGCCCCTCGCCCCCGCCCTCGCCGACCGAGTCGACCTCCTCGACCTCTTCCGCCCCCTCCTCTCCGACCTCATCGGACAGCGAGGAGAACGACGGTTTTCAGACCGTCGGCGGCAAAAGCGGAAGGCAAAAGCCCCTAAGGCCCCACCGCCCCTAAAAGGCGACTGCCCCAATCGTCGCCGCCCGCCCCCCGGTCGCCCGCAAGGCCGACCCCCCTCACCCAGCCCGACCGTCGCTGCCCCCGCACCGAACGCGGACCCAGCCGCCAAGGCCCCTCCCCCCATCTTCATCCGGGACAAATCGTGCTGGATGAGAGTATCCGCCGCCCTCGCGGCGAAAAAGATACATTTCACAAGCGCCCGCCCCACTGCACAAGGCATCCGCGTCCAAGTGCAGAATTCCGAGACCCACCGCAGGTTCACTGCTGCCCTGAGAGTCGACAAAGTCGACTTTCATTCCTACACCCTCGACGAGGACCGCGAACTACGCGTGGTCATCAGAGGGATGCCAAAGGAGATTAGCTCCGAATTTATTAAAGAGGACTTAGTGTCCCAGGGCTTTCCCGTACGGCAGGTACACCGAATGTACCGGAAAAACACTGACAGCACGACGCTGTTCAATACTATCTTGGTCATCCTCGACCTCACTCCCGAGGGTAAGGCCATCTTTAACGTCAAGACCGTGGCTCAACTGTCCGGTCTTAGAGTAGAGGTCCCCACCACAGGGGACTCCCCGGGCAGTGTCACAACTGTCAATACTACGGCCACTCGGCCAAGAATTGCGAGATCCGCCCCAGGTGCGTCAAGTGCCTGGACGATCACGGGACGCCCGACTGTCCCAGAAAGGTCCCAGACCCGGAAGTCACCCCCAGCTGCATCCTCTGTAGAACGCAGGGACACCCTGCGAGCTACAGGGGCTGCAGCAAAGCCCCGCGGCGGCACCGGGCCGCCGCGAGGACGGCACCCGTCAAGCGGGCCATATCCCGCCCCAAAAATTCAGCCCCTCAGGCGAAAGCCCCGGCCCCTCAGGCCACCACTTCGGCCCCCGCGGCCTCGTTCGTGAACACGAACCTCCCCGCGGACTCCGTCTGGAGGAAACTCCCAGCCCCCAGACCAGCGACGACACCCACAACGGCCGTCGCTAAACCCCCTCAGCCCAAGCCCTCCCAGGCCGCCCCGGCCTCACCCTCGTCCTCCTCAGACTTCGCACTCGTGTCGAAGTTCCTGAAGTCCTTCGACATGAAGGAACTCAACACGTTCGCCGGCAAGCTCCGCGACCCGACCATCTGCAACGTCGATGCGCTGACGCAGCACATCGACCTTGTGTCGGTAATCATCAACTTCAATGGCAGCGACTAGTAGGGTAAAACCACGGTCCCTGAGCCTCGTCACGTTCAACGCAAACGGCCTTATCCAACAGATCGACCTTGTTCGCGAGTTTTTAAAATCCCACCAATCCGACGTCATGCTAGTGCAAGAGACCTTCTTAAAACCGAGCATGCGCGACCCCAAAGTTTCAAATTACCGATCCATCCGCGACGACAGAGCCACCCGCTTCGGCGGAACTCTGATCTATTACAAAAGGTCCCTGCACTGCGTGCCGCTGGATCCTCCACCGCTTTCGAATATCGAGGCGTCGATTTGTCAGATCAGTATGACGGGCCATCAGCCTATCGTACTCGCTTCCGTCTACCTATCGCCCAACAAAACCCTACTCGAGAGCGACCTTAGGTCGCTCCTATCGATGGGAGGCGCGGTCCTTCTGGCCGGCGACCTCAACAGTAAGCACCCCCGCTGGCACTCTAGCGTATCCAATAGTAACGGACTAATTCTCGACAGACTGACTTCACTGCCGACTCTCAACTTTGAGGTCATAGCTCCCATGACGTTCACTAGATACCCCAACAGAGGAACGAACGACAGACCCGACGTGCTCGACATAGCCATCTTGAAAGACGTAACGCTCCAGTTGCGCTCGATCGAGACGCTATCCGAGCTAGACTCCGACCATAGGCCGGTCCTAATCCAGCTAGGACCCGTCGTGCATTCCACACCCCCGACTAAGACCCTAGTGGACTGGAGGAAGCTCCACGAGCAACTCCGGTCGGTAGAATCGACACCCCTAGACGGAATACCTGACGAAATCGACTCCGTCGAGACCGCGAAAGCGGCCGCGTCTAAACTCACCGACAACATCCGCGACAAAATAGACAGTTGCTCCAGGGAGGTCCCAATCCGCCCGGACGGGCGCTGGGAGCTCCCGGAGGACCTGAGGGATCTCCTCAGACGTAAAAACGCGTTCACTAGAGCCCATGACTCCTATCCGACCGACGACAACCGGAGGCGACTCCGGGCCCTACAGAGGAAGGTCAAAGCTCGCTTTGCCCAACTCAGGGACGACCGACTCGGCAGGTATCTCCAAGAGCTAGCGCCCTCTCACCTGGCCTACTGGGCGATGGCGCGAACTCTGAAAGATCCGACCGTCTCCACGATGCCGCCCCTCTTGCGTCCGAACCAACCCCTCGCATCCGACGACTCTGATAAGGCCGAGTGCTTGGCTGACAGCCTCGAATCCCAATGCTCCCCCAGCTCCCAACCAGTCGACCCCGAGCACCTCCTCAAGGTGAACTCGGAGGTCGAACGTAGGATCTCCCTGGCCCCGACGGACGAGCCGCTGTCGCCGACGACAGCGGACGAGGTCGAATCCATTATTAAGGCCCTCAAGGTCAAAAATCTCCCGGACCCGACCGAATCTCCAATAGGACTCTGAAGCTCCTCCCGACTCAGATCATCGAGCTATTAGTGCTCATTTTCAACGCCCTTCTGGCAGGATGCTCCTTCCCAGATCAGTGGAAGGAAGCGATAGTCATAGGGATCCCGAAGCCCGGGAAACCTAAAAACCTTCCCACCAGCTACCGACCCATATCGTTGATCAGCTGTCTCGGTAAGATCTACGAGAGGATCTTACTCATTAGGATCAAGGCCGTCGTTGAGGCCAAAAACATAATGATCAACGAACAGTTCGGCTCTCGAGCCCGTCATTCATGCACCGATCAAGTGTACCGCCTAACGGAACACATCCTCCAGGGCTTCACCCAATCGCGCTCCACCGCAACGGTGGCTCTCTTCTTCGACGTCGCAAAGGCGTTCGACAAAGTCTGGCACGACGGCTTGATATACAAGCTGTTCGATTACGGCCTGCCAGACAGACTCGTGCTCATCATACGAGACTACCTGTCCAACCGCTCCTTCCGCTACCGAGTCGAGGGTACGCTGTCTTCCCGACGCACCCTACGCGCCGGAGTCCCCAGGGCTCCGTGCTCTCACCCGTTCTGTACAATCTGTACACCAACGACATACCAAAGTCGAATCCCAACGATCGCGTAGGCTTAGCTCTCTTCGCTGACGACACAGCCCTCTATACCACATCCAACAGACCCGACCTTCTGACTAGCCGCCTCCAGACCGCGGTCAACGCCTTAGGCGATTGGTTTAGGAAATGGAGGATCGAAGTCAATCCCGACAAAAGTGCAGCGGTGCACTTCACCAGACACGCCGTCAGAAACTACTGGAGGCTCGGTCAACCGGGAGACATCCTGCTCTTCGGCCAACCTATTCCTTGGAAAAAGGAGGCCAAATACCTAGGCGTCACGCTCGACACCAAGCTAAATTTCCAGTCCCACATATCGAAAGTTAGGAACAGAGCCGCCTTCGTGCTCGGAAGGCTCTACATGATGATAGGCGGACGGAGTAAATTGTCGCTTAGAAATAAGCGAACACTTTACAAAACCGTCGTTCGTCCTATACTAACGTACGCGAGTCCCGTCTTCGCCCATGTCAGTTCTTCGCAATTAGCGAAATTTCAAGTCATTCAGAATAGGTTTCTGCGCATGGCCACGGGCTGTCCGTGGTACATGCGCAACGTAGATCTCCACAGAGACTTCGATCTCGATTCCATAGCGAAATTCATGAAAAAGCTCTCCAAGAGCTTTTTCGAGAAAGCCCTATCCCACCCGAACCCCCTCGTCAGACAGGCCGCCACTTACACGAGTAGAGGTGACATACCGACACGACTCAGGCGTCCCAAGCACGTCCTGCAAGACCCAGACGATAGCATCACGACAGCTAACGCCCCATACACGAACAGAACACGACACCAGACACACATGCTGCAGCGTCTCCGCCGGCGGAGACGAGGACCCTTGTTTCGCACAGCCCGACACAACGCCAACTCGACCGCTCACCCCGGACGGTGAGCACCGCGCCGCGTACGGTCGCTAGACTGCGCTCCGGAGCGCTCCCTCCCTCCCGATGACGTCCCAAGTCTAGGCTCGACCTCACAGGAGGGGCCCTTGGGACGGATTCAACTTGTGCCCCGCGTGGCAGTCCATCTTTACCGGCCGAGGTCTCCAGACCCGGCCCCCACCGGTGACGCTGTCAAGGCCACTAGGGCCAACAGCAATGGACACCCCGAAAAAAAAAAAAAAAAAAAAAAAAAAAAAGGTTAAAAAAATTATTCAGTACGTAGCGAGCGTGGAGCGCGCACGTATCGTTTTTTTTCGTTTTGCCCGGTACGTAAAGCTAATAAGTCGTCATGTCCGGTCGCGGCAAGGGTGGCAAAGTCAATGGAAAGGCGAAGTCTCGTTCGAATCGTGCCGGACTTCAATTTCCCGTCGGACGTATACACAGACTGCTGAGGAAAGGAAACTACGCGGAGCGCGTCGGCGCCGGTGCACCCGTTTACCT